>CAWUFW010001011.1:2400000-3000000 GCA_963921515.1 Calotriton arnoldi
TAACCTTTTTTTATATTTTTGAACGTGAGGCTTTGTAGGAGGTCCTTATCTACCTCATGGGCATCCATATGTGGTACAAAATAACCTTTTCCATTCATTACTTCCAAAAACATTATCCAGGCCTCCTCTGAAACCTCATAATCTGCCACAGATTGTTTAGTGTCCATCCCAAAATATACCATTTTCCAGAAATTCCTAGTGTCTTTACTAGACATCACTTCAATAATTTCCACCAACTGGACTTGAAAAAGCCATTTTTTACCGCTCAATTGTTCTTTTATAGATCAGTCATAGTTTACGGACCTTCTCTTCCTTGGCCATATCCTGCCCTTACTTCTGTTGTCTTTGTAAGTTCCTTAACTGACTCTAATTTCGGACACTCATTATCAAACCAACTCTTCTGGATAAGCACTGCCCTCCCTCTAGTAACTCCCTCCTTTCTAACCATCCTATGCTCAACTTTTTATACAGTTGATCATCTTATCCATTAACTGTTTATATCACTCAGTAACCCCTGACATTTTTAGCTTTTATCCCCCCGTAGGATCTAGTTGTATCTGTGCTAACACATCAAGTTCTTTTTCATTATGTCTGTTTTTTAATCTTCTTTGGATCGTCATATCAATGAGTACCACCATCTCTTTTTCCCCACAAAACATCAATTGGCATACGCTTGAATTGGGTGGTAATCACTGCCCTCTACCTTTAGCACCCTAAAATCAGAAATTTTCTGATAATGCCAAACTGTCACGAACATATAGTTCATCGAACACTTCTGAGATCCAGAACTAAAAGTTTGAGTCACCTGAATGTCATTTTGGAAATACCCCTTTAAACAGATTAAACTCAAATTATGCATTGTGTCAGCCCACTTTTTGCCCATCTTCAAATACCTACTAGTGGAAAAGAGAACCTCTGCTATATTATGGACCTTCTCCTTTATCTAAATCACTTAGGCCTGATCCTCATCTTCTTTGCCCAGATATTTCCCTGCTTCAAGATATCTCTCGGAATCTCTTTGGTTCCTGCAATCATTAAAGATTCTAATTTGGAATCTATTCTTAACATCTTCCATATTCTGTCCTCTTTCTATTCTTTGTCCCTCCAGCCACACTTCTCTAATTTGGACTGAAGATAAAGCTGTATGGCATTGGAGGAATTTTGTACTTTGAGGCCTCTCCACCTCTTTAATTGGAATTACCCTGATTCCTTTCTTATTCAATTCTGTTTCTTCTTTCACTAGCAACTCCTGCACTACTCTTGATCTACACACAATCTTTGTTATTTTGTTCTCCTCCATATTTTGTATGGAGCCTACTCGACTAATGTCATCTGATAAAATAGCAATAAGTGATCCTGAAGACCCCTAAAAAACTACTTATAAGTAACGGCTTTAATTTTGAACATTCCCTCCGCTTTCTTATAACCTCCACAGATTGTCTGTCTTCACTACTCTAGATGGGATCTTCTAATTATTCTCATGCTTCTCCTCTTTCCCAAAATGTACTATACTCACATAACCCCTATTACCCTTAGCACTTTCCTTAATTTCTTCCATTCTCCCTCTACCCTTTCCTTGACCAGTCCCTCTATTCTTTCCCCAACCTGGATTATTCACCTTTTCTTTTTCCTTTTATTTGTCTTTCAGTAATCCTTTCCCTCGAGGTTTTATTTTAACAATCTTGCTATTATTGGCAGCATTGATCGTATCACTTACTGCGTGCTTCTTCTGAGCTTTCCTCCTAATAAGGAGGCAATTGCCATTCCTCCTCCTCCTCCTTTGTGCTCCATTTACAGGTCTATGTAACTAACCTTTCTAATAAAATATGAAATCCCCATTATTTTGAATCAACATTGGTTTATGCGACACATAGACCAAAGTCTTCTCTTTCTTATTTGAATCTATAGTTACAGGCAAGGTTGCAACTGACCTCACCAATGAGGCATACAGCCGTTAATTTCTTTTAACTCTGATGCTATAGACTGTAGTAGCCTAGTCTGGTTTTTATTGCATTGTTATTCTGTAATACTGTTTCTAGGATCCCATGCATAAGTAGAATGACATCCAATATGGAAGAGGATGAGCAGGCGGAAGTGTCGGATAAAGAATGCAAGGAGTCATCCATATTCCTTAAATGAGGCTCTTTTTGTGAATGTATCTCCTTGCCCTCCCCTCCTGCCTCCTTTTAATAACTAATTTTTCCTGTAAAAAAAGAGTATGATGGATCAACCCTATTATTACTTCCACCATACCCCACCCCAACCTCTCCCAGCCTACTACTTGTACCTGATAACCCCAATACCAAATTAGGGGAAGACGAAAGCCTGGGGTCAGGCAATATTGCCTCTGTTATTAGAGAGCCATTTAGCCTTGACTCTTCCTGACCAAATCTTGGAGTTCCTTGTGAGTAATCATTGATCACACTTGAGCCTTCTGTATTCCAAGGATCACCAGTTCGATTTGCCTTGAATTGCTTTCCTATAAATTGCTTTATTGCTGATGCTAGGGAACCTACCAAAAATGATGGCCTCAATTCCTCACTTCCCTCTGGTCCCAGAGCAAATTTGATCTTTTGTCTGATTAATAAACCACTTCCAGTGGGGGAACCCACAAATGAGTCATCAATTTCCGCGACATGTTTATGCTTTAGCTTCTCTCCTTCGCGGAGCCCTCCTTATTGTAGCTTTGGCCTATTTCACCTGTTTATTTCTTTAATACAGGCATCCCTAGCGACCCTACTTATACTTTAGTAAGCACAAAATAATACCCCATGCAATCTTCCCTAGCACTCTCAGGGCTGAAGTTATTACACCTCTAGTACTACCCTTTCACAAGACAAGAGAATGAAAAGAGAACGGGCTACAGGTTACGTTTCTTCTTGCACTGACCCTCATTTACTTATTATTGTCCAAGGCATGGGTTTAATAGCTGTTGTACTTGGCCCTTTTTGCAGGGTCATCCCTGAACTTTTTGCCTTCCTCCTGTATTTTCTCTGACCTGTTTTTGTTGGTTTTATGACTCTGGGCACTTTACCACTGCTGATCAGTGCTAAAGTGCATATGCTCTCCCTATTGTAAATTGATGTGTTGATTAGTGACTCCATGATTGGATCATTTGATTTACTTGTCAGACCCTAGTATAGTGCACCAGGTGTGCCCAGGGCCTGTAAATCAAATGCTGCTGGTGGGCTTGCAGCACTGGTTGTGCCACCCACAGAAGCAGCTTGTAAAGTGTGTCTCAGGCCTGCCATTGCAGAGCCTGTGGGCAGTCTGTGACTGCCATGTCGACTTGGCAAGTGTACCCACTTGCCAGTCCCTAAACCTTCCCTTATCTTCATATCAGACACCCCTAAGGTAGGCCCAAGGGCAGGGTGCATTGTAAGTATAAGGTCGACATGCCCTGGTGTGTGTGGCATGTCCTAATAGTGAATTACAGCCATTTTCGTTTTTCACTATTGCAAGGCTACCTGTTCCCCATAGGCCAGAATGGGCAGTTTGATTATAACATCTTATAATCCTAACTGACCCAGGGAACATGGTAGAAAAACAATTTAGTATGCCTGAACTCAGAATGATAAAATACATCTTTTAGTAAAGTTGGTTTTAACATTCTGTGTTTGAAAAATACCACTTTTAGAAAGTAGGTATTTTCTTGCCTAACTGTCCAAGCCTGCCTCTGCTAGGTTGTGTATTGTGTGTCTGGCTTTGTGAGTGACAGGGGCTGGGGGATTCAGGAGACAGGGTGAGTCAGCACAGAGCTGAATAGACCTTCCTGCATATAGAGTGGTGGGAGGAGTTGCACCTGGGTCTGAATAGGGCTCTGCCTGCCTTCCACAATGCTGGCTCCACCTCCTGCCGGGCGGCTGATGACTCTGCCCCTCACTCACAAAGGGAGTAGGTGTCTCCTGAAAGAATGCACCCAGAACTGGTTTGGACCAGGTACAGGACCCTCTGCCTTCAGAGGACAAAGGATTTTCGACCATAAATACTGGGGCCCAGACCCCATGAAATTAGATCACTTCTGGGAAATCAAGAAACCTGTTGCCAAGGAGAAGAACCGGAGAAGCAGAAGGAGGAGTACTGCCCCTGTGCTGTTTTGCTGATTGGGGTTGGCCTGCAATGGTTGCTTTCTGCCAAGGACAGGAGAAAAGACTTTGCTGTGCCTTATCATTGTGAAGAAGAGAATCTCCAAGGGCTTGAACTGAGCTTGCCTCCTGCCTGAAGTCACAGGGACACGATGACTTCACCCCTTCTGTTTGCCTGCATCTAGAACTGCTGTTTTAGCTGCTAACAGAAGGAAATTGCAACACCGACGCCGGCGAGCGACGCCGTAACCTGCACCGAAGCCGTGGGCACCACTCGTGAAGAGCACTGACGCACCGCCCCGACTTGCACCGTAGGCCCCGAGCGCCTGCTGACGCCGTGCGACATCGACTCCGAAGCCGTCACCGAGGCCGCTGCCTGCACCGGAGCCGAGGACACCGCTCGTGACGCTCACGGCGCACTGTCCCGACTCGCACCGCAGCCCCGACTTCACCGACGCCAGGGCTTCATCACCGCGGAGCCGATCCTCGGCGTGGGTGACCCCGAATCCATCGACACCGCACCATCGTAAGGAACCGACGCCTCGCCGCCATCCGTGACGTCACCTCCCCGACACAGTAAGGAACCGACGCCTCACCTCCCCTGCGCTGCACTAAGGAACCGAGACATCACCTCCCTGGGGTCGTAAGGAACCGACGCCGCCGGCGCCAACGTAGCATCACCTCCCCGACTTCGTGCACCGTCTTTGTTTTCATCGAATTCCAGGTACTGTTCTTTGTGGGTCTGCTCGACTCCAGGCCCGACGCCGCGTACCTCGCGGTCTGCGCCGTACTTTGGGATTTCCACCGGTCACGACGTCGTGATAACTCCAAGTGGAGTTATTTGTTGCTACAAGCTTTATTTGATTGACTATCCTATTGTTGAAGATAACGTGAACTGTCCCTATCATTTTAAATCTATTTTAGATTACAGTATTGTGGATTTTTGCTATTGGGTCTTGTGTTAAGTCTATATAAAGATTACTTATTTTTACATACAACCTGTGTGGTGTCCATCTGTAGTGTTTTCACTGTATTACTGTATGTGTTCACAAAATGCTTTACACACTGCCTCTGAGATAAGCCTGTCTGCTCGTGCCAAGCTACCAGTGGGTGAGCAGGGGTTATTTTAGGAGTGTATCCCCCTTACCCTGACTAGAAGCAAGGGTCCCTATTTGGACAAAGGTGCAAACCATTGCCAACTAGAGACCCCCAGTTCTAACAATAGCCCAGTCACTGTGATACACCTACAGATGCTGTCACTTACCGCCTCCCTCTCTAGTCTTCCCACTGCCACCGCCACCCCCTCCACCATCCACCAGGATCCAACGTTCCAGACAGGAATTTAAACAAGTCCTTTAAGCACACCTCTTTTAACCATTGTTCACTCCTCCGCCGACCAGATATCGATACCGGGCCTCCTGGAAGCTCGCTCACCCTGTCACACGCTCGACCCTGTGGCACAGTGAGCGGAGGAGGAAGTTTTCTTTTTTTTTTTAATGGGAATGGAGAGATAAGCATCCTTCAGGTTGAGGCAGACCATCCAATCCCCGCCCTGAAGGACTTCTCTGAGGAGATGAATCCCCTCCGTTTTGAAGTGCCGATATAAGATCCAGGTATTGAACTCTTTCAGGCTGATGACCAGTCGGGACCCTTTGCCTGTTTTGGGGATCAAGAAAATATTGCTGCAAAACCCAGATGGGTTGGGGCGACAGGGAAAGATTGCTCCTTTATGGAGTAGCTGATCTAACTAGTGTTGAATAAAAGCTTTATCTGGTAGGGAAAAAAGGAGGGGGGTGGGAGGAAGGGTTGGTGGGGTGTCCCGAAAAATTCTATCTTGAACCCCAAGAAGGTGTCCAGAACCCAGGGGTCTTGAGTAAAGGACTCCCAGTTGTGGAGGAAGTGTTGTGTTCTGCCCCCCAACTGAATGGAGAAAGGAGGAATAAGGCTCACCTGGAGTACTTGAGGAAGTGTTGTAGTTTCCTTGTCCTCATGGCGGACCTCAGTTGTAGCAGTTGCGCCCTCCATGATGTCTAGAGGGGTAGAAGGAGGAACGAGGCTCCGTATTGTGGGAATGATTTGCGCCTTGGTAAGATCTGTCAGGGGCTGAAGGATATGGATTGCTGGTCGACCGCCCTCTGTATCGGCCAGCCCGTCTAAAAAAGTGCTGATTGTGGAATAATTATTGTAGGGACGACTGCGCTTTATCTAGTGCAGTGAAAGTGCAAAAATTTTCCTATATTCCATACAAACTTGTCACCAAAGAGGAGACCATTAGCCTTTGGCACCGGTTCGGCGTTAGCGAATTCTGCAAGCTTGCGTTCAATCCGAATTAAAACTGATCTGCGGCCAGTGCTTAATTTGGGCTGGTGGTTTCCGGTGCTCGGCAACGGCACTTAATTGGTTTTCGGTGCTCGGAACCGGCACTTAATTGTCATCACCACACTTATGACACTCTGCCACATGGTGGTGCTGCTCATCTAATTTAAAGATGAGCAGAACAACTGTTGTTTATGAATACAATATACATTAAAAAACACTAATACCTGCGTCCTCAGCCATTCCTTTAGCTTTGGGGACCTGGAAAAATCTGAACTGTCACACTTGCAGGTGAGAGAGATGGTTAGTAGTTGTTTTGGTACTGTCATTGGCAGCGATGATGGGGCAATGGGTGATGCAAGCTGCAGTAGCCTCCTGGTCAGGGCCCTGGCACTTATTATTTTACAAATTAAGCACTGCCTGCGGCGTTCTGCCGAGATAGTGCAATTAGCATTTCCCAGGAGGTACAGGCCCCTCCATACTGCAAGGATGTCTGGGTTGATGGGGGGATTTGACTCCTTGACTGAAACTGCCAACTCTAAGATCTTACAAAGAGGGCCAGTGAGGTTGAGAATTATATCTTGACAGATTTTCCATGATCTGTTGATTCCCTTCTTGGGATCCTTCAAGGATCTCTTCAGGAATGTCACCAGGTTGGGGTCTAGCTCTGGGGTCTCAGTGACTTTGTCCATAATTTCTGGGCAAGGGCACTCTGACCGTAGCGGATTGCGGACCTCCTTATCATATCCTTTACGGATACGGCCATGGATGTAGTCAGCAACTGGTGGGAGGGGAGTCCAGGCCAAGGAGCGAGGGTGGATGATAGCATAAGGGTCAAAGTCCAAGGGAGTTGAAGGTGGAGGAGCAAAGTGAGAGGAGGTGGAGGGACAGGAGCTGTCTCGCTGTGCTTTGAGGCATTTTGGAGGAGGGTAGTAGGGTCATTGGTGTCAGAGGAGGGAAGGAGGGAGGATCAGAGTCAGGATCATGAGAGGAGGACGGTATTGGTATCACTTCTGCTGGAGGCAAGGTTTGAGAGGAATATGGGTGGTCTGAGGTAAAGGAGCGTGAAATACGCATCATGATGGCAATATGGGGCCATTCTTTGGAAGGTGGGTGCTACCTGTCTGAGAGGGACCAGGTGGAGGAATAGAAGTGAGGGCGTAGTGTTGCAGGTCGCTTGTGAAGGGTTGAAGGGGGGCTGCTAAGGCCTTGTTAACGAAGTGAATCACCGAGGCCTATAAGGCATCCACCAAATTATCCTCAAAGAGAGCCTGATCGTCAGGTGCCTCAAAATCTTGCTCATCGACAAAGAATTTCTGCCCTTCCATATCTGTGGTAATTGTGAACAGAGCAGCTGACCACAAGAATGCTGACAGATGTAGCTGAGGGGGCAGGGGAGGGCAGCCCAGGTCAATGAAAGCTAGAAGCAATAGGTGGGCTGCAGGAGGCACAATAGGTGACAAAGAAGCCCCTCAGGCAAACGCTGTAGTAGCGTGTATCTTGCCCACGCAAGCGTAGGGAAGCGTTTGACAGACCCTCTGGCAACATTTATTTGCTGCACAGAGGGACAGGCTCTCTTCCTGCGGGGCAGCGTGGCTCGCACCACCTGATATCACCAGGGTATCCCGTCGCTCAGGGAGCGCGGCAGCAGCGAGCAAAAAAAGAGCACAAAAGGTCAGAGCGATAAGCGGTCCGCTTCCAGCCTCCTAAGCACCCACGTAGGGTGCTGACAAGTGGCGATAAGCCCAGAGGGCATTTAATGTGTGCGCTGCCAGCACGGTACCAAAAAGCACAAACAATATTGCATACAGAGTAAAAGGGTACTTATCTTTCTGATGGAGCAGCAAATGAAGAGGAACGACAATGGGGCACCGGTGTCTTGGCATACTCGGGGCCTGATTGGTGTAGTGGTGATGACGTCGTATGAATAGAATGTTGGGAAATGTAGTTTTTTAAATGTTACATTTCAATTGGCTGCTGTGAAACTTTATTAATAAACAGCGAAGAAAGAGTAAAGCATAATCCGAAGCCTCCAGTCCTGACATAGAATCAGAGATGTTGTTGTGTAGGTCCTATATACCCGATACAGGATCTGCGCGTTTTGGATAACATAAACTGTGGGTTTGGTGGCAGACTGATTCTGTGCACCCCCACCGGATACGTTAGCCTGTCTGAATCAGCTAGCTCACAGTGCCACTAGAGTCTCCTCTTATCGGGGAGAGAATAGTTCTTGGCAACCTCAGAACATGACAACCCTGATCCCCCAGGATCGTGGAAACAATATACTACTTTTCGCTCAGTCACTCGTGCTCACTCCGTTGGTCTCGGAGAGATACACAGAATAAACAGGCTGGGCGTTTCAATAAGTATTTATTGAACAGTTGTTATTCTAGTGTAGAATATATGAGCTGCAACAACCATTAGACAGTAGCAGAGATATATGATTAGCAATACTACAAAAGTAAAGGGATGGTATAGTTCTACCATCTTGCAGAAATCATGAATATATACATGTACATAAAACACATGATAAAAGTGCAACCTAAAAGTGCGTACTCCTACGATGTCTCCCTAACTAGATGTACCTAAATGTACCTAGCATCTAGGATCTAGTCTAGGATCTAGTCCACCCCATTACCTGAGAATGAGAGAATATGGGACCCCGTCCTGGTCTCGAGTTGGACACCCAGCGAGGGATGTTAGACCACTGCTAGCTGGAGCATCTGCATGCAGGAACCTCAGCGTCTCTGGTCAGTGTGTCAGCCGGGAAGTCACGGTCTCCTCTGTCTTTCTAAGCAAGACATGATGTATATATACCCATAGGTCTCCCCAGGGGTCCTACCTTGCTGTGTTACTGTGTCGGCCTAAAGGATGACGTTGGGCCTTAACTTTATACAGAGATATTATACAGGAGATGGTAATCCTACTGTTAGTTCTGCTGTGCTTCCAAGAAGCCTCATGCATAATGTATGAGAATTTAACAAGGGAAAAACCCGCGTTCTGAATGCAGTGTCATATCTTGGTAAAAGGTCAGTGCCTAAGAACCGTTATGTATGTAATGTAGGGAAGAATATAGGTGAAAGGTTGCAGTGTTACCTGCGCCTATATAGGGTACCTATATGGAATATAACACCCACTCCTCTTCCGAAAGGACGACATATGTAACCTATTATTGTACTACCATTCAAACTAAACATTGGTACGCACAAAGTGTTAAAAAACATTTATTTTGCTAAAATGTTTAAAAACATCTAAAAATTTCTAGAAAACGTACAAATTTAAAAAGAACGTTTTTACCAAGCCCTAGCTCTAAAAGTGTCCGCGATTATAGTCCGAACTACTATAAGCAATTTAAAGGAATGTCAATTTTAGTTTCATAGTTCCAAATTTGAGCTAGTTTAAAAAAAGGCGAATTTCTTCCCAGCATACCACGAGCCAAATGAGTCAAATGTTTATGTGTCCTGGCTGGTAGACGCAACATTTCCGTTGCTTGCTCCCGCAGTAGACGGCCCCTGTAACACCTCGCAAAGAATGTCAATTGAGCACAGGTGATGTTCCACGCTATCCGCAGCCGGTGCTGGGGCAGCCTGTGCGCTGTCCAAAGCCTGGGTGTCAGTGGAGGAGCCGGTGTTCATACCAACAGGTGCAGTTACTACCTGCGGTGGCTCAAGGAATGCCGCCATCAACATTGGAATACACTGGGGACACTGCAGAACATGGGCCGTTATCGGGTCCAGTAACGCATTCACGTCCGGTTGCGCACATGATGGGAGTGTCAAACAAAGGTCTAACATGCATTCTTCTCCGCAAAACAGGCATCGGAGGACAGGTAAGATGCAGTCCATCCAGACTGGTCGAAATGACAAGAACCAAGATGCACTTAGTTCTCTTAGGCGAGGCGTGCCCAGATCACGGTACTTACGCTCCAGGAGTGCTTTTTCCATCTTCTTGGTGACTGGGACGTCCATTACGTAGCAGAAAAATAACAATCAAGATTCCCGCTATTAGAAACAGGATCAGCGGAAGTCCTCCAAAGATGCTACCGAATACGGAATTGATGAAGTTTGGTATAACTCCAAGTACCGTCTGAAAGGTGCTCAGAAGTCCAGAACCTATGGTCTTAAATAGGTGGACAATGCCTGTTGTATCAGACATGTTAAAGATAAGATTGACCATTTCTGCGAAATGGAAAGGGCAGTTTGTATGAATGAGCGCCTGTATCTCTGCCGAAAACCTTGCGATCTGGAGATCAAAAGTCTCTCGAGCCGAGGTCAAGGGCACAGACTTCTGTAGAAGCATGGCTTTCATTCTGCTTAGAGTATCAAACCGTATTAAAGAAACATTCAGTGAAGGCCATAAAGGCGCCTCTCTGACTGTATGTGTCGGTGGAAACAATACTTGCATAAAA
Organism: Calotriton arnoldi; assembly: GCA_963921515.1. Classification (NCBI taxonomy): domain Eukaryota; kingdom Metazoa; phylum Chordata; class Amphibia; order Caudata; family Salamandridae; genus Calotriton; species Calotriton arnoldi. The sequence continues at coordinate 2,410,810 of CAWUFW010001011.1, forward strand.
CAAGTAACCCTGAAGCTCACGGTTACCAGATATGCGATGCCCGGGAGCATTCCACAGCAGCCTTGACTGTTCAGCATCAAGTAACTCCCATTCAAAAGTAGCCTGAATGCTGGAGTATTCACGGCAGCTGGGGCACCCCTCAAATGACAGGATAGGTTCGCTACAGAACCATTACAAGCCCTGTGCAGCATTATATCCTTGCATATGAGCGATCCACTTAAAGCGTTCTCACAGTTGGTACCGCTCAGAAACACTTCTCGATCCCCACTCTGGCATCGAAATCTGTATGGTAATACCCATGATTCCTTAATGTGTTCCTTACCCATTTCGTCATATCTGCCTACTTCCTTTCGTTCAAGGCAATACTGAAACTGAAAAGTCGTGACCGGGAGAGTGATGTGGCCTTGGATTAGCCATTCTGTGGATGGTGATTCCGCCACTGTAAATGCTAATCTATCCAGTTTTTCGATACGCAGCATTGTATATTTTGCTCCCCTTTGTGCCATTTCGATCTGTTTATCTGTTAGATTGTATTCAGAAAACAGAGACGTACTGTTGATATAACGCCAAGGCACGTAGCCTGAACGCAAAGATTGCAGCGTCCAGCTCAATAACATAATAGAACGTAACTGTGATTGCCTGTGTTGTAATATGGCCAAATCTTGTTCAAGTATGTCTATCGCAGAAGATACAATGTTGCCTAAGGAATATATCCTGGAGGTCAATGTAGTTAACCCATTGTCTACCACTGCTAGAGATTTTTCTAGATTTATACGGTCTATTTCACGTAACCTCTCTGCGGCCTCTTGTTGTGATATTTTCCATATTTCATTGTAGACAGCATAATAGAAACGTTTCTGACGTGGTTTCCTGGACCCTAGTAAAAAATCCCTAAGATCTACATCTTGTGTGAGTAAGGATAAGTGTTGTTTCACCTGTGTGAGTGTTGAGGTTTTTAGCCAATCAAGGCACAACTTCCCAACACTGTATGATTTCACTACCCTGGATGTTGTCTCTGTACATAACGTGGATCTGGCCTATGGATACTAAACCCTTCGGTTTTACCCATGAATCTTGCCTGACAACTATTAGTGTCTGTGGGCCAAATCAACCATTTTTTCCAATCGGGAGTCTGATCTGTTGTATTGTATGATGTCATTCAATGTAATCTCTTCCTGTGATGAGATGTTACCCTCGGTGTGTGATGGAGTAGGCAGCCGAGGTGTGTTCAAGTCTTTGTTCTTGGCTAGTCCAAGGCAAGACGTCTGTTGCACTGTCTCGTTCAAAAACATGATTTGTTGAGGGATGAGGCATGCTCTAAACAAAGCTTCTGTACCCTGCACCTGCCATTCTCTAGTACCCCAGAGTGATTTTATGTCTATGGTGTCTTTCCATAAGTCGAAACCTTGTTCAGACAGCTGGGCAATAAAGGAAGCAAAGTATATCTGTTTGGTGTTTGTCAACATATTTTTCTGTGCTGATGTTGGTGCGACCTTATAATAATATGAGGCTGGGTCAGACATATTGAACCCTGAAAAATATGGAAACTTCTGTGCAAATGTTTTTGAACTGCCTTTTGGCAGTGTTGGACAATGTTACCACTGGTGGTATGTGAACACGAGAAGCATGCCTGTGCACACGTCTAGGATATGTAGCAAAGTAAGTACTCGGGGCCCGATTCACAGAACTAACTTACTACAAAATCCTAAACTTACTACCATTTTGGTATTCACAGAAGGCATTTACTCATTTTGGTATTCACAGAAGGTACTTACTCATTTTGGTATTCACAGAATGCACTTACTCATTTTGGTATTCACAGAATGTACTTACTCATACTAACTTTATGTCCGCCCTCGGGCCGGAGATTCCGGCCCGGTGGTGGAGATTCCAGCCTGGTGGTGGAGATTCCAGCCCGGTGGTGGAGATTCCGGCCCTGTGGTGAAGATTCCGGCTCTGTGGTGGAGATTCCGGCCCGGTGGGGAGATTCCGGCCCGGTGGGGAGATTCCGGCCGGTGGCGGATTCTCGGCCACCAGCCGGATCTCCACCACCAGGCCGGAATCTCCGCCACGGCAGATCTCACCACGGGCCGGAATCTCCGGCCGAGGCGGACATAAAATTAGTATGAGTAAGTACATTCTGTGAATGCAAAATAGTAAGTGCATTCTGTGAATACAAAATGAGTAATTACCTTCTGTGAGTGCCAAAATGATGAGTGCCCTTCTGTGAATGCCAAAATGGTAGTGAGACTAAGATTTATGTAAGTTGATTCTGTAGAATCGACCCTCAGTCTATGGAGATCCATAGACAGGTACTTACTTGCTACATAGCCTAGACGTGTGCACAAGCCTGCTCTCATGTATTAGACCTCTGGTCTGTAACTTAAGGGGTCCAGGGTTAACCCCTTCCTGTTGCACCGTCCCACGAATACGTCAAAGTGACTTGCGTACACCCGTTGCAGGCACATCCTACCCACTCACATAAACCCTGCTTCTTGCTTCATGGTATGTGAACACATTTCTAGGATTTGCAGATTTATGCAGAAAATGATGACCATAGTGTTGATAACAATACATACTATCGAAATCTGATGTGCTTTCCAATGTTTCACCATTAGAAAATGCAGCAGATTTTTCCAAATCAGACAACATGTTATTAACAGTTTCAAAATCCCAATTATCGGAAAATGTACTTGAGGTAATAATATCACTTAATGATATTTTGAATAAATAAGGTATTTTTAAAAGTTCGGTCGGGCCGAATATATCGAAATCAACCTTGTCCCACACTATACCATCCGGTATAGGAACTGCAGTAATGTTCACTGATGACAAGTCTCTTTGTTCTCGATGAGATGACTGATGTGGTTTTAAAATTAAATTCACCTTTTGGGCTGCAGAGCTTTGTCAAATGTATTGTCCATTAATAAGCATGTTAAAAACTATCACTAAGCCTAACCAGAAAAGAAAGAAAAGCACCCCGGTAATTATCCATAGTTCTACCCACGGTGATACCAGGTATGTTCTTCTAAGAAAGTTCAGAAAGTCTTTTACTTGCTGCATGCGTGATTTTTGGACTGGCATCGTTTCAGGTTCACTTGGATCCAAAGAAAATGTATTAAAGATTATGAAGTAGCCAGAAGCAGTTCGATCAATTGTTGGAATTGCATCAGGATTTGTTGAAATCGTACTTTGCTCTTGTCAAGGCACGTTGACGTAGACATCTGTATTTGGTCTAACAGCTATTTCTCTTTGTTTTTGAAGTTGATTTTGAAGTTGAGCTTCATGTTCAAGAGGAACAAGTTCCATGGCATTGTTGCAAAGTCCTTCGTTCCGTGCAGGGGACTCTTCGAACGTGATGAGTCTTTCTGTTTGAACTTCTTGGATTGTAGCGAGAGGAGGTCGTCTGCTACTTAGGAGTCCACGTGGCCTACTTCTCAGTATCGGCCACATAGTGTGGTTTGATTAGGTCAATTGAGACAAATCTTTTCTCCTTTTTTCCGGCAAGAGGCGGTAGAAGTACAGTTCTTGTTCCTTCAATTACTATGACCAGTACATGCTTTCTGTAGGATGGCACAAATTCTTTCTTGTCCGCTATTTTTTCTTTGACCAGATCCCTGACTTTTGGGATCCAGACAGGTCTTGCTGTGACTGATTGGACTTCCCCAGTGGCGGTCTGCTTCAGGTGGACATTACTTTGTTGTGTCCTGGGTTCATTTAGATCCTGTAAAACAGCCAAATGATCATGGATGTCAAAAGGCTTTTCATCCGCCACTGCGCCTTCACAATCAAGATCAGGCACCCACATTCTTGTCCCAAATAGGACCTCATATGGAGTGACACCCCCTAGAGAACTTCTTGGCATGTTATTCATAGCTTGCTGGACTCTATACAGATGTTATACCCAACTTTCACCCGTGCCTAATACTCTAGCTGTTAAAGATTGCTTTAAGTTTAAGTCCCGTTTTTTTCTCTCCACAACCAAATTTCCCTCGGGATGGTACGGAGATGAGTACCGCAATGCTACACCCAATCCTCGCATGGCCTCCTCGTAAGCCCGAGAGCTAAACGCAGGGCCCTGGTCAGAATGTACTGTGCCAATTTTGTATGTCCCTATGAAGACTCGCAAATCTTTTATAACAGTTCGAGCGTCAGCCGAGCGCGGGGGCCACACCCATAGGAATCTCGAGCAGGACGCACGCAAACAGACAATCTGATGCTGTCTAATAATGGGATTTGTGCTTGGTGTGCTATGGTGGAACCTTCCGTCTGCTGACAGATGTCGCATTTCAAGACATAGTCTTTAGTCTGCTTTGTTAATCCAGGCCACCAATAGCGTTGTTTCAACAATGAAACAGTCGCCGTAACTCCTGCATGTGCAGAACCTATCCCTTCGTGTGCTGCTAGAATTAAACCTAACCTACGGTCCATATTTGGAATTACTCTATCCCCCACTCCAGGAATCTGAGCAAATGGAATGTTATTGGCATCTAACTTGTAGGAGTACTTGAGTGGAAACTTCTTTGGTAATGCTTTGCTGTTTTTGCATGAAGCAATGACAGCTACCATAATCTCACCTTCTATTCTCGTTTTAGAACGAGTGATTGCAGCTACGGAAGCCATGCGTACAGCCCCCTTTGCGGCTTTGTCAGCCAATGAATTCCCTTCAATGTGAACACCATCACGCTGATGACTCAGTGTATGTATCATGTGAGCCCTCGGTAGTTCGGTTTTCAACTCCACTACCTGTTCCCATAGCATTTTATGCTTAATTGTGTCACGTTTTGCGTCTTTGAACCCGTTTTGAACCCAGTGCTGCAAATATTCATTATATGACTGCACACAATAAAAGGAATCGCACACAATTAGTGTGGGGAATTCTCGATCCGTATTTACCAGTGCCAGCATCAGCACTTTTAACTTTGCCAGCTGTGCCGTGCAGTCTCCTAGAGACTGTGTTTTTGTGCAACTTGGATGGAACTTTCCATCCCGCATGCAACCTTTAACAATTGCACATGCTGCGCTATATTGTTGCTTACTTCCTATGGCCGGTTGAGCAGATCCGTCAGTGTAAATAATATATTCATACTGATCAAGAGGCATTATTTCATTTGGTAGAGGATATTCTTGTTCGTATTGCAGGAATGCTTGGTCTTTAAATTTGGGTCGTACCTGTATTCTACATCTGATGCAGTGAGTGAATTAGCCCATTGTATCCATCTCGGATATAATGCTTTAGCGGTTGGAACGCTTGCCTTTGTCGCAGCCTCTAAGGCTGGAACCGGAGTAACTACTATTATTATTCTTTTCCCCTGGGCCAGTGCTCTTTTTCTCACTACAGCAGTCTGTACCGCTGTCAGAATCTTTTCTGTGGATGCGAAACGCATCTCAGCATTCATGTACAAATGTGATTTGTATGCAATTGGTACTGTTTCACCTTCATTATATGTTAGATAGGTGTACCCAGATTGACCCACAACTATACGGATCACCAGGTTGCGTACATTTACGCGTGTCTGTAAGTGTTTGGAAGCTATCATGTCAGCTTGTAGGAACAAAGTGTATCTGTGTGTTCCTGTGTCCATTGTTTTACTGAAAAATCTGGTTTTATTAAATCGTAGAAAGGTTTTACTCTTTCTGCATAATCTAAAATGTATGTTCTACCAAAATTTAGGAATCCCAGAATTGACTGTACATTTTTCAAAGATTTTGGAGGTTGGAGCAGCGCGCTTTTTAAAAAAAAATTGGCTGCCAGGCTTTTTCCTTCACTTGAAAGCTCATATCCTAAAAACAGGACACTGAGGTGGGCAATTTTTGATTTTTTAAAGTTGAATTTGTAGCCCTCATATGCTAATCCCAAAATTATGGTATTCTCTCTGTTCAAGTGTACCTCTAGGTCATCATCCGTTAGATAAATATCATCCACATAGGACAATGCCTCTTCATCCAAATTTTGAAGTAACTCTGTTACCCTTGCAGAAAACAACCCCGGGCTGTCCTTATACCCTTGGGGGAGTCGACAAAATTGCCGTTGGGACCCTAACGCTGAGAATGCTGTTAGATGCCTGTTTTCAGGCGCTATATTCTGGCAGAAAAATCCATTTGAGATATCAAGTGTTGTTTTATATTTTTTCCGCACTATGTTATTCATTAATGCGGCACTGTGTGCATTTTGGACTGCAAATGTCTTAGTGCAAGTGTTTAAATGTCTGTAATCTAAAACTAGATGATGTGAGTTGTCCAGTTTCATGACAGGAAACACAGGATTGTTCATTGGTGAGGTGTAAGTTTCAATCACCCCTTGGTATTCAAGTTGATCCAAGATCTCCCTGACCTGTTTTTTAGCTTCTTGCTTTATTGGATACTGCCTCCGTGCAGTTGGAGTATTTTTTAAAGGAATTATGTGGTGGGTTGACTCCTCATCCCATCCAATATGGTTTTTGTATAATGCCGGAGCCTGGGCTACCGTCCACTCCTGCGCATATGTGTGTTGTAAATGCCTGGGAATATGGTCTGAGAATGCCGGAAGAATTACCGTTTCTCCTTTAGGGCAATCCATGACGAATGCTGGCGGCCAATCTTGTTCAGCTAACAAAATGTCATAGCCAAACGTCAGGTTCTCCCAAAAGAGACCTCTCACTGTTCTACTTTTGTCCCCCTCCATCTGGAGCGCTATTTCATATAATTTATGTGGGACACTTACCCTAGTATCGGGTGTTTCTACCGTGATATAATCATTCAAGTCCGCTGTCACCAGAAATTCCTTCAGGTTCTGGCGAGCTATTGTTATTTCTGCCGCACTGTCTAGCATCGTCAGAGCCCATTCCCCGTTCAGTAGTCGAGTCCTCAGAATTCTGGGCATGTCTGATTTTTAGACCTGCAACTTTCTTCTTTTTGAACTGTGGCTTTTGCTTTGGTATTTCTTTTTTTTTAGAAGTGTAATCTTGAGCGTGCTGCTTGTCTCTGGACTTTGTACGCTCTTCTTGTCTTTCTGACCGTCCTTCCCTCTTGGAGTTTTTCGATGAACCCTGAAAGGAACGAGAGGAATGTGTATCAGTATCCTGATACCTGTCAGGTTTCCTAATGTTATCCCTATTCCTAATGTTGTACCTCTTTTCGGAGGGCTCCTGTGGAGGAGATCTACCTCGGGATTGAGATTTATTTCCTTTAAAGTTTTGTTATTTTATATTGTCCCACTTCTTCTTAGTAGAAGTAGGTGTCTGCTTGGAAGTGTCCTTTTCAGGACTGCCTATCAGTTGTGGTTTTAAAACTTTCCCACCCAAACTGTCTCTGCCTAATTCTGCATACGCAGTTTCAATTATTTTGGGTAGTTCATGTTGTTGATCCAAAGGATTGAACTCCCTTAGGCGTTGGCGGATAGCCACTGAAGCTGCTTCCCCTTTAATATTAGCTAGTATTATGGCTGATACCTGGTCATAGTTACCTAGTAACTTCATCACTAAGTTTAGGGTAGTCTCTGCTCCGTACTCATTTTGTATTTGTCTCAATACATCAGGTACTACTGCTAATGACGGGATACCATGAGTTCTGGTATAAATGGCAGCAAAGACTGTACCCCAAGTGGAACAATGCTCTAATTGTGGTGTTATCCCCATGGGCAAGCAGATTGTTAACATTCTGTGTTTTTCATACGGGGTAGTATTCGGGAATACTGCCTCTAGCTGAGTTATTTTCTGAGCTACCCAGAATGGTATTTGTTCACGTTTTGTGGGCATTTTACCCATTACCGCGTGTAATGTTTGTGGTGTAATTTTAGTTGCTGTACCCTGAATTTGAGTTACATTAGTTGCAACTATTGCTGGTTGGACTGTTAACGTCCTCATCACGAATTGCGTCATGTTCCTGTATATTTTGATTAAATCTTTGTGTTGTATGAGTAAGTCTCCTTGTGGCATTGTGGCAATGTCAGGATGTGGTGTGTAGGCAGCTAATATCGGCCATGTTGCCCCTTCTCTTCCGAGCGGGCCAAGTCTTACTCTTCTTCTTATGTGGGGTAGGGCGCCTTTAAACCAGTATAAGTGTTCCTGGTACGTGAGTGGAACCTCAATGTCCTCGAACGGACAATATTCCACTGGTGCATCTCCTTCTGTGTAAGAGTGAAATGTTTTTGTTCTTGCATTTGCTGCTGGGAATGTAACCCACGCATAAAATACCTCTGTTTGGTTTGATTCGTGTGCCTCAATCACGAAAGCTACCATGCCACCCCTAGCTGACAAACCATTTTCTAGCAGTCTCAGGGTGACTGTATTTCTAAAATTTGGTGCAATCTGTATTGCGCCTGCATCTTCCTCGTCTGTGAGGGGCAGTTCTTGTTGCAGTGGGTCTAAGACCTGGTTAGTCATTGTTTTTAGTACACTAAATAACTTTTTCAAGGCAACCAAGATAAGGTGTTTATGCACAATTTTAGGAACTCTGTCCTTCAAGCTTGATTAACCAACACCCAATAAATAGGATTTTTAGCCTACTCAGCTGTGGCGGAGTTTTTGCCCGCCCACCCCAGACGTCTCTGGTGTTTTGTGAGTAGGGTTCTCTGAGAATAGCACGACTGAACTACTCAGATTCTACTGTTAAATAAGTACCCAACCAACGTTGGGCGCCATGTCGTGTAGTTCCTATATACCCTATACAGGATCTGCGCGTTTTGGATAACATAAACTGTGGGTTTAGTGGCATACTGATTCTGTGCACCCCCACCGGATACATTAGCCTGTCTGTATCAGCTAGCTGACAGTGCCACTAGAGTCTCCTCTTATCGGGGAGAGAATAGTTCTTGGCAACCTCAGAACATGACAACCCTGATTCCCCCAGGATCGTGGAAACAATATACTACTTTTCGCTCAGTCACTCGTGCTCACTTCGTTGGTCTCAGAGAGATACACAGAATAAACAGGCTGGGCGTTTCAATAAGTATTTATTGAGCAGTTGTTATTCTAGTGTAGAATATATGAGCTGCAACAACCATTAGACAGTAGCAGAGATATATGATTAGCAATACTACAAAAGTAAAGGGATGGTATAGTTCTACCATCTTGCAGAAATCATGAATATATACATGTACATAAAACACATGATAAAAAGTGCAACCTAAAAGTGCATACTCCTACGATGTCTCCCTAACTAGATGTACCTAAATGTACCTAGCATCTATGTAGGTGTTATGCCAAGAATCCGTCTAGGATCTAGTCAACCCCATTACCTGAGAATGAGAGAATATGGGACTCGGTCCTGGTCTCGAGTTGGACACCCCGCGAGGGATGTTAGACCACTGCTAGCTGGAGCGTCTGCATGCAGGAACCTCAGCGTCTCTGGTCAGTGTGTCAGCCGGGGGGAAGTCACGGTCTCCTCTGTATTTCTAAGCAAGACGTGATGTATATATACCCATAGGTCTCCCCAGGGGTCCTACCTTGCTGTGTTACTGTGTCGGCCTAAAGGATGACGTTGGGCCTGAACTTTATACAGAGATATTATACAGGAGAAGGTAATCCTACTGTTAGTCCTGCTGTGCTTCCAAGAAGCCTCATGCATAATGTATGAGAATCGAACCAGGGAAAAACCTGCGTTCTGAATGCAGTGTCATATCCGGGTAAAAGGTCAGTGCCTAAGAACCGTAATGTATGTAATGTAGGGAAGAATATAGGTGAAAGGTTGCAGTGTTACCTGCGCCTATATAGGGCACCTATATGGAATATAACAATGTCTGCTCTTAAATGTTTAGAAAACAGAGAACATATGCCACCGTAATAACCTAGGCTGCATTAAACAACATAGGGGCTGAAGCAGGAGATTTGAAATTATTAATAATTAAATTGATAGTAGAACATATGCTCAAGGAAGACAATAATAAACGTTTACTACCTCTTTTACATAGAAAAATTTCAATTTCAAAAAGACTATCGAGACCCTTTCTGGTTGAACTCATAGCTAAACTACGGGAAATGTTGGCAAATTTATTGCTGTTTTCTGACTGAGAAAAAATATTTCTGAGCAAATACACTGGAAATTACACTCTTGGACATTTCCAGCGTCCCCAAGGATAGGCAATGGGCTACTGGCTAAAAAAAAAAAAGAAAAACTATCAATTTCATGAACCGGGTGCAACCGCCCAAAGAAAGATTCCCTCCTATTTTACGAATAATTTAAGACATGTGTTCAAAATCTGGTTTTTTAAGAGGCAGATGTACTTTTGTAGATGTATCCTTGAAAGAAAAACTATCATGTTGATCTTACAAGCAGGGGCGGAGTTTACTGGGATCCTTAGTCAGACCCTACAAGCCTTTACACTACTGAAACAAATTGATTAACCCTATTCAGGTAACATTCATTACCTTAACATAACAATCTGTGATAGGCTCATACGTTTTTGATTGGTAATGTTTTTTATTTGGGTATACAATTTAAGGAGGGAGAAAAAGATTGGAATGACAGCCTGGCCCACATGTATAAATGACTCCACAAACGGGGGCTTCTTATGAAAGAAAGTGTTAAGGGGACCATAGGGAGCAATGGGAAAAGAGGGTGAAGGTAAAGTGACACACAAAAGCAAAGAGAAATCCCACAAAAGATAAAATACAATTTTCATCAAATAAGGAAAAAGAGACTAGAAGGTGCCCTTAACAGCACGGTTCTTGCTGGCAATGAATAGAGAACACGTTGATTTTATGTTTGCATGCTATAATGTAAATAGGTATAGAAGCAAACAGAAAAGAGATACATCATTTGCTAGTTACAAGTTGCTATATCGTTCCACCTTGAAATACACATTACTGTTTTAGAATCTGTTGAACGCATAAACTAAACCAGTTAATTAAGTAGCATTTTGATCTCAGGAGTGTCTCGTAGGAAAGTACTCTTTTTGTATGGTCATCTCCAACACTCTTTTTGCTCCATTGCTGATGGTTATGACTCTAATAGTGCACTGGAGTCTGCTGCCCAGACCCCAGTGCCAGTGCTCTCTCTCTAAAACTGTTATGTGTAAATTGGCAACGCCAACTGACAAGGACTTTAACCCCCTATAAGTCCCTAGGATATGGTACCAGTGGTACCCGGGGCACGGGTGGTAAAGGGGCCCCAGGGCTTGAAGCACTGTTTGCTCCACCCTGGCTGGCCCAAGTAAACTACTGACAGCAGGCTTGCCATTGCAGACTGCAGGAGCAGTGCATACTGCTCCATTTGGACTTTGCCCTTACTATGTGTGGCTAAGTCAATACACTGATTTTAGTATGTCAGTCACCCCTTAGGAAGGACTCCCGAGCCCAAGAGGCAGGGTGCCTTACACTAAAGGTGTGGGCATGTAAGTGTAAGCTTAGATGTCCCTATAGCGGCATTTGCCATTAAAGGACACTATAAGTGATAGACGGTCCATAGGATAAGATGGATTGGCACCTGGGCAAACCCAAGGTTGGCAGCTCCATTATGGTATCACCTAAATATGTTGTGTTTAGAATCAAACAATGTGCCTTCTCACCCTTGACATGAATCTCGAGTCAAGGGTGATATGGCATGTACCCAGGTGGCTACCTTAGAGGTTGCCCATCTGGTTGCCCCTGCTTCCCTGTGCTCTGGCTGGCAAGCCTACGCTTGCTGCCACCAAGACAGGATTTTGACCTTCTGCCGAGCAATATCATCACTCCCAGGAGTCAGGAACAAAGGCCGGGGTAAGTAGGAGGTCACCCCTCCCAGGCAGGCTAGTGAAGTGGCACATCGAGGCAGTGAGATTCAAAGGCTACACTGCCTCTGATATGCAGTAAGGCGGACTCCCAGTGGAGGAAACAGCCCTGCCCCAGGCACATTTGCACCCGAGCAGGGCAGAAATTAGGTACTCAAGGAGGTGTACACTTCCAGAGGGCTAGCCACACCTCCAGGGAGGCAGCCCGATTTGTACACTGAAAGCAGTGGCAGAAGAGAGGGTTCTGGGTAGAAAAGGTGACCTACACCCCCAGATGTGGTCATCTCAGAGGTGGACTAGCTGTAGGGACTAGCAGCCCATTGGCTACTGGCGCCCACACCCCTGACTCCCCTAAGTCTAGGATTTAAGGGACACCCCTGACACCAGGACCTCAGTTCTGAATCAGCCTGCATCAAAGGAAAAAGAAAAGACCCATGTCAGCGACAACAGGATTTTGCTCAAACTAATAGAGGGATACTCTGTTCCTGTGGCAACAGTCTTGGAACTGTGGGATTGAGACTCGGTTCCCACAGACAAAGGGACCCCAGAAAGCACCTGAAGCACCCTCAGACTCCACTGGACTAGTGGCACTTGTCCCCTGCAAACTGCAGGTAAGACAACACTCCGGATCTGAAGATTCACTGGCCATCGTTCCCTCCAAGAGATTGCCCAAATCCAGATGGTCTAGTACATTGTGGGAACTGTAGTCCTGCCTTCCACGTAGTTTCAGGCAGCTACTGTGATCTCCGGGACCACCGGACATCGTAATCACCTTTCGCTGTGCTTACCGCTGCCAAGGCTGTCGTGTAGTTCCTATAGTACCCCTGCAGGACCTGCACGTTTGGATAACATAAACTGTGGGCTTGGTGGTAGACTGGCTCTGTGCACCCCCACCGCGTATGTTAGCCGGATTTGCATTAGCTAGCTCACAGTGCCACTAGAATCTCCTTTTATCGGGGAGAGATTCGTTTCTGGCAACCTTAGATCATGACAACCCTGATCCCTCAGAATCGTGGAAACAATGTACTATTTTTCGCTCAGTCACTCGTGCTTACTTGTTCGGTTTGTCTCAGAGAGTTACACTGAATAAACAGTCTGGGCGTTTCAATAAGTATTTATTGAACAGTGTTATTCTAGTGTAGAATATATGTGCTGCAACAACCAGCAGACAATAGCAGAGATATATTATCAGCAGTACGATAAACGTGAAAGGAAAGTACAGTTCTACCATATTGCAATAATGATGGTTACATACATGAATATATGAAATGCATTATAAAAGTGCGCGTACTCCTACGATGCCTAACTAGATGTACCTAAGTGTACCTAGCATGTGTGTAGGTCTAAAAGCCTAAGAGCCAAGAATCCTTCTAGGATTTAGTCGAAACCCATTACCTGAATAGAGAGAGTGTGGGGCCCCGTCCTGGTCTCGAGTTGGACACCCCGCAAGGGCTGTGTTAGACCGCTGTCAGCTGGAGCGACTGCATGCAGGAGCCTCAGCGTCTCTGGTCAGTGTGTCGGCATGGAAGTCTCGGTTCCCTCTGTCTTACTGTGGCAAGATGTGGTGTATTTATACCCTAAAGTGTCTCGTCCCTTAGTATGGTTTGTATTGGTCTTTGTTGGACATGAGGAAGACGTCAGGGGTGAACTTCGTATATACATATTATGCTGGAGATGTAGCTGGTGAATGCTCATGCATAATTTATGAGTACATTGTAGGCCTGTGTTCGGGAAAAAACCCTGCAGTGTTCAAACCACAGACTAGATAATGTTCAACCCTCAGAGTTCGTTGTATACTGTAGGGAACTAATGTAGGTGAAAGATCATGCCTATATTAGGGCATAGGAGATCATGACTATAATAGGGCATATACGATTATGACCATATACGGCATATATGAACGTGTCTATATGAGGGCCTCTATACGAAACATAACACCCACTCCTCTTTCGAATTGGATGACAATGACCATACTTAAAATCTGGACAATTTAAAAAAAAATCTTACAAACAACTAAAAACATGGTTTTAAAAAGACATTTAAAAATGTTTAAAAATTTTACAAATCAGCTATTCTTTTGTTGCCACTTGAAAAAGTCAATTCTGTCTCACTTATAAAAGTTGCATTACTACAAGCAGAAGAATGCCATTCTTTCTCATGTGAAAAGTGTCAATTTAGGAAATGTTCCAAATTTAGTTCGTTTATTTATGAAACGAAGTGGAGAAGCCGAATTCTTTCCCAGGACGCGATGAGCCAATTCAAGATTAAGTGTCCTGGCTGGGAGATACAGCATTATCGGTGTTAGCTACTGCAGACGACAAATCCAACGCCTCACAGAGAACGTCAATCGCACATAGATGGAATTCAGCACTGCCAACAGTCGGTGCTGCGGCAGCTTGTGCGGCAGTTGTTACCTGAGTGCCTGTGGAGGAGCCACCTAACCCAGGAGGAGCAAACGGCACCTGTGGATTCTCAAGGAATGCGTTCATCAGAATTGGAAGACGCTGGGGACAACGCAGAGCATGGGCCTTTAGGGGGTCCAGCATAGCATCCATGTCCGGAGGCGTATCTGATGGAAACGTTAGACAGAGATCCAACGCGCATTCTTCTCCGCAAAACAGGCATCGAAGAACAGGTAAGATGCAGTCCACCCAGACTGGTCTAAACGATAGAAACCAAGAGGCGTTCAGTTCTCTTAGGCAAGGTATACCCAGAAGCTGCACCATGCGTTCACGGTATTTCCGCTACATGAGTATGTTCGCCATTTCCACGGAAATTGGGCCGTCCATTGTGTAGCAGTAAGATTACAATCAGGAGTCCTGCAATTAGGAACAGGATAAGCGGGAGACCTCCAAAGACGCTTCCCACTACGGAGTGTATAAAATTTGGGATTTCTCCGAGGACTGTCTGAAAGGTGCTTAATAGTCTTGACCCTATGGTCTTAAATAGGTGTACAATACCGCTCGTATCAGACATGTTAAAGATACGACCCACCATTTCTGTGAAATGAAAGGGGCAGTTTGTACGTATAAGCGTCTGTATCTCAGTCGAGGTCCTTGCAACTTGAAGTTCAAAGGTTTCTCGAGGGAAGGTTAAGGGCACGGGTTGCTGTAAAAGCATGGCTTTCAGTCTGCTCAAAGTATCAAATTGTATAAAGGAAACATTCAACGAAGGCCATAACGGCGCCTCCCTGACTGTGTTCAGTGGCGGAAACAATACTTGCATACAGCAAGTAACCCTGGAGTTAACAGTGACCAGATAGGCGACGCCCGGAAGCATCCCACAGCAACCTTGATCGTTTAGCATCAAGTAACTCCCATTCGAGAGCAGCTGGAAAACCGGCGTGATCATGGCCGCTGGGGTCCCTGACATGTGACAAGATCGATTCGCTACCGAACCACTACATGCTCCATGCAGAGAAATATCCTGACACATGAGAGAACCGCTTAAAGCGTTCTTGCAGTTTGTACCACTCAGAAACACTTCTCGATCCCCACTCCGGCATCGATATCTATATGGTAACTCCCAAGATTCCTTAATGTAACCCTTACCCATTTTTTCATATTTGCCTGCCTGCCTTTGCTCCAGGCAATATTGAAACTGAAACGTAGTGACCGGCAGAGTGATTTGGCCATGAATTAGCCATTCAGTTGATGGTGATTCGGCTACAGTGAATGGTAACCTTTCCAGTTTCTCAATACGCAGCATTGTATATTTGGCTCCTCTTTGTGCCATTTCTGTCTATCAGTTAGATTGTATCCCGAAAACAGAGACGTGGTGTTTATGAAATGCCAGGGCACGTAGCCTGCACACAAAGATTGCAGCGTCCAGATTAACATTATAGTAGAACGTAACTGAGATTGCCCGTGTTGTAACAAGGCCAAGTCTTGTTCTAATACGTCAATTGCCGAAGATACAATGTTGCCTAAGGAGTAAATCCTGGGGGTCAAAGTTGTTAACCCATTATCCACTACAGCTAATGCCTTCTCTAAGTTAATACGGTCTATTTCCCATATTCTTTCTGCGGCCTCCTGTTGGGATATTTTCCAGTTCTCATTAAAGTAGGCATAGATGCCAGCATATATGAAACGTTTCTGACGTGTTTTCCTTGGGCCTAGTAAAAAATCCCTAAGGTCTACATCAGGTGTGAGTAAGGTCAAGTGATGTTTCACTTCTGTGAGTGTTGAGGTCTCTAGCCAATCGAGGCACAACTTCCCAACACTATAGGATGTCACTACCCCTGTGTGTTGTCTTTGTACATAGCGTGTATCTGGCCTACTGATACTAAACCCCTCGGTTGTACCTAGGAATCTTTGTTGACATGTGTTTGTGTCAATGGGTCAAATCAGCCATTCTGTCCAATTGGGATCTGACCTGTTGTACTGGAGAATGTCATCTAATCCTACCCCGTCTGTAGTTGAATTCTGCCCCCCACCCATCTGTGATGGTGCTGGAAACCCCGGTGTGTTCATTTCCTTGTTCTTCGCTAGTCCAAGACAGGATGTCTGTTACACAGTTTCATTTGGAAATATCATCTGCTGTGGAATGAGGCATGCTCTAAAAAGCGCTTCTGTTCCCTGGACCTGCCAGTCCCTAGAACCCCAGATTGATTTTAAATCTATAGTGTCCTTCCATAGGTCGAAACCCTGTGTAGACAACTGGGCCATAAAGGAAGCAGAGTTAATCTGTTTGGTGTTAGTCAACATAATTTTCTGTGCTGATGTTGTTGCCACTTTGTAATAAAATGACTTCGGATCAGATGTATTAAACCCTGAAAAGTATGTGAATTTCTGTGCAAAAGTTTGCGAACTACCTTTTGGAGGTGTTGGGCAGTGTTCCCACTGGTGGTATTCAAATACATTTCTAGGTGTTATAGATTTGTGCAAGAAATGATGACCATAATGTTGGTAACAGTACAATGTATCATAGTCTGAAGTACCTTCTAACATTTCATTGTTCGGAAATGCTGCAGTTTTTTCCAAATCAGACATCATATTATTTACAGTTTCAGTGTCCCAATCATCAGAAAATGTACTGGAGGTAATGATATCACTTAAAGAAATTTTAAATACATGTTTAAGCTTTAAAAGTTCAGTCGGACCGAATATATCGAAATCAATCTTGTCCCATACTATACCGTCCGGTATAGGAACTCCTGTGATGCTCACTGAAGACAAGTCTCTTGGTTCACAATGTGAAGACTGGTGTGGCTTTAAAATCAAATTGACTCTTTGGGCTGTAGAGCTCTGCTGGAGATATCGTCCATTATTAAGCATACTAAAAGTTATAGTTAAACCTAGCCAGAAAAGAAAAATAGAATCCCAGTGATATACCATAGTTCTATCCAAGGTGACACCAGGTAAGTCTTTTGAAAAAAGTGCAAAAAGTCAATGAGTTTCTGTTTGTGTGATTTTTGGGCTGGCGCCGTTTCCGGCTCGCTTGGATCCAGTGAAAACGTATCAAAGTTCATGAAGTAGCCAGAAGCAGTTCGATCAATTGTTGGAATTGCATCGGGATTTGTTGAGATCGGATTTTGCTCTTGACGAGGCATGTTGACGTAGACATCTGTAGTCGGTCTTATTGCAACTTCGATGTTAAGTTGATTTTCATTTTGAAGTCAAACGTCTTGTTGAAGTGGAACGAGTTCCATAGCATTGTTGCTTAGTCCTTCATTCCGTACAGGTGGCTCTTCAAACGTGATGAGTCTTTCTGTTTGAACTTCTTGGATTGTAGCGAGAGGAGGGCGTCTGCTACTGTGGAGTCCACGAGGCCTACTGTTTAGTATCGGCCACATAGTGTGGTTTGATTAAGTCGATTGAGACAAATCTTTTCTCCTTTTTCCCGGCAAGAGGCGGCAGAAGTACTGTTCTTGTGCCTTGGATTGCTAGGACCGGTACAGCTGTTCTGTCGGATGGTCCGAATTCTTTCTTGACTGCAATCTTTTCTCTGACCAGATCCCTGACTTTTGGGATCCAGACAGGTCTTGCCGTTACTGCCTTGACTTCCTCAGTGGCGGTCTGTTTTAAGTGGACGTTGCTTTGTTGTGTCCTGGATTCATTTAGATCCTGTAAAACAGCCAAACGATCATGGATATCAAATGGTTTTTCATCCGCCACTGTGCCTCCACAATCAAGATCAGGTACCCACATTCTTGTCCCAAATAGGACCTCGTAAGGAGTGACACCCCTAGAGAGCTTCTTGGCTGGTTGTTAATTGCTCTTTGGACCCCATAAAGGTGACTGACCCAACTACCGCCCTTGCCTAATACCCTAGCTGTTAAAGATTGCTTTAAGTCACGGTTTTTCCTTTCCACAACCGAATTACCCTCAGGATGGTACGGAGAGGAGTACCGCAATGCTACGCCCATTCCTTCCATGGCCTCTTTGTAAGCCCGAGAGCTAAATGCCGGGCCACGGTTAGAATGTAACGTGCCAACTGCGTATGTGCCGATAAAGACTCGCAAATCTTTTATAACAGTACGAGCGTCAGCCGAGCGCTGAGGCCAGACCCATAGGAATCTCGAGCAGGAATCCACTTTAACCATGATATATTTCTTGGCCCCATCTGATTGTAGGGGTCCGCAGTGGTCCACAAACACACATGCGAGAGGTTTGTCTGATTTTAGTAATGGTGTCTGTGCTGGGCGTGCTACGGTGGAGCCTTTTATCTGCTGGCAGATGTCGCACTTTAAGACATAGGGGCATATTAGCAAGACCCACGTTAAAATTATCGCTGTTTTAGCGGCAGGAAACTGCCGCTAAAGCGGCGATAATGGACTTGCTAATATGCGTTATGGAATTCAATAGAAGCCCAGGTTAGATGTCCTGCATCTAACCTGGGCCTCTATGGAATTCTATAACGCATATTAGCAAGCCCATTATCGCCGATTTTGCGGCAGTTTCCTGCCGCTAAAACGGCGATAATTTTAACGTGGGTCTTGCTAATATGCCCCATAGTCTTTGGTCTGCTTTGTTAACCCTGGCCACCAGTAGCGCTGTTTCAGTAAAGAAATAGTCGCTATAACGCCTGTATGCGCAGAACCCAAACCCTCGTGTGCTGCTAGAATTAAGCCTTGCCTACAATCCATATTTGGTATTACTCTATCCCCCACTCCAGGAATCTGAGCATATGGAATGTTGTTTGCATCTAACTTGTAGGAGTACTTGAGTGGAAATTTCTTTGGTACTGCTGTGCTGCCTTTGCCTGAAGCAATGACAGCTATCATAATCTCGCCGTCTATTCTCGTTTTTGAACGAGTGATTGCAGCTACGGACGCTGTGCGTACAGCCCCCTTTGCGGCTTCATCAGCCAATGAATTCCCTTCAACGTGAACGCCGTCATGCTGATGACTCAGTGTATCACGTGAGCCCTTGGTAGTTCGTTTCTCAACTCCACTACCTGTTCCCATAGCATTTTATGCTTAACTGTGCCACCTTTTGCATCTTTAAACCCGTTTTGTTCCCAATGATGTAAATATTAATTGTACGACTGTACACAGTAAAAGGAATCACACACAATTAGTGTGGGGAATTCGTGTTCCGTATTTACAAGTGCCAGTATCAGTGCTTTTAATTCTGCCAACTGAGCCATGCAGTCTCCTAGAGATTGCGTTTTAGTGCAGCTTGGATGGAACTTCCCATCGCGCATGCGACCTTTAACGATTGCACACGCTGCGATGTAAGCTTGCTTACTCCCTATGGCCGGTTGAGCAGATCCGTCAGTGTAAATAATATATTCATACTGATCTAGATGCAAAATCTCATTTGGTAGAGGATATTCTTGTTCGTATTGCAGAAATGCTTGTGTTTTTAAACTTGGATCAAATCTGTATACAACATCCGTTGCAGTAAGAGAATTAGCCCATTGTATCCATCTGCGATGTAAGGCTTTCGCATTTGGAATGCTAGCCTTTGTAACAGCCTCTAAGGCTGGTACTGGGGTAATGACTATTATGCGTTTTCCCTGAGCCAGAGCTCTTTCTCTTGCTACAGCGGTCTGCACTGCTGTCAGGATTTTTTCTGTTGAAGTGAAACGCATCTCTGCGTTTGTGTACAGGTGTGATTTGTATGCGATTGGTACCGTTTCACCTTCATTGAAGGTTAAGTAAGTGTACCCGCATTGACCCGCTATTACTCGGATCACTAAGTTACGTACGTTTACGCGTGTCTGTAAGTGTTTTGAAGCTATCATGTCTTCTTGTAGTGAACGTAGGATGTTTGTATGTTCCTGTGTCCATTGTCTGACTGAAAAATCAGGTTTTATTAAGTCGTAGAAAGGTTTTACTCTTTCTG
This sequence comes from Calotriton arnoldi, assembly GCA_963921515.1. Taxonomy (NCBI): domain Eukaryota; kingdom Metazoa; phylum Chordata; class Amphibia; order Caudata; family Salamandridae; genus Calotriton; species Calotriton arnoldi. The sequence goes on from CAWUFW010001011.1 coordinate 2,430,787, forward strand.
CGTAATCCAAAATGTATGTTCGACCAAAATTTAGGAATCCCAGAATTGATTGTAAATTCTTTAACGATTTTGGAGGTTGGAGCAGCGCACACTTTTCTAAAAAGTTAGCTGCTAGTCTTTTTCCTTCACTTGACAGCTCATACCCTAAGAACAGGACATTGAGATGGGCAATTTTTGATTTTTTAAATAAAATTTATAGCCCTCAGAGGCGAATCCCATAATAATGGTACTCACCCTGGTCAAGTGCCTCGGTAAGTCATCGTCCGTCAGATAAATATCATCCACATAGGCTTCTTCATCCAAATTTTGGAGTAACTCTGTTACCCTTGCTGAAAACAACCCCGGGCTATTCTTATACCCTTGGGGCAGACGACAAAATTGCCATTGTGACCCTAGCGCTGAGAATGCGGTCAAATACCTGCTTTCAGGCGCTATATTTTGGCAGAAAAATCCATTTGAGATATCAAGTGTTGTTTTGTATTTTTTCCGCACAATGTTATTCATTAATGCGGCACTGTGTGCATTTTGAACTGCAAATGTCTTTGTGCAAGTGTTTAAATGTCTGTAATCTAAAACTAAACGATATGTGTTGTCAGGTTTTGATACGGGGAACAAAGGATTGTTCATTGGTGAGGTGCAATTTTCATTCACCCCTTGGTATTCAAGTTGATCTAGGATCTCCCTGACTTGTTTTTAAGCTTCCTGCTTTATAGGGTATTGTCTCTGAGCATTTGGGGAAACTTTTAACAGGATCACGTGGTGGGTTGAATCCTCATCCCAACCAGCATGATTTTTGTACAATGACGGAGCTAGGGCAACCGCCCACTCCTGCGCATATGCATGTTTTAAATGTATGGGAACGAGGTCGGAAAATGCTGGAAAAATTATTGTTTCTCCCTTAGGGCGCTCTATGACGAATGCTGGCGGCCAGTCTTGCTCTGCTAATAGGATGTCATATCCAGATGACAGATTTTTCCAAAATAGACCTTTAACTTTCCTGGGCTTGTCCCCCTCCATCCGGAGTGTTATCTCATGTAACTTATGTGGGACACTTACCCGAGTATCAGGTGTTTCCACCATGATATACTCACTCAACTCCGCTGTCACTAGAAATTCCTTCAGGTTCTGGCGAGCTATTGTTACTTCTGCTGCACTGTCTAGCATCGTCAGAGCCCATTCCCCGTTCAGAAGCTGTGTCCTCAGAATTCTGGGCATGTCTGATCTTGAGACCTGCTACCTTCTTCTTTTTGAACTGAGGTTTTGATTTTTGTTTATCTTCTTTTTTAGGTGCGTAGTCCGCAGCGCATTGGATGTCTCTGGACTTTGTACGCTCCTCTTGTCTGTGTTCTGACCGTCCTTCCCTCTCTGAGTTTTTTGATGAACCCTGAAAGGAACGAGAGGAACGTGTATCAGTATCCTGATACCTGTCAGGTTTTTTAATATTATCCCTATTCCGGAGGGTATACCTCCTTTCAGAGGGCTCCTGTTGAGGAGACCTACCTCTGGATTGAGATCTGCTGTCTTTAGACTTTTGTTGCTTTTTATTCTCCCACTTCTTTTTAGAAGAAGTAGGTGTCTGCTTTGTAGTGTCCTTTTCAGAACTGCCCACCAGTTGTGGTTTTAATGCTTTCCCACCTAAACTGTCTCTGCCTAGTTCTGCATACGCAGTTTCAATTATTTGGGGTAGTTTGTGTTGTTGATCTACTGGACTGAACTCCCTTAGGCGTTGGCGGATCGCTAGTGAGGCTGCTTCCCCCTTAATGTTAGCTAGTATTCTGGCTGATACCTGCTCGTAGTTACCTAGTAACTTCATCCCTAAGTTAAGGGCAAGCTCTGCTCCATACTCATTTTGTATCTGTCTCAATACATCAGGTACTACTGCTAATGACGGGATACCATGCGTTCTGTTATATATGGCAGAAAAGACTGTACACAATTAAATTACAACAGGGAGCTCAAGAGGGAAAAATATCAATCAGGTCGCCTTCCACTCAGATACAGCAATAAACCACAAAGACCTGATTGAGGCGGGCACCCATTAATTTTTCATTGTAGGCCTGGAGCCGGGGGGCATTTACCTCAACCCAATTGCTGGTTATAACTCTTTACCAGTCCTATCCAGTCCTAAATGCCCACAAGTTTTTAATACAATAAAAATGTTTGTCAGTCATCTCCATTTAACAAATACCCCCTACTGAAAAAGGTGTATGTGGACAGACCAAAAAAATATCTGCAAAAAATGTGTGCAAAGGTGAGAAAGTACCTCACGTGCGCTTCCCCACTGGGGCTACTGGTAGGTTCTCACCAGTGTGCCCACGTTTTCTCATCATCAGCGACTTTCTGACCAAAAAAAAAAAAAGGAAAGAGTGTCCAGTAAAAAGAAAGAAGAGGTGTAGATCGTGATTAGTGTATATCAAAAGAAAGACCTCGTGAAATGCAAGAATAAAGTATTCCTCCAATTAAAATTGAGTTAAGACTCACATGCACCCAGTCCAAATTTTATTCAAATCTGTGAGCTTACTCAAAATTTAAAAACACTGCATATTGCAGACCATTTTATGTAGGTGCCAACATGTTTCATTGCCTGTACTTTGTTGCGGCAATTTCATCAGGACTCGAGGTCGATAAACACCTCCCTGGACTCCAATCTTTATAGGAATGATGACTGACAAACAAAAGAGACATATATTATAACCTCCAACCAGTTGGAGCAACCTTTAATCATATCAAAAATGTGTATATCACACAATTCTTAATATATATTTACCACGTGGTAGCCAAAGTCACTCGTACCAGCTTCCCACCTCGTCTCGGGGTGTATTTTCATAAATTATACATCTCCTTCCGGCACATTCAGTTGCCGATGGTATACCTGCGAAAATATGCTAAACATGTTCATATTAAAAAAAACACACACAACACGTGGTATAACTTATTTACACTGTCATGGTATATCACACATTCTCATGTCCACAGACTAAAACGTTACTTAAGCAGCCGACTGAGTGGCTGCTTAAGTAACGGGGTTTTTTAGGAAGACTACACGTTTTAGTCTGTGGACATGAGAATGTGTGATATACCATGACGGTGTAAATAAGTTATACCACGTGGTGTGTGTGTTTTTAATATGAACATGTTTAGCATATTTTCGCAGGTATACCATCGGCAACTGAATGCTGCGAAGAGGATGTATAATTTATGAAAATACACCCGAGACGAGGTGGAAGCTAGTACAGTGACTTTGGCTACCACGTGGTAAATATATATTAAGAATTGTGTGATATACACATTTTGATATGATTAAAGGGTGCTCCGACTGGTTGGAGGTTATAATATATGTCTCTTTGTTTGTCAGTCATCATTTCTATAAAGGTTGGAGTCCAGGAGGTGTTTATCGACCTCGAGCCCTGATGAAATTGCAGCAACAAAGTACAGGCAATGAAACATGTTGGCACCTACATAAAATGGTCTGCAACATGTAGTGTTTTTAATTTTTGAGTAAGCTCACAGATTTGAATAAAATTTGGACTGGGTGCATGTGAGTCTTAACTCAATTTAAATTGGAGGAATACTTTATTCTTGCATTTCACGAGGTCTTTCTTTTGATATACACTAATCACGATCTACACCTCTTCTTTCTTTTTACTGGACACACTTTCCTTTTTTTGGGTGAGAAAGTCGCCGATGATGAGAAACGTGGGCACACTGGTGAGAACCTACCAGTAGCCCCAGTGGGAAGCGCACGTGAGGTACTTCTCACCTTTGCACACATTTTGCAGATATTTTTTGGTCTGTCCACATACACCTTTTTCAGTAGGGAGTATTTGTTAAATGGAGATGACTGACAAACATTTTTATTGTATTAAAAACTTGTGGGCATTTAGGACTGGATAGGAATGGTAAAGAGTTATAACCAGCAGTTGGGTTGAGCTAAATGCCCCCCGGCTCCAGGCCTACAATGAAAAATTAATGGGTGCCCGCCTCAATCAGGTCTTTGTGGTTTATTGCAGCAAAGACTGTACCCCAAGAGGTGCAGTCCTTTATTTGTGGTGTGATCCCCATGGGCAAGCAGATTGTTAGTATTCTGTGTTTATCACAGGTGGCAGTATTCGGGAATACTGCCTCAAGCTGAGTTATTTTCTGAGCTATCCAGAATGGTATTTGTTCGCGTTTTGCGGACATTTTGCCCATTACCACGTGTAATGTTTGAGGAGAAATTTTATTTCCTGTACCCTGAGCTGGAGTACTATTTGCTGCACCTGGTGCAGGTTGGATTGTTAAAGTCCTCATGACAAATTGTGTCAGGTTTCTGTAGATTTCAATTAAATCTTTGTGTTGTACGAGCAAGTCTCCTGGTGGCATTGTGCCAATGTCAGGATGTGGTGTGTAGGCCGCTAATATTGGCCATGTGGCTCCTTCTCCTCCGAGTGGGCCTAACCTTGCTCTTCCTTGTGCGTGGGGTAGGGCGCCATTAAACCAGTAATAATGTTCCTGGTAAGTGAGTGGAATCTCTATGTCCTCAAACGGACAATATTCCTGTGGTGCATCGACTTCTATATAGTAGTGAAATGTATTTGTTACTGCATTTGCTGCTGGGAGTGTAACCCATGAATAGAATACCACTGTTTTGTTTGATTTGTGTGCCTCAATCACGAAAACTACCATGCCACCCCAGGCTTGTAAACCATTTTCTAATAGTCTTAGGGTGACGGTCCTTCTGAATTTTGGTGCAATCTGTATTGCATCCACAGGATCTTCTCCTTCGTCTGAAAAATTCAGTTCAACTCTCTCTGCCCTTACCTCGGCATCAGTCATGTTTAGAGGAAGAAGTGTTCCAAGGGAACTAAGATAAGGTGTTATGCACAATTTTTAGGAACACTATGTCCTTTCAAGCTTGAATAACCAACAGCCAATAAATAGTATTTTCGTACTTCTCAGCTGCGGCGGATTTTGTGCCCACCCACTCCAGACGTCTCTGGGGTTTTGTGAGTAGGTTCTCTGAGAATAGCACGACTGAACTACTCAGATTCTACTGTTAAATAAGTACCCAACCAACGTTGGTGGCGCCATGTTGTGTAGTTCCTATAGTACCCCTGCAGGACCTGCGCGTTTGGATAACATAAACTGTGGGCTTGGTGGTAGACTGGCTCTGTGCACCCCCACTGCGTATGTTAGCCGGAATTGCATTAGCTAGCTCACAGTGCCACTAGAATCTCCTTTTATTGGGGAGAGATTAGTTTCTGGCAACCTTAGATCATGACAACCCTGATCCCTCAGAATCGTGGAAACAATGTACTACTTTTCGCTCAGTCACTCGTGCTTACTTGTTCGGTTTGTCTCAGAGAGTTACACAGAATAAACAGTCTGGGGGTTTCACTAAGTATTTATTGAACAGTTGTTATTCTAGTGTAGAATATATGTGCTGCAACAACCAGCAGACAATAGCAGAGATATATTATCAGCAGTACGATAAAAGTGAAAGGATAGTACAGTTCTACCATATTGCAATAATGATGGTTACATACATGAATATATGAAATGCCTTATAAAAGTGCGCGTACTCCTACGATGCCTAACTAGATGTACCTAACTGTACCTAGCATGTGTGTAGGTCTAAAAGCCTAAGAGCCAAGAATCCTTCTAGGATTTAGTCGAACCCCATTACCTGAATAGAGAGAGTGTGGGACCCCATCCTGGTCTCGAGTTGGACACCCCGCAAGGGCTGTGTTAGACCGCTGTCAGCTGGAGGGACTGCATGCAGGAGCCTCAGCGTCTCTGGTCAGTGTGTCGGCATGGAGGTCTCGGTTCCCTCTGTCTAACCGTGGCAAGATGTGGTGTATTTATACCCTAAAGTGTCTCGTCCCTTAGTATGGTTTGTATTGGTCTTTGTTGGACATGAGGAAGACGTCAGGGGTGAACTTCGTACATACATATTATGCGGGAGATGTAGCTGGTGAATGCTCATGCATAATTTATGAGTACATTGTAGGCCTGTGTTCGGGAAAAACCCTGCAGTGTTCAAACCACAGACTAGATAACGTTCAACCCTCAGAGTTATTTGTGTACTGTAGGGAACTAATGTAGGTGAAAGATCATGCCTATATTAGGGCATAGGAGATCATGACCATAATAGGGCATATACGATTATGACCATATACGGCATATATGAACGTGTCTATATTAGGGCCTCTATACGAAACATAACAAGGCTTGTTGATTGCCACTCTGGCAACCGACCCCTGCATTTGACTTTGCACCTCCTAGATGGAACGCCATCAGAACTTTGACCAACATCTGCAACCACTCCGTTTTTGTTTGCCACAGCACTGTGTAAGCGGTATAAGCAGCTTCTCCCGCGGCTCCCGTTCAGCACCAGGGACAGCCAGGACAACCCTGCACCCAAGCTCTACGGGCCAGGTAAAATGGAACTGACTGTCAGGGCCTGGTCCAGGGACCCGCATGACCTTTATCCTGCAAGGGTTTCATGCAACTCGACCTGCAAGTGAGTGCTGCAGTTTCTTCTAGCCCTCACTAACTCACCATATGGAATAGCCCTGATATGATGTCCTGTCGAGGTTGGCGTAAAGATGGATAAAATCTGGAGCCCATGGCCAATCCTTGGATATGACGGCACCAGTCTGTCCCAAAAATAAAAACATTGTTATTTAAGATCAAGTCAATCATTGTGATCAGCATTTCTGTATGTTGCCATTGGGTGGCTGGTCTTGTTCTCAGACACGTTTAATCGCTTGCATTCCTAAATCCGATCTGATGCTGGTATACAGTGATGTCACGTCTAATGTGGCCAGAATCATGCCCTGATCCCACACTACATCTGCTAAGAGGATTAGGATGTGTTTAGTGTCCTTGATGTACAATGGGAGATTACACACCAATGGTTGAAGGAATATATCAACATATTGGGATAGTTTCTCCGTGGGTCCCCCAATGCTGGATACAATGGGTCTCCCTGGTGGAAAGGGCATGTTTTTGTGTATTTTGGGAAGAGTGTAGAGGCATACAAATCTCTGTCGGACAACTTTAAAATACATGGATTCATCCTCTTCAATTAAACTTCTATCATACCAAAGCTTAAGAAATCCATTGATTGTATCTATAAAGTGCCATATACTGCATGCCTCAAGTGCCCACCCTGGACGTCAGATCAGGGCTATTCCATATGGTGCGTTAGTGAGGGCTAGAAGAAACTGCAGCAACGATTTGGACTTTGAGACATGTATCGAAAATATGAAGGCACGCTTCGCTGCTAGAGGTTTCGACAAACAAACTATTAGAATAGCTGAGCAAAAGATTGTCAAAATGAAAAGAAAAGACACTCTGAGAGACAAACCACACAAGCTGGACAAGTCTAACAGAGTACGATTAATAACAGACTATAATGGATTATCTGAGGTGTTAATGAGAAGCATGTGCAAACACTGGATTACCTTACCTGCAGACAGTACCCTGGAGGAATTTACATCAGATCAACAGGAGATCACATTAAGACAGAGGAAGAAATTAAAATCACAATTGAGCCTGAGCTATCCCAGACACAAGGTATCGCCACACTGGTTGAGTGAACACACATTTGGTTTTTGAGATGTGCAGATGGGCGAATGATAAGAAAAAGAATTTCAATGGAGCTGATGGGGGAACATATGATATACACCATAACATCAATTACAACACCAAATATGTGGTTTACATTATTGAATGCAAAGTTACCGTATCTATGTAGGTAGTACGATAAGACCTCTCTGTGAGAAGTTGGCCTGGCATATGCTGTCCACTAATTATAGTGGGCACCTTGCACCAGTCCAAACAACCCCTTATTGGAGATAGGTTAAAGACAACCTTTATTGAAAGCTATCCTAGTGGTAGCTATGGAGAGCAGCCTTCAGGCTAAGTCTTGAAGGAATGTAAAGCAGCTTGTTTTACCAGTCTATAATCTCTTGAGTGACCAAATGAAAGAGGACCACACCAGGTATATATTCAAAATATATGTATTTATTGCTAAACACACCCCTCTAGTCTCTTTATGAGGCTAGAGTTCGAAGTACATAAGTTATAAGTTAGTTATCTACAGTAATAGCACAAATACACGTTTGAGCCCTAGGGGCGTACCAAACCATATACCAATAAAGTGGTACAAGAACCACGACTGAGCTAGACACAAAGCCTAGAGCCTGTAGAAGTGCTTGGACCACAAGGAACCACCCAAGGTAGTGACACAGGGGACCCACGGGGGACGCGTGCAGTGTGAGAACACAGCCGCGAATCGCCGTTGACTTCTATGGGGAAAGTCGCGGTTGGAATTTTAAAGAAAAGGGACACTTAGAGGAGGACTTGGAGCAAACCCCTTTAGAACTGGGTTGTTCTAGAGTCTATACCCACGGGAGCACCGGAGTACTCGAGTTACCTCACCCAGGGAAGCCGGGTGCATAGGTGTCTTTCGGGGTCGGGTTTCGTCGTCGTTTTCAATGGCGATCTGCTGCAAAGTGCTGCTGGCGGCCAAGTCGAAAGTGTTCGGGTGGATCCAAAGGTGGATCGAAGATCTGAAGAACCTGAAAGCAGAGGGGACAGAGTCTGGGTCAATAGCCAGTGACCAGGAAGGCGATGAGCAGATGCCCACCGATGTCGAGGGCTTCAGGTAGGTTGATGGTCGTCTTGACTCTTCAGCCACGAGGTCCAGGAAGCGTCGACGACGACCAGGAGCTGGATTCGAGCTGCTCCACGATGTCTGTCGATTGCAGGGGTGTCGACGACCAGATTGGACCCAACAAGCCTTGGCAACGGCAAGTCTTGTGGAAATGGAAGAAGGACGATGGTGCAGACCAGCAAGGTCTGTGGGACTCACCCAGCGAGGGTAAGTCAGGGCATGCCTGGAGCAACCAGGGAGCCCAAGCAGAAGAAGATTGGCCTTCGGGAGGGCCTACTAGCCAACGGACTAGCAACCGCGAAGGAGCCTCGAGTGGACGCACTTGGAGCTGGCTCACAGGACACTCGTGGAGTGGAGGCCAGTGATCTTCGGTTCAGTCGGTGCTGGAGGCGGGGGCTACTCGGAGCCCAAAGCACAACGTCGTGGGAGACCCAGAAAAGGATGCACTTACAAAAGTACGCGGTGTCCAGGGGTCACGGTTCCACGTTACCCACGATAGCCACGGGCCTCAGCTTTGCTGGGGACTCACGGTAGCCTCGGGGAAGTCTGGAAATCCACCTCTGGTGATGCAAAGACTTCGGCGTCCGGCGGGAGCTTCAGCGATGCAGACCGGACAATTGCTTCGTTGGTGCCTGCCAAGCAGGGGAGTCACTCCTTGACCCCAAGGAGATTCTTCAGTCCTCTAATCTTAAAGTAGAGCGTCGAAAGTCCAGGATTCTGTGTCAGAGTTTCGTCCAGGTAAATCTAAAGTCCTAAGGACTGGGGTCCCATACTTATACCAAGTTAGGGGTTGGACATACTCTGGGGACCCACCTATGGGAGGGTCAGGGCAGAGGGGTGGTTACACCCCTTTCCCTTTGTCCAGTTTCGCGCCAGAGCAGGGGCTGGAAGCCCCTGAGCCGGTTTGAACTGGGGTATGCACAGGGACACCAAATGTGCCCCCAGTGCAGGACTTCAAAGCACCAGAGAGTGCTCCCGCCCAGCCCCAATACACACTATCCTGTCTGGGGAGGTGGTTACACCTCCCTGGGACAGGAAACCTATTGTCCAGGCCTCCCCTGCCGGAGTTTCGGTCAGCAGCAGGAGGCCAGACTCGTGTCTGTGGCAGCGGCATCCATTTTGTGATGCCAGGGTTTGGAAAGAAGTTACCGGGCAGGCCGGTGTGTACATGTCTCTCCCTCTAGAAGGGTGGAATGCTACCCCCGCCGCCAGAACTGGCGGGGGGTAGTATTCCAACATGTTTGACACCAAACACGACATGTTTCCGTGCAGCCATCCCCAAGTTAGCATTTAACACGAGGTTATAATGCGCTTAAGAGTATATGGTCAGGCTGCACTACAAACAGCATCAGAGAAGGGTCTCCGAACGCTGCAGAGGGGCTCTGCTCATGCAGGGGCACCCTCTCACATAGGAACCAAGCACTCTGCCTTCAGGACTGACAAGGCCTGCCATAGGAGTGACTTACAGGTTTATATGTGTGTATGTATGTAGTGATATAGGTAACCTATATCACTGTAAGAGTGCATGCACCACCTTACCCAGGCTGCAGTAGCAGACCTGTGGTGTCCTTTTGGTTGGCCTTCCAGGGGTGGCACAATACATGCTTCAGCCCCTGGCAGGTCCTCTGAGGTACCTATGCCCTGGGTACATAGTATACCATATACTAGGGACTTACAAGGGCACTCCAGATTCCAATCAGAGATGTGCCTAAGGCACATGGAAACCATTTTAGAGAGGAAGCAGCTAGGCTGGGGTTCTGATTAGCAGGGCCCCAGCCAGACTAAAGTCGAAAAACAGTGAAGCATCAGCAAAAAGTGGGGGTACCCATGTGAAGCAGATCCTACTCTCCTACACAACCCCCCAAACGTAGGGACATTAAACTAACCTTGCCCAGTTAAGTCTTCATGTTCTAAGTGGAAGTACCTAGAGAGTCCATCTGCATTGGCATGGTTACTCCCAGGTCTATGTTCCACTGTGAAGTCCATCCCCTGTAGGGAAATGGACCACCTAAGCAGTTTGGGGTTTTCGCCCTTCATTTGTTTTAGCCATAAGAGGGGCTTATGGTCGGTTTGAACAAGGAAGTGAGTACCAAACAAGTATGGCCTCAACTTCTTCAGAGCCCAGACCACAGCAAAGGCCTCCCTCTCAATGGCTGACCAACGTTTCTCTCTAGGGGTCAGCCTTCTGCTAATAAAAGCTACTGGCTGATCCTGACCTTCATCATTCAATTGTGACAGTACAGCCCCTACCCCCAATTCAGATGCATCTGTTTGGACAATGAACTTCTTGGAGTAATCAGGACTCTGTAGAATGGGAGCAGTGCACATTGCCTGCTTTAGGTCATCAAATGCCTTTTGACAGCTAACTGTCCACTGAACCTTTTGGGCATTTTCTTGGAAGTTAAGTCATTCAGGGGTGTCACTATTGATCCATACCCCTTGACAAATCTCCTATAGTACCCAGTCAGGCCTAAAAAGGCTCTCACCTGAGTCTGGGTAGTTGGAGCAGTCCAGTCCATGATGGTCTGGATCTTGCTCTGCAGTGGTTGAACCTGGCCTCCACCCACAAGGTGGCCCAGGTACACAACCTGACTCTGCCCTATCTGGCACTTGGTGGCCTTGATAGTCAGGCCTGCTTTCTGCAGGGCCTGCAAAACATTTCTGAGGTGGACCAGGTGATCCTCCCAGGTGGAGCTAAAGACAGCAATATCATCTAGATATGCTGCACTATAGGCTTCCAGACCTGTAAGGACTGTATTCACCAACCTCTGAAAAGTGGCAGGTGCATTCTTCAGACCAAAGGGCATTACCACAAATTGATAATGCCCACTAGGGGTTGAGAATGCTGTCTTTGGCTTTGCATCATCAGCTAGTCTGATCTGCCAGTAGCCAGCTGTCAGGTCAAATGTGCTTAGATACTTGGCTGAGGCCAAAGTGTCTATTAGCTCATCTGCCCTAGGTATTGGATGGGCATCAGTCCTAGTGACTGCATTGAGACCCCTGTAGTCCACACAAAACCTCATCTCTCTTTTCCCACCATTGGTGTGGGGTTTTGGCACTAGGACCACTGGACTAGCCCAAGGGCTATCTGAGGGTTCAATAACTCCCAAATCCAACATCTTCTGGACTTCTGTCCTGATACAGTCCCTGACATGGTCAGGTTGCCTATAAATCTTATTTTTAATAGGCAGACTGTCCCCAGTGTCCACTTCATGAGTGCACCAGGTGGTCTGACTGGGTATCAGTGAGAATATGTGCCTGAACTGATTGAGCACCTGTCTGCAATCAGTTTGCTGCTGGGCAGTGAGGCTGCCTGCCAAGGCTACACCATCCACTGACCCATCATCAGGGTTCTGTGAGAGCAGGTCAGGGAGTGGGTCACTCTCTTCCTCCTGTCCCTCATCAGTAGCCATGAGCAAGCCCATGTCTGCCCTGTCCACATATGGTTTTAACCTGTTGACATGGAGAACCCTGTGGGGACTCCTGGGTGTTCCTAGGTCTACTAAATAGGTAACCTCACCCTTCTGTTCAACAATGGTATGGGGTCCACTCCATTTGTCTTGGAGAGCTGCTGGGGCCACTGGCTCCAACACCAACACCTTCTGTCCTGGCTGGTAAACAGTCAGTACAGCCTTTGGTCATGCCAGGCTTTTTGAAGTTCCTGGCTAGCCTCAAGGTTTTTAGTTGCCTTTTTCATGTACTCAGCCATCCTGGAGCGGAGACCAAGTACATTGTCCACTATGTCTTGCTTTGGGGGCTTGAGAGGTAACTCCCATCCTTCCTTCACCAAGCACAATGGACCCCTGACAGGGTGACCAAACAAAAGTTCAAAAGGGCTGTAGCCAACCCCTTTTGAGGCACCTCCCTGTATGCAAATAAAAGGCAGGGCAAGAGTATGTCCCATCTTCGCCTAAGCTTTTCTGGGAGCCCTTTAATCATGCCCTTCAAGGTTTTGTTGAATCTCTCAACTAAACCATTGCATTGTGGGTGATAGGGTGTGGTGAACTTGTAAGTCACTCCACACTCCTTCCACATTGCTTTCAAGTATCCAGACATAAAGTTAGCACCCCCGTCTGATACAACCTCCTTAGGGAAGCCCACTCTTGAGAAAATTCCCAGGAGGGCTCTTGCCACCACAGGTGCTGTAGTGGTCCTAAGGGGAATAGCCTCTGGGTACCTGGTGGCATGATCCACTACCACCAGGATAAACCTGTGCCCAGATGCTGTTTGGGGATCCATGGGACCAACAATGTCAATCCCCACCCTCTCAAAGGGAACCCCCACCACAGGTAGTGGTATCAGGGGGGCCTTTGTAGTGCCACCTGCCTTGCCACTGGCCTGGCAGGTTACACAGGAGCGGCAAAACTCCTTGGTGACTTCAGACATGTGGGGCCAGTGAAAGTGAGGGACAATTCTGTCCCAAGTCTTGTTCTGGCCCAGGTGACCTGCTAAGGGAATGTCATGGGCTAGGGTCAATAGGAAGCCCCTGAACTTCAGAGGTATAACCAACCTCCTGGTGGCACCAGGCTTGGGGTCTCTACACTCTGAGTACAAGAGTCCATCATCCCAATACACTGTATGGGGACCACTAGCTTTCCCAGCAGCCTCAGCAGCAGCTTGCTGTCTGAGGGGTTCAAGAGAGGGGCAGCTCTGCTGCTCCTGGCTCAGATCTGCCCTGGAAGGGCCCCTGTCCCCAAGAACTCAACCTGGTCAGGTTCAAGCTCCTCTGGGACAGTTCCTTCCTCAGGACTGAGATCATCCCCCTCAAGAGACTGATCTTCCTTCTGAGCCAAGGGGGAAGGCACTGCCTTTACCCTACTACTCCTCTTCTTGGAGGGCACTTGGTCCATTATTCCAGAATCCAAGGCCTGTTCAGTGTTAGACATTTTGGCTTGTGACCTGGTCACAGCAAACATCTGCAGGGATGCCCAGCATTTCTGCATGGGTCCTGAGCTCCACTTCAGCCCAAGCTGAAGTTTCTAAATCATTGCCAAGCAAGCATTCAACTGGTAGGTCTGCACTTACCACAACCTTCTTAAGGCCAGTTACCCCTCCCCAGGAGAAGTTAACAACTGCCAGAGTATGGTCTGTTCTGACATTGCTAGCATTGGTCACTTGGTACATTTCACCAAGTATAATCTGCCCAGGATCCACAAGGTCTTGTGTCACCATGGTGACACTTGCCCCTGTGTCCCTAAATGCCAAAGCCTCTTTTCCATTTATCAATGGCTGTTGTCCGTACTTGCCCAGATTACTGGGACTCACAGAGGAGGTCACATCCATGCCTCCATCACAGACTAGAACAGCCTGAGTGAGTTCTCTGACTAGGTCAGAGCTCATCTCTTTACCCAGGGTCAACCCTACTAAACCCTTGGCCTGTGTAGTCCCACCACCAACTGTAACTGCACTAGGGGGAGCAGGTGCCTTAGGGGCATTTGTGGGGGCTGGAGTAGAGTCTTTGGACTTGGTGCAATCACTGGTCCAGTGGGTCTTTTGCTTACAGACCTTGCACCATGGTTTCTTTTGGCCTTTTCCCTTGTTAGACTGTGAATCCCCACCTGAAGAAGATTTTTGGGGGCCTTGTGAAGACTTTTGGTCTTTACCCTTCTCTCCACCCTTATCAGAGTTTTTAGAATCTTGCTTCTTAGGGTCACCACCTTGGTTCTGTACCTTCTGCCTCACCCTGGTTCTGACCCATTTGTCTGCCTTCTTTCCCAATTCTTGGGGAGAGGTCAGATCAGAGTCCACCAGGTGCTGATGCAACAGCTGATTTTGACAATTATTAAGAATCTGCTCCCTCATGATATGATTGTACAATCCTGTGAAGTCACATACCTTACTGCCCAATAACCAACCTTCCAGAGCCTTGGCAGAACAATCAACAAAGTCCACCCAGTCTTGAGTCTGTGCTTTTGGGTATCTCTGAACTTTAACCTGTATTGTTCAGTGGTTAGGCCAAACCCATCAATCAGAGCACTCTTTAAGACTGTGTAATTATCAGCATCCTCCTCTCTAACAGTGAGGAGCTTATCTCTACCTTTGTCTGCAAAGGAGAGCCACAAGATTGCTGCCCACTGCTCCTGAGGGACCCTCTGTACTTTACAGGCCCTCTCCAGTGCAGTTATCCATTTGTGGATGTCATCCCCACTCTGGTAGGGAGGGACAATCTTGCTCAGGTTTCTATGGTCATAAGACCTTTCCCTATCTCTGGGGAAATTGCTGCCACCATGGGACTCTAGTCCCATCTTTTTTCTCTCTTTGTAGAGATCTAAGGACTCCCTGTCTATAGCCAACTGCTGTTTTCTGAGCTCAAGCTGGGCTTGCTCATACTGAATCAGTCTCTTTCTCCTGTCATGAGAGGATTCTCTCCTATGAGAAGAGACAGAGGTCCCTATTGAGGTGTCAGAGTGGTTAGACTCCTGAGAAGGAGATCTATCCCTTCTTGGCACACTCTCAACTCTTCCTGGGGGGACAAAGGTGAGGTCATTCTGATCCTCCTCTCCATCCACAGGAATAGCTGGGTTTTCCAGGGCAAGGTCATTGTCACCTTCCTGGCCAGTTTCAGAGGGGGGGCCTGGGTTTCTTCACCCCTGACCCCTTCCTCCTGTTCTGCCCCACCCTCTCTGCCTACCCCTTCAGACCCTAGGGGCCTGCTGAGATCATCAGCTAGTAGCACCTCTCTGAGGTGTTGGGTGCTGGCACTTTTGCCTGCCTTCAGCTTCCTAGTATTGCATAATGCTCTTAATTCCAAGAATGGGAGTTTATCATACTTGGAGGGAAGAAGCCCACTGGCTTCTGGCAAGGACTCACTGGGTCCTGGCTTTGAAGACATTACTAGTGAGGTGTGGTGTATGCACTACCTACTCTAGTGTGGCCTACTAAACTCTCTTGAGTTGTAGAAAGGGTGTGCTATCTCTTAACACACAACTCTAAGTTCAGTAGAACTTACTGTATACTAAGCTTGATTTATATGTACCTAAGGTACCCTTAGTGGTTTTCAGTTGATCAATTCAATTGAGATTATCTGGTAAAACAATAGCAAGCTGGAATCCCACACGCTGCACACCAATGTGAGAAGTTGGCCTGGCATATGCTGCCCACTAATTATAGTGGGCACCTTGCACCAGTCCAAACAACCCCTTATTGGAGATAGGTTAAAGACAACCTTTATTGAAAGCTATCCTAGTGGTAGCTATGGAGAGCAGCCTTCAGGCTAAGTCTTGAAGGAATGTAAAGCAGCTTGTTTTACCAGTCTATAATCTCTTGAGTGACCAAATGAAAGAGGACCATACCAGGTATATATTCAAAATATATGTATTTATTGCTAAACACACCCCTCTAGTCTCTTTATGAGGCTAGAGTTCGAAGTACATAAGTTATAAGTTAGTTATCTACAGTAATAGCACAAATACACGTTTGAGCCCTAGGGGCGTACCAAACCATATACCAATAAGTGGTATAAGAACCACGACTGAGCTAGACACAAGGCCTAGAGCCTGTAGAAGTGCTTGGACCACAAGGAACCACCCAAGGTAGTGACACAGGGGACCCACGGGGGACGCGTGCAGTGTGAGAACACAGCCGCGAATCGCCGTTGACTTCTATGGGGAAAGTCGCGGTTGGAATTTTAAAGAAAAGGGACACTTAGAGGAGGACTTGGAGCAAACCCCTTTAGAACTGGGTTGTTCTAGAGTCTATACCCACGGGAGCACCGGAGTACTCGAGTTACCTCACCCAGGGAAGCCGGGTGCATAGGTGTCTTTCGGGGTCGGGTTTCGTCGTCGTTTTCAATGGCGATCTGCTGCAAAGTGCTGCTGGCGGCCAAGTCGAAAGTGTTCGGGTGGATCCAAAGGTGGATCGAAGATCTGAAGAACCTGAAAGCAGAGGGGACAGAGTCTGGGTCACTAGCCAGTGACCAGGAAGGCGATGAGCAGATGCCCACCGATGTCGAGTGCTTCAGGTAGGTTGACGGTCGTCTTGACTCTTCAGCCACGAGGTCCAGGAGGCGTTGACGACGACCAGGAGTTGGATTCGAGCTGTCCCATGACGTCTGTCGATTGCAGGGGTGTCGGCGACCTAATTGGACCCAACAAGCCTTGGCAACGGCAAGTCTCGTGGAAATGGAAGAAGGACGATGGTGCAGACCAGCAAGGTCTGTGGGACTCACCCAGCGAGGGTAAGTCAGGGCACGCCTGGAGCAACCAGGGAGCCCAAGCAGAAGAAGATTGGCCTTCGGGAGGGCCTACTAGCCAACGGACTAGCGACCGCGAAGGAGCCTCGAGTGGACGCACTTGGAGCTGGCTCACAGGACACTCATGGAGTGGAGGCCAGTGATCTTCGGTGCAGTCGGTGCTGGAGGCGGGGGCTACTCGGAGCCCAAAGCACAACTTCGTGGGAGACCCAGAAGAGGATGCACTTACAAAAGTACGCAGTGTCCAGGGGTCACGGTTCCACGTTACCCACGATAGCCACGGGCCTCAGCTTTGCTGGGGACTCAAGGTAGCCTCGGGGAAGTCTGGAAATCCACCTCTGGTGATGCAAAGACTTCGGCGTCCGGCGGGAGCTTCAGCGATGCAGACCGGACAATTGCTTCGTTGGTGCCTGCCAAGCAGGGGAGTCACTCCTTGACCCCAAGGGAGATTCTTCAGTCCTCTAATCTTAAAGTAGAGCGTCGACGGTCCAGGATTCTGTGTCAGAGTTTCGTCCAGGTAAATCTAAAGTCCTAAGGACTGGGGTCCCATACTTATACCAAGTTAGGGGTTGGACATACTCTGGGGACCCACCTATGGGAGGGTCAGGGCAGAGGGGTGGTTACACCCCTTTCCCTTTGTCCAGTTTCGCACCAGAGCAGGGGCTGGAAGCCCCTGAGCCGGTTTGAACTGGGGTATGCACAGGGACACCAAATGTGCCCCCAGTGCAGGACTTCAAAGCACCAGAGAGTGCTCCCGCCCAGCCGCAATACACACTATCCTGTCTGCGGAGGTGGTTACACCTCCCTGGGACAGGACACCTATTGTCCAGGCCTCCCTGCCGGAGTTTCGGTCAGCAGCAGGAGGCCAGACTCGTGTCTGTGGCAGCGGCATCCATTTTGTGATGCCAGGGCTTGGAAAGAAGTTACCGGGCAGGCCGGTGTGTACATGTCTCTCCCTCTAGAAGGGTGGAATGCTACCCCGCCGCCAGAACTGGCAGGGGGGGGGGGGGTAGTATTCCAAGATGTTTGACACCGAACACGACATGTTTCCGTGCAGCCATCCCCAAGTTAGCATTTAACGCGAGGTTATAATGCGCTTAAGAGTATATGGTCAGGCTGCACTACAAACAGCATCAGAGAAGGGTCTCCGAATGCTGCAGAGGGGCTCTGCTCATGCAGGGGCACCCTCTCACATAGGAACCAAGCACTCTGCCTTCAGGATTGACAAGGCCTGCCATAGGAGTGACTTACAGGTTTATATGTGTGTATGTATGTAGTGATATAGGTAACCTATATCACTGTAAGGGGTGCATGCACCACCTTACCCAGGCTGCAGTAGCAGACCTGTGGTGTCCTTTTGGTTGGCCTTCCAGGGGTGGCACAATACATGCTTCAGCCCCTGGCAGGCCTCTGAGGTACCTATGCCCTGGGTACATAGTATACCATATACTAGGGACTTACAAGGGCACTCCAGATTCCAATCAGAGATGAGCCTAAGGCACATGGAAACCATTTTAGAGAGGAAGCAGCTAGGCTGGGGTTCTGATTAGCAGGGCCCCAGCCAGACTAAAGTCGAAAAACAGTGAAGCATCAGCAAAAAGTGTGGGTACCCATGTGAAGCAGATCCTACTCTCCTACACTCTCAAAGAGAGAATGAGTGCGCATCTTAGAGGATTTAAGCACTAAGACCCCAGATATCCGATGGCAATGCGTGCAGTGAATTGCAAGGCGCAATAACAACACAAAGGCTTCTGTTTTTACGGTATAGATCATATAGGCCTGGACCCCACAGTGGAGAATAGGGAGCTTATGCTAAGGCGCAAGGAGGCAATGTGGATATTACATCTCAAGGCCGTGGAGCAGGGTTTAAATACTGATCAGGAACTGCAATACTTTCTAGCAGAGTGACCCACAGGGATGGTAGAGAGACCTGGGTGGATTGATGTATGTAAATCTTTGTAATTTAATATTTTGCACGCAGGGAGGTATGTGTTAACTATATTATCGATATTGGTTCTAGAACACACTTGACCTTTGTACACACTGAACATGCAATAGCATGATCTAACTGTATTTATGTACATCTAGGGATGTTTCTGGCATGTAATTAACGCTGTGACACAGTGTATGCAAAAGCAGCATTTGAACTTGATAACTGAAGGAAGACTATATCTATGAATTTGCAATTCTAATGAACACCAAGTTGAACTCATGTGGGGCGTGGCACCATCTATTTTAATAAGGTCCAAAAACGGAATATCCAACCAGTGATTTGTGGGTTTATGTAGACGATGCATACGAGACTTTGTAGTAGTGCACGAGCATTATATTGCAGTTGGTCATAGTAAACTGGTGGAGTACGCATTGGTACACACAGTGGATACGAGTGGGCAGAATAAGACAGTGGTTATGTAGTGAAGGAAGAAGCGATAAAATAATTGACAAAGGCAGGTCATACATGGAGACAGTCCCAGGACTTCGAATGTGACGGGTGCATGTTGCAGTCTTTACGGCTGGTTTGCCGGAATAAATATTGCAAGGGGTCAAAGGTAGTGGTTCCACAAGAGTCGAATTCAGACAGCGCAGTCATGCTGCCTAGAATTTACAAGCGTACTCACCTGCAGGTAAGTTTTGATTTGAATTTAGAGAGGGGACCAAGCGTGACAGAAAACGGAGGTTAATAGCTTGAAGTAACGGGTGGTTGTCTTTTACCAGGTTCATTAATTGCGGCAGAGAAGCTTTGTGAGGGAGATTTACCCAGCAAATATTTTGAATAGCGGAGACGCAATTACACGATTACCGGTTAAGAGAGGCATAGGATTAAGGATTTTGGATTGGGATTCACCATAGCTTTTGATACAGATGGGATATGATGGATCATTGTTGATCACCCTTTGAGAGATTTGCATGGTCAGGATGTAATTCAGTATTATTGTTAACAGACAGAAATGAGGAACAGGAACACGATTAAGTGGATTGCCAGAACGAAATTAAAACCGGTTTAAGGTAGGCGGTTCCTCCTTGATTCGATTAATGTGTGGCTTGCCATCATTATACAGGAGTGATATTGATTTTGAACTATAGGACTGATCCAACATAGGATCCAAGAATCAGACAGGTACGCCTTAACACAAGTGGTCAGAGTACATTTTGGGTTATGCATGTGATTATGACACTACACACTTTGGATTTAGATTCGTGCCACATCGTATTTGATTCACAACTGAGCATTGGTACTATGAGTTGTTTTTTTTAAACAATGGGGCGTTTTGTACAGAAGACATGGATAGAGATTTGTGAGCATGTTAGCATAGGTTTCCATGCATTTGCACAATGAGAAGCTTCTTAATGTAGCACCAGGGCACAGGTGCAGTCGGGCTGTGTATTGTATGTACACTGCAACCCGTATTTTGTTGTTCATTTTATTTTTTAGCCCTTAAGATATCCGGGGTTATTCCCTACACAACAAAACACGTGTTGGCTGTCTAAAATAATAAAGAACATAAAGAAAACAAAGAATGTTCATTGTGTTTTAATTATCCACATATTTTGTATTAATTTTAAGCGTGTGCTTAGGAGCATGGTGTTTTAACTCTGTTACCCTGGCTGAAGACAACCCGGGGCTATTCTTATACCCCAGGGGTAATCGACAAAATTGGGCATTTTTTCCGCACAATGTTATCATTAGTGCGGCACTATGTGCATTTTGTACTGCAAATGTGCGTGTGGATACGTTTAAATGCCTGTAATCTAAGACTAAGTGATATGAATTATCGGGTTTCATTACGGAAAACAAGGCATT
The DNA here is from genome assembly GCA_963921515.1 of Calotriton arnoldi. Classification (NCBI taxonomy): domain Eukaryota; kingdom Metazoa; phylum Chordata; class Amphibia; order Caudata; family Salamandridae; genus Calotriton; species Calotriton arnoldi. The sequence continues at coordinate 2,451,442 of CAWUFW010001011.1, forward strand.
ATTCATAGGTGAGGTGCAATTCTCAATCACACCCTGATACTCAAGTTCATCTAAGGTCTCCCTGACTTGTTTCTTTGATTCATGTTTAATCGGGTATTGTCTCTATGGTTGATGAATTGATTGTAATGGGATTTCGTGATGAGGTGACTCTTCATCCCACCCAACATGATTGCTGTAAAGTGCAGGAACTAAACGCCCCCTCCTGCGCTTATGAATTTTTAACTAATTCTGGTAAGAGATTGGAGAAAGCAGGTCAAATAACTTCTTTTCCCATTGGGCAATCCATTACAAACTCAGGTGGGCAATCCTTTTCGGCCAAAAGAATGTCGTAACCATAGGTCAGGTTCTCCCAAAAGAGAACCCTCACTTTCCTGGGTATGTCCCCCTCCAGTTGGAGCGTTATTTTGTATTAACGATGTGGGACACTTACCCTTGTATCATGTGTTTCCACCGTGATATGCTCACTCAGCGCTACTACCCCCAGAAAGTCCATCAGGTTGTGGTGAGCTACGGTGACTTCTGCCGCGCTGTCCAGTATCGTCACTGCCCATTCAGAAGCAGAGTCCTCAGTAGCCTGGGCATTTCAAATTTTAATCCCGGCTACCTTATTTTTAAATTGAGGTTTGGAAGTCTTTTGCTTGTCTCCCTGCTTAATGATGTAGTCCAAAGTGCGATGTGTCTCCATTTTCAGCTTGACTCACTCTTCCGATCTGTACTCTGACTGTCTGTCTCTCTCAGAACGCTTTTCTCTTCGGTTCCTGAAAGGAACAAGATGAACGTGTACCAGTATCCTGATACCTGTCAGGCTTTCTAATATTGTCACGGTTTTGTAAATTGTATTTTTGTTTGGTGTGTTCCTGTTGAGGAGACCCACCCCGTGACTGTGTTTTGTTTTGTTTATTTTTTGTGTATTATCCCATTTCTTCTTTGAAGAATCGGGTGCTTGCTTAGAGTTATCCTTTTCAGAATTACTCTTAACTATTGGTTTCCCAGGATTGGCTCTGAGATTATCTCTGCCTAGAGAGGCATATGTAACTTCGATAATCTTGGGCAATTCGCGCTCCTGCTGTGCAGGAGTGAATTCCCTCAGGCATTGGCATAAAGTCACCGCTGCTGCCTCCCCTTTTATGTTACTCAATATAATTGCTGAGTCCTGCAAGAGCACCTGGCCCTGATGGATTACCAATAGACTTCTTTTTAGATAATCAAAATGTATGCGCTCCAATCCTCACTAATGCCTTCAATGTTATAGCCCAAGTACTTGTCCCCCCCCTCTTGGAAAAAGACAGTTATACCAATTTTCCAGAAGGGGGACAAGTCGCTAGCAAAAAAACTATAGACCAATATCACTATTAGATAGCACGGCAAAACTAATGGGCCGTTTGCTTCTAAATAGGCTAGAGGTTTGGACCCCAGAATGGAACATTTTTATCACATACTCATTACGGTTTCAGAAAGGTAAAAGGACGATTGATCAGTGCCTTAACCTAAACTTATTAATTGCGAAACACACTGTGGTTAAGGGAGGCCAACTCTGCATGGTTTTTATGGACCTGTCAGCGGCATTCGACTTAGTAATCCATGTAAAATTATGGTCTATAATGGAAGGTATGGGCATAGAGAAACCCATTATAGATTTTAAACGTGAAATGTATTCTGGTGCCTCGGCCAGTGTTCGGTATGGTAGAGAAGGCGAAAGCACTAGATTCTTTAGAATAACTTGTGCTTTCAGACAAGGGTGTGTTCTCGCCCCCTTCCTGTCATCACTATATACAAATGGTGTGGAAGCTGCCCTGGCTGAGTCTGCAACTAATGTTCCAATCATTAACTCCACCCCAGTGCCTATACTTCTCTACGCAGATGATGCGGTCTTGGTGGCCCGGACTGGCAATGCACTCCAGCATCTGATAGAGATGCGTTTAAGAATAAACTAGAACTCTGAGTAAATGAAGCCAAGTCCTTTGTGCTTGTAGCAGGAAAGAGGCCAAAAAAGATCCTAAGGTGGAACATAGAGGGTAGGAAATTGGAGGTGGTGGACACTTTTTGCTACCTAGGGATACTTTTTGATTCCAAAAACACATGGCAAAATATGGTGGATAACAGGGGATTATTGATGGAAAGAAGTATAGGGGCTTTATTTAGATTTATAAAAAGGCTTGGGTCAAAACCAACTGATGTAATAAAAAAGATTTATGAAGCAAAAACTAGATCTGTCGCCACCTATGGGGCTGCCATCTGAGGAACCTCTAGCATAACAGTTTTACAGCAAATTGAGGATTGTATTTGGAAACGCTTGTTAGGCCTTCCTAAAGCTTGTTCATCTTACAATTGTCACCTTGAACTGGAAGTCCCTTTTATTTTGGATCAGCTCTGCATTGCTCCACCTCTTTTGTGGCATTCGGTGTGTAGAAAGGAAGGACTGAAGCTCACCCAAGAAATCCTGAGGGACTCCCTAAACCTTGATGGAGTATCTAAAGTAAAGTGGCTCCAATTTGTCAAGAGTAGTTTTTACACCATCGATGATGCTAATTTATTTGACGGTCCATCCTCATGTAGGTCCATTTCAAGATCTGAATCGAAAGAATTATTGCTGGAGAAGGAGAGGAGAATAAGATGGGAGTCAAATTGTTAAAAGTCCAGGGTTAAACTATATCTTTCAGCACCGAACTTGAATTCAATTGACTATTCATATCTGACTTTCGTGACAAATCTTAAACACAGATATTTATTGACCAGGTTTCTGCTGAAATATATCCCCCTTATGCTGGGTTATCCAACTAATACATATTCTATAGAGGCCCTCACTGTTTGTCCCTGTGATTCCCGCTCCTTCCAATGTGATCAACACCTCCTATTCTTTTGCACTTTATACAGAGAGGAAAGGAAGATGTATATTTCTCCGCTATTGTGCAGTCTTAAATTCAGACAATGTCACCCAGCCCTATACTTCTTAAAACCTTTATCTGACCCTTTTACTTGTTACTGCCTGGCCTCTTTTTTTCAGCAAGCCTTAAAAAGGAGGAAACAGAATTTTCATTGCGTGTCAATAGGAATACTTTTTTTTATGTGCTATTATCTGATTTTAAATATATATGTAACTTATGATGAAATCTCAAGTGGCACCATTTTATATACAACTTATATTTTATGCAATTTTACGATAGGTATTTTTTAGCTTGTATATATGTAGTATACTCTTTATGCCATTGTTTTTCTATTAGCGAATAAAGTGATCATGAATGACTGACTGACTGACTGATACCTGGGCAAAATTGCCCATCAGTTTCATCCCCAGATATAAGGCAGGCTCTGCCCCGTACTCATTCTGAATCTGTTTCAGTACATCTGGTATGACTGCTATTGAAGGTGTGCCATGCACTCTGGTATATACGGCAGCGAAAATTGTACCTCAGGTGGCACAATCTTCTAACTGGGGAGCCATCCCCATCGGCAAGCAAATTGTTATTATTCTGTGTTTTTCCTGCGGGCCCATATGGGGAAAAACTGCTTCAAGCTGTGCTATTTTTTGTGCTGTCCAGAACGAGATTTGCTCCCGGCTCTTGGGAACCTTTCCCATAATGGGTTTTAGTGTTTGTGGGCTAATACCTGTGGTAGCCATGTGTGGTTGTGTAGCCTGAGCAGCCCCCGCAAGTTAGACTGTCAATGTTCTCATTCCGTATTGTGTTAGACTTCTGTAAATTTTGACTAAATCTCTGTAAAGTTTGCGCATTCCTGCTGATGTTAGGGCAGCAACGTCTAGATGCTGTGTCTATGAAGCTAAGACCGGCCAGGTCACGACTTCTCTGCTGAGCGGATCGAGTCTCACATGTTCTGTGGTATGGGGTAGGGCGCCTTAAAAACTATTAATGTGCTCTTGGTAAATTAACGGAACTTCTAAGTCCACGTATGGGAAATACTCATCAGGTGGTTAATCTTCAATATATTCATGAAATAACCGTGTGTGTGCATCTGCAGGCGGGAATTTAACCCAAGAATAGAATACCTCTATTCTGAATGCTTCATGTGCCTCAACCGCAAAGGTAACATTTCCACCCGTTGTCTGGAGGCCATGTTGCAATAATTTCATAGTAACTGCCTGCTTGCAATTTCCTGAAATATTTAGTCCAACTATCTGTTCTTCAATGTCATCACCTAGTTGTTCGGTCATTGTTAAAGCACTAGTATATAGCCACATTTTTATAGAGATATAGTTTGCACAACATGGGAACTTCTAATCCTCCATGCTTGATTAACCTACAGTCAATACATAGGGTAAACCTACTCAGCTGAGGCAGATTTGTTTCCCTTCCCAATACAGATGTCTCCAGTTAAAATGTGAGTAATGGGCTCCAAGAAAGCACAACTGAAGTACTCAGATTGATCATTAAATAAGTGCCTAGCCAACGCTGGCGGGGCAATGTTGGGTAGTTCCTACCAATCTGTAGGACCTGTGCATTGTTTGGACGACATAAACTAAGAGCTTGGTCTCAAGACTGATTCCGGAAACCCCCGCAGGAAATGTTGGCCTATAGAGACCAGCTGGCTCACAGTGCCACCATAAGACGCCCTAACCTATCAGGGAGTGAATGGTTTCTGGCAACCACTGAACATGACAACCCTGACCCCTCAGGGATCATGGAAAGAGTACAGTACCTTTCACTCAGTCACTTGTGCTCACTTATTCTCAGAGAAATATACAGAGAATACACAGCGGGACGTTTTCAATAGTATTATTGAACCAACATTATTCTTGCATAGGAGACAGAAGCAGATCAACGTGAATACAAGCACCAAAAGCGTAAATAGTAGATATAGTTCTACTATGGTGCTAAACAATTGTATATATGCAGGCACATAAACAAGACATTAATCTAGTGTACTCCTACTATGCAAACCGTACCCTAAGTATACCTAGAGTGTGTGTAGGTATAGAGCCAAGGGACGATCCAACCCCATTACCTGATGGGATAGAGTGAAGGACCCCATCTTGATCATGAACAGGACACTCCTCACGAGATGTCAGATCGCTGCGTGGTGATTTCTCAGCATGCAAGGACCCTCAATGTCAGAGGAAGTACCTCCTCTACTGATCTATAGGGATGCTCATCTTTTATAATAGAAAGCAGCCTTCCGATGTGCGCATAGATTAGTAATGTTATGGATATGCAGATAGCCCTGTCACCCCTTGGATGAAGATAGTGATGACCTTTGTACGTAGTGCGGAACAACACCTTGTACATGATGTTCAGGGCGTTGTGATAATGTTGTGCGAAGCTAGATGTAAAACAAGTTTCGTTTCAGGGAAACTAATCCAACATTGTCGTGAATGCAAATATGTGCAAAAGGTCACAGCTGGAAATGTTATTTGTGAGGACAATGTTAGAAATAAGCTGCTTCGCTACATGGGCCTAACTCGGGAATATAACAGCCCTGCTGATGTGCTACGCAATACACCTCGAGCAGCCGGGGTGCCAGGGCGGTCCTGAACTTGACATAGTACCCGGGACTTTATCACAAGCCATCTGAAGTATAGCTGCCTGGATGTTCTCTATTTGCAGAGGTTGCTAGAGTTTCTGGAACTGCAGGGGAGTAAGGCGAGAAAGAGCAGCCCCAGCAATATAAGCCCAGAGGCACTCCAGAGGAGGATCGGTGGGGGACGGGGAGGTATAATGTCCCGTGGTATTGTGCAAAAAAACTCACGGATCACAGCTTGGGAATTTACAATCCCACCAGTGGGAGTACGAATCGCTCCAATAAAAGTTCTAGGGTCCTCAGAGTGTAGGAGCCACGCCAATATGCCGCCAGGCCTATCTCCATCTGTGTGTTGAAGAGCCAGGTCTGCCTTATAGTCGATGTTACTGAGGTGATGTGTTTCCTCCCTACAATGACCTTTCAAGACAAGTAGTCTCCCACGAGCCTCCACCTCTGTCACCGCCTCCATCTAGGTGGCACGCAAATGTGCATCCAAGGCGAATACAGTACAAAGGAAGGTAGCCCGTTCCCCCATGAGGTCTTGATGCAGTGCCCCCTCATTACCACCTTCATTGCATCCCATTCTATGCCCCTAGAACCCACAGAACCGTCATTCTCTTGAAAGTAGTGGGCAAGATGTGTGCCAATGGAATGCCTATAGACCGTGTGGAGTAAAGTCTCAGTCCTGAATTGCCAGGATGGGATTGGCGCCCTATCCTCCCTCGATCAAAAAGTAACCTTAAGGGGGCTGTGGTCTGGCATCATTCGGCCCAGATATTCTGAGCCTTGCACGAGTTACAAAAAAAATACTCTAGTCTGGTATGGACCTGATGATCCGAGGCATCGTATGAGAATTCAGTGTCTCTCGGGTGTCCTAGTTGCCAAATATTGTGCAACTGTGTCATAGCTGTCCATTGTCGGAAATGTTTGGTGGCTTGTAGACCCTTTGTCGCAGGTAATGGGGATACGATCTATACTTCTCGGGGGAGTGTACACAATTGAAGTCCCCTCCTCATAGGCTAGGAGCCTGTGGGTCAGAAAGTAAAGCTGGGGGATAGTCTGCATAGGAAGTCACCCTGAAGTGTGTTAGGTGCGTTTAGCGACACTAAGGATAATGGATGCCCATCCAATGCCCCTTCCAGTATGATAAAGCGGCCATCCGGGTCCACCACTGATCTGCTCTGAACAAAGGGGACTCCAGGAGCTATCCATATCATAACTCCCCTTGCGAACGCCAAGTACCCAGTACCATTATCTGTCCACTCCAATGCCCAGAGAACTTGGCCAAGTTCAGCGGCATTAAGGTGTGTCTTCTGCAGACATGCTATATGAATCTGTCTCCGTGTGAGGTAAGAATAAATTCTATGAAGACGTATTGAGTCACCATACCCCTGATACTCCACGATAATATATTATATGTGGTAGCTATGGGAGGCAGGAAACGCCCCAGGCCTCAGTTACATTAATACATAACCCAGAAAAAACACATCTCCCCCACCTCCCAGCCATCCCCAAATAACAACAAAATACAAAATATAACAATAACTCCCACATCCTTGGCTTGGACGGCAACAGGCATCGTGCCAGAACATTCCCAACTAGGTATTTAGATGTTAACACGTGCCTCCAATAAGGAACAGTCCTTGCGGAAGTCTTTGGAGGTCAGGCCAGTGATGTCAAGGCAATGTCTAATGGGGTCTCAAGTATCCCAGGATTTTTATGGAGAGCACAAATGCCCCAGATTGTCTCAAAGAGCAATACACCAACATAGTACCCAGCAGTAAACCTTTACACCTTGAAACACTTCCCAACCAAGACACCAATTAGCTCACTCACCGGCATGTGAGAAGTCCCTATTCCGGCGGTAAATGTTGCAACAACCTTACAGAGGCAGCAATGGAATCCCCATCTGAGGCCCCAGAGCCGGGAGCATCCAGCACAGATTCCTGATTGGTGTCAGGTACCAAAGTCTGAAACCGATTCACACCATGCAGCGAAACTTTTGCTACTACTTGCGCCCGTTCTTAAGCAGCTTGCTCACTGGTTGGATGCGACCTGGGCCCACGCAGACGGCGTTGATGCAGGGGTCTTGCATCCAACCATCCCCACAGGTCTTCCCCCAATGTCCCAGCTGGGGCATAAACTCCCTTAGTATGTAGCCACGACCATGCCTCGTCCGGCATGGAGAAGAAGTGAGTCACTTCAGCATCCACCACCCTGAGCCTCATGGGAAAAAGCAAGGCATAAGAAAATCCCAGATTCTGCAGTTGCTCCTTCACAGCTCTGAATGTATTGCGACACCTCTGGACCTCAGCTCTGTAGTCAGGGTAGGCAGTAATAGTATGTCCATTGTAGGTCCAAGGGCCCTTGGCATGGAACAACTGTAAGATTAGATCCTCGTCTCTATAGTTGAGCAGGTGTGCAATCACTGGGCGCGGAGGGGCTCCCGGGATCGGAGGGCGGCCAGGAAATCGGTGTGCTCTCTTCACTGAGAAGAATTTTGGGAGACTCTCAGCCAACAGCATTTGCGTTAACCAACTAATCTTCAAGAAATAACTCCATATTGGGTCCCTCCACCTTCTCAGGGAAGCTCAAAAGACGAACATTGTTGCATCTCGAGCGCTCCTCAGCATCCTCTGCTCTGGCCTGGAGGTCATGCACTTCAGTCTGCTGGAGTTTCACCTGTCCTTGCTCTATCATCAGAGAGGGTTGCATAGTGGGCAGGGAGGATTCTGCGTCGTACATTCTTTCTGTAAGCTTAGCGTGATCCGCCTGCAAGAGTCCTGTCTCAATCTGGATGGCCCAGGGGCATAGGAGACACTGAATTTCTGGAGGGGACAAGGACAACCTTTTGGACTTTCCAATGACCCTATACAAATCGCCCATTGTCTGAGAGCCATACGCTACATTAAACAAAAACAATTGCATAGTTTTGTAGTGAAACATTGATAAAAGCAGACATGTAGTCACAGTTTGAAAAGTATGCTTCAATTGTTATTTACATTCACAAAGTAATTAGACCAAAAGTAAAAAACATGTTTTTGAATCTTACATCTTCATGCACCAAGCAAATTAAGGTGGGACAAAAAAAAGAAGAATAAACTGAATGCTCTTCGCAACATTCCTAAACCTCAAAATGCAATGGATTAATATTGGAGTGTATCGGAGACAGGCTGCAGGCACACAAAGCTGTAAGAGCAGAGAAATGTTCACTTTCTAAAAATGGCATATCTTAAAAAGTAATGTGAAATCCAACCTTACCAGTAAAGATGATTTATCATTGCCATTCCAAAGATATAAAACATGACACAGCTGTTCCTTTGTAACCAGGAATTACAGCTTAATAGAGTTTATTGAGTAATTACAAATATTACATTTATGAGAGGAGTGGGCCTCACAGTAGTCAAAAAACAAATGTGTTTTTCACTTCATGGACATGCAAAACTTAAAAGTATATGTCCTACTTTTTAGTAACATAGCACCCTGCCCACTGGGCTACCTTAGGGTGACGTATGTGTGATAAAAGGGAAATTTAAGCCTAGGCAAGGGTTCTTTAATACCAAGTCGACATGGCAGTAAATCTGCACACACAGGCTCTGCAGTGGCAGGCCTGAGAAATGTTTAAAGGGCTACTTGTGTGGGTGGCACAATCAGTGCTGTAGGTCCACTAGTAGCATTTAATTTACAGGCCCTTGGAATATGGTATACCACTGTACAAGGTACTTACAAGTAAATTAAATATGCCAGTTGTGTATACACCAATGTTTCCATGTTTAGGGGAGAAGCACATGCACTTTAGCACTGTCAGCAGTAGTAAGGTGCTTAGAGTCCGATGTGCAACAAAAAGAAGCAGCAAAAACAGGAGGTAAGCGGGCAGAAAGTTTGGGGAAAGACCACTCTAAGGCTGGCAGGTCTAATAGTATGGTATAGGGTTCTGTGTGTCTTTTTGAGTTTTGAAGTCAGTCGGATTCCTTTTGGAAACCCCTGGTTTAGCAGGGCACACAAAGGAGAGCGAGAATAGTTTCTCAAACACTGGTAGTTTATCGCCTGCATTCCTGTGGCTGAAGGGTGGAGAAACCTTTAATGCATCGCAAAGTATACAACACACTGCAGAAGCATTTGTGGTTTAATCTATGAGAAGCGTTATTGCAGATGGATGATCCGAGTGCACTCAAACCGCATTATCTTGCGCAAAAATATAAGAAGCCCTAAGAGATAAGTTTGCAATAAGAATTAGCCTTGTGTGTGATGCTCACAAAAATGAGATGTACAGTGTTTGTGTGGAAGAGAGATGCTTATCAATGCAAAAAAGACTGCTGTGAGAGACAGATATGAGATGCTCACAGAATATAGGTATAGTGAGATATGCAGAATGTGGCAAAGCACAGGTATGAGGTGTTAGTGAACACCAGAAACATAGTGTTTGTGTGTGAAGCTTACAAATTAATACAGTGGGTGGAAGGTTACAAATGAGTAGTGCGGCGGATGCACTAAAGCACAAGTACTTTGTTATATGGGAGGCTCACAAAAACTGTAAAATGCTCAAAACTAGCAAATATGCCTCGTGCTAGGATTATTCAAGCCAAAATATTGAGCATTTGAGTGAAACAATGATTGGAGGCGTGGAGGCTTGCTCAAGGCTATGATGATTTATTTACAAGTGACATTTGGAGACTTGCATTTAAACAGTGAAGTAATCTTTGGGGAATAGTTATTGCTACCAAGAAAAAAGGTCATATGGGCAGGATAACTTGGATATGGGTGGTGATGCTCCAGATGATGAGCAGGGGTATCCATCACCCATGACTCTGCTTCTGAGCTTGTCCAGGAGGAGTTTGAAGACCCCATACTGGATAACTCTAGTCCCCAGGGAATAGTTCTAGTGAGACAGAGGGAGGCCCTAGAGGTAGGACCCCCTTTTTTCCTTCTGAGAGGGTACAATGAGTTCAGGGGAGGTCCAGGTCCTCCTCAGTTAATTCAACCTCCTCTGCCACTTCAATAGGGACACCCATCTCTAGCAAGAGGGAGGATTCTTTAGAAAGGGAATACCACCTGCTCAAACTTGAGAAAGCCAATCTCAAAATCAAGAAGGAACAGTTGGCCCTGGATAAGGAAACCCTAGAAGTCCAGAGGGCTAGGAAGAATTTGGGATTGGAATCCCATGGTGGCAGCAATATGAACCTAGAGTTAGGGAACACTCCTTTGACACTAGGAACTTGACCAGGATAGTCCCTCCTTACCAGAAGGGTGATGACATCCATAAGTGGATTACTACTTTATAGAATGCCTGTAAAGTTCAGAAGGTTCATCAGGGGCAGTGAGCAGCTATCCTGTGGCTCTCCTTTGCTAACAAAGGTAGAGACAAACTCTTGACTGTAAAGGAAGAAGATGCAGACAATTACAAAGTCTTGAAGAGTGCCCTCATAGATGGGTTTGGGTTAACCACAGAGCAATGCAGGGTCAAGTTTAGGGACACACTGTAGGCACATACTCAAGACTGGGTAGATTTTGTAGATAGTGCTATAAAGACTCCAAAACGGGTGTCTTCATGGAAGTAATGGGCATGATTATGAAGGACTGTACAATTTACTTGTGAGGGAGCACATCCTTAATTACTGTCAAAATCAGCAACTGCACCAGTACCTGGTGGACTCCTGACTTTTCACCAAGAATTGGGAAAGAAGGCAGACAAGTGGGTCTGCACCAGGGTGAAACAAAAGTCTCATGGTGGTTGTGACCAGAAGAAGCAAGATTCTTATAAGGCCCAAGAGAAAAGTGGGGAGAAATCTAAAGAAAAGAAAGTCGTCTGAAGGCCCAAAAAATCTTACTCTGGGGGTGGGTCCCAATCCTCTTTCTCCTCAAACAAGAAACCTTGGTGGTATTTGTGTAAGGAAAAAGGCCATAGGGCAAAGGATGCCAATTGCTCAAGGTCTATCACCAATACTGCTACTACTACCCTACTAGCAAAAGCACTGATAGTAGTAGTGCCCCCAAGAGTTTAGCTGGGTTAACCTTGGGTACTGAAGTGGGTTCTGGCCTAGTCAGGATACCCACTCAGGCTGTTTTAGTCTGTGACTGTTGCACTGAGCTTGCCATCGTTATTTTAAGTCTCACTAACTTGGGCAAATACAGACAACTGCCTCTCATCAATGGTCAGGAAGCTGTAGCTTACAGGGACACAGATGCCAGTGTCACTATGGTGACAGAGAAACTTGTGTCTCCTGAGCAGATTCTACTTGGTCAGATTTACCAAGTGACCAATACTAGCAATGTCAGGACAGGTCATTCCATGGCAGTTGTCAATCTCACCTGGGGAAGGGTAACTGGCTTAAAGAGAGTTGTAGAATGCTCAGACCTACTGGTGGACTGTCTACTGGGCAATGATTCGGAAACTTCAGCCTGGTCTGAAGTGGAGTTCAGGGCTCATGCATAAATTATGGGAATTTCAGCCAGTGTCTGCTGTCACTAGGGCTCAATCCAGGAAATTAGGTACTGAGGGAACCCTGAATCCCGAAAAAATCGACTAGCCAGCTCCCCAGAGAAGGAGGAGGAAGGGTAAAGATGTATCCATCTTCTCAGATTTCCAGTGACAACCAGCCTCCTTAGGGAGATGATCTCAGCACCTGTGAAGGAACTGTCCCAGAGGAGCGTGGGCCTGATAAGGCAGAGCTACTGGGGGCAGGGAGACTTTCCAGGGAAGACTTGAGTCTGGAGCAGAAGGCCTGCCCCTCTCTTGAACAACTCAGACAGCAAGCTGCTGCTGAGAAAGCAGGAAATGTCAGTTGGTGCCACAGGACTTATTGGGAAGATGGGCTTCTGTTTTCTGACAGTAGAGACCCCAACCTGGTGCCACCAGGAGGTTGGTCATACCTCAGAGGTTCAGGGGTTTCCCATTGACCCTGGCACACGACATTCCCCTTGCAGGACATCTTGGGCAAAGCAAGACTTGGGACAAGCTTGTCCATCACTTTCACTGGCCCCACATGTCTGAAGACACCAAGGAGTTTTGTCGCTCCTGTGTCACCTGCCAAGCCAGTAGTAAGTCAGGTGGCACTACAAAGGCCCCCTTAATCCCACTACCAGTGGTTGGGATTCCCTTTGAGAGGGCGGCGATAGACATTGTGTATTCTTAACACCCTCCAACAGCATCTGGACATAGTTTTATCTTAGTGGTGGTAGACCATGCTACTAGCTATCCAGAGGGTATTCCCCTTAGGACCACCACTACAGCTCCTGTAGTGTCCAGGGTCCTCCTGGGAATCTTTTCCTTAGTTGGGTTCCCTAAGGAGGTCTTGTCAGACAGAGGTACTAACTTCATGTCTAGCTACATCACTGAAAGTGTGTGGTGTTACCTATAAGTTTACCACACCCTACCATCCACAGGGCAATGGGCTTGTTGGAAGGTTCCACAAGATCCTCAAAGGTATGAACATGGGAATCCCAGAAAAGCTGAGGCGAAAATGGGATGTCTTACTACCTTGCCTTCTCTTTGCCTACAGAGAGGTTCCTCAGAAGGGGGTGGGCTACTGCTCATTTGAACGTCTGTTAAGACATCCAGTTAGGGGTCTATGTCTAGTCAAAGAAGGATGGGAGCAACCTCTCAAGCCTCCTAAACAGGACATAGTAGACTATGTACTGGGCCTGCGTTCATGCATGGCTGAGCACATTAAGAAGGCCAACAAAAACCTTGAGGCCAGCCAGGAGCTTCAGAAACCTTGGCATGACAAAAAAGCTGTACTAACTGTTTACCAGCTAGGACAGAAAGTGTGGGTGTTAGAGCATGGGGCCCCAGCAGCTCTCCAAGACAAGTGGAGTGGCCCCCGCACTATACTGGAAAAGAATGGTGAGGTCACCTACTTAGTTGACTTAGGTACTCCAAGAAGTCCCCACAGGGTACTTCATGTGAATCGCCTGAAACCTTTTGTTGACAGGGCTGACCTGAGCTTGCTTATGGCCACTGATGAGGGACAGGAGGAAGAGAGTGACCCTCTCCCTGATCTCTTCTCTCAGGACCCTGTTGATGGATCCGTTGAAGGAGTAGTCTTGGCAGACAGCCTCACTGATTAACAGCAAGCTGATTGCAGACAGGTTCTCAATCAGTTTCCTGGTCTCTTTTCTCTGATACCCAGCCAAACCACCCGGTGTACCCGTGAAGTGGACACAGGTAACAGCCTGCCTATTAAGAGCAACATTTACATACTTCTTGACCATGTCAGAGATTGCATCAGGACAGAGGTCTAAAAGATGCTGGAGTTAGGGGTCATTGGGCCTTCAGATAGCCCTGGGGCTAGTCCTGTAGTCCTTGTACCACAACCTCACACCCATGATGGTAGGAGAAAGATGAGGTTTTGTGTTGACTATAGAGGCCTCAATGCAGTCACTAGGACTGATGCGCATTCAATTCCAAGGGCAGATGAGCTGATTGATACTTTGGCCTCTGCCAAATATTTCAGTATATTTGATCTGACTGCTGGTTATTGGCAAAACAGACTCTATGAGGATGCCAAACCAAAAAACAGCATTTTCAACCCCAGTGATCATTATCAATTTATTGCGATGCCTTTTGGTTTGCCTGCCACATTTCAGAGACTGGTGAATAAAGTCTTAACAGGTCTGGAAGCCTATAGTGCAGCATGTCTAGACAATATAGCAGTCTTTAGCGCCACCTGGGAGGATCACTTGGTCCACCTCAGAAATATACTTGAGGCATTGCAAAAGGCAGGCCTCAGTATCAAGGCCACAAAGTGCCAGATAGAGCAGAGCAAGGTTGTGTACTTGGGCCACCTTTTAGGTGGATGCCAAATTTAACCATCATGGGCTGAATTGCTTCCACTACCCAGACTCAGGTCAGATCTTTCTTGGGCCTGACTGGGTACTACAGAAGATTCGTTAAGGGTTATGGATCCATTGTGACACTGTAACTTTGTGGCGTATACCCCTTCGGTCAGGAATGTCGGGATAAAGGAAGGCAGCACAAAAAGGAGCCAGGACAATGTCTTATGCTTCCCTTCTTTGTTTTATTCTAAGGTCAGAGTCAGTAAGGACATAAAGTAAAAATACCAACAGAAGTAAATAGAGGTCCTTTACAGTTCTCCCAGTCCTTCTAGGTCAGTTTGTCTTCACAAAAATAAACAAAAAAAGGGGGGGATTTCTTACGGCTTCCTAGTTCTCGGCGCCTGAACAGGACGTTCCAAGGTCACACATGCAGCCTTCCTGGAGGGTAGTCCTTGAAAGAAGGAAAACAAAAAGGAAGGGGTGCTGTGAGTAGATTGTTTGGGATCATACATATACTCTATTCTTCTTGTGTCTCCTCCACCACAGCACACTCGTGAGTAGTGAACACCTGTAGTGGCCTTCTACACTACCGCTTGTGACTGGTCCCTGCCCACCACCTGTGAAAGAACACGAAGTTCAAAAGACGAACTTGCCTGCAGCCAAGACCCTCCTGGGATGTGGCAGACTGGAAACCGGCAGCCTCCTTGCTCTGGGAACCCATGTTGCTGAATGGGAAAGAAGGCGGATTTTCCACTTCGCTGCTGGTCGCATCGGGAACCTGGTTTCTCTCCTCCTCCATGCGTCACGAACTTCCTGGATTTCTCTCGGTCCCAGTCTCATCACCGGCGTCTTCCTCTCCTCCTGGCTTTTCCGACGTGTGGACCGCCAACTGGCGAGTTGACTCTGCCTTTTCCTCTACGCACAGCTGGTATATGCTGGTGCGCTCACTCCAATGCCGCTCGATCCGCTGCTGGCCACCATGTTGGAGTTCTAGGGAGCAGCCAGCGCGGTACCACAGACACCCATTATTGATCTCACCGACAAAAGAATCCCTAAGAAAGGTCAGTCGACAATTAGATATCGGAAGGCATTTGATGACCTGAAGCAAACCATGTGCTCTGCTCCAGTTCAGCAAAGTGCTGACTACTCCAAACCATTCTTTGTCCAGACAGATGCTTCTGAGATAGGGATAGGTGTAGTATTGTCACAGCTTAATGCAGAGGGCCAGGATCAACCAGTAGCTTTTATAAGCAGAAGGTTGGCCTTCAGGGAGAAGCGTTGGTCAGCTCTTGAGAGGGAGACCTTTGCTGTGATCTGGACCTTAAAGAAGTTGAGGTCATACCTGTTTGGTACAGACTTCATTGTTCAGACAGACTAAAAGCCCCTCTTATGACTTAAAAGGATGAAGTGTGAAAACCCCAAACATTTGAGGTGATCCATTTCCCAACAGGGGATGGACTTTTCAGTGGAACATAGACCTGGAAGATGAACGCAGATGAACTTTACAGATATTTCCACTTAGAAAATGAAGACTCATCTGGGCAAGGTTAGTCTCATGTCTTTACATGGGAGGGGGGGGGGGTTGTGTAGGAAAGTAGGATCTGCTTTCATGGTTACCCCCGCTTTTTGCCCTGGTATCAGTGTGTTTTGACTGTAGTCTGCTGGGATCCTGCTAATCAGGACCCCAGCAACTGTGCTCTCTCCCATAAATGGGCTCTGGTAAGTATTTTGGTATAACCACAATTGGCTACTGGTGTACCCTTATAATTCCCTAGTATATGGTACTAAGGTACCCAGGGCATAGGTACACCAGGGGTCTCCCATGGGATGCAGCATATATTGTGCCACCCATAGGAGTCCACTTACACTCTGGCAACAGGGTCTGTCATTGCAGCCTGTGTGAGATGGTGCGTGCACCTCTCACAACAGATATAGGTTCCTTATATCTGAGGTCACTGCACTTAAAACCTTTAAGTCACCCTTATGGTAGGCAGGGTGCTTGGTTACAAGTGTGAGGGTGCCCCTGCATGAGCAGGACACCCCTACAAACTCTGGAATTATCCAGGCTTTTGAAGTGCGGTCAGCCAGTTTAATGTATTTAGTGGACAAGAGTCATCATGAGATGTCTAACTATATAATGGCTGCACTGAACCTGGTCATGTGTTGTATCAGACTTGTTGGAATCATACCCCAACACCGATTCTGGTGATGGAAGTATGATCCTATGTACTGGGGGCTCCTTAGGGGACCCCCCTATGCTCCCGGTAACAGTCTTTCAGGATCTGCCAGCAAGCTAGTGCTGCTGCCGACCACAGACATGATTCTGCCCTCCTGCTGCTGAGCTGAGCTTGAGCAGGGGAAGGTAGAACAATAGGTTTCCTGTCACAGGGAGGTGTGACCACCTCCCAGACAGGATTTAGTGTATTGGGCTGGGATGGGGGCGCTCTCCAGCACCACCAGACTTCTTGGAAGGGCAAATTTGGTGCCCTCCTTGCATTCTTCGGTTTGAGCCAGTTCAGGAACCCTTGATTCCAGCTCTGGCACGAAACTGGACAAAGGACTGGGGAGTATCCCCCCCTCTGTCGAGCCCCTCCTCTGGGAGTGACCCCTGAATCGTTCCAACCCTTTCCCTAGGGTACTTAAGGGCTCCCCTGTGGGTGGGTCCTCAGATTCATCATGGAACAAGACTAACCTCTGAAACCAAGACACTCTTCAATCATCTGGACACTTGGACTTCATCGGACTTCGCCTGAAACCGAGACTGCATCAAGGAAGACTCCTGCTGCTCCTGGTCTTGCTGTTCTTCAACTCTTCTGTGTTGTCTGTCCTTCGTCCAGGTTCTCCAGAAGGCATGTGGGCATCAAGGACATCCGAAGTAACCTCCCTTGGAGTGAAGGAGTCACTCCTCTGCATCTGCAGGCACCACAACGAAGCTGACCGGTCTGCTGCTCCTGTTGTATTACGGACTTCCTGAGACCCAGCAACACAGGTGGTGGTTCTGCAGCTCCCTAGAGTCCTGACCTGTCTTCTTTGCAATTTTGAGGACAGCATCCCTCGTCAGAGCTGCTGGGACCAAACCCCTGTGCACTGCATCGACTTACTGTTGCCAAGACTTGTTGATTATGCACTCCAGAGATCTTCGGGCTACAAGAAGCTCCAGCCTCTAGCACCTCAACGCTCAAAGATCAGCGCCCTCACTTCATCCTCTGCACCGTGGGTCTCCATCTTTGGTCAGCTGCCTGAAGTCCTCTTGCGACTCCTGTGCCTTCGGCCTGTGGGTCCTCTCGAGGGTCTTCCTTTGCTTCAGTGGGCTCCCCTGATTTCTCTGGGCCTGTTCTGACTCTCCTTCACTTGGTGAGTCCCTTGGACCTTGCTGGTCCCAACGTTTGCATCTTTTCGCTTTCCACACAAGTTGCGGCTACCAATGCTTGTTGGTGCTCCTGCCGGACACCGACCTCTTGGACACCGACACCCAATGTGGTAAAGCTCATGCAAAGCTCCTGGTCTTCCTCAGCATCACCTGGTCCTCACAGCTGCAGCAAAAAGGTCTTCAGTCTTGAACCACCCGACATTGGTGGGCATTGTGCTTCCATGGTGCATGTAACTTGGTTCCTGGGGCATCCACGGGTGGGTTGGCTCTCCAACCTCCCATCTTCCAAAGGGTTTCTTCAGAGTCTTCTGGGAAGGGCCCTTCTTTAAAACGGCAACCGCAACTTCTCCATTGACTTCCATTGGGCACGCGGCTGTGTTTCCACTCTGCACACAGCCTCCATGGGGTTCCTGGGTACTTACCTTGGGTGGTTCCTTGTGTCCCCAGCTCCTCTGAGCCTTCTGGTCCAAGTCCCGTTCTCCTTTGCTGTGAGCATTCCACTTTCTTAGTATATGGTTTGGTCTCCACCTGGAGACCAGTGTATATTTGTGCTACCTGATTATTTTGAAGTATTCTTGTGTGTATTGTTGATATCTTCGGGTATGAGATATACCAATGTGTTAGTGATTGTGTTGCATAATAAACAGACTTCTTTTTATAAACACTGTGAGGTTCTTTTTCATCTAATCTACACTGTTGATTAAATGTGGTAAAACAAGCTGATTTACACTCCAAGATAAGCCTGAAGGCTGCTCTCCACAGCTACCACTTTGAGACCTTTCTGTGGTTATCAAAGACCATTAAAATCACCATAAGGGTTGCCTGGATTAGTGCAAGGTGCATCACTCCTAATAGTGTGCACCATATACTAAACCAGCCTCCTACAACCACCAACACCAGTTCTCCATTATACTGCTCCCACCAGGTCACAAGTCCTAAAAAACAGAAGTGGGGCACTATCCAAATTAGGCAATATGCACGTGACATCACAGCGCGTGACATCGCACGTGAACTCACAGGAAGTGATATCACAAACAATGGCATCAGATTTTAAGACTTCGCATATGTTAAGCAGGTCTACCATGAGTACATTTGAGTGCATTACAATATTTAACAAATTCGATTTTTCGTTGGAGTTGTGCCAAAAAAAAGTGTTGCACCCCTGGCGCAAGATCTAGGCCTCCACTTTTACATTTATTAAAACTCTGCCAGAAAGATATTGGCAAAAAAGAGAAATGTGGCAGTATATCTGTTCTGCTTAATTGGTTGCAAAGTCTGCATTTTGAAATATCTTATGGGGTTAAGGCACCTGCTGCATAGATCTTTATATACCCAGTAAATCTCAGGAAATAATAATAGTAAGATAACTCTGGAGGTTAATGCACTTGCTGGAGAGACAGGTGTTTTGTCTAGTCCCAGGTTTAAATCAAAGTAGCACAGAGGGTTAATATGTCTCCCGCAAAGCACATCATGTGACACACTAGTGCATGATTTTTATTTTATGTAGATGGGTAAGTGGGTTACTGCTTTTAACACAGAGATCCTTTAGTTACTTGCAGTTCATAAATTGTAATCCTTTATATATAGCAAAGTGAACTCTGAAGGAAAGGACATGACTCCTACACCTTGTAACCCTCACTATCTTATGTAACACATCATGTAAATTGATTTACACACACATGATTTATTGTCAATGTATAATGTGTATGTGTGATGTAAAGCACTCCGACACCCTGGAATGGGTTGAGTAGCGCTATAAAAGAAATAAGACAAAATAGTGGTATTTAACCCTTTCGCTGCTAGGCCTCCCCGGTGCTAAGCCTTTTTTTGGCTATTTGGGGTAGTTCGCGCTTAGGCCCTTGTAACTTTTTGTCCACATAAGGTATCCAGCCAACTTTGCGTCCTTCTCTTCCAACATCTTGAGGATTCTAAAGGTACCCAGGGTTTGTGGATTGCCCTGGAGGGGACCCAGAAATTAGACAAAATACAGGTACATTTTGTTTTGTTTTTTAAAAATGGGAAAAAAGTCCTGCAGAAGAAAGCGTCTTATTTTGTCCCTGCAAATGGCACCAACAAAGGGTTTGTAGTGCTGAAATCACTATCTTCTCAGCTTTCAGGGACAGGCATACTTTTGTCAGAATACCAAAATATTTCACACAGTTTTGGCATTTTACTGGAACATAGCCTATTTTTGCTATTTGTTTTGCTTTCAACCTCCTTCCAGTTAATGGTAGAAATGGGTATGAAAGCAATAATGGATCCTGGAAAGCTATACATTTTCGAAATGTAGACACAAATCTGAATTCAGCCAGGGGTCATTTGTGTAGATCTTTCAAGGTCTTTTTATAGAAACTAACAGTTGAAAATAAAAAATATTGAAATTGAGTTGTGAAAACAGCCTTTTGTGCCAACGTTTTCACCTGTAACTTCTTCTAAGTATGACAGATTTTTTAAAGCAATACATCCGCTGGACCCTTCTAGTTGTGGGGATATATAGGACTTGTAGGTTCACCAAGAACCCGAGGAACCCAGAGCCAATAACTGAGCTGCGTCTTGCAATGGTTTTTCATTGTGTACCGGGTATATAGCAATTCATTTGGTAAAATATAAAGAGTGAAAAATAGGACACCTATGTATTTCCGAAATGGGAACAAAATATAGAGTTTAAAAGCAGTAGCTATTTGCACAACTCCAAAATTGTGGGTACCCATGCTAGCATGTGAATTATAGGACATTTTTCAAAGTGACTTCTTTTTTTACACATTGTCTTACATTTGGAAGGCAGAAATGCATAGAAAGTCAATAGTTAATCTACAATTATGTGTTCCCCTATGTCTCCCCATAAAAATGGTACCTCACTTGTGTGGGTAGACCTAGTGCCCATGACAGGAAACGGCCCAAAACGCAACGTGAACACACCACATTTTTACAGTGAAAACAGACCCTTTTTTTTTGCAAAGTGCCTAGCTGTGGATTTTGAACCCTAGCTCAGCCGGCACCTCCGGAAACCTACCAAACCTATACATTTTTGAAAACTAGACACCCTGGGAATCCAGGAGGGGGTGACTTGTGTGGCTCTCACCAGGTTCTGTTACCCAGAATCCCTTGCAAACCTCAAACTATGTAAAAAAAAAAAAAACATTTTCCCCACATTTCTGTGATGGAAACTTCTGTAATCTGCATGGGTCCACAAATTTCCACCCACCCTGCATTCTCCAAAGTCTCCCGATAAAAATGGTACCTCACTTGTGTGGGTAGGCTTAGTGCCTGCGCCAGAAAACAGGCCAAAACGCAACGTGGACACACCACATTTCTACAGTGAAAACTGACCCTTTTTTTGCAAAGTGCCTAGCTGTGGATTTTGAACCCTAGCTCTGCCGGCACCTAGGGAAACCTAGCAAACCTATACATTTTTGAAAACTAGACACCTAGGGGAATCTAGGAGGGGTAACTTGTATGGCTCTTATCAGGTTCTGTTACCCAGAATCACTTGCAAACCTCAAACTTTGTAAAGAACCACATTTCTACAGTGAAAACTGACCCTTTTGTGCAAAGTGCCTAGCTGTGGATTTTGAACCCTAGCTCCTGCCGGCACCTAGGGAAACCTAGCAAACCTATACATTTTTTAAAACTAGACACCCAGGGGAATCCAGGAGGGGGTGACTTGTGTGGCTGTTATCAGGTTCTGTTACCCAGAATCCCTTGCAAACCTCAAACTTTGTAAAGAAAAAAACATTTCCCCCACATTTCTGTGATGAAAAGTTCTGGAATCTGAGTGGGTCCACAAACTTCCAACCACCCCGCATTCTCCAGAGTCTCCCAATAAAAATGGTACCTCACTTGTGTGGGTGGGCTGAGTGCCCGCTGCAGGGAAGAGGCCAAAACATATTGTGGGGACATCAAAATTAACTATCACAAAACGACCTGGTTTTGCAAGGGGGGTCACCTGGGTTTTTGGCCCCGGGCTCGGCGGCCATCTAGGGAAACCTACCAAACCCATACATTTCTGAAAACTGGAGACCCGGGGGAGTCCAGGGAGGTATGGCTTGCGTGGATCCCCCAACGTTTTCCTACCCAGAATCCCCTGCAAACCTCAAATTTAGCTGAAAAAAAATCACATTTTTCTCTAATTTCTGTGTGGGAAAGTTGTGGGAGGTATCATTTTACTCAGGAGACCAATGGGAATGCTTGGTGGTAGGACATTTGTGCCGGCACGGTGATCCCACACAAAAAATGTGTGGAAAAAGTGATTTTGATTTTCCCAGCTAAATGAGGTTTGCAGGGGATTCTGGTAAGGAAAACGTTGAGGGATCTATGCAAGCCATACCTCACTGGACTCCCCAGGGTGTCTAGTTTTCAGAAATGTTTGGGTTTGGTAGGTTTCCCTAGATGGCCGCCGAGCCCGGGGCCAAAAACCTAGGTGCCCGGTGATTTTGATTTTTTCCAGCTAAATTTGAGGTTTGCAGGGGACTCTGGGATGGCTGACACAAATTTCCTACCACCCACCGTTCCCGATAAAAATGGTACCTCACTTGTGTGGGTTGGCCAAGTGCCCGTGACAGGCAAGGGCCCAAAACATATTGTGGAGACATCAAAATTACTTATCACAAAACAACCTGGTTTTGCAAGGGGGGCACCAGGGTTTTTAGTCCCGGGCGCGGCGGTCATCTAGGGAAACCTACCAAACCCACACATTTCTGAAAAATAGACACCCGTGGGAGTCCAGGGAGGTGTGGCTGGCATTGAACCCCAACATTTTCCTGCGCAGAATCCCCTGCAAACCTCAAATTTAGCTGAAAAAAATCAAATTTTTCTCACATTTCTGTGTGGGAAAGTAGTGGGATCACTGACACAAATTTCCTACCACCCAGCGTTCCCCCAGGTCTCCCAATAAAAATGGTACCTCACTCGTGTGAGTGGGCCAAGTACCCGCGACAGGCAAGGGCCCAAAACGTATTGTGGAGACATCAAAATTACCTATCACAAAACGACCTGGTTTCGCAAGGGGGGGGTCACCTGGGTTTTTGGCCCCGGGCTTGGCAGCAATGTAGGGAAACCTACCAAACCCACACATTTCTGAAAACTAGAGACCTGGGGGACTCCAGGGAAGTATGGCTTGCGTGGATCCCCCAATGTTTCTCTACTCAGAATCCCCTGCAAACCTCAAATGTAAGGGGGCAGAGACTGTGGCTATTTTGGGGGGGGGGGGGGTGGGGGCATTGGTATGCCCATTCTGGGCAGCCCCTACCCCTACGAATAAAAAAGCCAGCATAATCCCTGGCGCCTAGTGGTCTCTCTGCCCTCCCCTGAGGGACAGATCAAGGGCTGTTGCCACATCTGCCTCCTGGGGGGGGCAGAAAGGCTGTAGCAATTTTTTTTGGGGGGGGTAGGGGTATTGGCATGCCCATTCTGGGCAGACCCCACCCCTGAACTTTGAAAAAGAATAATCCCCGGTGCCTAGTGGGCTTTCTGCCCCCCCCCCAGAGAGGGGGCAGATAAGGGGCTATGTTTTGGGGGTGTTTTTGTAATGTTTTTGAGGTGGGGGCATTGGCATGCCCATTCTGAGCAGCCCCCACCCCTACGTATAAAAAAATAAGAATAATCCCTAGTACCTAGTGGGCTTTCTGCCCCCCCCCCCGAGAGGCAGATCAGGGGCTACTGCCCCCATCTGCCCCCTGGGGGGCAGAAAAAAGGTGGCTTTTTGGGGGGGGTGGGGGCATTGGTATGCCCATTGTGGGCAGCCCACACCCCTAAATTTTGGAGAGAAAAAATCCCTGGTGCCTAGTGGGCTTTCTGCCCCCCAGGGGGGCAGGTAAGGGGCTATTGTCCCATCTGCCTTCCAGGGGGGGGGGCAGAAAGACTGTGGCAAATGTTTTTGGGGTAGGGCATTGGCATGCCCGTTCTGGGCAGCCCCCACCCCTGGCCTATAAAAAAATAATCCCTGGTGTCTAGGGTGCTTTCAGCCCCCGGGGGGCAGATAGGCTAATGATGCCATAATTTAATGGGGAAGCAAAGGCCATTGCCCAAGGGGCCGCTCCCCCCTCCCTGGTGCCTAGTGGGTGGATCCCTGCTTGGGGAACGCCCTCCTGGGGCGATCCCCAAGCAGGGATCCACTAAGGAAGGATACCATTGGAAAGGGAAGATTCTCCCCTTTCCAACGATACCTCTCCCATGTGTTTCGGTGCTCAGGGCTGAGATAGCCCCACAAGCACTGAAACAGTGAAACTGAAACTAAGTTTCAGTTTCGGTGTAATGTCGTCAGCGCGCCATGCGTGTGATCATCATTACAACGAAAACAAAAAAAATTGCCTTGGGAGTTTGGGGAAGCTCTTCTCCACCTCCCAAGGCAAAAAAGAAAAAAGGAAATCCCTATGCTGTTTACAGCAGAGGGATTTTGTGCAAGTGTGCTCATGACAGAATGTTTCCGTCATAAGCACACGAGCACTTGTGCTCATGACGGAACCATTCCGTCATGAGCACAGAAGACGTTAAATTGTTATTTGTGTAAATATTAGGACAGACCAACACATCTGACACAACGTAAAGCAAGATGTGTGCTTAGACTATGTCTGATGCTAATTGTTCTCATGTTCTAGGGCGAGGTTCAACTGCTCAAAATAAACATTTCAACAAAAGATTAACCTATGAGTGGCTGAATTGTGCAGTGTGAAACAGACAAATAAGGTAGGGTCCGCAGTGTGAAACAGTCAAACAAGGTATGGTCTGGGCTGAGGAGGGGCAGGATTCAGTCAGCAATTAATTACCTTTCTTCCTTTGTTCTCAATGTGCAGACTGCAGGCAGCAGTGGCGGCGAGGACGAGGTGTTAAAAATTCTTGGAGCTTTGCAGCACAACAAAAGGGAAGGTCACAGCTCAAGTGCAGGGCCATTGGTACGTCAAAGCACTAGTGCTTTGATATAGTGCTTTGATGTGCCAATGGCCCTGCGACTGACAGAAGAGATAAGGGAAATTCTTTTGTCCCCTTGTCCCCCACCCTTGTCCCCCGTGTGTCCCCCACTACAAAATCCTGGGGGGATATATCCCCTGCATACCCCACACTTCCTACACCCATGGGATGGCCCCCAACTGGGCCTCCATGGAGGTCTTAGATAGCCTCTAATCACCTGTCGAACATCCCAGTATGTTTTTAGGTCAAGCCTGGGCAGCGTATGCGCTGTTCTGTGAGTATAGACTTGAAGCCCCGCCCATATTTGTCATTGGCTTGCATCATTGTCCTTCATAAAAGCTGGCTTCTGATTCGTTAATAGGCTTGTTAGTCACTCCTTAGTACCGCCTTGTCTTCATTTGTAACCTCCCATGAGGACTGGCCCTTTTACTTCTGTTGTTACACGGTATGTCTTATTTAGTCCATAAGCACTATTTTCTTTAATGAGTTTCTCCTACTCCAGGTACAACATGGTTTCCTGTACCATTCAGCTGCCATGCGCGCTTTCACTTTCCAAGCAGCCCGGGACAATGGCAGCCGCTTCTTTGAAATTAGACAAGCGTTTGAGCTGTTGGCATTGTAAATGACATACCTTTTACTTGTGTGTTAATTATCAAAACAGATAAATAAAAAGCATTGTCATTTACAATGCCAAGAGCTTAAGCTCTCGCAAATGAAAGACCTATTGCATTGCAAATGCTTTTTCTAGGGTGCTTTCCAGTTGACGAATGTGGTCCGCAGGCACTGAGGAGGCAGTCAGTGGGGCTATTATTGATTTTGGAGGGATGGGGGGTAGAGATTTTTGGTTTAACCATTCCCCGTCTGGCACGGCGTCCGGAGGTCCCGGCCATAGAGGTAACACCTGTTGTAGGTATGGTACAGCTAGGCTCTCAGGAGGCGAGCGATCCCCCTGGTGCAGTATTCGCCAATTCCTCAGAGCGAGCCACCCCTCTCCGGTGGCTGCAGCCAGACGCCTCTCTCTCCCCCCCCCCCCCGAAAAGGCAAGTCCAGGGCCTCTGACACATAATGCCAAGCAGTAATACTCACCAAATTTGGTGGGGTAGTATGGTTCCTTCTACATCAAGGCGGACCATGACACCATCAATGATCGGGACCCGATTGCACTCCCGATCCTCCGAAAGAGTGCAGCACGAGCAGCCCTGTGGTGGAAAATGAGAGGGTTCCTCAGGAGTTCATTACCCCTAAACATGGCAGTACAGGCACCAAGAGGGGAGAATGTATTACAGTAATCTCTGATTCTCTGAGGTGGGTTGCAATATAAGCTCCTCGAACTCCGGGAGGATGTCCTCGAAGAGTACGGGGGGAGAGTAATAATGTTAACAATACTGTAGTACTTAGTGCCGATATAGGCAACCCTCCCCACGTATGATAAACATAGCATGCACTGTAATAAATAATCATACAAAACAGGTTTGTTGGAAAAACATTTTGCTGCAGGTTTATTTCATACAGGAAGTATGCCAACGTGGTGGGTTAACTTACAGGCGATCCAAGGGCAGGCAGCGGTGACTGACCTAAGCTGCCCTGCCTGCCTAATGAGCCAAACTGCACCGTGGCCAACCCAATCAGTGCTACCATTTATCTGGGGATTACCCCCCTTAAATACCGTGGACCACCAGTCCATGACTTTACTCACACCTTTTTAGGGGCAGAACATTGCAAGGCAAGCCCCCAGTTGCTCAGGCTTACAACTGCCCGAAGGACTAGTGGGGCACCGACGTTTTATCCAGGGTCCTGCCGTAAAGACTCCTGGGGTTTGGCATAGGGCACCCCTATTGTGCTCCTGAACAGGGTACCCCTATGTACCAATCAGCCTCCGGATCGCCCTGTACTCCACCAATGCTCTGGATGTGGCAGCCGTCACATCCAGGGCCCCCCACCAAGGAAGGCAACTTTCTTTACTTACAACTCGCTGATACCAGAGCCTCGCCCAGGTCCATCAAGAAGAAGTCCATGCCCAACTCTGACAGGTGAACCCCGTCCTCCTCAAAATACCCTTTGGTGTTGACATGTATCAGTCCGTGTCTAATGAAGCCAAAACCCCTCTGCTCTATGAACTTGCACATGGCACTGTTTATCCTTCTGCAGGAATGTTCGATGGCCTCCTCCGCGGGGTGATCTCTAACCACCATAATTCACATTGCCCCATGCAATTGCTAATTTCGCCCATCGTGGCTTTCATTGCCTGTATTAGTGCCCCTTTTCCCATAGACATAAGGTCGTTGCTACCAAGGTGAATGACCATAATGTTAGGGGCGGTCCCCCCCCACCAGTCTCCGCTGCAGCTTGTTGATCAAGCTGTGCCATTGCATGCCAGGGAATCCCAACCAGGCTATCTGTGTGCTGAAGAACCCATGCCTCCAGGTCCTGGTTTCTGCCCAATGAACCACCCTAGCGGTGCATGAGTTGCCGATCACCCACACCTTGAACCCTAGCGAAATAAAGAAATACGAATTTTCACACACAATTTAATTTACACACATAATACACTATTGTGAATCCTGAGATACATAATTCAACATTACAAAACCACAATGTAGATAAACAAACACTGCAAGCTGATGCACTTCTACAAACCACACTAGTTTACCTTGTTCGCCCCCTAGTTCCCTTTCGAACTTATGGGTGAATATAGCACTTATAGCACTGGGAATCCCACTGCGCCACTTTCTTGATGTGGTCAGGGGGGAGGCCCACCTTGAAGGCTGAGGTGGCGCTGCAATCCGAAAGGAATGACTGGAAAAACACTTTCCTGGTTCAGAGTTTCCTGACAACTCTATGCAAGACCGCCTAACCTGCTCAACTTGGAATTTGGTGAGGGGCATCAGATCCACATGTATTAACAGGTAGCCCCCTGTATTGGGGCAGAGGGCTAAGTAGTCTGAGGCCAGTCACACAGGGCAATACCTCCTGTCCCCCAGAAGTTGTAGCACTATTAATTTCCCCTGCCCTGCCTGGTCAGTTTTGGATCTTCTTACAGATATTCTTAGGGAGTTTCCTAGCAACTGAATGTCCTGTCTGCATATAGTATCACCTGACCCATCCTCTCTGACCTGGCTACCAACTCACTGATTCTGAAGGCCCCAAAAAATGCCAGGCTGAATGCAGCAGCGAAGAGGCTGGCCTCATAGGTTGAATATGGGGCCCTGTGCACTTCACCTATCATACCCTGTAGTGTGTGAAATTCAATGGGTGACCTGGAGTCTGGTACCAGTGTCTCCCCTCTAGCCCATCCCTGAAGTGCTGCCCTTATGGGGAAAGCCCTTGCAGGGTCCTGTTGCCTCCTGAGTTTGGCGTGGTGGCTCACTGCGGCTAAATGGCCCATGATCCAGGAGTGGCTCTTGCCCTGATCCTTGGCCCACAGGACAAATTGTTGCACCTTGTGCTACAGTGACGGCGTGACCAGGCAGAACAAAGAGGAAGGTCATTGGGCGGGGGCAGGTATAAGTACCTCGCCCGACCCTCTGAGCGCTGGAAGTGACATGGCATCGGTGCCGGATCTTGGGTGACTCCCCGGGGGTCTCGTCGACTGGAGTGGGTGATGTGCCTAATGTGGCACTAAGGTGGCAGCTCTTCTGAAAGGCCACACTGCATGTGCCGCGGGCAGCCTCAATCCCTCTGTCCTTTCCTTCTATTACTTAATTTCAGCTATAATCTTCACTTCTGGTGAGGGCCAGGTGGTGCTGCAACACTAGAATACAACTGAGGAGGTTCTTTTGTAAGAATGTTTCTTGTCATGTTCACCTAACCTCTCCTCATTGTGTTCTTGTTTTTGATTATTTTGTTCTCCCTTTCTATTCCAAATAAGTGGCGCTGCCCCAGGCCAGGAGACTTGTCACGGAGCGGGCACTATTTGGAAGAGTCATGCAGAAACACTAGGTGCGTTCTGTTTCACTTAATTGGTAGGCGTACCAATCTCCTCACATTGGCCAGAAACTTGTTAATAGAGACTTGAGATCTCTACTATAACTCTCTCCATGTAGAATGTGCATTCACTTCTATTTAAAAGAGAACAGTAATTTGCAGCTTTGCAGGCACAGTCCTACTGCTTCCTGAACGGGCAATCTTCAGGCAGCTTTGTTTTCAGTCGGCAATACCCCTCAATCACTAAACATTCCACAGTTTAAAAGATCGCATTTGAGGCAGTACATTACGCTGCAGAATTCACCTTTGCTCCATGTGTTGGCCCCTGGGCTGTCGGAGGCTGGAACAGGTCACCAGTGTGGGGTGGCAGAAAACAAGGGGCGCAAACCACCCAGGGCAGAAGAGCAGGCAAGTCGAAACCTGTAACTGGCGGCTGCTATGGCGGTGAATCAGTGTGGGTGGATGGTAGTGCACCATGGGGGCAGGATAATCGTAGGATACTGGGGCTTTCAGTGCAGAGCCTATGGAATTGCAGCTGCCATTTTAGCCATGCAGGCCAGCCGCCCCCTCCCCCTCACGAGATTGGCAGGATGAAGGGTTATCACTCTTTGACCTGTTTCTTTGTGAATTTGGAATTACCTGTAGACTTCGAGTATGAAGAAGAACTTTCACAGGAACTGCTTGTGAAGGAGGAATGGTCCACTGTTATGATTTTTAATATACCCTAATATAGGCCTTAGTAGTCACCTAACCTTTCACCTACATTTTCCCTGCCATTGTACTACATAACAGTTTTTGGTACTGACCTTTTACCTAGTTAGGTGCTGTATAAAATGTCGTGTGGTTTTCCCAGAAATCTAGCCTCAATTATGCATGAGGATTCTCAGAATCACAGCAGGATTACCATCTTCTGCATAATAACCATGTATAAGGCTCATCCCTTTCGTCATCCTCGGCCGACATGACACAGCAAGGTAGAACCCCTGAGGGTACCTATTGGGTATATAAACACCATATCTTTGCTGGGGGGGGGGGTAGAGGAGAAAGACTTCAATGCTGACACACTGACGTGAGACGCTGAGGTTCCTGCACGCAGACACTATCACCCAGTGGTCTGACATCCCTCGCGTCCATCTCGAGACCAAGACAGGGTCCTTCATACTCTCACACCAGGTAATGGGGTTGGTTTTATCCTAGGGGGGATTCTTTTTTTTTTATAAATATTTTTATTTATTATTTGCAATATAAACATGTAATCAAAAAAATCATGAACACACGATATAAATTGGATGGTGAGCAATGACGTGGTACAGAATAAACAATCCAGCACCGCACTCATGAAATGAGAGCAAGAGATAAGACATCAATTTCAAAGATGAACATAGGTTGATAATCACATCAAGATTGTCTACATTGGTCGACATTGGGTCAGACTTCACAACTGTAAGGGCACAGTCTCCTGTGTTCCCGATAATGGATCAACTCCCTCCCCCAGTTCCAGACCATAATACGCTATCCATGGGGCCCATATCTTTCTAAATTTCCGGGGGCAGCCCCTGGCTTTGTACGTCACTTGTTCCGCCACCATATAGAGGTCAAAACCTGCCCTCCATTCCTTAAGTGTGGGGAGTTGATGGACCCCCCAGTAACGCGCTATGTCCCTTTTGGCTACCACCAGCCCCAAATTAGCTGGCAGGAGTTTGTGATGTGGCAGATCCACATCCGTGGGGATCCTCAGTAAGAGAAATCGGGCCTCCAGGTCCAGTTGTGCACCCAGTATGTTGTTCAGTTCTGTCACTATCTTATTCCAGTATGTCTGTATCCTGTTGCACTCCCATAGGGTATGGATGAATGTACCTCGTTCTGTATGACATCTAAGACAGTCCGGGTTGCTAGCTCTACCCATGGTGTGGAGTCTCGCCCTATCAAAATAAGTCCTGTGGAGGATTTTGTATTGAATAAGACAGAGTCTTAATTTAATCGCCACTTCGCGCGGATGCATGAGGGCTGCCTCCCAGCCTATATCTTCCATTGGACCAGTGGTAAGCTCCCATTTCGCTCTAAGCGGGCCCAGTTTATCAGGCATATTGTTAAGTAGTGTTTTATAGGTCAATGAGATGGCCTGAGCAGGAATCTCTTCTTGTAGGAGCCTGCCTTCTAATGGGGCATATTCAGGCAGTGATTCTGCGCCAATTCCCTCGGTTTGCCAGGCATGTTTTAGTCTGAGATAAGCATAGTATTGAGAGGTATTTAAGTGATAGGTAGCCTGTAGTGTCGTGAACGGAGCCAATGTGCCTTTTTCCAAGATGTCCCCTATTTTAGAAATCCCGATTAGATCCCACTGCTTGAAGCCTCTCAGTTTTCCCACTTCAATCAATCTTGTCCCCTCCCACAGAGGGGTTTCCCTGGTAGGCTTCTTGTCCCATCTCATTTGCCTCTCAGCACCCTTCCAGGCCTCTACTACTCTGTGGGTAGCAGGTAGGAGCCAACTGCTACCTTAACCTCCATATAAATAGTACAGTTGCGTGCGTATCTGGAATTGCAGTCTTTCCAACATATAGGTGGGGTGATCTCTAGGAGCATGATTCCATTAATTAATTACTATGAGATGGGCCGCTCTGTAATATGCTCTGCTGTCCGGTAAGGCCAAACCCCCATTGTACGGGTTTCGCTGCAGTGTTTGTAGTGCTATTCGTGGATGGGCCCGTCCCAAAGAAGCAGACGTAATTCACTGTTAAGAGTTGTAAACAAGGCCTCTGGAATTTTACAGTAAGTATTTTGCAAAACATAGAGTAACTGGGGAAGTGTGATCATTTTATACATTGCGGCCCTCCCCATGATTGTCAGAGGGAGCTTCCTCCACCTTTTAACATCTTCTTGGAAATTGGAAAGAACTCGCCTAATATTACGTTCAAAACTGGTAGCCACCTCAGTGGTGATATAAAGTCCAAGGTAGGTAAATCCCTCTGTAGTGTATCGCAGGCAACTCGGGGAGGACTGGGGTTCCACCGCCCCTCCCAGTGGATACAGGGTGGATTTACTCCAGTTAATCCTGTATCCGGCGTGACGCCCATAGTCTTCAAAAACATTCAGGATTTTGGGAAGTGTCTCAGTCGGGTCCGTGACATAGAGCAAAATATCATCTGGATATAAAGATATGCGTTCTTCTTTTAAATATCGGGACTCATCAATGAAGCCACCCAATCCCTGGGAGGCACGAACAACACAAGCCAATGGCTCTAGTATTAAAGCGAACAAGAGAGGCGACAGGGGGCAGCCCTGCCTTGTGCCTCTTTGAATAGGCCGGTGAGGTGACTCCATTTACCCTGACAGCAGCCTCGGGAGCATTATATAAAGGTGCTAACCATTTCCGGAATATTGGACCGAATCCAAACTTTTCCAGGGTGCATCTCATAAAGGGCCAATGTATGGTGTCAAACGCCTTCTCAGCGTCTAGGGAAAGGAGCAAGTGGGGGCTATCCCGAGCCTGAACTGCATCCATCCAGTTAGCCAAGCGCCTCAAATTAAAGCGAGTCGCTCGTTTCGGCATGAACCCGGATTGATCCCTATGTATCAGGGGGGAAATAACCGTCAAGAGGCACATCGCCAGAATAGTGGTCAGAATTTTGGTTTCAATGTTGAGTAGCGATATGGGTCTGTAGGACCCACAATCCTCCGGGGGCTTCCCTTCCTTATGGATAACTACTACAGTGGCCCGTCGGAGATCGCTTGGCAGGATTCCCTGCTCTTTTGACCGCTTGAACATATTAAGCAAATGTGGAGCCAGCAGACTACTATTCAATTAAAAAAATTCCCCCGGGAGTCCGTAGGGACCCGGGGGTTTTCCAGACTTTTGGCGACCGATGGCCTCTGTCACCTCGTCAAGAGTTAAGTCTTCCTCTAAGTTATCTCTGTCCTCTTGAGAGAGTGAGGGAAGCTCAATTGTTTCGAGGTATTGGAATATGTGTGCCTCACTGGTTTGTGATCGAGCTGCATAGAGCTCCGTGTGGTACCGGGCAAAGGCCCCCGCTATGTCCCTGGGCGAGGTGTATGTATGCCCTTGTGCTTGGATGGTCATTACCCATCTGGACTCCAATTCCTTCCTGCCCAGCCATGCAAGTAGCTTCCCTGCTCTGTCCCCCGTCTCATATAACCGATGTTGGACTGCCAGCTGTTGGGCCTGCACCTCATGAGTGACTAGCGCTTGATACTCCCTCTTGGTTAGTTCAATTTGACGACGGGTGTGCGTATTCAACGTGGAGGTTCCCTCCCTTTCAAGACTTAGCAGCTTACGTTCTGGGCCTCTACCTCTTGGAGTTCTCGTCTCAGTTTATGTGCAATTATATTTTGCGCCCTATCTCTGAGCACCGTTTTAAATGCCTCCCATAAGGTAACTGCCGATTGGACAGATCGAACATTTTCTTTAAAATAGAGCTCCGAATCTACCCTGATCTCCTTAGCCACTCTTTTGTCTTTCAGGGCCCATGAGCTCAGATGCCAATTTGCTGTCCGGGTGCCCGCCTTCCCCCCCCAGCGTTAGTAGGAGCGGGGAATGATTCGAGATGCCTCTAGCCAGGTATTCCACCCTCTCCACATGCCCAATCTCACCCGGTGGAACAAAGAGATAGTCGAGTCTCGAGAACACCCCGTGAGCCCCCGAGAAATAAGAATAGGCGCGCATGTTCGGGTGATAGCGGCGCCAAATGTCAGTCAGCCCAAGGACGTCTCGAAATTTCACCAATGGTGTATGCCCTGGCATGCCCAGCCGCAGGTGGGTGCGATCCAAGGAGGGGTCAAGTACATCATTAAAATCCCCACCTATAATTTGTGTGGCGGGTTCGGAGTGCAATAGGAGATCCGTCAATTTATCCAATGTACATTGTTGGAGTCTTGGGGGAGCATAAACGCTAATAAGAAGGAATGGCTTACGATTCCAAATACCCTGGACGGCAACATAAGTCCCGTCTGGATCTACCCATTGCTGTGTGACGCGAAAGGGGGGCGATTTTTTGATAAGAATAGCTTAGTGAAACCCGCATGTGCCAGGGTATGATACTGCCCTCTCCCCAGGAAAAAACAGTGTGAGCCCATCAGATGCGTTTCCTGCAATAGTATAATATCGGGTTTAAGTCTTTTAAAGTAAGTGGATACTAACCCTCGTTTAATTTTGTTCCCTAACCCATTGACGTTCCATGTCATTACTGTAGATCTGGCCTCAACCATTGTCCTATAGGTGATGAGTCCACATAGGTCTCTCCCCCCCTGGATCAGTGCTCACATCTCTTGGTTCCATCACAATCTCAGTGTCCACGTGGTCAAACTGAAAGAAACTCTCCCCCTCCTCCCCCCATACAATAAACTTATCGCACAACTCCGGACATTGCCCAACAAACCCCCCACCCTACACTCTTCAGGTACCCACACCACCCCCCCATTCGTCAACATGACAACTTTGGCACGGGTAGTCCACCAAGAGGTCTGTAACCCTCCCTCCCCCCAATTCAATCAACTACACAATGATATAAGAATCACACAAATTGTACTTCCCTTCAGTAGGCCAAAGTTCTGCAATGTCTGTCAGGCCTCAGGGAATTCTTTGTGGTTTGTGGCGGCCGGCTGGCCACCGTTTCTCACGCCTCCTCGCCATTGTTAGATGGTTGCAATTGTGGTGCGGCTGTTTCAGGCAGGGTCGGATCTGGCGCTTCCAGGCGTTGTATGCTCTCGAGCAGTGGATGCTCACTGTCCACATCCGCCGAGTCTTCTCGCTCTAATACGTCCGTATTAACGGTCTCACTCGACCTCCGAAGGGGCCGCGCCCCGGGCCCCTGAACGGTATCTTCGTCTGAGTCCGACAGTTGCGACTTATTTTCTCTGGGCCCCAAGGACCTCCCCGGCGTGCCCCCCGCCGAACTCCAGAGCCTCAAAGCTCGTCTCTGATGTTTTCCTTTAGGTCTGTCTTGACTGGAACCCATTCTCTTTTCTGTACTCAGCCCGGGAGTTCGGGGCGATCCACGCAGCAACAAGGGCCGCCTCTACCCACGACCACGCCTCATCCGGGTTCTGGAAAAAGAGTGTAGAGCCCTGAAAAATGACTTTGTTTAGCTGGAAACAATAACATGTACTGAATCCCAAGTGCTCTGAGTTTCGCCTTGACGGGGTCGAAGGTTCGCGGCTGTTTTTGTACGTCGCGGGAGTAGTCCGGGAACACCATTACTCTTGTGTTCTCATACTTAATCTCCCCTTTCTTCCTCAGGTCCCGGAGTATGAGATCTCTATCTTGAAAGTTCAAGAAACGAGCAATCAGGGGCCTAGGAGGAGCCCCCGGTGGGGGGCGGACGTTTGGCATCCGATGTGCTCGCTCTATGACAAAATAGGATGAGAATTGGGTATCTGGAAGGGCCTCTCGAAGGAATGTGAGGAGAAATTTGCCTGGGTCAGATCGTTCCGCGTCTTCCGGAAAACCAATAAATCTAAGATTGTTTCTACTGGCCCTATTTTCCGCATCATCGACCCTCCAGGCCACCTCCTTCATGAAGGCCAGGAGTCCCGTTACGTCCTTCCGCATGGAAAGGGAGGTATCTTCAAGTTCTGATATACGGTGTTCCCCCTCAGTAACTCTTTCGGAAACTTTTCGCAAGTCGTGTCGTAGTAACGTGACCTCTGAGCGGATCTCCGCCATTTTCCCTTCCAAGCTTTCCCTTGATGCGTGAATCGCCTGTAGTATGGCTGCGTTGTCTGGAGGGGGAGCAAGACCACCCTCCGCCCCAGCCGGCGCAGGGAGCACTTTGGCGAAACGATCCAGCTTCCCCTGTCGCGACGATTTAGGCTCTTTGTCCTTTTCCATCTTGTAGGGTCACTTGCTGATTTGTGTCCAGAAAATAACTGACTCCGCCGTGACCCCGGGAGCACTATTGACTATTGATCGGGAACCTTCTCCTTGGAGAATTGCAAGGCACGCTGTACAGCTTATACGGTGCCCAGCGGGTCATCCAACTTAAGGCAACAATATCCGAATCTCCTCTTCAACGTGTGTTCTCCCGTGGGAACACTGTGGCTTATGACTCCAATCACCCCCCTTGCCCTGCACCGGAGTATCCGCGCAGCAGGATAGAGACTCCCAGATTGGGGGGGGGGGGGGGTGGAGGGAGGGGGAGGCCCCGGCACCAAGCCCGGACCTATCGGACCACATATATGTCGGTCCCTGGAACGCACCACAGACACAAGGTAAGTAAGGAAGTCACTATGGCGCTATTTCCCCCTCCTGGTGCCCCATAAAGTCACTGCGACACTGCTGGGGCAAAGAGGGCTACCCCCAATCTCACGCAACCAATGCAGTGAAAGACGCTACAACATGAAGCCACAAATCAGTGATCTCTACTCCACTGAAATCCACCTCCCGAGGTATGTACCAGGGCCGTATGTACCTCCAAAAGCTTGTATTCAGGCTTGCAGGTCAAATTAATCCTCTCAGCCTCCTCCACAACACCCCACGCAAGCGATGGCAAGACACTCGGGGGTGGGGGGCCTCAAGCACCGGCATCTACTCCTGCCAGCCACATGGGTCACGGAGACAGCAGGTAGATCGGATCACATTCCCCCGGGGACGACCTCTCAGGCTCATCAGCACCGCCTCAGGCCAGTTCACTCAAACAGGCTGGTGCTTGTCATCTCCACTGCCGGCGATGATCTCCCCTCCACAGGATTTAATGGGCCCACTCACCACCTCAAGTCAGTCCGCCAGGAGCCGGGGTTTTCTCAAGGCCGCAGGACCAGGGGGAGGGAAGCAGAACCACCGCCGGGGAAATCTGCAAGGATCGCTCTCTCCGCCCCCGGAGTTTCGTTTCATGCGGCGCCGGCGGTCGCTCCTGGTTGCAGCCGGTCACGGACGCCAAAACAGCCCCGCCACAAGCTAGACAGGCTCGGGCCGCTCACTCCGCCCGCTGTGCCCCACTGCAGCTGGCTCCGGTGCTCCCTCTCTCAGCCGGCCGCGGCACCCGCAGATCAGGAGCAGCACCAACCCCGGCGAAGGGCGCTCCTCCCGCCCGTGCCACTGCAACTTCTCAGGCCCGGCAATCACCTCGGGGGGAGGCACAGCAGCTCCGGGCTCGACAACTTCCGGGGTGGGGGCAAAAGGGAAGAACCACCCGTCGGCACGAATCCAGTGCCGTCACTTCCGTCTCCGCAGCGCAACTCTCCCTCGGCGCCAGCGGGTAACAAACCCAGTGGGTCTCCACAGGCCGCTCTAGGAGATCGCCATCTTGGGCTGCGTCACCTCCAGGTCAGTGCAGGGAAACTCTCCTTTTCCCACTGTTAAAATGTCCGCTTTGCACCGCAACCGGTCTTTACAGCTGCCGCGCTCTGGGTAGGCAGTGCCAGGGTGATTTGCAGGCGATGAGGATCAGGATAAATGCCAGGATTCAGTCGGGGTCAGCGGAGCTCGCGAAGAGCGCTGCTACCCAGCCATGTTGTTGGCCACGCCCTCCATCCTAGGGGGATTCTTGGCTATACATATACATACATGCTCGGTACATCTAGATAGGGCCTGCATCGTAAGAGTATGCATTATTACAGTCATGTATTTATATGCTTGCATATATTCATTGTTTTAGCACTATGGTAGAAATCTACCATCCATTTACTCTGTTGGTGCTTTTAACCATTTATATTGGTTTCTGTCTTATGGTTGTTTTCAGCACACATTTTACACTAGAATGACGGTGGTTCAATAAATACTTATTGAAAACGTCCCAACCGTTTATTCTGTGGATCTCTCTGAGACAAAGTGAGCACGAGTGACTGAGCGAGAAGTACTGTACTGTTTCCTCGATCCCTGATGGGACAGGGTTGTCATGTTTGATAGTTGCCAGAAACTATTCTCTCCTTGGTAAGAGTTCATAGTGGCACTTTGAG
Organism: Calotriton arnoldi; assembly: GCA_963921515.1. Lineage (NCBI taxonomy): Eukaryota > Metazoa > Chordata > Amphibia > Caudata > Salamandridae > Calotriton > Calotriton arnoldi. The sequence continues at coordinate 2,488,799 of CAWUFW010001011.1, forward strand.
CTAACTGGTATACAGGCGAACATAACCGGTGGGGGTGTCTGGAATCAGTCTGGACACCAATTCCACAGTCTATGTTGTCTAAACGCGCAGATCCTATATAGATTTATAGGAACTACACGGTCAAATCGGAGTAGTTCAGTCATGCTTTCCTCAGAGACCCCTACTCACATATACCCAGTGACGTCTAGAGTGGGAAGAGAAAGATCCGCCGCAGCGGAGTAGACATATACTACATATTGGCTGTAGGTTTATTCAAACTTGAAGGATAATAGTTCCCTATTGTGCATAAGCCTTATCTAAGTTTCCTTGAAACTCTATCAACAATGTCTGAAGAAGAAAACGCTGTGGCAGCATTACGTGTGAATGCAGCAGGGGAAGGAGCACAAGAAGGTGCTATAAACATTTCTGAAAATGTCAGAAATGCACTCACTTTAAAACTAGCAGAATTTTGAGTCACAGCAGGAGGTGGGACTGTAACCTTCATGATTGATGCACACAAGTCATGCAGGACAGAGGTATTCTATTCATGGGTCAAATTCCCACCAGCAGATGCACGCACAAATACATTTCATTCATACACTGAAGATGAAATACCAGAGGAATATTGTCAATACGAGGGCATAGAAGTTCCGCTCACCTACCAGGAGCACATAAACTGGTTTAAAGGCGCCCTCCCACACACAACAGATAAAGTAAGACTTGGTCTGCTCGGCAAAGATGGAGCGACTTGGCCAGTCCTAGCAGCTTACACAACGCATCCAGACATTGACAAAAAGCCAATAGCAGACTTACGTCCACTTCACAAAGAAATAATAAAACTCTACAGAAATCTAGCACAGTTCGTTATGAGAACACTCACACTACAACCAACATGGGTTACACCAGCAGGACAAATTCAAGGCACTCCAACTAAAATAACTCCACAAACACTGAACGCAGTTATGGGTAGAATGCCATTCTGGATAACTCAGAAAATAACAGTTAGAGGCAGTGTTCACACACAGAGGCCCTCAAGAAAAACACAGAATGCTAACAATCTGCTTGCCAATGGGGATAGCTCCCCCGATAGAGGATTGTACCTCTTGGGGTACAGTTTTCGCTGCCATCTATACCAGAACTCATGGAATCCCTTCAATAGCAGTGATACCAGATGTATTGAGACAGATACAGAATGAGTATGGAGCAGAACCTGCTCTGAACTTAGGGATGAAATTGTTAGGAAATTTTGCCCAGATATCAGCTATTATATTGGCAAACATAAAAGGGGAGGCAGCAGCGGTGGCAATACGCCAACGCCTGAGGGATTTCACTCCTATACAACAGGAACGTGAATTACCTAAAATTATCGAAGATACATATGCCGAATTAGGTAGAGATAATTTGGGAGCTAGAGCAACAAAACCTCAACTCACGGGTGGACCTGAAAAGGATAACACCAATCAAGCACCTGATTTTCTAAGACGAAATGGGATAATAAACAACAAAAGAATAGAGATAACAGATCACATTCAAGAGGTGGGTCTCCTCAGCAGGATCCCTCCGAAAGGAGGTACAACCTTAGGAATCGTGATTACATTAAAAACCTGACAGGTATCAGGATACTGATACATGTTCCTCTCGTTCCTGTCAGGGTTCATCAAAACACTCCAAGAGGGAAGGACGGTCAGAACACAGATCAGAAAAACGAACAAAGTCCAGAGATACACATCGTACTTCGGACTACAATATCAAAAAAGAAGATAAATCAAAACCTCAATTTAAAAAGAAGAAGGTAGCTGGCCTTAAAGTACGAAATGCCAAGGATACTGAGGACTCAACTTCAGAAGGGGGAATGGGCTCTGATGATGCTAGACAGCGCAGCAGAAGTAACAATAGCTCGCCTGAACCTGATGGAATTTCTGGTGAAAGCGGCGTTGAATGAACATATGACTGTTGAGACACCGTACACAAGGGTAAGTGTCCTACACCCGTTATTCAAAATAACACTCCAAATGGAGGGGGACAAACCCAGAAAAATTAAGTCTCTTTTGGGAGAACCGGACTTATGGCTATGACATCCTTTTGGCTGAAAAAGATTGGCCGTCTGAGATCATTATGGAGTGCCCAAAGGGAGAAACAGTAATTTTACCGGCCTTTTCCGACCTTGTTCTAGTATCACTAAAACATTCATACGCGCAGGAGTGGGAGGTAGCACTTGCTCCTGCATTATATGGCAACCATGTAGGGTGGGATACTGAGTCACCTCACCATGTAATCCCAGTAAAAACAACTCCAACGCCACAAAGACAGTACCCAATAAAACAAGCGAAAAAACAAGTCAGGGAGATCTTAGATCAACTTGAATACCAAGGTGTAATAGAGAATTGCACCCCTTCAATGAATAATCCTTTGTTTCCCGTAATGAAGCCTGACAATTCATACCGTCTAGTTTTAGACTACAGACATTTGAATCCTTGCACAAAGACATTTGCAGTACAGAATGCACACAGTGGCGCATTAATGAATAACATTGTGAAGAAAAAATACAAAACAACACTAGATATCTCAAATGGATTTTTCTGCCAAAATATAGTGCCTGAAAGCAGATATTTGACAGCATTCTCAGCCCTCGGCTCTCAGCGTCAATTCGGTCGACTGCCCCAATGGTATAAGAATAGCCCCGGGTTGTTCTTGGCTAGGGTAACAGAGTTACTTGAAAATTTTGATGAGGAGGCATTGTCCTATGTAGATGATATTTATCTGATGGATGATGATTTATTGGATCATTTGACCAGGGTGAGCAACATAATTTTGTGATTCCCTCTGAGGGCTACAAATTCAACTTTTAAAAAATTGAAAATAGCCCACCTCAATATCCTATTTTTCGTTTACGAATTATCAAGTGAAGGAAAAAGCTTAGCAGTTAACCTTTTAGACAAGTGCACACTGCTCCAACCTCCAAAAACTCTGAAAAATTTACAATCCATTTTGGGATTCCTAAATTTTGGCAGAACATACATTTTGAATTACGCAGAAAAAGTAAAACCTTTCTACGATCTAATCAGACCTGATTTTTCAATTACACATTGGACACAGGAACACACGGATATCCTTCGTTCCTTACAAGCTGACATGATGGCTTCCAAACACCTACACACGTGTAAATATAACAAATCTGGTGATCTGTGTAATTGCGGGTCAATCAGGGTACACTTACCTAACCTTCAATGAAGGTGAAACTGTACCCACAGCATACAAATCTCATCTGTACACAAACGCTTAGATGTGCTTTGCATCCACTGAAAAGAATCTAACAGCAGTACAGACTGCTGTAGTGAGAGAAAGAGAACTGGCACAGGGGAAACGAACAATTGTCGTAACTCCAGTACCTGCCTTAGAGGCTGTTACAAAGGCAAGCGTTCTGAATGCAAAAGCATTACATCCACGATGGATACAATGGGCTAATTCTCTCACTGCAACAGATGTAGACTACAAATTTGATTCTACATTAAAAACACAAGCATACTGCAATACGAAAAAGAATATCCTCTCCAAAATGAAATAATGCTTCTAGATCAGTATGAATACTTTATTTACACTGACGGTTCTGCTCAGCCTGCCATAGGAAGCAAACAGCAATTGTAAAAGGACGTATGCAGGAAGGCAAGTTCCATCCTAGCAGTACGAAGACGCAGTCTCGGGGAGCCTGCACGGCACGGCTGGCAGAAGTAAAAGCCCTATTACTGGCACTTATAAATACGGATCGGGAATTCCCCACACTGACAGTGTGCGATTCATTTTACTGTGTCCAGTCTCACAATGAATATCTTCACTACTGGGGTCAGAATGGGCTTAAAGACTCAAAAGGTTGCACAATAAAGCACAAATTGCTTTGGGAACAAGTGGCAGACCTGAAAAAAAACTTGCCACGAGCTCATGTGATACACATGCTGAGCCATCAACATGATGGCGTTCACATTGAAGGGATTTCATTGGCTGATGAAGCCGCTAAGGCGACAGTGCGAACTGCTGCCGTAGCTGCAATCACTCGTTCCAGCACGAGAATTGATGGACAGATAATGGTAGCTGTCATTGCTTTACGCAAAAACAGCTCAGCCGTGCCAAAAGGCTTTCCACTCAAATACTCCTACAAGATAGATGCAAAAAATATTCTGTTTGCTCAAATTTCAGGAGTGGGGGATAGAGTAATACCAAACATGGATTGCAGATTAGGGTTAATTCTAGCTCCACACAAGTGTCTGGGTTCTGCACACACAGAGATTACCGCAACAGTTTCTCTATTGAAACAACGCTACTGGTGGCCAGGTTTAACAAAACAGACAAAAGCATTTATCCTTAAGTGCGACATCTGTCAGCAGATAAAGGGTTCCACCGTAGCACGTCCGGCGCAACACCACTACTAATATCAGACAGACCTCTCGCATGTGTCTATTTGGACCACTACGGCCCCTTACAATCAGATGGGGCTTACTGTCAGATATACAAGTACCACGCACCTTGAAAACCTGGCTTCCACGGGAGCAGAGGAGCTAGCCCCAATTCCCCTACTCCACTGCCAGTCAATATTGTATCCACTCACAGTGAAGAGGGGGAAAGGGGAATGGGACAACAAGAGAGACTGCCACTGCTGTGTTCTCACTAGGAAACCTGCAAGGATTCTCATGAACACCTGTAATCACAAACACAGGATTAATACTTCTAACTCAGACTCCCCTCCCTTCAATGAGCCCAAACCTCCTCCCTAGTTAATTCAATTACCTTATTTACACAGTGGTTTAGCTGCTCTCCTTATCTTTGTTTGAAAGAACTTATGTCTTGTTATATATTAGTTCCTTACTATCCAAACTGCTGTTGGCTGTACTCCTATTGGATAGTAGTTAGAAAAGTAGGCTTGTTCTCAAAAATGTCTTTTATTTCTGTCTTACAGCTGCTGGAAAGTCTTCTGATGGGCAGTACAAACATATATATATATATCTCTACTGAAGAATTGAGTCGCAGGTAGAGAGTAGACTATCAACTGTGTAGCAATGCTTATTTTCCAAGTAAATGTCTAAGTATGATTCACAAATCTCTTCCTCACCATGACTAGATATTGTCCAGAGATTCCATGTCACTAAAGGCTGCCTGACAGAGAAAATTATAGGCATCTTTTAAGGAAAAAATTTACTTTACTTACTTGAGGTTCTTGTCCTTTTTATTTTTTCTTGGTATGTCAAATTGGAATGTCACCAAACAGGAAAACTCACCAGGTTCTAGCACTGAATACTCCACAAATACCTGGTGCAAGACTAACATTCTTCTCCAAAGAACAGTGGTTCCAACATGAAGAATGTCAGGCAGAGTAGCGGATAACAGAAAAGCCACTCCCCTAGGAAAAAGTTGTCTAGCAATTTTGCGCGACGACAGAAGCTGCCTCACTCCATGAATTGACGGTTGAAGTGCGCTGCGCGCGTAAAGCGCGAGCGCAAAGAACACTAATCTTCTCATTACGGCCAAACACTAGAGCGCTACCTGGCAACCAAACAGATGACAGCCGCCATCTTGGAATTCCGCCGTGGACTGCACAAACCTGCCTGGAAATAACATGAAGAAGCCTCCGTGACCTGCGTCTGTGTTTCTTGCTGAAAGGGTACTGAGGCAATCTTTTAATCTTTAGACCAGAGAAGGGCTGAAGACCAGCAGAACCAGTGCCCAATCGACCAGTCCTGACAGTACCCCCCACCAAAGCCCCTTCTCCTCCCTCTTTGGGCTTCTTGGGATGGGTCTTGTGGAATTCTCGAATCAGTCTAGGGGCATGAACATGAGTACTGGGCTCCCAGGATCTCTCCTCTGGACCAAAACCCTTCCAGTCTACAAGGTAAAATAGTTTTCCGTTCTTTACTTTAGAATCTAAGACTCGTTTTAATTCAAATTCCTCTTCAGACTGGAACTTAACCGGGCAGGAGGGAGATCTTTTCTCAAATCAGGTGGATTTCTTTTAATCAAAGATACATGGAACACTGGGTGTATTCTTAACTTAGAGGGAGTTTAATCTGGACACTGATGGGGTTTACCATCTTTTCAATCTGAAAGGGTCCCAAAATCGAGGCTGGAATTTCCTATTCCCTTTTAAACGCATATTGTGAGTGGAGATCCAAACCTGGTCACCTGACTCATAAACCGGATTCCCTCTCCTCTTTTTGTCAGCCTGCTTTTTATAAGAACTTTTAGCTTCCACAAGATTATTGGTAACTATCTGATAGGCCTCTTGCAAATCTCTCACAACTACCTCCACTGCTGGTACCTCACTCTCCTGTTTTCCAACTAACATGTTAGGATACCTGCCTGAGTTCAAAAAGAACAGGGAATAACCAGTGGAAGAGTGTACTGCGTTATTATTGGCAAATTCAGCAGCCCAAATTAGATTTGGCCAGTGGCCTTCCTGATCCATCCAGGTATAGGTGCAGATATTGTTCCAGGTCCTGATTTACCCTCTCGGTTTGCCCATCGGTCTCCGGACGAGAATCGACTCCCAATCTTTTAAAAAGATCCTCCAAAAATGAGATATAAACTGGGGACCCCGATCGGAGATCACTACCTTGGGAATCCCATGTGTCCTCACAATGTGCTGAGTGAATATAGTGACCAATTGTGCAGAATTTGGGAGGGATTTGAGTGGAACAAAATGACTCATCTTAGAAAAATGGTCAACTACTACTAAATGGTGGAATACCCCTGACTGGAGGGCAAATCTACAATGAAGTCCATGGAGACTGTATGCCATGGATAGGGGCAACCGGCAAAGGCATAAGCAAACCTTGTGGAGCCTGCCTGATGACCTTTCCCTTGACACACTGTTCACAAGATGCCACATACTGCCTCACCTGAGCTTCCATGACCAGCCACCAAAATTATCGTCTTATCAACTCCAGCGTCTTCTTCACTCCTTTGTGCCCAGCCAGTAAATTATCATGAAAATGCTGAATTACTTCTTTTCGTAATTCTTCACTTGGAACATAAAGGTTTCCTTGGAAATAGAGTTTTCCATCTTTTAATTCCCTATCAGAACCTCCCTTGATCCATCTTAACTTTTCATCTTCAGAAAGGGAATTCTTAAGGTTGTCCTCAAATTCTGTGTACTGAATGGTTCCAATAATCTTTTCTTCTGGAATGATCAATCCCTCTTTAGAGAGCTCTTTATTTTCTCCAGTATCGACTCGAGGCAAGGCATCCGCCTTTCCATTTACCGACCCTGGTTTGTAGGTTAACACAAAATTATAATCCGCAAAGAAAAGTGACCATCTCAATTGCCTGGGGGTAAGTGTTCTGGCGGACTTTAAAAACTGCAAATTTCTATGGTCAGTATAGACAGTAATCTCATGCTTCACTCCCCATAGATAATGCCTCCATTCCTGAAAGGCATCCTTTACTGCCAACAGTTCCTTATCCGTGATTGCATAGTTGATTTCTGCCGCAGACAATTTTCTAGAGCGATAGGCCACTGGATGGAGTTGACGGGTTTTCTTGTGTCTTTGTGACAGAATACCACCGATGGCCAAATTGGAAGCGTCTGCCTCAACAAAAAACGGTTCTTCTGGATCCGGATGCAACAGAACTGGTGCTGTGATAAAGGTGTCTTTCAGTAACTGGAAGCCTCCTCAGTCTCAATATTCCAAACAAACTTCTCTTTCTTCTTCAGAAGGCGAGTAAGAGGGCTAACCTTTTCGGAAATATTGAGGATGAAGCATCTGTAAAAATTGGCGAAGCCAATAAAACGTTGTATTTCTTTTACATTTCGAGGAGAAGGCCAATCTTTAATCGCTCTCACCTTCGCGTCATCCATCTAAACACCATCTGGAGACAAAATGAAGCCCAAAAACTCCACTCAAGTGGTATGAAATACACACTTTTCCAGCTTCACATAAAGTTGATTGTCCAGCAATCTCTCCAATATCGCTCGCACATGTAAAACATGTTCCTCCAAATTCGCAGAGAAGATAAGGATATCGTCGATGTAAACGACTGCGAAGCGGTCCAAAAACTCCCTGAGAATGTCGTTGACGAAATGCTGGAATGCAGCAGGAGCGTTGCACAGACCGAAAGGCATGACCTGATATTCGAACAGACCAAATCGAGTTCGAAACGCAGTTTTCCACTCGTCGCCCTCTGCCATCCTCACCAAATGGTAGGCCCCTCTCAAATCTAACTTGGTGTATACATGGGCTTCTTTTACCTGATCCAATAGTTCTGAAATCAATGGCAGAGGGTATCGGTTCTTCTTAGTGACTAGGTTCAAGGCCCTGTAATCAATACAAGTCCTAAGCTTTCCATCCTTCAAAGGGATGAAAAACAGAGGAGATGAGACAGGGGATTGGGAGGGTCGAATGAAGCCATTAGCTAGGTTCTGATCCAAATATTCTCTCAAATGGCGATTCTCCACTTCCGAGAGAGCATAGATTCTGCTGCAAGGCAAAGAAGCACCAGGTTCCAAATCTATCTTGCAATCGAATTCCCGAAGCGGGGGCAATTTCTTGGCCTCTTGTTCATCAAAAACGGATGCCAAATCATGGTATTCACTGGGAATCTCTTGAACTTCTAGAGCGCAAATCATGCGAGTCTGAGAAGCTAATAGAGACGGTGGCGAAGGTTGATGTACTGCGTTACATGAGTGATAGCACTGTTCCTTACAGTATTCCGAATTCAGTTCCACAGTTCTTAGAGCCCAATCTATCTTCGGATTATGTTCCGTTAGCCACGGTAATCCAAGAATGAACTGAAATTGCGGGGCATCGATGAGACAATCTCAGCAAGCTTCGATGTTGACCAGGTCCAATCAAGGTGATTTCCTCTGTGTCGTACGTAATGGGTCCAGAAGAAAGGTTGGTTCCGTCTACTGCTCGAACTGGTTCTGGTCTGTCTTTTTTAACAAAATGAATTCCGAGTGACTTGGCAAATTTAATGTCGCAGAAATTTCCAGTAGCTCAGGAATCAATCATGACTGAGACCCCTTCCTTTTCAGTCATTCCAAATTTGATCAAACTGGAAATTATCAGATGAGGGGCAGAAAATTGTAATGCGTTTGCGACAAGTTGTGTATATGGAGTTGTCTTATCGGAAGCACCCACCAGAGCAACCCCTTTTATTGGTGGGGCCTGTCTTTTACCCAAGAATTGTCCTTAGGCTTCTTAGGGCATGCTTTGACAAAATGTCTGGAATTTCCACAGTACATGCACAGGTTTCCACTTCTTGGTCTTTCTCTCTCTTCCTTGGTCAAAGGACCTCGCACGGAGCCAATTTGTATTGGTTCTTCTCCCGATGTGGGTTCACTGGTTTTACTTGTGTCAAGCTTAATCCTGTCAAAACGAGGAGGCAAAGGGTGAAAATCTTTTCGACGCTCACTTTTTCTCTCATTTTGTCGTTGATCGATTTGTAACACCAAATCGATTAATTCAGAAACTTCTGTGGGTCTCTTTGGAATTTGGGCTAGACCGTCTTTTAATTCGTCCTCTATAGAAAATTGCAGCTCTCTTGGCTTCAGGCCAATTGGTCTCCACTATCAATTTGTTAAATTGCGCAAGGTACGCTATCAACTCTCGATTCCCTTGCTTGAGATCTAACAGTTCATTATCTGTGGTCTGAGACACTTCAATAAAAAATGCGAAGAATCTCAAGCTTAAATTCCTCAAAATTATATAAAATACGATCATTGCAATTTACCAGTGGCATTGACCAGGCTGCACAAAGCAAACACAAGGAGATGATGGACGGAGTGCTGAAACTTTTCAGACACTCACCCACAGTCACAGATCTGGGTTGAATCCATCATCGTTCTTTAGCTCACTTTGCCACCCCAGTTCAGACACAGCTATATGCAAATCAGTCTTGGCCCTGTGCCTCATGGGAACAGTCCAGCCCGAACTGCCAAGCCATGTCTTCCCTGGACCGGAAATAATCATCCTGGGACCGGTTTCGGGGCTAACAGTCCTCATCAGCCACGCTAGCTTGAATCCAGTGGCAAAGTGAGCAAGGGACCCACGTCTGGGCATACCCTGCCAACTTAGGGAGAACAAAGCAAACACAAGGAGATGATGGACGGAGCGCTGAAACTTTTCAGACACTCACCCCCAGTCACAGATCTGGGTTTAATCCATCATCGTTCTTTAGCTCACTTCGTCACCCCAGCTCAGACCCAGCTTTATGCAAATCAGTCTTGGCCCTGTGCCTCATAGGAACAGTCCATCCCAAACTGCCAAGCCATGTCTTCCTGAATGAATTTTTTAAGATAACGTTTCTCCATGCCACTGGAGTCAAGCTATCCTGGCTGATGAGGGCTGAAAGCCCGAAACCGGTCCTAGGATGCTTGTTTCCAGTCCAGGGAGGACCTGGCCTGGCAGTTCGGGCTGGACTGTTCCCATTGGGCGCAGGGTCAAGACTGATTTGCATATGGCTGGGTCCAAACTGAAATGGCATGGTGAGCAAAAAAACGATGGATTTAGGCCCAGATCTTTGTATTGGGGTGAATGTATGACATTGTTCTGCATTCGGTCCATCAATTGTTGTTTTTGCATTTGTCACCCCGAGTGGGACGGGTATGCCCAGACGTGGGTCCCGTGCTCTCCATGCCACTGGAGTCAAGCTATCCTGGCTGATGAGGGCTGAAAGCCCGAAACCGGTCCTAGGATGCTGGTTTCCAGTCCAGGGAGGACCTGGCCTGGCAGTTCGGGCTGGACTGTTCCCATTGGGCGCAGGGTCAAGACTGATTTGCATATGGCTGGGTCCAAACTGGAATGGCATGGTGAGCAAAAAAAACGATGGATTTAGGCCCAGATCTGTGTACTGGGTTGAATGTATGACATTGTTTTGCATTCGGTCCATCAATTGTTGTTTTTGCATTTGTCACCCCGAGTGGGAAGGGTATGCCCAGACGTGGGTCCCGTGCTCTCCATGCCACTGGAGTCAAGCTATCCTGGCTGATGAGGGCTGAAAGCCCGAAACCGGTCCTAGGATGCTTGTTTCAAGTCCAGGGAGGACCTGGCCTGGCAGTTCAGGCTGGACTGTCCCCATTGGGCGCAGGGTCAAGACTGATTTGCATATGGCTGGGTCCAAACTGGAATGGCATGGTGAGCAAAAAAACAATGGATTTAGGCCTAGATCTTTGTACTGGGGTGAATGTATGACATTGTTCTGCATTCTGTTCATCAATTGTTTTTGCATTGACCAGGCTGCTGCATCTCCGCTCAGGTAAGACAGTATGATGGCCACCTTGAATTGATCTTCCTTAAAAATTATGGGCCTACATAAAAAATGCAATGAACATTGCGTGAGAAAAATTTGAGCCTTATGTGGATCACCATTAAACCTCTCAGGGGCCGCCAATGGAATAGTTGGGGAAATTGCATGAATTACTTGCGTAGTCAATTCAGCTGCGGAAGGGGACGGGGAAAACTGCTGGGGCTTTTGCTCCTTGACCATAGGATTAGCCCCTTCTACAATTTCGTCGAATCTCTGACGAAGATAATTAGCTTCCTGACTAGACTTCCTAACCTCATCTCTTAGGGTCTTGTTCTCTTCTAGTGTCTCACTTAACTGTTTCTGTAACCCCTCCAATACTGTCGCTAAAGCCTTAATGTCTATCCCTTCAGCCATTCCGCCCAAGTGGAAGTTTAGTATTAGCACTTCAATCTGTCAGATATACAAGTACCACGCACTTGAAAACCTGGCTTCCACGGGAGCAGAATAGCTAGTCCCAAATCCCCTACCAGTCAATATTGTATCCACTCACAGTGAAGAGGGGGAAAGGGGAATGGGCCAACAAGAGAGACTGCCTCTGCTGTGTTCTCCTCACTAGGAAACCTGCAAGGATTCTCACGAACACCTGTAATCACAAACACAGGATTAGTACTTCTAACTCAGACTCCCCTCCCTCCAATGAGCCCAAACCTCCTCCCTAGTTAATTCAGTTACCTTATTTACACAGTGGTTTAGCTGCTCTCCTTATCTTTGTTTGAAAGAACGTATGTCTTGTTATATATTAGTTCCTTACTATCCAAACTGCTGTTGGCTGTACTCCTATTGGATAGTAGTTAGAAGAGTAGGCTTATTCTCAAAAATGTCTTTTATTTCTGTCTTACAGCTGCTGGAAAGAGTCTTCTGATGGTAAGTACAAATATATATATATCTAGATCTACTGAAGAATTGAGTCGCAGGTAGAGAGTAGACTATCAACTGCGTAGCAATGCTTATTTTCCAAGTAAATGTCTGTCTAAGTATGATTCACAAATCTCTTCCTCACCATGAATAGATATTGTCCAGAGATTCCATGTCACTAAAGGCTGCCTGACTGAGAGAAAATTATAGGCACCTTTCAAGGAAAAAATGTACTTGACTTACTTGAGGTTCTTGTCCTTTTTTTTTTCTTTTTTTCTTGGCATGTCAAATTGGAATGTCACCAAACAGGAAAACTCACCAGGTTCTAGCACTGAATACTCCACAAATACCTGGTGCAAGACTAACGTTCTTCTGCAAAGAACAGTGGTTCCAACATGAAGAATGTCAGGCAGAGTAGCGGATAACAGAAAAGCCACTCCCCTGAGGAAAAATTCGTCTAGCAATTTTGCGCGACGACAGAAGCTGCCTCCCTCCATGAATTGACGGTTGAAGTGCGCTGCGCGCGTAGAGTGCGAGCGCGAAGAACCCTAATCTTCACATTACGGCCAAACACTAGAGCGCTACCTGGCAACCAAACAGATGACAGCCGCCATCTTGGAATTCCGCTGTGGACTGCACGAACCTGCCTGGAAATCACATGAAGAAGCCTCCGTGACCTGCGTCTGTGTTTCTTGCTGAAAGGGTACTGAGGCAATCTTTTAATCTTTAGACCAGAGAAGGGCTGAAGACCAGCAGAACCAGTGCCCAATCGACCAGTCCTGACACTTACAAGTACATCTTGGTGGCAGTGGATTCATGCTCTAGATTCCTGTCGGTTTGCCCGCAGCGCTCGGCTGATGCCCAAACTGTTATAAAGGATTTGCGAGTCTTCATAGGGACATACGCAATTGGCACATTACATTCTGACAGTGGCCCCACATTTTGCTCTCTGGCTTACAAGGAAGCCATGGGAAGTTTGGGTATAGTATTGCGGTACTCATCTCCATATCATCCAGAGGGAAATTCGATTGTGGAGAGGAAAAACAATCTTAAAGCAATCATTAACAGCAAGGGTATGAGGCTCGGATGGTAGTTGGGTCAATCACCTACATGGGGTCCAGAGGGCACTTTATAACATGCCACGAAGTTCCCTAGGAGGCATCACTCCTTACGAAGTTGTATTTTGGACGAGAATGTGGGTACCTGACCGATTGTGGCAGCACAGTGGCGGATGAAAAACAATTTGACATTGATAAATGTTTGGCTGTTTTACAGGAACTCAAATTACGGGCACTACAAAGCAATGTCCAAGTAAAACGCACCGCCACGGGGGAAGTAAAAACAGTAACAGCAAGACCTGCCTGGATGCCAAAAGTCGGCCATCTGGTTAGAGAAAAGATTGTGGACAAGAAAGAATTTGGGCCATCTTACAGAACGCCTGTACCTGTCCTGGCTGTCGAAGGAGCAAGAACAGTACTTTTTCCGCCTCTTGCCGACAAGAAAGAAAAGAGATTAGTCTGCATTGATCTGCTCAAATCACACTATGTGGCTGATACTGAAAAGCAGGCCGCGTGGGCTCCTGGGTAGCCACCGATCTCCTCTCGCTACCGTACAGGAGGTTCAGACAGAAAGACTGACAACATTTGAAGAGTCTTCTATACGTAATAATGGAGTTACCAACAATGAAATGGAATTCGTTCCTATTGAAATTGAACATCAAAACATAAATGAAACACGGATATCAATTCGGCCTATCACCGACATCTAAGTCAATATGCCTCTACAGGAGACATCTGCAAGTTCAACAAAACCTGGTGAGCTACCAAAGATAGATCGAACTGCATCTGGCTACATCACCGATTTCGACACATTTTCTCTGGATCAAAGTGAACCGGAGTCTCTGCCAGCTAAAGTTTCCCGCAAAAAAACAACTTCATGATTTCTACATTTGGCTGAAAAAGACATACCTAGTCTCACCATGGCTACAGCTCTGGATAATAACTGGATCACTGTTTCTACTCTTCTGGATAGGTGTAGTGACTGTCTTTTTCTTGCTCCTGAATGGACACTATCTCCCAGAACGCTCCGCAGTATCAGATGTGAACTTGGTGTTGAAACCTCAAACGTAATCTCATCGTGAACAAAAAGACCTGTCTTATGTGAACATTACAGCGGTTCCAGTTTGGGACAGGGTTTCATATGATGTATTTGGTCCCACTGAACTTTTGCAAATACTACATGTATTTAAAATTTCTTTAAATGATATCATCACCTCCAATACATATTCTAAGGAATGGGATTTTAAAACTGTAAATAGTATGCTGTCTGATTTAGAACTGTCCGCAGCCTTAACGAAAAATGAAATGTTTGATGATTCATCTGATTTTGATACCATGTATTGGTACCAACACTATGATGGTCATTTTTGCATAAAACGAGCGCACCACGTAATGTTTTCAGATACCATCAATGGGAACATTGCCCAACACCTCCGAAAGGTAGTTCACAAACGTTTGCACAAAAGTTTGCTTATTTTTCTGGGTTTAATACATCAGATCCACGCTCTTGTTAGTATAAGCTTGGAACTACATCTGCAAAGAAAAGTATGCTTACTAACAAAAAAAGATGTACTCTGCATCCTTTACTTCCCAACTGTCTGAACAGGGTTTTAACTTATGGAAAGACACTAGAGACATAAAATCAGTCTAGGGTACTAAGGAATGGCAGGTTCATACCACAACAGATTACTTTCCTGAACAACACTGTACAACAGACTTCCTGTCTTGGGTTAGCCAAGATTAAGGACCTGAACACACCTCATATTCCCTCGCTTTCACACTTGGAGGGATGGCAAAACCATACAGAAAATGGTGAGGGTACACTAGATTACATCATGCATGGTTTTTCATACAATTCAACAGACCTCAATTGGAAGGTATGGTTGGTTTGGCCTATCGACACAAATAGGTGTCATTCAAGATTCAGGGGTACCACCGAAGGGTTTAGTATCCATAGGCCCGACGTACGCTATGTACAACAAGAGCATCTGGGGGGGGGGTGACATCATACAGTGTTGGGAAGTTATGTCTATATTGGCTAAGAACTTCAACACTGTCACAGGTGAAACAACACTTGTCCTTCCTCTCAGATGAAATGGATCTTAGGGATTTTTTGCTAGGTTCCCGAAAGCCACGTCGTAAATGCTTCTTATACGCCATTTACAACGAAATTTGGAATATCTCTCAACAGGAAGCTGCAGAGAGATTGCGCAAAATTAACAGAGGTAACTTAGAAAAGGCTTTGGCTGTGGTTGACAATGGTATGACCACATTGACATCCAGGATTTATTCTCTGGGCAACATTTTATCTTCTGCTATAGATATAGCGGAACTGGATCTGTCCATCTTACAACACGGACAGTTACGATCCATTCTATCATGAAACTGGACGCTACAATCTTTGCGCTCTGGTCATGTGCCCTGGCGATATATTAAGAGTACGTCTCAATTCTCCGCATATAATCTGTCAGAGAGACAGACGAGAATGGCACATTGAGAAATTAGACCAAATTGAGAAATTAGACCAATTGCCTTTCACCATCCACGTACTGGTTAATTCATGGACATATAACATTGCCAGTAACAACATTCCAATTTCAATATTGCCTAGAACACCACCAGGTAGACAGATATGAAGCAATGGTTAAGTACTTCATCCATGAATCTTGGGAATTACCGTATAGATTTAGATGCAGGAATGGGAACACTGAACTGTTTCTCAGCGGTACAGACTGCGAGACTTCATTAAGTGGGTCTCTACTTTGCCAGGATATTATGCTTCACAAGGCTTGCAACGGTTCCGTTGCAAACTTAGCCTGTCATTTAAAGGGATCCCCAGCTGCCATGTTTAATCCGGTGTTAAAGCTGCTCTCAAATGGGAGTTACCTAATGCTGAATGATCAAGGTTGTTGTGAGATGCTTCCAGGCATCGCATATCTAGTCACAGTGAGTTGCAGGGTTACTTGTTGTATGCAAGTATTGTTTCCACTGACCCTCACAGTCAGGGAGGCGCTGTTATGGCCTTCGTTGAATGTTTCCTTTACGGTTTGATACTCTGAGCCGAATGAAAGCCATGCTTTTACAGAAAGATGTGCCCTTAACCTCAGCCTGAGAGACTTTTGATCTTCAGGTTGCAAAGTCCTCAGCTGAGATACAGGCACTGGTACGATCTAACTGCCCTTTCCATTTCGGAGAAATGGTACAGCGTATCTGTAACATGTCTGATACAAAGGGTATAGTACACCTATTTAAGACCATAGGTTCTGGACTGTTAAGCACCTTTCAGACAGTCTTCGGAGTGATTCCAGCTTTTAAACACTCCGTATTTGGAAGCATTTTTGGAGGGCTTCCGCTAATCCTGGTAGTGGGTATCCTGATTTAAATTTTTCTGCTACGCAATGGACGTCCCAGTCACCAAGGAGATGGAAAAAACACTCTTGGAGCGATGTTACCGCGTACGCATGATACTCCATCTGGGCACACCCCGACTTCGGGAACTAAGCGAGTCTTGGTTCCTATCATTCCGACCAGTCTGGATTGACTGTGTTTTGCCTGTTCTCCGATGCCTATTCTGCGGTCAAGAATGTGTGTTGGATCTCTGTCTAACACTTCCATCGGTTGCGCCACCGGACGTGGATGTATTGCCGGACCCGTTAAAGGCCCACGTAGTGCAGTGTCCTCAGCGTATTCCAATGTTGATGTCGGCATTCTTCGAGCCACCATGGGATGCTTCAGCTCCTGTTGGATCAGATATCGGCTCTACTACAGGCACACAGGCTTTGGATGTTTCAAATGCTTCCCCAGCATCAGCTGTGGAAACTGAAGAAGAGGTCCGTCGTCTGCGAAGGCAAGCAGCAGTGATGTTGCATCTCCTACACAGGACACATTAACATTTGGCTCTCCGTGTGCTGGGAAGAATTCGGCCTTTTTCCAAAACAACCGGAATTGGAATTAAAAAGATTTTTTTTTTTTCCTTCTATTCTTTTTCAGAGCACCATGGCTTTCAGACGCTCTCAGTTGCTCAAACTATATATATGAACATATTTTAAAGGACTTGTAGGGCTTTTTTAACATATATAAAAGATTTATAGTTTTTAGGCATTTTTGTATACTTTAAGGAATTTAAATTCTGAAATTTTTTTAACAATGTTTTATGATTGTTTAGAAGAACATTCACCTTTTTTAGTATATCGTCCGGTCGGATGTGGAGTGGGTGTTATGATTTGTAATGTACACCAATATAGTCCTGGGTAGTCACCTAACCTTTCACCTACATTTTCCCTGCCATTGTACTACATAACGGTTTTTGGTATTGACCTTTTACCTAGTTAGGTGCTGTATAAAATGTGTGGTTTTCCCAGAAAACTAGCCTCATTTATTATGCATGAGGATTCTAAGAATCACAGCAGGATTACCATCTTCTGCATAATAACTATTTATAAGGGTCATCCCATTCGTCATCCTCGGCCGACATGACACAGCAAGGTAGAACCCCTGAGGGTGCCTTTTGGGTAAATAAACACCATATCTTTGCTGGGGCGGGCAGAGGAGAAAGACTTCCATGCTGACACACTGACGAAGACGCTGAGGTTCCTGCACGCAGACACTCCAGCACGCAGTGGTCTGACATCCCCCGCGGGGTGTCCATCTCGAGACCAAGACAGGGTCCTTCATTCTCTCACACCAGGTAATGGGGTTGGTTTTATCCTAGGGGGATTCTTGGCTATAAACATACATACATGCGAAGTACATTTAGGCACATCTAGATAGGGCCTGCATCGTAGGAATTTGCATTATTACAGTCATGTATTTATATGCTTGCATATATTCATTGTTTTAGCACTATGGTAGAAATCTACCATCCATTTACTCTGTTGGTGCTTATAACCGTTTATATTGGTTTCTGTCTTATGGTTGTTTTCAGCACACATTTTACACTAGAATGACGCTGGTTCATTAAATGCTTATTGAAAACGTCCCCACCGTTTATTCTGCGTATCTCTCTGAGACAAAGTGAGCACGAATGACTGAGCGAAAAGTACTGTACTATTTCCACGATCTCTGATGGGACAGAGTTGTCATGTTCGATAGTTGCCAGAAACTATTCTCTCCTTGGTAAGAGGAGTTTATTGTGGCACTGTGAGCTAGCTGGTATACAGGCGAACATACCCGGTGGGGGTGTCTGGAATCAGTCTGGACACCAATCCCACAGTCTATGTTGTCTAAACATGCAGATCCATTATAGATTTATAGGAACTACACCTCGACAAGCCCTCATGAACCTTCTGACTGGCGATTGAGATCTTGGCTTTGTGGTCTTAGATCACATTGGGAGTCTTCAGGGAACAATCCCAGCAAGACTTGGAATCATGCAAAGACCTTAGGCACCAGAGACATACCTGGTGAGGATCTGTCACAGACAACTGCTTGTGACCACACCTACAAGGTTTAAACCCTGTAGTTTGGGGAAGGAACGTAAACCCTTACACACAGCATTTGTTTTTTTTTTACAAAAACTTGTCAGCAAGACATGAAAAAGTTGAAGAGCAAGCTCCAGATCTGCATGCGAAGTAGCGGAAAGAAAGGAACTGATGTCAGCACGCAGGGAAAGCATGTATATGTAGCTCTGCCATCACTTCCGGGAAGGACAAAGCAGAGCTGCACACCACCTACCGGCGTACAGGAATAATGCTAAGAAAAATCTTCAGATCTAGTCTGGCAACTGGGGTATTCACAAGGTGAGGAATCCAAGTTTAGTAGTATCTGTCCGAAATAATCATACTAGGTCGAGCATTGGAGGGTATTTACCACCCCCCCCCACACACACAAACTTACCACACTGCTCCTGGTAGCCAAATAAATGATACTGGCACTATGTTGGAAACCTGCAGTCTCCCACACTGAATACTTGGTGGGCAAGGATCTGCTCTATAATAGGCATGGCTAAAGTTGCATATATAGCAAAGAAAAAGTTACTAAAATGTGGGGTCTGTTTGTGTAGTATCTGTCTGTGAGGACTGTGGTGTATTATATGGTATGAAACCATCTTGGGTCCAGTAAGACTAGTTTGTAAAACTTCTAGCTCAGCCCTAGGTAGCTGTGGCTTTGAGCAACAAGGCTTAAACAACAGAAATAGCGTGAAGCATTTAGACGCACCAAACAACAGAATAAGAAAGTCACACAACATAAAAGAAATGCAACACCAATTTATAAAAATAGATTATATGGTTAACAATGTTTAGACACCAAGAGGAGTAAAATCCACCGGAGGGTTCCGGAGAAACAGATTTTTAAGTAAAACGTATCTCAGCTTTTTAGTCCAACGTGCAAACACACTGGTAACCGTAAAGTTTGGAATCTTTCTAAAAGTTTTAGAGTTGTGTTTGACTACTCTCCAGTCCAAACTGTGTGGCTAATTCTGGTTTGGGAGGGAGGGGGGGGGGGGGAAGCAATTCGATGAAGTTGGCTACTGGCTCGCCAGAAAACGGGGCTACTTCAGCATTTCTGGCCCTGGTGCTGGAACAGGGAGTCAGCCGACTGACTCTTGGAGTTCACCTTTTCTGTCTTAAACCCGGGAGTGACTTTCCCAGGAGCCATGCACCACACGCACAGTCTTCTCTTCGCTAGCCCAAGGAGCAGCAGGTGCAGTCCAGTGGTTGGTGCAGACTCTCGTCGGGTCCAGTGGTCAGCAAGGCAGTCCAGTGGTCAGCAAGGCAGTCCTTCGGTCCACTCTCCCATCCACGTTATCGGAGATTCTGGGTGCCATATTTAGTCCCAGAATGTGCACGGGGGAAGTAGCCACTAGCCAATGGGCTATCAGGATCCCTCCCACCTTATGACGACTTCCAGCTTTCTGTGGAATCTAACTATCCCAGAGTGCACTATTCTACCCACTATCAAGATGTCTGAATCCTTTACTCTGTGTGGGGAGCTTGGTAGCCCACCCTAGAGTAGCGGCTATCTGTGGGCTACATGCCCGCAGAAAAACTGGTTTGGCAACTAATTTACCATGTCTATTCCTGCCGCCAGCCCATCTACCTGAACAAAGGGGCAGTCCCTCTCGAGTGTGGTTGCCATTTGCCCAAAGACAGTTTCTCCTTTGAAGCTCACCTTTTGGGCCAACACCATAGTGCGGCTTCCAACAAGGAGGAGGTAACACCTTCCTCTGTAGAAGGCCTCTATTGTTCCTGGGCTTGGGAGTTGTTCACACTACTCCTCAGGAGGGCAAAAGACTGTCAGGTGGCCAGCATGTGTGAATGGCCACCAGATTAACTGGGTACAGAGTGGCAACTTTCTAAAAGTTACTTTTCCTTAAAAGTGACATTAAATTAGACTTGGGCTTAGATTGGGTTCAATGCCATGATTAATTTGATACCTTGAAGTACTGACTTTAGTAGGCCCTATCAGACGTTAGCAGGCCTGAGTTGCTAGCCTGTAACTCTGTATTTGCGAATGGGGCTACTAGCCTTTCCACAGTAAAAGTGACAATTTGGAGGTTTTGCTGTTAGAATACATTAAAGTACATGTCCTACTTAATAATACACAGCACCCTTCCTTAGGGCTCGATAGACCGTTCTTAGAGGAAACATATAAATCGGGGAGTTTTGGGATTTGCCATAAATTTAAATAGTAAAGTCGAAATAGCAGTTTAAAACTGTCCTTCCAGTCTGCAGTGGCCGTCTGGGAGCCATGTTGTGCTTTGTCAGACAATCCGTGCTGCAGTCCTAGGTGGACAGTGTAACTTACATGCCTTGTACCATAAACTAGGGACTCATAAGTAAGTTAGCTTATGCAATTTGAGGATAGTCAATTCAACATACATTTTGTACACGGTTAGAACACTGGCACTAAGGTTTGGCTACCAGGCCTCAGTACACTCTCAAAAACCAGCCACATCAGTCCAAAATCGCATTAGTCCAAACTTTGGGGGTGATCATGCAATAAAAGGTATTTTCTTACACTAGAGAAGGACTATAGAGCACACCAATGCCCAAGAAGAAAGAGCTTCAGATAGTAGATGCACCTTTAGGACTGACAAAACTATTTATGAGACACTCTGAAAGAGCGCATGAAATGGCAACAATGACCAGCGATTGTGGGACGGCCTGGTAGAGATATTGGGAGGTAGGTGAATGCCGGGAAGAGAATTACAAATTTAATTTTTTGCTCAATTTCTTGTTTTTGAATAATGCAAATCAGCCACCGATTGAGGATGACTGATGAAGGTGAAGCAGTTAAAATCTGAAACCAAGAAAAAGTTTTTGAAAACGAAGGACCCAAGTATAATTTCATAGAGATCGAAAATTTATGGTAATTGATTAGTAGCTTCAGTTTAGTGATTCCAAAGTACTACGTTTTTGTCCATTTTACTGTTCGGTGCCTGCCTCTGTTGTGGAATCACTGCAGGGTTGTGTCAGCTTGAGTACACTCACCAACACTCAACTCTGGCTTTCCATTTTTAGATAAATATGGTATATGTTGTGTCACTAGTTGGTTTCTTTACTGCATTATTTAGGCCCTTTCATAGGGAAAGCGACACGTGCTCTCAAGGGACTGTTTTCAGATTAGAGCTTTCTGGAGTTTGTTGAATGGCATGTGAAAGGATAAAGCGTCTGAAAACCAAAATTCCAAGATGTTTGTATTATTTGAAAACACAGGAGACAATCTGACAAGGCTTTTGCTGCTGTATTTCCAGGACAAAGTTCATGGGTAAAAAGTAAATGATCTGAAAGTCTTTGCACCATGTTTCAGTGTAGTTTTCGTATAAAACACTTCTCACCAGTGATTAATGTTCAAAAAATTATTTCCCTAGAACACAGCATTTAGTCACACGGGGAGTTTAGGATTAATAAAAAACTGCTACTACTTCCTATTTCCATCTTGATTGCAACATCACAACTGGTCTGGGAGTGGTTCCAAGGACCTGGCCCAGGGAACTCGCCAAAAATGCAGCTGGGTTGGAGACTAGTCTATGCTGATAATGACAACAGTGTTTACTATCAGCATACTTTAGCTAAGTGATACAGCAGGGATTAGATGAGACGTCTCCCAGAGCCACGCCAGCAAAAACCTTCCCACGGGTTAGGGGTGTTATAGCTATCCACTTTAGTGAATTATCCATTTCGATGGCGGTCTTTTCAATTACTTCTTCATATTATTCATTACCTTAACTGAGCCTGATTTCAAGTGCTATAAAAGCACTCTCAATGTTTGAAGATGTGAGAATGAAATTACGACATCGTGAGGACTAAAGTGCCATTTCATTCTAATGCAATAACAAATTTACTCACTTTGTACACCACACTAACCAAGGGTAAAGATAGCATGCAGAGAAGGCTTACTCCATGGCATGGTTGAGTGATAGAAATGCAGAGCATGAAACAGTAATCCGAATGGATAAACTCAGTGAATTGTTAGATTCTATATAGCTCTCATGCACACTAGAGGCTTAATTTAGAAGAGTGCAGTATGAAACGAGCTCTCATAAAATAAGCTTAATGACGCTCAGTTCACACCATGTGCATGTTTTGCCTCAACCCCAAACTACCTCATCCCAAAGTCACACCTCCTACCTGGCATCAATGTAATCCTTGATCACACCACAAAACATATTTTGTGGCCCCTGCTGAAATGGACCCAAGCAGTCTCTACTGACTGAACGTGGAGAAGAAAATCCAAGAACTTTAAGATGGTAAATAACTTGTCTGGTAACTTTGTTTTCCCTGCTTTGTTACACCTCTTCATTTAATTGGAGGAGAAACATCAGGTCTTTGTAAGCCTGTTTTGGAAATCCTGTTACTGGCAGGTGTGAGGACCAGTCTAAAAAACACAGCAGTGTTCAATGCTTGGCTACTAATCAGAAGCTTGGATATCAAAGATCATCAAAAAAGAGTCACATACATTCTGGCAAAGGTAACGGACTCAAAGTACAATTAAAAAAAAAAAGAAGTCTAAAGGAAACAATTTAGAGGGTTAAGGGGTTTCTAAATATGAGGCATGTGGAGAGGTAGCCATGGGTGGATAAAAATAGAAGACGCACACTGATATACATTTACCACACTGCATTCTCAATATTTATGGCCAATTTTGTAACATTCATACCACTGCTGTAGATACAATTCATAGGAAAATGGCTGAATGAAATTCCACATAATGTTAATTTGGTTCTAGAGTGATCCACTATTAGTCACGTCAAACTGAGCATTCAAGTCGGAGGGGGTGGAGGGGGCTGGGGGCGTTTAAACCTTTTCAGAGAATCATACAAAAACGGGATACATTTTAAAGATTTGATGTTTAGAAATAGTAAACCAAGTGAATAAGTGCTCAACAGAATTACAATAAATCCACAGACCATGAAATGCTAAATATTTTATTATTGATTTACGGTTTACATGTTTAACAAAAGTTTATATTTGGTTAGCAATAAAAACATCATTGCTTTCAAACGCTACATCATATCTGTGTGCATTGAGTGAATCCATTTTAGCAGTTCCAACTCAGATGGGGAATTTGAAAAGATAGCACCCGAGAATGCATTCCCTATAATGAATTTAAATAAAGTACTGGTTTTGCGATGGCACTTGTTACAATAGTAGGCATGTTATACACACACACATATTTTAAGGTAACATTACATCAATTTCCTGAATAATTTAACTGTCAAATAATAGAAATAGCATTCTCTAGGATATGAAAAAGCTGCTAAAATGAATGGAGGCAATTATCTTGAATGTGAATTATAGAACACGGACAACAGAAGAAGGTATAGGTGCAGCTTGAAGAGCGCAATGCTACAATTTTCTGGGATGAAGTGGGGATCGTTTGACAAACATGATTCTTTTAAAAGTTTCACTTTATAAAATTGAGGTGGATAACTGCTGAACTGGAGTCACTCAATCCTTTGTCTTTGTTGACACACACCATTAAGAACATTTTACAATTGCAATGCCCATAAACTGGTTTTTAATAAATCACAGTGATTTAAAGTACGTTCGTTTCTATGACCGTCAGTGTTACCAAGAACACACACATTTGTTATTTCAGTGCTGTGTTTAACATCTTACTTAGTCAACAGCACCAGGAACACAACACAAAATGTAGGCCAAAACAATAGTCATCACTATTTATTATTCAGACACAGTTATAGTTGACTGGTTAAATTATAAAAACACATCAAGCAAACATACAAGTGCTATACATCTTACATGAAATTATAAAGGATATTCGTACAAATGTGAAATCTTTCACCGACCTTGAAAACAGACTTTAGGTGCAACATCTCGATGTTCCACTTTTTACAGTTTAATCCCACTAGTATACTTCAACAAACAGTCGGACATCAGTTGGGAGACTCCAATGGTGCACAAGCCTCTAAAAACAGTTAGCTACATGTTCCAAACAAACAAATGTATATAGATTGTATACAAACTCCCTCTCACATAGAAAAGAACCCAAACATACACATGTAGAGGCGTACAGGCTTCACACAAAAAGAAGGGAAACCAAAAAACTGTGACATTTATTTATGGATCAAATGTGCCACATTACTGAAGAGGTAGAAGTGAAAGATTCTTAGATTTTACTAATTATTCAGTCATTTACAGAAGACCATCAAAAGCAGATTACAAGAACTGTTTGTTATATCTAACATTTTCAACACTTTAAAACACTTCTCCGGCCTTTGACTTTCCTTAGTACAACAAATGCACATCCACCAGCAATATTTTATAAATTGTGAACACCTCCTCATATTGAACTATATAAGATGTTCTGCATCAGACATTAAAAAAAAAAAAAAAAAAGTATTTGAATATATTGGCAATAGACACTGGACATATATTTATGCTTTTCAAGTGTCTTATTAAAACTATATCATCGGTTTGTCACATTTGGCAATGTTCATAAGCACTTTACAGAAATAAAGTAAAGCAAGACCACAACAATTTGCACTGAAATATTAATTATCTAAAAGAAGATTTTTTAAGAACAATTGATCTTATTTTTGTGTGTCCTTTCTCAAAGCATGGGCCCACAATTGTTATTCTACACGATTTCTCATAATCACGAAAATGTGAAAGATGCAGAGCACTTCATTAGCAGATGATGTTCTGCATCTTTTTTTCCACACTTAAAAACTAAACACTGAAACACATGCATGCTCTGTTTGCAGAAGAGCACTTTGTGGTAGTGTGGTAAATACTGAAATAAAGTTATGTTTGAAGGAAAGCTATTCTTCATGGCAATTAGATTCATAACTATATCTATAAATTTAAACTTACAAAAATGTTGTATGCCAGGGCACTTAAATAAACTATACGCTTTGCAACTTTTAATTTCTACATTTGTTGTATCAGTTAGGAAAAGTAACTAATAGTTTTCATACAGCTGATACTCAAAAATGAGTCAAAGATATTTTACATAAAATTATAAACCTGAATACAGTTGTGAAAAACACTAGTCTTGAAATGTAATTTCGCTTTTGAGATCCACTTCCACCCTTTTTCTCTGCAGCCTATATCAATGATAATATGTTAAACACTATCTTTCAAGGTCCATCATATATCCAGAATAGGTCAGCTAGTGTCGAAAGCATGGCCAGGACGCCTAAATCTATACAAGATTTTCTGAATCTCCAAATACAAGAAGTTTACATTCAATGAAAATTAATGTAACTTATTTAAAGAGTCAATGGCAAGACCTGAAAATCTGGTGTGCATTTGGTCCTCTTGGGCCTATGATGAACACCTCTTAAATAGGGGAACGAACAGCCAAATTGCAGAGACCTACCAAGCCTTGCCAGCAACCTTTCTATGGGAAAGGCCTTTGCTGATTATCGTTTCAACTAATCTTTGGAATCTAATACTCTGCCACAACTACTTTATGTGCTGACTACTATATAGTGCACATTATCTTAAAAGTCATTTTTGAGTGTAAGAAAATTTAATGGGAGCTCTTAAGGACACCGGCTGAAGACCCATTCACTTTTGCAAAATCTTTGGCACTACATTCCATGGTGAAATGAAAATATATGTGTGCAGTATTAATATGTTTCCAAGACACTAATAGTTTAAATAAATGAAAATCTGTTGTATGAAATATTTAGAAAGCATTGCTAATAAATTACTGTGATTTTAATATTCTTTGTGCATGCATTACTTTTTCTTCATCTTCACAAAGCCAATGTTTTCTGTCATGGCACCACTGATCCAAACTTTGGAAACTAGTGTATGCTTTATATTAAAAAAAGAAGTAAAATATCTGCTAATTATCTAAAGTATGGTATTTAAAGACAAACTGATTTCACAGCAGTCCATAAGAAGCCAACTTAGGTATTAAGTACAGCAAGCATATATTTCCTTTGATTTAAATATATAAGCTGCTGAATTATTATGCCATACAACTAGCAATAGCATGCAAAAGTTACTATTAAAATTAAGATGTCTGATGGGTAAGACGGACTAAAGAGTGAAGTAGTAGCAAAGCTACACTGTATTAAAAACTGACCACTTCAGTACCCAAGTATTTAACAGACCCACGCTCAAGCATATAGATGGCAGGTAAGGACCTCTAAACATCCATGTTTAGAGAAGTGTTTCAATGCCCAATATAAAAAAATCAGTTATGTGCCATATGTTTAACAAGTTAATGTACTTCTATGCACTTTTTTGCGATTTTTTTAGTCTTGCCAAAATCTAGTTTGAAATTTGAATATTGTCTTTAATATTTATTAAGCAAACAATTTCTTACCTCTGCAGTTAATGTTGTGACTATTGTGAATTGCCTAGAACATGCAAAGTGTACTAAGGAAATAAACATTTTGTGAAACTTATTACCTGAAACGGAAAATAAGTTTAAAAACACTAGTTCTAATCATGTTCAAAGGAAAAGGGACTAGCTCTCACATGGAGCTGCTATCTTCATATGTTCCTTTTAAACTATATACATATTGTGTATATTGACATAAGAAATAATCTCAGTTTTAAAATTAAGACAAAGGCTTTTCTAAAATAAATTCAAAAGTAAAGTCTACTGTTTGTCCTGTAACGGCCTATTAAAATGAGCGTTAACACCTTTATTAGTTACGTGGTCCTGATACACCTTGCATTTTAATAAAGCATATTTATTAATTATGAATATAAATATAATTATAAAGATATAATATGCTTATTTGGCCCCGTTTAGTCAACATAAAAGTATAAATCGAGCCCCTTCAAAAAAGTAACTTTTACAGGACTAACTACTAATTGCTTCTCCTCCCAAGTCAGGCCTGGGGCACCATTGTTGAGGAGGTCCTTGCTGGGTTTCCAATCACATGCTTAAACTCACTCAAATATTTCATAAGAAATTCTTAATTCATGCTCAAAAAAGTAGCACACCAAAACAATTAGTTGAAACCATGCAACAAATGCATCCTTTGGAAATAAACCCATCCCACCATCATTTCAGACATAATTTGGATAGAAATATGACACTTGTTGTCAAACTGAAATTTACAACCAACTCAGCACAATTTTTGCACTTTCCTATTACCTTACAAAACATTTTTCAGTTTACCCTGGGACTGTAGATTGTCCAAGGATAGAAAACATACGTTTCATTGATATAGGAAAAACCCAACAAAAGCCTACATCAATGCACAAAACACTGTGTATATTCTTTGTGTGAATATATAACTGATTTATTTGCAAATATATCTCTGAAATCCAGAAACACTGCAGGCAGATCATAGTAATGTACACTTGTTTAAATAAAGAATGCACTATTCTGTGAAAGCATGATTGGGTGTTCTGTTTGTTTAGCAACACACAAACACGGTTTTGCAGCATGTATTCCCTTTTTTTTTAAATCCCACAAAAAAAATGAAGTTATAAATTTTTTTTTTTTTTTTTAACAACAGCATTAAAGGCACATAGAAAAAAACTGAATGGATTAGAGTCACATGGAAATAACATAATAAACAAAAGGTGATTAAGATGCAATATGCCCAGTGCAGTCACTACTACAAAGCAACCGTGCAAGGCTTCAAATTCTATCCCGTAAACAGTTTCAAAAATATAAAATAATCAAAGCTACATTCAGTTAGTACACAAACAATTAAATGGTATCACCATACATTTCAAACTTTGTAAACGTTCTTACAGCTACTTTAATTTCTAAATAGAATTTATCATTCAATCACAAACACAAGTTTGACCTGAAATTTTTGTGCAAAATATTGCACACAAAAATGCACCCCGTGCAAAAAACACAGCTAAAAATATTTGAACACATCTTGTACTAATATTGAGTAGAGTAACAGCAAAGGGTTCTTTATTCCACTCATCTGCTCTACATACAGAGATTATGGGAGTTGTGCTCAGCCTTCCAGAAAAAGGAACAGTTTTTGTCACTGAGAAAGGCGGCTCATGAAATCTGATTCCCTCTAACACCATCCAACTCCTGCAGACATTTGTCCAGGAGACACTTATTCTCTGCTAGCTGGCATTTATTCGATAATAGCAAGAATAACCTATTCCTACTCCTGCGCAGTAAAGCACTCAAATATTTTGGTATAGCTATAGTTTATGATAATGTGCCCGACAAGATGACATGGACATTATATTTTGGCACATATGTTTTCAATTGACTTGATTGTAACTTTGTCTCCTAATGGGGGATGGGGGGGGGCAGGCCCCTCTGCTGGTTTTGTGCAAATCAATAAAAATCTGTTTAAAAAAAAAAAATAGCTATAGTTTATGATGGCACAATATGTTAATATGAGCTTCTTCCTAGCATGAGATCTTCCAAACAGATGACAAGGGTACCTTTGTCTGTTAGGACCACTAGTTTTGAACACAGCAAATTCTCAGTGACAGAAACAATTGATCAGGATATTTATGTCGTTGCTGGGGATGCAAACAAATGCTTTATTATAAAAAGAATGAGGATCTCTGAGAAAAAGCAAAAAGAATAGCCCTGAAAACATTCTTGATGAAGGTAATGGATTATATCTGGGTATAACTACCAGGTGTGCCAAAGAAGCTAAGTTTGTCAAGAAGCAAAATTCAGCACTGTAATATTTTGACAAAAGCAACAGATTCTGAAAAACTATTATTTATGGAAACAGTTTTTGTTGGAGTAGTATACTGTAAAACAGTAGAACAATGAATCGGGTGACAGAAAATTCACTGTAAACAAAGATCATGGGCACTTTATTTGTGAACAGATTGTTTGATAGAAGTAAACAGACATGTCTCATCTTATTCCAAATTTAAACACCCAGCTGCAAGTTTCAGTTGCGTTGCAATAAGGGGCATAAGGAATAGCTGCTTACTAGTGGTTGCCATGAAAAGACTTCTCTGTTTTGCAATGTTGTACACAACAGATTGAGTGAAATCCATTTCCATTTAGGAACTGGTAAAATCTGCATAGACCCCGGAATGCTTTTGGAAGAACTATTTAGGAAAACTATTCAAGCCCTTACACCTAGCCCTGTCACCACCTTCTCATCAAGGAATAAAGTGTGTCAAGCTTTTGGAAACTACATGGCTGTGGCTATCTTTTTGTTTGTGATAGTAAATGCTTTTAGCAGCAATTAATATAAATGTATGTATTTATCAGTATCAGAGATAAGCAGTACCGTCTCTGCTATCCCAGCATTTATTAAGATGAGCTTTCGGTTCTTTCTCAAAATGACCACTGCTCTTTATTGACCTGTTTTTGCTAAACACAATCACAGCGAAGGCCAATAAACAAGAGTTGACCTGCCTCAAATATATCAAGTCATACAAGAACTATAACTGCTTTTCTGAAGCTTAATTTAAAGCATCAGCATTTCTAGTTTCTACTCTTTTCAGCTTTACACTTACAAACAGCATAACAAATATAATCAAAAAGCTAATGGATGTGACCTCCAATGTAGGTAAAATGCACATTGCTTGAGTTAAATGAAGCCTTTACTTTGTTCAGGAGTCTGAGTTTAATCCAGTATAGTTAACCGTTGAGCGTATTAAGTTGTTGTTTGCTTACTATATGAGGTAAAAACATTTTAACACAAATCCTACGTGCATTACTAAATGCACACCTTTAGATTTATTATATAAAAACAAACTCTGATCAAGCGTAAGTACTTGTGCTTCCATTATGGTACAATGAGAGATTAATTTTGAAACTGTGCTATCGTTAGGGCATTTAGACATATTAATACCATAAAAAAAAAAAAAAAAAAAAAAGGAGTTGTGCAATTGAGAATACTGAGAAAATTAGATAACTCAGAAAATTAGTTAACTGACAGACTTAAAAGACCAAAAATTAATTTGGTAGCCCCACATACTTTTATAAGTCACCAGTACTATGTTAATTTGTGAAATATAATATAATGCTCAGTGTAAGAATACTGCTAATAATGCCAAGAAGAGTGCAAATTATAGGTGAATCACAAACAACACAGTTTGGATTGCTGCATGGGGTGAAATAAGGAATACATTTGGGGAGCGCAGTTGAGCCATCAAAAAATAAAATTAAGGTTGGCGGACATTTTTGGTTACAACAAGTAAAAATGCCATAAACCTAAATGAATGATCCAAATGTTTAAGAAAAAGGTCTACTATCTTTGAAGTCCATTTATGGATGACCCATTTAACTGGGTATGAGGATTGTTCTGTTAAGATGCACTTGCAATGAAAAAACTATTTGAAAGCAAATTGATCTTTTTGAAATGGTGGACAGTGATGGGTGAAGCAGTGCAACAACTGAAACGATGGAGGTTTTGGAGAGAAAACAGACTAGTTGCTAATCTGGAACCCTGAAATCATCCTTGGCATTGCAGAGTTCTTCAAGTTGAGATGCATCTAGATTCCTTATTCACTCTTCAAAAAGAATGAGAAGCCACTTGTAAACACTGCAGAATTCCAAACTATGGTATT
Source organism: Calotriton arnoldi (assembly GCA_963921515.1). Taxonomy (NCBI): domain Eukaryota; kingdom Metazoa; phylum Chordata; class Amphibia; order Caudata; family Salamandridae; genus Calotriton; species Calotriton arnoldi. The sequence continues at coordinate 2,519,886 of CAWUFW010001011.1, forward strand.
TCTGAAATTTGTTGGAAATTTAATAATGTAGTTGTTCATCATAACAGATTAAAAAGGTAATGGTCATTTTAAAATACTCAACCTTGAAATATTTCTATAAGATACATTGGGTTCTTTATGAGTAAATAAAATACTGATAACAGAGTTAACCACACTAAAAACTGTTTAAGGCTGATGTAGAAATTGAACTCTAGGTGTAAAGAATTATCCTTATGTTTCATATTGTTATATAGAACTATTATTCAAAGTATTTATGCTGAAAAAAAGCATCTTAAGTAAATATGTGCAGATCTGCGCATACATTTTTGATCAATATACTTCAATACAACCAACACTATAAATATTCCCTATCACAAACTCATACTGTGGGTGAGAAACAGTCTGCTTTCCTCAATTCCAAAAATAAAGTTAAAGTAAAATAATCATGTTTTGTTGTTTAAACAGAATTGTCTTACATCATTAGTTGCCATAGTGGTTGTCTAAGGGAAAAGCTGATGATTGACTGGATAAGATAAGTAACAGATCTAATTTGGCCGATCTGGGCAGCACATCTTACAACTTTAAGCAGGGACCTGCCCAGAAATTTAAGGCAAAGCATTTTCTAGTTTTAAAGGCAGTGAGCTTAGATTTTTGGAGGCACATTCTATTTTTTATTTGGAGATGGGGGTCAGACGGAGGTAAAAAAAAGTCACTTTCCTAAACTCTGAGCTTAAAATACAAGTTAAATCTTAGAAGTGCTGACACTGTATGACGGTTCTAAGAAAGTATAGGATAGGCAAGAAGAAGGGTTTGAAAATGCAAAGGAACATCAAATGATTTGCCATTCTGCTATACGACTCTGAAGAGATCAAAGTTGTGAGTACCATGAACATGAATCCTTTTTTAAATATACGAACAGCCAAATTATTTCAACTATTCCTTGAGAAGAGAAGGAGGTCTCAGGTTGAGAGATTTTGAGAAGATTGAGCATTTGAGATGTCCAAATGCTGGCGGCTGAAATTGATGAGGGCAAATATCTTGGGTATTAAGGATGCAAGAAACGATAATCCACACTAGGAATGGGCAGAACTGTATTTCAGTACAGTAGAAAATAAAATAACCCCTTGATGAACCATCACATGAGAGATATGCAGCAACAGGCAGAGTAGAAAAAAGAAAGAATAGATAGTATCATTTATCTGAACATGCAAGACTTCCTAAACAATGAATGTTTATCTTGTTAGGAGGCTGGGCACAAAAGCCACTATCTTGAAAGCTACACTACAGAATAAAACCTTTTGTGCTATAAAAGGAAATGTACAATATTAATCTCCTATCATCTTGCAGCCAGTTTTTTCCCCCAATTTTACAGAAATTGTAAAAAAAAAAAAAAGAAAACACACTAAAAACCACAGTTTTCATGATCAACTGATATTTTTTGTCCAAAAATACATACAATTTCTAAAATACTATAGCAACAATATCAAATACTTTACCTACTTGAGGTTGAAAACTATTGACTTGCTTGAAGTAATTTAAAAAAAATTGCTTTGACTCATCATACAGAAATAAAGACATTAACACCATAATATCAAGACATGTGAGACATCAATCATTTAAGCTATTCAGTCTTTTTTCTTGACCCTTGTGGTGATATTCATATTCCTTTAAAATTATTGAACACTTTGAAAATATAAATGCCAAAGAACATGGACTGGTTATTTGCAAAATTATTTTTTAAAACAGTCCCAAATTAAGACAACGGTTAAAGCAGTAAAATACTCATTTAGTGTTACCAGAAGAAAGCAAGCAAGGACGTCATTTCCTAATATCCCATTCTGTACATTCACATTAACACATAACACTTGTGATTGTCTAAGCCACAGGATGAACACCAGTTGTAGAAATTAAATACATTAAACTCTCGTTAACCTAAAACAAACTGGTTAAAACTGCTTTGGTAAACTAGGAGAGTTAGGCTTTTGAAAATACGTTGCAAACCACTTCCCTCCCATCCCAATTCTGTATGTTATTTATTTATATATAGACTATACACATTTCCTGAGTATTGTTACATTGTATTAGTGGGAAGGTTTGGCAATAATCTAAATGTATATTTATATATGTATATATATATATATATTAATAACCTGGCCCTTTAAATAAAATATTTATTCAAAACACTAAAATAAATAGGGAATGTTTCTGAAAACGATAGTACCATAATCTATTAATAACCATATAATTCTGAATAAGTGCACACTATGTTAAACAGATATTCTTGTGGCAATATTACATCCAAATGCCAATCCTGAGAGACATTCTTTTAATCACCTGATAACTAAGACTTAATGAAATACTCCTACAAACGGCTTTTAATACAAACCATTTGATGTATATAAAAAAGTACATTTGCCACACGGAACACACTACACCACTTGAGTTGCAAGAAGTTTAGCTCTGGTTAATCAATCACAAAAGCAAATCAGAAAGAGTATTTGGGATGCAAAATAATGAGTATTACCGACACCCAGATATTCCAAGACATCCTAATATAGAATGGTCAAAAAATACGAGTGCAGAACAAACAAGTTGGGAAAGAGAATTTTGTTAGAAAGACAGAGCTAAGTAGCTTATGCTCAATTTGCAACTTAATATATTCATTTTATACACTGCACACTCAAAATGCCACATACTTTGCACTGTGGAAACAAAGCTCCATGACTATCATTTGTGGTATTCCACCTAACCGAAGTCAGTTCAAAATTTTCTACTGTACAAATGAGGTCCTCCATTAATTTTATGCATGGTTTCTTGCATCCTTGCATGGTTCTGACTGTTCTTCGTTATTCTGTTTTTTGCATTCAATGTGGACACGTTCTGCATTCAAGTCCAATGCACTGCTATCAATAACCCATCCGTGACACAACTCCTGCAAAGCTCTCTCCACATCTTCTTGTTTCACAGGAGTAGACAAAGAGGTTTTCGGTAAGGTCATTTGAAGGGCACACCAGAGTGCTGTACGTGCCTTGCGAGTTGAAACAACTAGCTCTTTAATAGCAGCAGCTAATCCAAGGACATCTAGGGGCAATAAAGTAGAAAAAACTATCAAAAAGTTGCACAATATTAATACAATTGATTGTTCTACACAAATGACTTAATATGATAAAATTCAGGTATCCTTTACAAAATCACGTCTTTTTGTGTTAATCGCGGAAAATAGGTAACTGATAACATCAATACAAGTACACTTGACCACTCATTTTCAAATTAAGAATTGTCAATGTTATTATAACGCCTAGAAACATAACCTCCATTCTGCTAAAGAGCAGCTGCACATGCCATAAGTTGTCCTCTGTGTGCGTTAGATGACAGCAGAAGGGCAGTTGTTTGTTAAGTACATGGAATTTTTACTTTATATTAACAAGCACTTGCTAAGTCAATAGGTCTTACCTGTGACACCTATGTTTCCCACATGTCAGCTGCAAATGCGCGAAGGTATGGCGGCCATACTGGAATGATTGTTCTTACAAAGAAAAACTACTAAAATATGGTCATTGTGAGTGCTTACACATGGGCATTCAATGCAAAACCATTTCTCCTTTTCTTTAGGAAAAATCACTCAATGACGTTTGCTGTGCAAGCTTTTGCATGTACAGTGGCCATCTTTGAATGACATTTCTAAAAACATTAAAATTATTCCAAAATGGCCACAGGGCAGCTGTGTGCATTGTGGCAATCTTCAAATGATTTTCTTTTGTTTACCATAAGAAAAATAACTCAAAGATGTTTACCAACAAAACATGCACACTTGCAGCCATTTTGAAACAGTTTTAAAGTGACCAGCAATCGATACAGCAGCGGGCAGAGCTCAGAGTGTGAGAGCCCTAGGGAGGCAAGTGGCCGCTGTGAAGGAAGAGATTAATTTTTAAGGCTAGAGAGAGGGAAAGACAGAAGTCACTCATGTACTGCAATGCAAGGTCCGACAGTAACGGAAGGCTACAGGTCATCCAATCAAAACAATGGGAGATTGAAATGCTCAGTGGGCAGGGCACAACAATAGGGAGGAAAGCCTTCAGAGCATGGCAGTTAGATAGACAAGAAAGTCATTGAACCATAAGCAAGGAGTGGATCAAAAGCCCGCTTTAAGTTTTTAATGGATAGAAAAGGTCCATAGGCAAGACCTAAAAACAACTAATACATTCAAGTGCAGTTAAGGGACAGAGATTAATTGTGGCATTCAGGTACAGTTCCAATCTACCTTATAAATACACACTTTCTTCTGCAGAGCTTCAAGCCTCACACCACTTTGTAAGGTATAGTTAGTCTAATATGAAGCCCGTGCTATTCACACAATGCATCAAAGGTATACTATTCTTGTTGACAAGAGTGCAAGTACTTGCTTTGGGATTAGGTAAGATGATGCAATTTATGAAGTGATACTCAACAAGGACCTAGTAAAAACTCAGTATTCAACACTCATTATTATTAGATTTATTATTTTCTATGGAGTGGAAGTTAATGTAAAGCTTAGACATGATTTGCTCATAAACTCGCTTTTTGAAGACTTACACTGCACTTCAGATCGTCTTTATGCAATCAGGACTCTGATTTGAAAGCGGAGATTGACAGTCAAATCAGAATTCTTTGAATAGTGGCACTATCATCTGCGTGCATTATACGTTCTGTGGTACAGACATGAAGCAGACAGGCAAAGTGTAAGTTTATTGGGGTGTGTTGGGTGTTCTCAGCAAATGCGGCTAATAGCTTTTAATGCCCAACAGGCTAGGGACACTAAATCTGTCAGCCCCTTTTGCATCCTTCTCTTTCCTTCTGGTTCATAAACATGTGGTGAGCAATTACCAGCAGCTAAAGTCTTCTGCACAGAGGGCATTAACCACTGTAAATATCCTCAGCAGAGGAAATTAAATGTATTTGTCCCACTATTCAAGTCCAAAAAACTTGTTGATTAAAAATAGCATTACATCTCAAACACCTTAATTGAAATAGCTGAGAACCAGTTTGCCTATTAAGAAAATTAGAGCACTTATGACCTACATTGACTCACAGACTAGAGAACTACTGATTGACAACCCCCTCTCCAATATGCATGCTAAACATTAGGCAAAACTAATTCAAATATGCCAAACTCATTTAAATGAAAATGAACCAACATAGTATCTAAGTGCTATTTTCAAAGGAGAAGACTGGTAGGACATAAGAAATATAGGCTGTATGTACAGCATTTTCTCAGCACACACTAGTTTAACTAGACAATCTAAAGAACCCTAAACCTTGACAAAGCTTTCCGGCTATGAATAAGAGAGGGGTTATGGTTTTCCAGTTCCATATATCCATCTATAAACATTTTTCTACATTTAAGGTGATTAGAAATTTGTCCGCAGGTACTGTGTGTTCAGTTACTTTAAGTCAAAACACCCATCGGGCCCCAACACCCAGCGTGCACTGCCAAGGGGCTGGGTTGTTCGGCCTGGGGACCCCATTTCCTGGGGCCTTTTGTTTTTGAAAAGGAGAGGAGGTGTATGTGGTCTCCCTATTCGAGCCTCTAGTAGCCCAAGGGACCCCATCCCCTGGGGCCATATAGTAATTATAGGGGAGGGAGGGAGGGAGTGTGTGTGTGTGTAACCCCCCCCTACCTAAGTAGGCCCCGGAGACCCGATCCATGGGGCCATACCGTAATCATAGGGGATGGGGCGTGTGGCTCTTCCCTCTCCCAACCTTAGAAGGCTTCGGGAACCCAATCCCCCAGAGCCAAAACATTTATTTTAGGGGAAGGTGCATTCCTACACCTTAGCCCAAATGGGCCCTGTGGATCCCATCACCTGTAGCCAAAGAATAAAAATAAGGTGGGGGCATGGCTCCTTGCTCCTGAGTTATAAGGGGTTTGATGACCCCATTCCCCAGGGCCAAAAGGTTATTTTAGGAGAAAGGGGCGTATTCCCCTCCCCCCCAGCCCAAATGGGCCCTATCCCCCGAGGCCCAACACTAATAGGGGATGGGCGGCGCGCGGTCCCCTCTCCCCAAGCTTTAAGAGGCCCAATTGACCCCATCTCCCTGGCCTTTCAGTCTAAGTTGGTGCCCCCACATATCGTTGGGGGCCGCGGGCAGGGAAACTAAATGTGCTCCCACCCACGGGGAGCATTTCTCAAAGCTCGCACCAGGTTGGTACACACTTCTTTAACTGTCTGCATACTGCAGACAGGGAAAAGTACTGTGCACCGGGGAGGGCTCCCCGGGACACAGGTAAAGCCCGGGCCCGGGGGATTATGTACCTGGGTCCCTGTAAGGATCAGGGAGGGGGGCTGCGCGCCCTCCACCCCTCTATTGTATGGACCCAGGAGATGAGGTCTCGCTAGACTATTTGGGCTTTGAGAAGGGTGCTGCCTGCCACCCTCCCCTTAATCTAATGGGTTTGGTCCCGGGAAAGGGCCACCGGGACTGCTACAGGCTCGTGGAGGTGGCCCACACGTCCTCCCCACCTTATAATTTGGCCTGGGGGATGGGGTCCATCTATGGTTCAGGGAGGGGGCGCATGCCCCCCTCCCCTTATATATATTTATTCAAAATGCTGATGAACTTTCCATCTTTTTTAAAATTAGTTGAGATCCCATGGGTGTCCCGCTGGTTTGCAACTTTGTTCTAAGAAAATAATTTTAGATATAATTTTAGCCCCCCCGGGGGTGGCAGGGCGGGGGTCCCTCACAGGGCCTGGGGGTACAGGGTATCCCTACCCTGCCTCTTTATTTTAGGTTTCTGTCTTATCTTCAGGACAGGGAACTAAGCCAGAGTCTTGTAATGGCTGCCTGCAACATGTTCCCCTCTTGTTCCAGGTAGCCAATCAGAGCCTTGTTCCTGCAGGAGCATGACGGCTCATGGGTAACTGGGCCAATCAGAGGGCTCTATTTTTTTTTTTTATCCGGTACGAGGGACTTGTGAAAGTCCCTCGAACCCAACTGTCCAGATATATACAAATATATTTGATCATTAATATCTCAAAAACTAGTAAATTAATTTTCACCACATCAGTTCCGCTTCCTGACAAATTTAGCATAATTCCATTCAGCAGTTTTGCGGTAGTGTTGCTCAAAGAAGTCGATGGAAAATGCATGGGACTGTGGGTTTTGGGACCTCCGTTTTTAATCCCCTTCTACTTGGCGAATCATCCCGAAACGTTCCATGCACAAACAAAACAAAGAGTAGCATATTTTGGAAAGTTTTGTGAAGATTTGACAAACGGTGCCAAAGTTATTAACAAAACACGATCCTAACTAAAACTACCCAGTGGAGATTGCCACTGGGAGATATATATATATATAAATATAAATATATTCACTGAAAAATTAAAGGTTAAAAGGGACGTTCTAGTTTTAAATGTTTTCTTTTAACTGACATTTTCACATAACAAAACCACTGAAATTCACTAATTATATGTTTGTCAAGTAACTAACTTATGCCCTAAAGTATATATAACTTGTGCTCTTAACATGCAGTGTTAGCAATGTTGCCATTTCAGATGTCATTCGAGATATTATCAAGAACATGTCATGAGTGATGTAATGTGGATGGTACACGGAGTTCATGGAGAGGGGAGCGTTATAGTCACTTTACGGCATAAGATATAGTTCCTTGAGATAACTATAACTCGAGAATTAATTTCTGTGGTTTTGTAGGTTTAAAATGTTGTTTTAACTGAAATTTTCACCTAACTATAACATGCCTTTAACCGTTGCATTTTTTCAGTGAATTTCTAAGGATTTTTTGTTTAAATGTAAAGTAAGATATTATTATGATTCCCAACTGTAACGCCGCTTTAACATAGATTTTTACAGTGAATTTCTATGTGTTTTAATGTGAAGTAAGATGTCAATTGCCGTGCACAGAGTGGGGTTGGTCGCAGAGCCTTTCCTGTGGCCAGGTCTTGGGTCCAATCCCCGTGAGCGCCACAGCGATTCTCTAGAGGGACGCTCTCAGTGTCGTGGTGGATCCACAGAATCACAAACATTTTTTTTTTTTATCTATTGTGACCACGTGAGGGGACCATCCCAAACAAGGCAGAGGGGTTCAGGGTACCCCTACACTGGTCCCTTTTTATTTTATTGTATTTTCTAGGACTCAGGGACAAAGTCCCCAAGTCCTACGATGGCGGTAGTAACTTTTCTTTCCGGTTGTGGCCAGCCAATCAATGCGCGGTTGACCTCGCAGATCCACCAAAGTTCATCACGGCCAACCAATCAACACAGGAGGATTGGCAAGCAGTGGTGAATATATATATATATATATATAATCTACTGGCGGTCGCCAGTAGATAGTTATAGTTAAAACCTATTATCCATAGGAAATCCACGACATTCTATTTGAAATAACGTTGGCGCCGGTTGACGAATCTTCGCGAAAGTTTCCAACTTGTTGGGGCGCTCCGGTCCGCTCCTATCCTGAAAGTCTCGGGGTGATACATCAAGCGGGGGCCGAGAAAAAGGGGGTCCCAAAACGCGTTTTCCCCATTCATTTTTCCATAGGAACCTTTAGTCGCAGCTACAGCCCGAACTGCTGAACGGAATTACACCAAATTTGGCAAAGAGGTAGCCCTTGGTTCAGTGTCGTGCCTTTTGCTTAAATGGTGTAAATCTGTTCAGTAGTTCCTGAGAAAATCAAAAGTAAAGTCACATATATATCTGGGCGGAGCCTAACCACACATGTCATCGTGAGATCTGATTGGCTGTCAGCACTTCATCCTGGAATTGCTGGCAGCCATCTTGGGACCAATATAAATGATGGTACCTCATTGAAATGCATTGTAGTGAATAGAAGATTTTGAGGGTCACCAAAAGGAGAACTATAAAGGGTGATAACAGGCTTTAGTTACATTAGAATTTATTTGTTGATGGTACCATACTAATTTTAGGAATTGTGGGGTATTCTAAGGTGATTTTACCATGTGAAAAACCTTCTGCTGGGATATCATGAATCATGTTTGAGAGAACACTATTTTCTCATGCTTGTCCCATGGAGGTTTGGAAGGTGCTCCAGAAGCTAAAATGAGAGCATATTTTCTGTAAATTCACATTATCTTTCTCACTCATGTGAGAATGAAGTCTGACATTCTCAGTAAAACATGTACATCCAACAAGGGCAGAGACTGTCAGTTGATTCCTTTGTGTTCTACTGCAGCTTCCCAGAGTGTTCTAAAGAACAACTAGAGTGCTAACAGCCTTACTTATGACAAAAGTATGGCACACCTGAAGCCATCTTGATTGGAATAAACTGGTAACACTTAAACAATTTAATTTAAAAAGGAACAAAATGATGGGGTTCATTTTGTCATAGAAATTATGGTTAGTGCTGTAGAAAGAAAAATTAGGACATGTTTCAAGTGTGATCTCAAATATCTTCCTGTTATATTTCAACAGGAGCAGCCTGCCAGTTGATGCCTTTGTGTTCTACTGCAGCTTCCCAGAGTGTTCTAAAGAACAACTAGAGCGCTAACAGCCTTACTTATGACAAAAGTATGGCACACCTGAAGCCATCTTGATTGGAATAAACTGGTAACACTTAAAACATTTAATTTAAAAAGGAACAAAATGATGGGGTTCATTTTGTCATAGAAATTATGGTTAGTGCTGTAGAAAGAAAAATTAGGACATATTTCAAGTGTGATCTCAAATATCTTCCTGTTATATTTCAACAGGAGCAGCCTGCCAGTTGATGCCTTTGTGTTCTACTGCAGCTTCCCAGAGTGTTCTAAAGAACAACTAGAGCGCTAACAGCCTTACTTATGACAAAAGTATAGCACACCTGAAGCCATCTTGATTGGAATAAACCAGTAACACTTAAAACATTTAATTTAAAAAGGAACAAAATGAGGGTTCTTTTTGAAATAGAAATTATGGTTAGTGCTGCAGAAAGAAAAATTAGGGCATGTTTTAAGTGAGATCTCAAATCCTCTTCTATTTCATTAGAAAATTCTGACATGCAGACTGAAACAATCACTTTCAATACCAGCAGCAGACTACCAGTTAACTCCCTGGTGAGCAGTAGCTTTACTCCAGTGATCTAATGAGCAACTAGAGTGCTAACATTCTGAATTTATGGCAGATGTGAGACATCTGAATGCCTTCTTGATGGAATCAAAGTAAAAAACTGAAAGCATTTCCTACTGAGGAGACTGCAGTAAATGAAGAAATTAGGAAACTTCATAACAAAGAAGTCTTCCAAGATGGCCACCAGTGAAAAAAGAGCCCAAATGTAGCACAAATATTACCCAGATGTAGCCCACATATAGCCCAATGACAAAAGTGTGCAAAACACTTATTTTTAGTTTTTGCAGTTTTATGTAGTGCAGACTGGTCAGGTATTGGAGCATTGCATCTTAAAACATGACCCCCTACACTACAAAAACACCACTGCACTACCTTAAACCCTAAAACACTACCCCCAGCACGACCCCTACACTACACAAGCACCACTGCACTATCCTAAACCCTAAAAACTACCCCCAGCACGACCCCCTACACTACCCAAACACCACTGCACTAACCTAAATCCTAAAACACTACCACCAGCACGACACCCTACACTACCCAAACACCACTGCACTACCCTAAAACATGACCCCCTACACTACACAAACACCACTGCACTACCCTAAACCCTAAAACACTACCCCCAGCACGACCTCCTACACTACACAAGCACCACTGCACTACCCTAAACCCTAAACACTACCCCCAGCACGACCCCCTACACTACACAAACACCACTGCACTACCCTAAACCCTAAAACACTACCCCCAGCACGACCCCCTACACTACCCAAATACCACTGCACAACCCTAAAACATGACCCCCTACACTACACAAACACCACTGCACTACCCTAAACCCTAAAACACTACCCCCAGCACGACCCCATACACTACACAAGCACCACTGCACTACCCTAAACCCTAAAACACTACCCCCAGCACGACCCCCTACACTGCCTGAACACCACTGCACTGCCCTAAACCCTGAAACACCACCCCTAGCACGACCCCCTACACTGCCCGAACACTGCACTGCCCTAAACCCTGAAACACCACACCCTTCACGACCCCCTACACTGCCCAAACACCACTGCACTGCCCTAAACCCTGAAACACCACCCCCAGCAGGACCCCCTACACTGCCCGAACACCACTGCACTGCCCTAAACCCTGAAACACTACCCCCAGCAAGACCCCCTACACTGCCCGAACACCACTGCACTGCCCTACACCCTGAAACATCACCCCCAGCAAGACCCCCTACACTGCCCGAACACCACTGACCTAAACCCTGAAACACCACCCCCAGCACGACCCCCTACACTGCCCGAACACCACTGCACTGCCCTAAACCCTGAAACACTACCCCCAGCATGACCCCCTACACTGCCCGAACACCACTGCTCTGCCCAAAACCCTGAAACACCAGCCCCAGCCCCAGCACGACCCCCTACACTGCCCGAACACCACTGCACTGCCCTAAACCTTGAAACACCAGCCCCTGCACGACCCCCTACACTGCCCGAACACCACTGCACTACCCTAAACCCTGAAACATCACCCCCAGCACGACCCCCTACACTGCCCGAGCACCACTGCACTGCCCTAAACCCTGAAACACCAGCCCCAGCATGACCCCCTACACTGCCCGAACACCACTGCACTGGCCTAAACCCTGAAACACCAGCCCCAGCACGACCGCCTACACTGCCCGAACACCACTGCACTGCCCTAAACCCTGAAACACCAGCCCCAGCACGACCCCCTACACTGCCCGAACACCACTGCACTGCCCTAAACCGTGAAACACCAGCCTCAGCATGACCCCCTACACTGCCTGAACACCACTGCACTGCCCTGAACCCTGAAACACCAGCCCCAGCACAACACCCTACACTGCCCGAACACCACTGCACTAAACCCTGAAACACCACCCCCAGCGTGACCCCCTACACTGCCCGAACACCACTGCACTAAACCCTGAAACACCACCCCCTGCACAACCCCCTACACTGCTCGAACACTACTGCACTGCCCTAAACCCAGAAACACCATCCCCAGCAAGACTACCTACACTGGCCGAACACCACTGCACTGCCCTAAACCCTGAAACACCACCCCCTGCACGACCCCCTACACTGCCCAAACACTACTGCACTGCCCTAAACCCTGAAACACCACCCCTCAGTACGACACCCTACACTGCCCGAACACCACTGCACTGCCCTAAACCCTGAAACACCACCCCATCACGACCCCCTACACTGCCCGAACACCACTGCACTAAACCCTGAAACACCACCCCCTGCACGACCCCCTACACTGCCGGAACACCACTGCACTGCCCTATACCCTGAAACACCACCCCCAGCACGACCCCCTACACTGCCCTAACACCACTGCACTGCCCTAAACCCTGAAACATCACCCCCAGCACAACCCCCTACACTGCCCGAACACCACTGCACTGCCCTAAACCCTGAAACACTACCCCCAGCAAGACCCCCTACACTGCCCGAACACCACTGCACTGCCCTAAACCCTGAAACACCACCACCAGCATGACCCCCTACACTGCCCGAACACCACTGCACTGCCCTAAACCCTGAAACACTACCCCCAGCAAGACCCCCTACACTGCCAGAACAGCACTGCACTGCCCTAAACCCTGAAACATCACCCCCAGCAAGACCCCCTACACTGCCCGAACACCACTGACCTAAACCCTGAAACACCACCCCCAGCACGACCCCCTACACTGCCCGAACACCACTGCACTGCCCTAAACCCTGAAACACTACCCCCAGCATGACCCCCTACACTGCCCGAACACCACTGCTCTGCCCAAAACCCTGAAACACCAGCCCCAGCACGACCCCCTACACTGCCCGAACACCACTGCACTGCCCTAAACCTTGAAACACCAGCCCCTGCACGACCCCCTACACTGCCCGAACACCACTGCACTACCCTAAACCCTGAAACATCACCCCCAGCACGACCCCCTACACTGCCCGAGCACCACTGCACTGCCCTAAACCCTGAAACACCAGCCCCAGCATGACCCCCTACACTGCCCGAACACCACTGCACTGCCCTAAACCCTGAAACACCAGCCCCAGCACGACCGCCTACACTGCCCGAACACCACTGCACTGCCCTAAACCCTGAAACACCAGCCCCAGCACGACCCCCTACACTGCCCGAACACCACTGCACTGCCCTAAACCCTGAAACACCAGCCTCAGCATGACCCCCTACACTGCCTGAACACCACTGCACTGCCCTGAACCCTGAAACACCAGCCCCAGCATAACACCCTACACTGCCCGAACACCACTGCACTGCCCTAAACCCTGAACCACCACCCCGTGCATGACCCCCTACACTGCCCGAACACCACTGCACTGCCCTAAACCCTGAAACACCACCCCCAGCGCGACCCCCTACACTGCCCGAACACCACTGCACTAAACCCTGAAACACCACCCCCTGCACAACCCCCTACACTGCTCAAACACTACTGCACTGCCCTAAACCCAGAAACACCATCCCCAGCACGACCCCCTATACTGCACGAACACCACTGCACTGCCCTAAACCCTGAAACACTACCCCCAGCAAGACCCCCTACACTGCCCGAACACCACTGCACTGCCCTAAACCCTGAAACATCACCCCCAGCAAGGCCCCCTACACTGCCCGAACACCACTGCCCTAAACCCTGAAACACCACCCCCAGCAAGACCCCCTACACTGCCCGAACACCACTGCACTGCCCTAAACCCTGAAACACCAGCCCCAGCACGACCCCCTACACTGCCCGAACACCACTGCACTGCCCTAAACCCTGAAACACCACCCCCAGCATGACCCCCTACACTGCCCGAGCACCACTGCACTGCCCTAAACCCTGAAACACCAGCCCCAGCATGACCCCCTACACTGCCCGAACACCACTGCACTGCCCTAAACCCTGAAACACCAGCCCCAGCACGACCGCCTGCACTGCCCGAACACCACTGCACTGCCCTAAACCCTGAAACACCAGCCCCAGCACGACCCCCTACACTGCCCGAACACCACTGCACTGCCCTAAACCGTGAAACACCAGCCTCAGCACGACCCCCTACACTGCCTGAACACCACTGCACTGCCCTGAACCCTGAAACACCAGCCCCAGCACAACACCCTACACTGCCCGAACACCACTGCACTGCCCTAAACCCTGAAACACCACCCCCAGCGCGACCCCCTACTCTGCCCGAACACCACTGCACTAAACCCTGAAACACCCCCTGCACAACCCCCTACACTGCTCGAACACTACTGCACTGCCCTAAACCCAGAAACACCATCCCCAGCACGACCCCCTATACTGCACGAACACCACTGCACTGCCCTAAACCCTGAAACACTACCCCCAGCAAGACCCCTACACTGCCCGAACACCACTGCACTGCCCTAAACCCTGAAACATCACCCACAGCAAGGCCCCTACACTGCCCGAACACCACTGCCCTAAACCCTGAAACACCACCCCCAGCAAGACCCCCTACACTGCCTGAACACCACTGCACTGCCCTAAACCCTGAAACACCAGCCCCAGCACGACCCCCTACACTGCCCGAACACCACTGCACTGCCCTAAACCCTGAAACACCACCCCCTGCACGACCACCTACACTGCCCGAACACCACTGTACTGCCCTAAACCCTGAAACCCCACCCCCAGCATGACCCCCTACACTGCCAGAACACCACTGCACTGCCCTAAACACTGAAACACCACCCCCTGCATGACCCCCTACACTGCCCGAACACTACTGCACTGCCCTAAACCCTGAAACACCACCCCCAGCACGACCCCCTACACTGCACGAACACCACTGCACCGCCCTAAACCCTGACACACTACCCCCAGCAAGATCCCCTACACTGCCCAAACACTGCACTGCCCTAAACCCTGAAACATCACCCCCAGCAAGGCCCCCTACACTGCCCGAACACCACTGCCCTAAACCCTGAAACACCACCCCCAGCAAGACCCCCTACACTGCCCGAACACCACTGCACTGCCCTAAACCCTGAAACACCAGCCCCAGCACGACCCCTACACTGCCCGAACACCACTGCACTGCCCTAAACCCTGAAACACCACCCCCAGCATGACCCCCTACACTGCCCGAGCACCACTGCACTGCCCTAAACCCTGAAACACCAGCCCCAGCATGACCCCCTACACTGCCCGAACACCACTGCACTGCCCTAAACCCTGAAACACCAGCCCCAGCACGACCGCCTGCACTGCCCGAACACCACTGCACTGCCCTAAACCCTGAAACACCAGCCCCAGCACGACCCCCTACACTGCCCGAACACCACTGCACTGCCCTAAACCGTGAAACACCAGCCTCAGCACGACCCCCTACACTGCCTGAACACCACTGCACTGCCCTGAACCCTGAAACACCAGCCCCAGCACAACACCCTACACTGCCCGAACACCACTGCACTGCCCTAAACCCTGAAACACCACCCCCAGCGCGACCCCCTACTCTGCCCGAACACCACTGCACTAAACCCTGAAACACCCCCCCCTGCACAACCCCCTACACTGCTCGAACACTACTGCACTGCCCTAAACCCAGAAACACCATCCCCAGCACGACCCCCTATACTGCACGAACACCACTGCACTGCCCTAAACCCTGAAACACTACCCCCAGCAAGACCCCCTACACTGCCCGAACACCACTGCACTGCCCTAAACCCTGAAACATCACCCACAGCAAGGCCCCCTACACTGCCCGAACACCACTGCCCTAAACCCTGAAACACCACCCCCAGCAAGACCCCCTACACTGCCTGAACACCACTGCACTGCCCTAAACCCTGAAACACCAGCCCCAGCACGACCCCCTACACTGCCCGAACACCACTGCACTGCCCTAAACCCTGAAACACCACCCCTGCACGACCACCTACACTGCCCGAACACCACTGTACTGCCCTAAACCCTGAAACCCCACCCCCAGCATGACCCCCTACACTGCCAGAACACCACTGCACTGCCCTAAACACTGAAACACCACCCCCTGCATGACCCCCTACACTGCCCGAACACTACTGCACTGCCCTAAACCCTGAAACACCACCCCCAGCACGACCCCCTACACTGCACGAACACCACTGCACCGCCCTAAACCCTGACACACTACCCCCAGCAAGATCCCCTACACTGCCCGAACACTGCACTGCCCTAAACCCTGAAACATCACCCCCAGCAAGACCCCCTACACTGCCCGAACACCACTGCCCTAAACCCTGAAACACCACCCCCAGCAAGACCCCCTACACTGCCCAAAACACCACTGCACTGCCCTAAACCCTGAAACACCACCCCCAGCAAGAACCCCTACACTGCCCGAACACCACTGCTCTGCCCAAAACCCTGAAACACCAGCCCCAGCACGACCCCCTACACTGCCCGAACACCACTGCACTGCCCTAAACCCTGAAACACCAGCCCCAGCACGACCCCCTACACTGCCCGAACACCACTGCACTGCCCTAAACCCTGAAACACCACCCTCAGCATGACCCCCTACACTGCCCGAACACCACTGCACTGCCCTAAACCCTGAAACACCAGCCCCAGCACGACCCTGTACACTGCCCGCACACCACTGCACTGCCCTAAACCCTGAAACACCAGCCCCAGCACAACCCCGTACACTGCCCGAACACCACTGCACTGCCCTAAACCCTGAAACACCAGCCCCAGCACGACCGCCTACACTGCCCGAAAACTACTGCACTGCCCTAAACCCTGAAACACCACCCCCAGCAAGACTACCTACACTGGCCGAACACCACTGCACTGCCCTAAACCCTGAAACACCACCCCCTGCACGACCCCCTACACTGCCCAAACACTACTGCACTGCCCTAAACCCTGAAACACCACCCCTCAGCACGACACCCTACACTGCCCGAACACCACTGCACTGCCCTAAACCCTGAAACACCACCCCAGCACGACCCCCTACACTGCCCGAACACCACTGCACTAAACCCTGAAACACCACCCCCTGCACGACCCCCTACACTGCCGGAACACAACTGCACTGCCCTAAACCCTGTAACACCACCCCCAGCACGACCCCCTACACTGCCCTAACACCACTGCACTGCCCTAAACCCTGAAACTTCACCCCCAGCACAACCCCCTACACTGCCCGAACACCACTGCACTGCCCTAAACCCTGAAACACTACCCCCAGCAAGACCCCCTACACTGCCCGAACACCACTGCACTGCCCTAAACCCTGAAACACCACCCCCAGCATGACCCACTACACTGCCCGAACACCACTGCACTGCCCTAAACCCTGAAACACTACCCCCAGCAAGACCCCCTACACTGCCCGAACACCAATGCACTGCCCTAAACCCTGAAACATCACCCCCAGCAAGACCCCCTACACTGCCCGAACACCACTGACCTAAACCCTGAAACACCACCCCCAGCACGACCCCCTACACTGCCCGAACACCACTGCACTGCCCTAAACCCTGAAACACTACCCCCAGCATGACCCCCTACACTGCCCGAACACCACTGCTCTGCCCAAAACCCTGAAACACCAGCCCCAGCACGACCCCCTACACTGCCCGAGCACCACTGCACTGCCCTAAACCCTGAAACACCAGCCCCAGCATGACCCCCTACACTGCCCGAACACCACTGCACTGCCCTAAACCCTGAAACACCACCCCCAGCGCGACCCCCTACACTGCCCGAACACCATTGCACTAAACCCTGAAACACCACCCCTGCACAACCCCCTACACTGCTCGAACACTACTGCACTGCCCTAAACCCAGAAACACCATCCCCAGCACGACCCCCTATACTGCACGAACACCACTGCACTGCCCTAAACCCTGAAACACTACCCCCAGCAAGAACCCCTACACTGCCCGAACACCACTGCACTGCCCTAAACCCTGAAACATCACCCCCAGCAAGGCCCCCTACACTGCCCGAACACCACTGCCCTAAACCCTGAAACACCACCCCCAGCAAGACCCCCTACACTGCCCGAACACCACTGCACTGCCCTAAACCCTGAAACACCAGCCCCAGCACGACCCCCTACACTGCCCGAACACCACTGCACTGCCCTAAACCCTGAAACCCCACCCCCAGCATGACCCCCTACACTGCCAGAACACCACTGCACTGCCCTAAACCCTTAAACACCACCCCCTGCATGACCCCCTACACTGCCCGAACACTACTGCACTGCCCTAAACCCTGAAACACCACCCCCAGCACGACCCCCTACACTGCACGAACACCACTGCACCGCCCTAAACCCTGACACACTACCCCCAGCAAGACCCCTACACTGCCCGAACAACACTGCACTGCCCTAAACCCTGAAACATCACCCCCAGCAAGACCACCTACACTGCCCGAACACCACTGCCCTAAACCCTGAAACACCACCCCCAGCAAGACCCCCTACACTGCCCGAACACCACTGCACTGCCCTAAACCCTGAAACACCACCCTCAGCATGACCCCCTACACTGCCCGAACACCACTGCACTGCCCTAAACCCTGAAACACCACCCCTGCACGACCCCCTACACTGCCGGAACACCACTGCACTGCCCTAAACCCTGAAACACCACCCCCAGCACGACCCCCTACACTGCCCTAACACCACTGCACTGCCCTAAACCCTGAAACATCACCCCCAGCACAACCCCCTACACTGCCCGAACACAACTGCACTGCCCTAAACCTTGAAACACTACCCCCAGCAAGACCCCTACACTGCCCGAACACCACTGCACTGCCCTAAACCCTGAAACATCACCCCCAGCAAAGCCCCCTACACTGCCCGAACACCACTGCCCTAAACCCTGAAACACCACCCCCAGCAAGACCCCCTACACTGCCCGAACACCACTGCACTGCCCTAAACCCTGAAACACCAGCCCCAGCACGACCCCCTACACTGCCCGAACACCACTGCACTGCCCTAAACCCTGATACACCACCCCCTGCACGACCCCCTACACTGCCCGAACACCACTGTACTGCCCTAAACCCTGAAACCCCACCCCCAGCATGACCCCCTACACTGCCAGAACACCACTGCACTGCCCTAAACCCTGAAACACCACCCCCTGCATGACCCCCTACACTGCCCGAACCCTACTGCACTGTCCTAAACCCTAAAACACCACCCCCAGCACGACCCCCTACACTGCACGAACACCACTGCACCGCCCTAAACCCTGACACACTACCCCCATCAAGACCCCTACACTGCCCGAACACCACTGCACTGCCCTAAACCCTGAAACATCACCCCCAGCAAGACCCCCTACACTGCACGAACACCACTGCCCTAAACCCTGAAACACCTCCCCCAGCAAGACCCCCTACACTGCCCGAACACCACTGCACTGCCCTAAACCCTGAAACACCACCCCCAGCAAGACCCCCTACACTGCCCGAACACCACTGCACTGCCCTAAACCCTGAAACACCACCCCCAGCACGACCCCCTACACTGCCCGAACACCACTGCTCTGCCCAAAACCCTGAAACACCAGCCCCAGCACGACCCCCTACACTGTCCGAACACCACTGCACAGCCCTAAACCCTGAAACACCAGCCCCAGCACGACCCCCTACACTGCCCGAACACCACTGCACTGCCCTAAACCCTGAAACACCACCCTCAGCATGACCCCCTACACTGCCCGAACACCACTGCACTGCCCTAAACCCTGAAACACCAGCCCCAGCACGACCCCGTACACTGCCCGCACACCACTGCACTGCCCTAAACCCTGAAACACCAGCCCCAGCACAACCTCGTACACTGCCCGAACACCACTGCACTGCCCTAAACCCTGAAACACCAGCCCCAGCACGACCGCCTACACTGCCCGAAAACTACTGCACTGCCCTAAACCCTGAAACACCACCCCCAGCAAGACTACCTACACTGGCCTAACACCACTGCACTGCCCTAAACCCTGAAACACCACCCCCTGCACGACCCCCTACACTGCCCAAACACTACTGCACTGCCCTAAACCCTGAAACACCACCCCTCAGCACGACACCCTACACTGCCCGAACACCACTGCACTGCCCTAAACCCTGAAACACCACCCCAGCACGACCCCCTACACTGCCCGAACACCACTGCACTAAACCCTGAAACACCACCCCCTGCACGACCCCCTACACTGCCGGAACACCACTGCACTGCCCTAAACCCTGAAACACCACCCCCAGCACGACCCCCTACACTGCCCTAACACCACTGCACTGCCCTAAACCCTGAAACATCACCCCCAGCACAACCCCCTACCCTGCCTGAGCACCATTTCTCTGCCCTAAACCCTGAAACACTAGCCCCAGCACGACCCCCTACACTGCCCGAACACCACTGCACTGCCCTAAACCCTGAAACACCACCCCCAGCACGACCCCCTACACTGCCCGAACACCACTGCACTGCCCTAAACCCTGAAACACCAGCACCAGCAAGACCACCTACACTGCCCGAACACCACTGCATTGCCCTAGACTCTGAAACACCAGCCCCAGCAAGACCCCCTACACTGCCCGAACACCACTGCACTGCCCTAAACCCTGAAACACCAGCCCCAGCATGACCCCCTACACTGCCCTAACACCACTGCCCTAAACCCTGAAACACCAGCCCCAGCACGACCCCCTACACTGCCCGAACACCACTGCACTGCTCTAAACCCTGAAACATCAGCCCCAGCACCACCCCTACAATGCCCGAACACCACTGCACTGCCCTAAACCCTGAAACACCACCCCCTGCACGACCCCCTACACTGCCCAAACACCACTGCACTGCCCTAAACCCTGAAACACCACCCCCTGCACCACCCCCTACACTGCCCGAACACCACTGCACTAAACCCTGAAACACCACCCCCTGCACCACCCCCTACACTGCCCGAACACCACTGCACTGCCCTAAACCCTGAAACACCACCCCCAGCATGACCCCCTTTACTGCTCGAACACCACTGCACTGCCCCAAACCCTGAAACACCACACCCAGCATTACCCCCTACACTGCCCGAACACCACTGCCCTAAACCCTGAAACACCACCCATGCACGACCCTCTACACTGCCCGAACACCACTGCACTGCCCTAAACCCTGAAACACCACCCCCTGCACGACCCCCTACACTGCCCGAACACCACTGCACTGCCCTAAATCCTGAAACACCACCCCCAGCAAGACCCCCTACACTGCCCGAACACCACTGCACTGCCCTAAACCCTAGAACACTACCCCCAGCATGACCCCATACACTACCCAAACACCACTGCACTACCCTAAACCCTAAAACACTCCCCCAGCACGACCCCCTACACTACCCGAACACCACTGCACTGCCCTAAACCCTAAAACACTCCCCCAGTACGACCCCTACACTACCTAAACACCACTGCACTGCCCTAAACCCTAAAACACTACCCCCGCATGACCCCCTACACTACCCAAATACCAATGCACTACCCTAATCCCTAAAACACTAGCCCCGCACAACCCCCTACACTACCCAAAGACCACTGCACTACCCTAAACTCTAAAACAATACCCCCCGCACGACTCCCTACACTACCCAAAGACCACTGCACTACCCTAAACCCTAAAACACGACCTCCTACACTACACAAACACCAATGCACTACCCTAAACCCTAAAAAACTACCCCAGCACGAACCCCTACACTACCCAAACACCACTGCACTACCCTAAACCATAAAACACTACCCCCAGCAGTACCCCCTACGCTTCCCAAACACCACTGCACTACCCTAAACCCTAAAACACTACCCCCAGCAGTACCCCCTACACTACCCAAACACCATTGCACTACCCTAAACCCTAAAACACTACCCCCAGCAGTATTCCCTACACTACCCAAACACCACTGCACTACCCTAAACCCTTAAAACACTAACCCCAGCACGACCCCCTACACTACCCAAACACCACTGTACTACCCTAAACCCTAAAACACTCCCCCAGCACGACTCCCTACACTACCCAAACACCACTGCACTACCCTAACCCTACCCCCAGCATGACCCCCTACACTACACAAACACCACTGCACTACCCTAAACCCTAAAACACTACCCCCAGCACGACCCTCTTCACTACCTAAACACAACTGCACAATTTGTTACAGGCGTTGCAACGCAGGCCTGTGGTGCTTACTGGAAGTACCTGGTGGGCTGGTTGGGCCCCAGGGACTCTCAGGATTCAAGGTGACCTAATCCCCCAACTTAAAACGCGCCACGGGGCGCGTTTGCACAGTGGTGAAGGGAGGGGGCGGGGCCTCAGGTGACATGTGCGCAAACACGCCCTGTGGTGCGTTTTAAGTTGGGGAGTTAATTCCCTTTGAATCCTGGGGGCCAACTAGCCCACCAGGTACCTTCAGTAAGCACAACAGAGGTGCGTTGCAGAGAGGTGAAAAAGGTGCGTGGCCTCGGAATGCCTCTCTGCAACTCAGCTCTGTGGTCCTAACTGTAGGTACCTGGGGGCTAGTTGGACCCCAGGGACCCTCAGGATTCAAGGGGACTTAATCCCGCAACTTAAAATGCGCCACGGGGCGCGTTTGCACACATGTCACCTCAGGCCCCCTCCCTTCACCACTGTGCAAACGTGCACTGGCTCTGGTTAGTCAGAGTCAGTTACCACCAGTACCCGTCTGAAAAAGTTGTGGGCACAGGATGATTTTGCAACAAGGCCTCTTTCTGCTCCTCTGTTGGTTCTTTCTGCACATCTTTTGCTTCTTTCTGTGCGTTTTTCTTCTTTCTTCACATGTCCTACCTCTGTTGGCATAGTTAGAAACTAGCATTTAAAAAACCTTTGAAATTCACTGAAAAAACCATAGGTTTCAGGCACGTTATAGTTAGAAATTAGCATTTAAAAAACCTTTGAAATTCACTGAAAAAACCATAGGTTTCAGGCACGTTATAATTAGAAATTAGCATTTAAAAAACCTTTGAAATTCACTGAAAAAACCATAGGTTTCAGACACGTTATAGTTAGAAATTAGCATTTAAAAAACCTTTGAAATTCACTGAAAAAACCATAGGTTTTAGGGACAGTTATAGTTAGTTGGACATTGCACTCGTACAAACCCGTGAAATTCCCCTGTTATAGTTAGTTCAGCTAACTATAACTCGCGCCCCGCAATGCACTGCTGATGACGTCACATATTACATCACTCATGACATGGTCAGTGACATCACTGATGACATCACTGATGACATCTCAAATGATATCACTGATGACATCATCCATGTGATAATTTCATGCATCTTCTCACACCCTAATATAACTTTTGATACACCCACTCTAAATTACAGACTGCCATTCTCAAAACCATAGACACTCCAACACCAAAAACTACATACCCACTCACTGATTCTTAGGTCTACACACACATCCACTCACTCACCTGTACAGTCACTCATACTTACAGTCACTCAGTACAGGACTATCATATGCACTCATACACCTATATAAACACTCACACACCGCCACTCATCCATAGAGGTACTCACACACCTAGTCAGTCATGCAAAAAATTAATCACACACCCATTTACTCACCTATACAGTTATACACACACCAGCTCACTTACTCATACAAATACTAGCACATTCTTACGCTCTTATACAATAACTGATACAAGCACACACGCATCCATACAGCCACTCTCACAATAACACACTCTCACTTATAGCCATTTAAATACTCTAACACACATATATACTGCCTTTTACATATGTAGTTACTCGCACATGTACCACTGAGATATACATTCACTCACTAACACACCCATACACACACTCACCCACCCAAGCAGTCCAGCACAGATGCACTCTTGAAATCATGCACCCAGTGAATCACCCACTCACACATCTATGTATAGAGTCACACACACCCCACCCACACAAACACTCAGGCAGCCATACAGATACTCAGAGAACCAATCAAGAACCCATATAGACACTCATGTAGCTATTCGCAAATCCATGCATCCACTTACACACCAACAAACAGACGGATACAGACATTCACACAGTTTAGTCACTAACCCATGCATTCAGTAAGATACGTTTAATCACTCACTTGTAGAGTCAGTCACTCACGTACTAAATCATCCATTCAGACACTTATACACCCACTCATTCTTCAATACCCCTTTCCCTATATATATCAAAATTATTTAAACTTTACAGAAACACAGTCACTGGATGATGTCATCAGTGATGTCATCAGTGATGTCATTTGAGATGTCATCAGTGATGTCATCAGTGATGTCACTGACCATGTCATGAGTGATGTAATATGTGACGTCATCAGCAGTGCATTGCGGGGGCGCGAGTTATAGTTAGCTGAACTAACTATAACAGGGGAATTTCACGGGTTTTGTACGAGTGCAATGTCCAACTAACTATAACTGTCCCTAAAACCTATGGTTTTTTCAGTGAATTTCAAAGGTTTTTTAAATGCTAATTTCTAACTATAACGTGTCTGAAACCTATGGTTTTTTCAGTGAATATATATATATATATTATCTACTGGCGGTCGCCAGTAGATAGTTATAGTTAAGACCTATTTTCCATAGGAAATCCGCAACATTCTATTTGAAATAACTCTTGCGTCGGTTGACGAATCTTTGCGAAATTTTCAAACTTTATGGCCCGCTCCGGTCCGCTCCTACCCTGAAAGTTTCGGGGTGATTCGTCAAGCGGGGGCTGAGAAAAAAGGGGGGTCCCAAAACGTGTATTCCCCATTCATTTTCCCATAGGAAACTTTAGCCACGGCTACAGCCCGAACTGCTGAACGGAATTACACAAAATGTGGCAAAGAGGTAGTTCTTGGTTCAGAAAGAACCCTTTTTGTTAAATGGTGTAAATCCGTTCAGTAGTTGCTGAGAAAATCAAAAGTAAAAACACATATCTGGGCGGAGCCTAACCACACATGTCATCGTGAGATCTGATTGGCTGTCAGCACTTCATCCTGGAATTGCTGGCAGCCATCTTGGGACCAATATAAATGATAGTACCCTATTGAAATGCATTGTAGTGAATCGAAGATTTTGAGGGTTACCAAAAGGAGAACTATAAAGGGTGATAACAGACTTTAGTTACATTAGAATTCATTTGTTGATGGTACCATACTAATTTGAGGAATTGTGGTGTGTTCTAAGGTGATTTTACCCTGTGAAAAACCTTCTGCTGGGATATCATGAATCCTGTTTGAGAGAAAACTATTTTCACATGCTTGCCCCATACAGTTTTGGAAGGTGCTCCAGAAGCTAAAATGAGAGCATATTTTCTGAAAATTCACATTATCTTTCTCAGTCATGTGAGAATGAAGTCTGACATTCTCAGTAAAACATGTACATCCAACAATGGCAGAGACTGTCAGTTGATTCCTTTGTGTTCTACTGCAGCTTCCCAGAGTGTTCTAAAGAACAACTGGAGTGCTAACAGCCTTACTTATGACAAAAGTATGGCACACCTGAAGCCATCTTGATTGGAATAAACTGGTAACACTTAAAACATTTAATTTAAAAAGGAACAAAATGATGGGGTTCATTTTGTCATAGAAATTATGGTTAGTGCTGAAGAAAGAAACATTAGGACATGTTTCAAGTGTGATCTCAAATATCTTCCTGTTATATTTCAACAGGAGCAGCCTGTCCGTTGATGCCTTTGTGTTCTACTGCAGCTTCCCAGAGTGTTCTAAAGAACAACTAGAGCGCCAACAGCCTTACTTATGACAAAAGTATGGCACACCTGAAGCCATCTTGATTGGAATAAATTGGTAACACTTAAAACATTTAATTTAAAAAGGAACAAAATGAGGGGGTTCATTTTGCCATAGAAATTATGGTTAGTGCTGCAAAAAGAAAATTTAGGGCATGTTTTAAGTGAGATCTCAAATCCTCTTCTATTTCATTAGAAAATTCTGACATGCAGACTGAAACAATCACTTTCAATACCAGCAGTAGACTTCCAGTTAACTCCTTGGTGAGCAGTAGCTTTACTACAGTGATCTAATGAACAACTAGAGTGCTAACATTCTGAATTTATGGCAAATGTGTGACACATCTGAATGCCTTCTTGATAGAATCAAAGTAAAAAACTGAAAGCATTTCCTACTGAGGAGACTGTAGTAAATGAGGAAATTAGGAAACTTCATAACAAATAAGTCTCCCAAGATGGCCACCAGAGAAAAAAGAGCCCAAATGTAGCACAAATATCACCCAGAGGTAGCCCACGTATAGCCCAATGACAGAAGTGTGCAAAACACTTTTTATTTTTGTTTTTTTGCAGTTTTATATAGTGCAGACTGGTCAGGTATTGGAGTGCTTTACATGAGCATTGGTTACATCACACAAGGACAAATTCATGTTGGTTGACCCCTACACTACCCAAACACCACTGCACTACCCTAAACCCTAAAACACTACCCCCAGCACGACCCCCTTCACTGACCAAACACAACTGCACTACCCTAAACTCAAAAACACTACCCCAGCACGACTCCCTACACTACCCAAACACAACTGCACTACCCTAAACTCAAAAACACTACCCCCAGCACGACCCCCTACACTATCCAAACACCACTGCACTACCCTAAACCCTAAATCTACCCCCTACACTACACAAATACCACTGCACTACCCTAAACCCTAAAACACTAGAACCCAGCACGACCCCCTACAGTACACAAACACCACTGCACTACCCTAAACCCTAAAACACTACCCCCTACACTACACAAACACCATTGCACTACCCTAAACCCTAAAACACTACCCCAGCACGACCCCCTACACTACCCAAACACCACTGGACTACCCTAAACCCTAAAACACTACCCCCAGCACAACTCCCTACACTACCTAAACACCACTGCACCACACTAAACCCTAAATCTACCCCCAGCATGACCTCCCACACTACACAAACACCACTGCACTACCCTAAACCCTAAACCACTACCCCCAGCATGACCCCCTACACTACCCAAACACCACTGCACTACCCTATACCACAACCCCGTACACTACACAAACACAACTGCACTACCCTAAACCATAAAACACAACCCCCAGCATGACCCCCTACACTACACAACGACTGCACTACCCTAAAACACAACCCCCAGCATGACCCCCTACACTACACAAACACCACTGCACTACCCTAAACCCCCTACACTATACAAACACCACTGCATTACTCTAAACCCTAAAACACTACCCCCAGCACGACCCCTCACAACACAAACACCACTGCACTACCCTAAACCCTAAATCGACTCCCCAGCACGACCCCTACACTACCCAAACACCACTGCCATACCCTAAACACTAAAACACTACCCCCAGCATGAACCCCTACACTACCCAAACACCACTGCACTACCCTAAACCCTAAAAACACTACCACCAGCACAACCCCCTACACTACACAAACACCACTGCACTACCCTAAACCCTAAAACACTACCCCCAGCAAGACTCCCTACACTACCCAAACACCACTGCACTACCCTCAAACGCCAAATCTACCCCCAGCACGACCCCCTACACTACCCAAACACCACTGCACTACCCTAAACCATAAAACACTACCCCCAGCATGACCCCCTACACTACACAAACACCACTGCACTACCCTAAACCACTAACCCAGCACGGCCCCCTACACTACAGCACTACCCTAAAGCCTAAAACACTACCCCCAGCACGACCCCCTACACTACTGCACTACCCTAAACCCTAAAACACTACCCCCAGCACGACCCCCTACACCACCCAAACACCACTGCACTACCCTAAACCCTAGAAAAGAAACCCCCACCCCATACCCAATCCCCCTTACCGCTCACTCCTCGTGGTTCCTCTCTCCTCGTGGTTCCTGCTTCACGTTGTCTCCGAGGGCGGTGCACGTCGTTGTGAGGAAACGGAACAGCCTCTGTTTCCTTACAACGACATGGATCGATCTACATGTTTTTAGAACGCATGGTCATTTACCATACATACCTTTACAACAAAATTCGTTGTAAAGGCATGCGTGGTAAATGACCATGCGTTCTAAAAAAATGCGTTGTAATGACTTTGTGATGTACAACGCATGCGTGGTAATACATGCTTTGTAATGGTATCGCAAAGTAAAAAAAGTCGTTGTAACGGCTGTTTACCGATCGAAGCTGGCCCCTGTTCTTCAGTGAGACGTTTATTTGATTAATTAGGAGGAAGGAATGTGTTTTTTTACCGAAAAGTGCATTCCCGGCTGTTGTATTGTGAAAGTGTCCGCGTGGCCTGGTTTCACTTCCGGTGAGAGAGTGGAAGAGTCTGTTTGGATCTAAAGGAGTTCTGTTGTTGGACGGGGCCGGCGCGACATGTCATCAGAAAACATAGCTAATGGAAAGCGTCCTCCCTGAAGTGTGAAGCAGTGCCATGAGAGGTCAACGAGTGTGCGTCCCACCGCAGTATGACCGTACCGCGTGACCCATGTGCCACCTCCAGGGTACGGGAGGCAGAAGCGGCATCGCAGGTCCTCTTGAAGACCGTTGTAGCACTAATTCTACATTTTGGTACTAGGGCATTTTAACTTCGTTGTTCCTGCCAGATACAAAGAGAAGATCCTGTGTTAGTCAGTGCCCTCGTTACCTTTTTTGTGGGTTGTGGTGCTTGTCACTTCGCTGCCCCGCCGGTGCACACGACTGGGCACCCCACCTCGTGTGCCATCTGCAGGGCCTCTGCCCTCGGATCACTGGTTTCGGTTTCTGGAGTGGCAACATAAACAGTTGCTCCCAAAGGACTAGCCTGAACACTTAGGTGAATATCCCCTGCACCAGCATTCCACGGAAATTCTTTCCTAGCTCTCCCACGTCAACGAGGACGTCAAAATAGCATGGCTCCGCTCGCGACACCGTATGACGTCATCGGAGCCATAAGAGAACCTCGTCGGCGTGCTGACGTCAGTTCCACCCATTTTTCCGTGCCACCGAGGCAAACAGGGGACCGAGACATTTTCACATGTATACATAGTATAATAAATATATATATATTCACTGAAAAAACCATAGGTTTCAGGCACGTTATAGTTAGAAATTAGCATTTAAAAAACCTTAGAAATTCACTGAAAAAACCATAGGTTTCAGGCACGTTATAGTTAGAAATTAGCATTTAAAAAACCTTAGAAATTCACTGAAAAAACCATAGGTTTCAGGGGCGTTATAGTTAGTTGGACATTTCACTCGTACAAAACCATAGAAATTCCCCCGTTATAGTTAGTTCAGCTAACTATAACTCGCTCACCCGCAATGCACTGCTGATGACGTCACATATTACATCACTCATGACATGGTCAGTGACATCACTCATGACATCACTGATGACATCTCAAATGACATCACTGATGACATCACTGATGACATCATCCAGTGAATGTGTGTGTTTCTGAAAATTAAATATGTTTTATATATGTATATCTCAAGGTCGATGGAAGAATAAATGGGTATATAAGTGTCTAAATGGATGATTTTGTTTTGTAAAATTGATTGTATAACTGACTAAGTGTATCTTAGTGAATACATGGGTTAGTGAGTAATGTTTAAATATGAAAATATCTGTATCAGTCTCTCACTTTGTGTATAAGTGGCTGCATGGGTTGGTGAGTAGCTACATGAGTGTCTATATGGGTTATTAGTTGGTTTTTGAGTATCAGTATGAGGGTCTGTATGGTTCGGTGGGGGGTATTACTTAGTGCATAGATGCATGAATGAGTGACTCACTGTTTGTATGTGTTGAAGACAGCATGTGTGCAGGACTGTATAGGTGGATGAGTATGTGTATGGGTGTGTTAGTGAGTGAATGACTGTCTCAATAGTGTCTTTATGAGTAACTACATATGTTTTAAACTAGTATATGTGTATTGGTGTATATAAGTGAGTATATGTGAGAGTGAGAGATTGGAAGAGTTCCTGTACAAATAAGTAGGTGTTTCTATAAGTGATTGTTTAAGAGAGTAAGTATGTGTAAGTTTCTGTAGAAGTAAGTGTGGTAGTGTGTGTATAACTGTATATGCAAGTAATTGGATGTTTGATACTTTGTTTGCATGTGTGACTATGTGTGTGAGTAACTCTATGGATGAGTGGCGGTGTGTAACAGGATGTATAGGTGTATGAGTACATATGATGAGTGAGTACATGTATGAGTGACTGTATAGGGACTGTTGGTGAATGAGTGGATGTGTGTGTAGATCTTGGAATTACTGAATAGGTGTGTTGTAACTGGTATTGGTATGTCCATTGTTTTGAAAATGTTAGTTTGTATTTTTGAGTGTGTGTATCAAAGGTTATATTAGGGTGAGAGGAGGTCTGCCACTATCACAAGACTGATGTCATCAGTGATGTCATTTGAGATGTCATCAGTGATGTCACTGACCATGTCATGAGTGATGTAATATGTGACGTCATCAGCAGTGCATTGCGGGCGCGCGAGTTATAGTTAGCTGAACTAACTATAACGGGGGAATTTCTATGGTTTTGTACGAGTGAAATGTCCAACTAACTATAACGTCCCTGAAACCTATGGTTTTTCAGTGAATATATATATATATTTATATATATATATTCACTGAAAAACCATAGGTTTCAGACACGTTATAGTTAGAAATTAGCATTTAAAAAACCTTTGAAATTCACTGAAAAAACCATAGGTTTTAGGGACAGTTATAGTTAGTTGGACATTTCACTCGTACAAAACCATAGAAATTCCCCCGTTATAGTTAGTTCAGCTAACTATAACTCGCGCCCCACAATGCACTGCTGATGACGTCACATATTACATCACTCATGACATGGTCAGTGACATCACTGATGACATCACTGATGACATCTCAAATGACATCACTGATGACATCATCCAGTGACTGTGTTTCTGTAAAGTTTAAATATGTTTAATATATATAGGGAAAGGCGTATTGAAGAATGAGTGGGTGTATAAGTGTCTGAATGGATGATTTAGTACGTGAGTGACTGACTCTACAAGTGAGTGATTAAACGTATCTTACTGAATGCATGGTTTAGTGACTAAACTGTGTGAATGTCTGTATCCGTCTGTTTGTTGGTGTGTAAGTGGATGCATGGATTTGCGAATAGCTACATGAGTGTCTATATGGGTTATTGATTGGTTCTCTGAGTATCTGTATGGCTGCCTGAGTGTTTGTGTGGGTGGGGTGTGTGTGACTCTGTACATAGATGTGTGAGTGGGTGATTCACTGGGTGCATGATTTCAAGAGTGCATCTGTGATGGACTGCTTGGGTGGGTGAGTGTGTGTATGGGTGTGTTAGTGAGTGAATGTATATCTCAGTGGTACATGTGCGAGTAACTACATATGTAAAAGGCAGTATATATGTGTGTTAGAGTATTTAAATGGCTATAAGTGAGAGTGAGTGATTGTGAGAGTGGCTGTATGGATGCGTGTGTGCTTGTATCAGTTATTGTATAAGAGCGTAAGAATGTGCTAGTATTTGTATGAGTAAGTGAGCTGGTGTGTGTATAACTGTATAGGTGAGTAAATGGGTGTGTGATTAATTTTTTGCATGACTGACTAGGTAGGTGTGTGAGTACCTCTATGGATGAGTGGCAGTGTGTGAGTGTTTATATAGGTGTATGAGTGCATATGATAGTCCTGTACTGAGTGACTGTACGGGTGAGTGAGTGGATGTGTGTGTAGACCTAAGAATCAGTGAGTGGGTATGTAGTTTTTGGTGTTGGAGTGTCTATGGTTTTGAGAATGACAGTCTGTAATTTAGAGTGGGTGTATCAAAAGTTATATTAGGGTGTGAGAAGATGCATGAAATTATCACATGGATGATGTCATCAGTGATGTCATCAGTGATGTCACTGACCATGTCATGAGTGATGTAATATGTGACGTCATCAGCAGTGCATTGCGGGGGCGCGAGTTATAGTTAGCTGAACTAACTATAACGGGGGAATTTATATGGTTTTGTACGAGTGAAATGTCCAACTAACTAGAACTGTCCCTAAAACCTATGGTTTTTTCAGTGAATTTCAAAGGTTTTTAAATGCTAATTTCTAACTATAACATGTCTGAAACCTATGGTTTTTCAGTGAATTTCAAAGGTTTTTTAAATGCTAGTTTCTAACTATGCCTACAGAGGTAGGACATGTGAAGAAAGAAGAAAAAACGCACAGAAAGAAGCAAAAGATGTGCAGAAAGAACCAACAGAGGAGCAGAAAGTGGCCTTGTTGCAAAATCATCCTGTGCCCACAACTTTTTCAGACGGGTACTGGTGGTAACTGACTGACTAACCAGAGCCAGTGCTATGCTAAAAGACACTTAGAATACAGTGAAAACCCCTACATACACTAGGGAACACTATGCGTTGGGGTACCCCTGTGATTAGCATGACCTCCTCTACAAGTCCCTAGTACATAATAGGGCAGGGGATTAAAACTACCTCTTAAAATGCGCTACAGGGCGCGTTTGCACAGTGGTGAAGGGAGGGGGCCTGAGGTGACGTGTGCAAACACGCCCGTGGCGCGTTTTAAGTTGCGGGATTAAGTCCCCTTGAATCCTGAGGGTCCCTGGGGCCCAACTAGCCCCCAGGTACCTACAGTTAGGACCACAGAGCTGAGTTGCAGAGAGGCGTTCCGAGGCCACGCACCTTTTTTACCTCTCTGCAACGCAACTCTGTTGTGCTTACTGAAGGTACCTGGTGGGCTAGTTGGCCCCCAGGGTCCCTCAGGATTCAAAGGGAATTAATTCCCCAACTTAAAACGCACCATAGGGCGTGTTTGAGCACACGTCACCTGAGGCCCCGCCCCCTCCCTTAACCACTGTGCAAACGCGCCCCGTGGCGCGTTTTAAGTTGGGGGATTAGGTCACCTTGAATCCTGAGGGTCCCTGGGGCCCAACTAGCCCACCAGGTACTTCCAGTAAGCACCACAGGCCTGCGTTGCAACGCCTGTAACAAATTGTGCAGTTGTGTTTAGGTAGTGAAGAGGGTCGTGCTGGGGGTAGTGTTTTAGGGTTTAGGGTAGTGCAGTGGTGTTTGTGTAGTGTAGGGGGTCATGCTGTGGGTAGTTTTAGGGTTTAGGGTAGCGCAGTGGTGTTTGGGTAGTGTAGGGAGTCGTGCTGGGGGAGTGTTTTAGGGTAGTGCAGTGTTGTTTGGGTAGTGTAGGGGGTCGTGCTGGGGGTAGTGTTTTAGGGTAGTGCAGTGGTGTTTGGGTAGTGTAGGGGGTCGTGCTGGGGGTAGTGATTTAGGGTAGTGCAGTGGTGTTTGGGTAGTGTAGGGGGTACTGCTGGGGGTATTGTTTTAGGATTTAGGGTAGTGCAGTGGTGTTTGGGTAGTGTAGGGGGTACTGCTGGGGGTATTGTTTTAGGATTTAGGGTAGTGCAGTGGTGTTTGGGTAGTGTAGGGGGTACTGCTGGGGGTAGTGTTTTAGGGTTTAGGGTAGTGCAGTGGTGTTTGGGTAGTGTAGGGGTTCGTGCTGGGGGTAGTTTTTAGGGTTTAGGGTAGTGCAGTGGTGTTTGTGTAGTGTAGGGGGTAGTGTTTTAGGGTTTAGGGTAGTGCAGTGGTGTTTGTGTAGTGTAGGAGGTCGTGTTTTAGGGTTTAGGGTAGTGCAGTGGTCTTTGGGTAGTGTAGGGAGTTGTGCGGGGGTAGTGTTTTAGGGTTTAGGGTAGTGCAGTGGTCTTTGGGTAGTGTAGGGGTCGTGCGGGGGTAGTGTTTTAGGAATTAGGGTAGTGCATTGGTGTTTGGGTAGTGTAGGGGGTCATGCGGGGGTAGTGTTTTAGGGTTTAGTGCAGTGGTGTTTGGGTAGTGTAGGGGGTCGTGCTGGGGGAGGGGTTTAGGGCAGTGCATTGGTGTTCGGGTAGTTTAGGGGGTCGTGCTGGGGGAGTGTTTTAGGGTTTAGGGCAGTGCAGTCATGTTCGGGTAGTGTAGGGGGTCGTGCTGGGGGGAGTATTTTAGGGTTTAGGGTAGTGCAGTGGTGTTCGGGTAGTGTAGGGGTCGTGCTGGGGGTCGTGTTCTAGGGTTTCGGGCCGTGCAGTGGTGTTCGGGCAGTGTAGGGGGTCGTGCTGGGGGTGGTGTTTTAGGGTTTAGGGCAGTGCAGTGGTGTTCGGGCAGTATAGGGGGTCGTGCTGGGGGTGGTGTTTCAGGGTTTGAGTGCAGTGGTGTTCGGGCAGTGTAGGGGGTCGTGCAGGGGTGGTGTTTCAGGGTTTAGGGCAGTGCAGTGGTGTTCGGGCAGTGTAGGGGGTCGTGCAGGGGTGGTGTTTCAGGGTTTAGGGCAGTGGTGTTCGGGCAGTGTAGGGGGTCGTGCTGGGGGTGGTGTTTCAGGGTTTAGGGCAGTGCAGTGGTGTTCGGGCAGTGTAGGGGGCGGTGCAGGGGTGGTGTTTCAGGGTTTAGTGCAGTGGTGTTCGGGCAGTGTAGGGGGTGGTGTTTCAGGGTTTAGGGCAGTGCAGTGGTGTTCGGGCAGTGTAGGGGGGTCGTGCAGGGGGTGGTGTTTCAGGGTTTAGGGCAGTGCAGTGGTGTTCGAGCAGTGTAGGGGGTCATGCTGGAACTGGTGTTTCAGGGTTTAGGGCAGTGCAGTGGTGTTCGGGCAGTGTAGGTGGCCGTGCTGGGGCTGGTGTTTCAGGGTTTAGGGCAGTGCAGTGGTGTTCGGGCAGTGTGGGGGGTCATGCTGGGGCTGGTGTTTCAGGGTTTAGGGCAGTGCAGTGGTTTCGGGCAGTGTAGGGGTCTTGCTGGGGCTGGTGTTTCAGAGTCTAGGGCAGTGCAGTGGTGTTCGGGCAGTGTAGGGGTCTTGCTGGGGCTGGTGTTTCAGGGTTTCGGGCAGTGCAGTGGTGTTCGGGCAGTGTAGGGGGTCGTGCTGGGGGTGGCGTTTCAGGGTTTAGGGCAGAGCAATGGTGTTCAGGGCAGTGTAGGGGTTGTGCTGGAGGTGGTGTTTCAGGGTTTGGAGTGCAGTGGTGTTCGGGCAGTGTAGGGGTCTTGCTGGGGGTGGTGTTTCAGGGTTTAGAGCAGTGGTGTTCAGGCAGTGTAGGGAGTCTTGCTGTGGGTGATGTTTAAGGGTTTAGGGCAGTGCAGTGGTGTTCGGGCAGTGTAGGGGGTCGTGCTACGGGTGGTGTTTCAGGGTTTAGGGCAGTGCTGTGGTGTTCCGGCAGTGTAGGGGGTCGTGCAGGGGGTGGTGTTTCAGGGTTTAGGGCAGTGCAGTGGTGTTCGGGCAGTGTAGGGGGTCGTGCTGGGGGTGGTGTTTCAGGGTTTAGGGCAGTGCAGTGGTGTTCGGGCAGTGTAGGATGTTGTGCTGAGGGGTGGTGTTTCAGGGTTTAGGGCAGTACAGTGGTGTTTGGGCAGTGTAGGGGTGGTGTTTCAGGGTTCAGTGCAGTGGTGTTCGGCCAGTGTAGGTGGTCTTGCTGGGGGTGGTGTTTCAGGGTTAGTGCAGTGGTGTTCGGGCAGTGTAGGGGGTCTTGCTGGGGGTGGGGTTTCAGGGTTTAGGGCAGTGCAGTGGTGTTCGGGTAGTTTAGGGGGTCGTGCTGGGGGAGTGTTTTAGGGTTTAGGGCAGTGCAGTCATGTTCGGGTAGTGTAGGGGGTCGTGCTGGGGGAGTATTTTAGGGTTTAGGGCAGTGCAGTCATGTTCGGGTAGTGTAGGGGGTCGTGCTGGGGGAGTATTTTAGGGTTTAGGGTAGTGCAGTGGTGTTCGGGTAGTGTAGGGGGTCGTGCTGGGGGAGTGTTTTAGGGTTTAGGGCAGTGCAGTCATGTTCGGGTAGTGTAGGGGTCGTGCTGGGGGAGTATTTTAGGGTTTAGGGTAGTGCAGTGGTGTTCGGGTAGTGTAGGGGGTCGTGCTGAGGGTAGTGTTCTAGGGTTTCGGGCCGTGGAGTGGTGTTCGGGCAGTGTAGGGGGTCGTGCTGGGGGTGGTGTTTTAGGGTTTAGGGCAGTGCAGTGGTGTTCGGGCAGTGTAGGGGTCGTGCTGGGGGTGGTGTTTCAGGGTTTAGTGCAGTGGTGTTCGGGCAGTGTAGGGGGTCGTGCAGGGGGTGGTGTTTCAGGGTTTAGGGCAGTGCAGTGGTGTTCGGGCAGTGTAGGAGGTCGTGCAGGGGGTGGTGTTTCAGGGTTTAGGGCAGTGGTGTTAGGGCAGTGTAGGGGGTCGTGCTGGGGGTGATGTTTCAGGGTTTAGGGCAGTGCAGTGGTGTTCGGGCAGTGTAGGGGCGGTGCAGGGGTGGTGTTTCAGGGTTTAGTGCAGTGGTGTTCGGGCAGTGTAGGGGGTGGTGTTTCAGGGTTTAGGGCAGTGCAGTGGTGTTCGGGCAGTGTAGGGGGTCGTGCAGGGGGTGGTGTTTCAGGGTTTAGGGCAGTGCAGTGGTGTTCGAGCAGTGTAGGGGGTCATGCTGGGGCTGGTGTTTCAGGGTTTAGGGCAGTGCAGTGGTGTTCGGGCAGTGTAGGTGGCCGTGCTGGGGCTGGTGTTTCAGGGTTTAGGGCAGTGCAGTGGTGTTCGGGCAGTGTGGGGGTCATGCTGGGGCTGGTGTTTCAGGGTTTAGGGCAGTGCAGTGGTGTTCGGGCAGTGTAGGGGGTCTTGCTGGGGCTGGTGTTTCAGAGTCTAGGGCAGTGCAGTGGTGTTCGGGCAGTGTAGGGGGTCTTGCTGGGGCTGGTGTTTCAGGGTTTCGGGCAGTGCAGTGGTGTTCGGGCAGTGTAGGGGGTCGTGCTGGGGGTGGCGTTTCAGGGTTTAGGGCAGAGCAATGGTGTTCAGGGCAGTGTAGGGGGTTGTGCTGGAGGTGGTGTTTCAGGGTTTGGGTGCAGTGGTGTTCGGGCAGTGTAGGGGGTCTTGCTGGGGGTGGTGTTTCAGGGTTTAGGGCAGTGGTGTTCAGGCAGTGTAGGGGGTCTTGCTGTGGGTGATGTTTCAGGGTTTAGGGCAGTGCAGTGGTGTTCGGGCAGTGTAGGGGGTCGTGCTACGGGTGGTGTTTCAGGGTTTAGGGCAGTGCAGTGGTGTTCCGGCAGTGTAGGGGGTCGTGCAGGGGGTGGTGTTTCAGGGTTTAGTGCAGTGGTGTTCGGGCAGTGTAGGGGGTCGTGCTGGGGGTGGTGTTTCAGGGTTTAGGGCAGTGCAGTGGTGTTCGGGCAGTGTAGGATGTTGTGCTGAGGGGTGGTGTTTCAGGGTTTAGGGCAGTACAGTGGTGTTTGGGCAGTGTAGGGGTGGTGTTTCAGGGTTCAGTGCAGTGGTGTTCGGCCAGTGTAGGTGGTCTTGCTGGGGGTGGTGTTTCAGGGTTAGTGCAGTGGTGTTCGGGCAGTGTAGGGGGTCTTGCTGGGGGTGGGGTTTCAGGGTTTAGGGCAGTGCAGTGGTGTTCGGGCAGTGTAGGGGTCTTGCTGGGGCTGGTGTTTCAGGGTTTAGGGCAGTGCAGTGGTGTTCGGGCAGTGTAGGGGTCGTGCTGGGGCTGGTGTTTCAGGGTTTAGGGCAGTGCAGTGGTTTTCGGGCAGTGTAGGTGGTCGTGCTGGGGCTGGTGTTTCAGGGTTTAGGGCAGTGCAGTGGTGTTCGGGCAGTGTACGGGGTTGTGCTGGGGCTGGTGTTTCAGGGTTTAGGGCAGTGCAGTGGTGTTTGGGCAGTGTACGGGGTTGTGCTGGGGCTGGTGTTTCAGGGTTTAGGGCAGTGCAGTGGTGTTCGGGCAGTGTAGGGGATCGTGCTGGGGGTGGGGTTTCAGGGTTTAGGGCAGTGCAGTGGTGTTCGGGCAGTGTAGGGGGTCGTGCTGGGGCTGGTGTTTCAGAGTTTAGGGCAGTGCAGTGGTGTTCGGGCAGTGTAGGGGGTCGTGCTGGGGCTGGTGTTTCAGGGTTTTGGGCAGAGCAGTGGTGTTCGGGCAGTGTAGGGATCGTGCTGGGGGTGGTGTTTCAGGGTTTAGGGCAGTGCAGTGGTGTTCGGGCAGTGTAGGGGGTCTTGCTGGGGGTGGTGTTTCAGGGTTTAGGGCAGTGGTGTTCGGGCAGTGTAGGGGGTCTTGCTGGGGGTAGTGTTTCAGGGTTTAGGGCAGTGCAGTGGTGTTCGTGCAGTGTAGGGGTCGTGCTGGGGGTGGAGTTTCAGGGTTTAGGGCAGTGCAGTAGTGTTCGGGCAGTGTAGGGGGTCGTGCAGGGGGTGGTGGTTTAGGGCAGTGCAGTGGTGTTCGGGCAGTGTAGGGGGTCGTGCAGGGGGTGGTGTTTCAGGGTTTAGGGCAGTGTAGTGGTGTTCGGGCAGTGTAGGGGGTCGTGCTGGGGCTGGTGTTTCAGGGTTTAGGGCCGTGCAGTGGTGTTCGGGGAGTGTAGGGGGTCTTGCTGGGGGTGGTGTTTTAGGGCAGTGGTGTTCGGGCAGTGTAGGGGTTCTTGCTGGGGGTGATGTTTCAGGGTTTAGGGAAGTGCAGTGTTCGGGCAGTGTAGGGGGTCTTGCTGGGGGTAGTGTTTCAGGGTTTAGGGCAGTGCAGTGGTGTTCGTGCAGTGTAGGGGGTCATGCTGGGGATGGTGTTTCAGGGTCTAGGGCAGTGCAGTGGTGTTCGGGCAGTGTAGGGGGTCGTGCTGGGGCTGGTGTTTCAGGGTTTAGGGCAGTGCAGTGGTGTTCGGGGAGTGTAGGGGGTCTTGCTGGGGGTGGTGTTTCAGGGTTTAGGGCAGTGGTGTTCGGGCAGTGTAGGGGTTCTTGCTGGGGGTGATGTTTCAGGGTTTAGGGAAGTGCAGTGTTGTTCGGGCAGTGTAGGGGTCTTGCTGGGGGTAGTGTTTCAGGGTTTAGGGCAGTGCAGTGGTGTTCGTGCAGTGTAGGGGTCATGCTGGGGATGGTGTTTCAGGGTCTAGGGCAGTGCAGTGGTGTTCGGGCAGTGTAGGGGGTCGTGCTGGGGGTGGTGTTTCAGGGTTTAGTGCAGTGGTGTTCGGGCAGTGTAGGGGGTCGTGCTGGGGCTGGTGTTTCAGGGTTCAGTGCAGTGTTGTTCAGGCAGTGTAGGAGGTCGTGCTGAGGCTGGTGTTTCACGGTTTAGGGCAGTGCAGTGGTGCTCGGGCAGTGTAGGGGGTCGTGCTGGGGGTGGTGTTTCAGGGTAGTGCAGTGGTGTTCGGGCAGTGTAGGGGGTCGTGTTGGGGCTGGTGTTTCAAGGTTTAGGGCAGTGCAGTGGTGTTCGGGCAGTGTAGGGGTCGTGCTGGGGCTGGTGTTTCAGGGTTTTGGGCAGAGCAGTGGTGTTCGGGCAGTGTAGGGGGTCGTGCTGGGGGTGGTGTTTCGGGGTTTAGGGCAGTGTAGGGGTGTTCGGGCAGTGTAGGGGGTCGTGAAGGGGTGGTGTTTCAGGGTTTAGGGCAGTGCAGTGGTGTTCGGGCAGTGTAGGGGGTCGTGCTAGGGGTGGTGTTTCAGGGTTTAGGGCAGTGCAGTGGTGTTCGGGCAGTGTAGGGGGTCGTGCAGGGGCTGGTGTTTCAGGGTTTAGTGCAGTGGTGTTCGGGCAGTGTAGGGGTCGTGCTGGGGGTAGTGTTTTAGGGTTTAGGGTAGTGCAGTGGTGTTTGTGTAGTGTAGGGGGTCATGTTTTAGGGTAGTGCAGTGGTGTTTGGGTAGTGTAGGGGTCGTGCTGGGGGTAGTGTTTTAGGATTTAGGTTAGTGCAGTGGTGTTTGGGTAGTGTAGGGGGTCTTGCTGGGGGTAGTGTTTTAGGGTTTAGGGTAGTGCAGTGGTGCTTGTGTAGTGTAGGGGTCGTGCTGGGGGTAGTGTTTTAGGGTTTAGGGTAGTGCAGTGGTGTTTGTGTAGTGTAGGGGGTCATGTTTTAGGGTAGTGCAGTGGTGTTTGGGTAGTGTAGGGGGTCGTGCTGGGGGTAGTGTTTTAGGATTTAGGTTAGTGCAGTGGTGTTTGGGTAGTGTAGGGGGTCGTGCTCGGGGTAGTGTTTTAGGGTAGTGCAGTGGTGTTTGTGTAGTGTAGGGGGTCATGCTGGAGGTAGTGTTTTAGGGTTTAGGATAGTGCAGTGGTGCTTGTGTAGTGTAGGGGGTCGTGCTGGGGGTAGTGTTTTAGGGTTTAGGGTAGTGCAGTGGTGTTTTTGTAGTGTAGGGGGTCATGTTTTAAGATGCAACGCTCCAATACCTGACCAGTCTGCACTACATAAAACTGCAAAAAACTAAAAATAAAAAGTGTTTTGCACACTTTTGTCATTGGGCTATATGTGGGCTACATCTGGGTAATATTTGTGCTACATTTGGGCTCTTTTTTCACTGGTGGCCATCTTGGAAGGCTTCTTTGTTATGAAGTTTCCTAATTTCCTCATTTACTGCAGTCTCCTCAGTAGGAAATGCTTTCAGTTTTTACTTTGATTCCATCAAGAAGGCATTCAGATGTGTCTCACATTTGCCATAAATTCAGAATGTTAGCACTCTAGTTGCTCATTAGATCACTGTAGTAAAGCTACTGCTCACCAGGGAGTTAACTGGAAGTCTGCTGCTGGTATTGAAAGTGATTGTTTTGAAAATAACAAGGACCCCTGTAAGGTAAATGTAGCAATTCCTAGGACAGGGTAATAGCAATTATGAATAGTAAACTCCTAGGCAATTAAATAAAGATAATGGCACAGTATAGGCCTATAAAAATAAGCCAATAATAAATCCTCACAGTTAATGCAACACAATGTACCAACTCAAAACTGTTTAGAAATTATTTTTTTATCTTTATTTAAAAAAATATATTAATCTTTTCAATTAATCATAAAATCTTTGACATACATATATACATTTCAAACAACAAATATTTAAGGTTACGTCGTAATTGCACTAAACTATCAGATTTTGACCTCCAAGCTGAAAAAATGAAAGAAAAATTTCTAATACGTGGTTATCCACACAGATTAGTTAGGAAGTCATATAAAAGAGCGCGTTACTATGATAGAGACCATCTCCTTACAAATAATACACATAAAAAGATGGACCAACTTGTTTGCATCACTAGACATTCTACTTTGAATGCTAAAGTGAAACAAATAGTTAATGCAAATTGGCATATCCTAAATAGCAATCCAGAAGCAGAAAAAAAGATAGCTAAACCTTTGTTCGCTCATCGTAGGAATAAAAATCTGAAAGATATGATAG
The DNA here is from genome assembly GCA_963921515.1 of Calotriton arnoldi. Taxonomy (NCBI): domain Eukaryota; kingdom Metazoa; phylum Chordata; class Amphibia; order Caudata; family Salamandridae; genus Calotriton; species Calotriton arnoldi. Next base: position 2,561,108 of record CAWUFW010001011.1, read on the forward strand.
TTCATTCCAGATTTAAATCAGATGTTCCCTTTGTTCAAAAATCTATTGATGGCACTGTACCTATCAAAGGGACCTTTAAATGTTCAGTCTGCAAGTCATGTGATCAAGTCCTAGAAGGTGAAACCCTCGTCCATAATGGACACACTATTAAAGCACAACATTTATGGAATTGTAAGACACAGAATGTCATTTATCTAATTTTATGCCCGTGTAAATTAGGCTATGTCGGAGAGACATCTAGAGCAGTTCATATTCGGATTGCTGAACATCGTTCTGCCATCCGGACATCTAAAATGACAGCTCCCTTGGTTAAACATTTTTGGAGACAGACCACAAGCCAGAGGATTTCCAATGGCGAGTTTTAGAAAAAATTAATATTGCAGATAACAACGGCGGATATAAAATCCGCAAAAAAGAGAGGTTTTTTGGATTTTTGTTTTAGATACATTTCAGTGTGGGCTCAATAATGAGTTACCCTGGGAAAATGCCATTTGAAAAACCTTTTTGGAATTGTCTGAATAGTTTACACCTTTGTTGTCCTTGAATGAATACTGACTTTTTAGTATCCGTCATGGATAACTATAGTAATAAGATAATTTATTGGAATGTAATAATTTATGATTTTGAATCAAATATCTTCTATGGATGGGATAGAATTAATTATAGTTTATATCCCCCTATAGTTGTCTGATAGGGTTATGTTATAAAATTACAGCACAAATCTAGAGGAACAATAAAGTTTTTTCTGATACAAAAAGAGTCCACGTCCTTTCTCTGACGTCGGCTATTATTTACGCTGGAGACGTATTTGGACGTTGAATGCGCTACGTACGTCTCACTACGAGTGGCTCTATTCAGTTTCTTATTACGTGAAGACACGTGACAGATTTACGTGTGAATACAAACATTTAAAACTCCAACCATTACGCATAGGGATTCGATCAAGGAAGTGCGTGTGAGCAAGACGAGGACGCGAAGGCGCCATTGCGGTCTGACTCCGTTTTTATCAGGTTAGTAAATGCATCGCTCGCCATAGATTTAGAGGTTATATTATTTATTTGACAGAATATTGGTTTGGTAGAGTTAGAAGCTCTCTAATCTAGATACTTGGTCTGTTGGAAGACATGATAGTGGTAGCTCAGTACGACCCCGCATTTTCGTGGAGTCGTTATTTTCTCTTCCCGCTATTTACATGGATAAAATAGACTTGTAGGCTAACGATAACTCAACATATGTAACATAGGATTTAGATACAAAGCAAAATAGCGGGCACTAGACTGAAACCAATAGGGCCATTATAAATAACACATATACCAATATTTGTATATTTCTTTATTTTTTTAAATAGCTTCATGGATATATTTTAGTCAACAATTAGATAGCAGACGTAACTGTTACCTAATCTTAATTTTATGGTGATTTTCAGATTTTACGAAAGATTCGAAACATATATGAATCGTAATTCTATTCTCCTCATCCAGAGATAGAAGTATTGAATTTATCATCCCTGTCACTATAATTGACATTTCAGTCAGGTATGTAATATCAGATTCCTTCCTTTTTCTGCCATTTTCAGACTCGCTCAGGGTAGTTTTTCAGTATTAAGAATCATATATCTGATCTATTCATTGGCTTTATATATCTTCTTCGATGAAATTGGATTTCATTATCTCTACAGTGTTTATTTCGATAAATCATATACGCCAGTGATGATCGGCGTTTAAATACGATATTGAAGGTATTTCTTCATTAATAAAAGCTTTATTTACCTCAATATATGAGACTTATAAACTTAGAGTTGTTCAGGTAATTTATTTTAGATTTCCATTTTAGAAATCAGTGACTACCTCATTACAAGTCGATGTAATATCTTAAAGCAGCGATCTATCAGTTTTAAGTAAGCAAATCTATATTATTTCGTTTCCTTCTTTATTAATATTAAGAAATCACTTGGGTATCTTGGTTCTCTATTAGTAAATCAATTATTCAATGAGAGTTTTTCCTCTATCAACTCACCATTATATGTCTTTTTAAATTAATCACGTGATCTTCAGCATTTCTATCTATACTAGTCTCTCTTGACTTTATTATATCTCACTACATCGTAGTTTTTAAATTACATAATTTGTTAATTTTAGAAGAGCTAATTGAATCAGATTGCAAATAAAAATAAGTATGAACTCAGTGTACCTCTCAATTGTTTCCAGGAAATCGTGTGGCTTTCCTGAAGAAGGCGTAAGTGCGCTTGAAACGCGCGTCGAAGATAATTTTGTGCCACAATTTTATTTTTTTATGAAATGTGGATTGTTGTTATATAATTGTATATTTGGTCGCATTATACTACAGCTAAAGATTACATTGGTCTGTGAATTAAAGATTTGACTAGTGATATCAGTTTTTAATATTTGTTGTTTGAAATGTATATATGTATGTCAAAGATTTTATGATTAATTGAAAAGATTAATATTTTTTTTTAAATAAAGATAATATTTTTTTTTCTAAACAGTTTTGAGTTGGTACATTGTGTTGCATTAACTGTGAGGATTTATTATTGGCTTATTTTTATAGGCCTATACTGTGCCATTATCTTTATTTAATTGCCTAGGAGTTTACTATTCATAATTGAAAGTGATTGTTTCAGTCTGCATGTCAGAATTTTCTAATGAAATAGAAGAGGATTTGAGATCTCACTTAAAACATGCCCTAATTTTTCTTTCTGCAGCACTAACCATAATTTCTATTTCAAAAAGAACCCCTCATTTTGTTCCTTTTTAAATTAAATGTTTTAAGTGTTACCGGTTTATTCCAATCAAGATGGCTTCAGGTGTGCCATACTTTTGTCATAAGTAAGGCTGTTAGCGCTCTAGTTGTTCTTTAGAACACTCTGGGAAGCTGCAGTAGAACACAAAGGAATCAACTGACAGTCTCTGCCCTTGTTGGATGTACATGTTTTACTGAGAATGTCAGACTTCATTCTCACATGACTGAGAAAGATAATGTGAAGTTACAGAAAATATGCTCTCATTTTAGCTTCTGGAGCACCTTCCAAAACTCTATGGGACAAGCATGTGAAAATAGTTTTCTCTCAAACATGATTCATGATATCCCAGCAGAAGGTTTTTCACAGGGTAAAATCACCTTAGAACACACCACAATTCCTGAAATTAGTATGGTACCATCAACAAATGAATTCTAATGTAACTAAAGTCTGTTATCACCCTTTATAGTTCTCCTTTTGGTAACCCTCAAAATCTTTGATTCACTACAATGCATTTCAATGGGGTACTATCATGTATATTGGTCTCAAGATGGCTGCCAGCAATTCCAGGATGAAGTGCTGACAGCCAATCAGATCTCACAATGACATGTGTGGTTAGGCTCCGCCCAGATATATATGTGATTTTACTTGTGATTTTCTCAGGAACTACTGAACGGATTTACACCATTTAAGCAAAGGCACGAGTCTGAACCAAGGGCTACCTCTTTGCCAAATTTGGTGTAATTCCGTTCAGCAGTTCGGGCTGTAGCTGCGACTAAAGGTTCCTATGGAAAAATGAATGGGGAAAACACGTTTTGGGACCCCCCTTTATTCTCGGCCCCCGCTTGACGAATCACCCCGAGACTTTCAGGATAGGAGCGGACCGGAGCGCTCCAACAAGTTGGAAACTTTCGCGAAGATTCGTCAACCGGCGCCAACGTTATTTCAAATAGAATGTTGTGGATTTCCTATGGAAAATAGGTCCTAACTATAACTATCTACTGGCGACCGCCAGTAGATAGATAGATATATATATATATATATATATATATATATATATGAAGAAAGCCACTCACAGGTAAGTAGCACGAGGACACAGCGGGGAATCTTTCGGGAAGCTTTTATTCACAATGAAAATCAGCGTAATGCATTTCGGCTCACAGCCTTCCTCAGACGCCTCTCCGGTTCCCTCCTCTGTAAATACTGCGGCACTCCCATTCACGGGAGAACAGCTGATCCTGCTCCAATTGTGTTAACTGTAGTCATATGTGAGCCTACAGCTCCCAGCATACACCATGTTAGAATCGGGTGACAGCAGGATTGAATTATGCCCACGTGAGCGCTGTATATGCCTCGTAGAGGGGGGGGCAAGTAGTAGTGGCAGGTGCACGCCGTAGATTTCTCAGTGTTAAGGCTTCCCTCCGGTCCCCAACGCCCCAACCACGATCATGGGACAAAGCGAGCCGTGAAACAAACTATAGTGAATTTGCTTCCTTGTGCAGTCACAGGCCACCAGCTGGCAGCGGCCACAGGGATGGCCCAATATTGGTGGTGGTCCCGGGCAGAATCAACACCTTGATACGTTACAGTTCATGCCATATAAAACTGTATATATATATACATATTTGTACACACACGCCGGCCACTGTCACACTAATGTACTCACTCACAAACTCACTTAGGCACTTCTGTACCTATTCACCTATCCACTCACACACTTAAACATCCAGTCACATACCCACTCACATACTAATGCACCCACTTACATACCCATTCTAGTACCTATTCACCCACTTATATACTTAGTTGGAGTCATGCACTCATGTGCAGTCCCACTCAGGGACTCATGCACCTACTTAGAGACTCAGTCATAGACTCATGCATACAGTCTCATACTTTCAAAGACTCTTACACCCATTCCCAGACCCATACAGTCACCCACACACTCAGTCACAGACCCTCTCAGAGACCTATGGACTCAGTCACTCACTCACTCAGACACCCACTCCCAAACTCACTCAGATATACACGCACCCACTCACTCACTCAGTCAAGGCTTATGCATCCACTCACAGACCCACCGAGACACTGCCTCCCAGTCACAGATCCACTCAGACACTCATACATCCACTCACGGACCCACTCAGATACTCACACACCCATAGTCACTCACACAGCCACTCAGACTGATGCACCCAGTTACTTATACACTTAGAGACTCATGTACCCACGCACAGTTGCACTCACAGACCCACGCACCCACTGACAGAACCACTCAGATACTCATGCTGCCAGTCATAGACCCACTGAGAGATTTATGCACTCACTCACAGACCCACTCAGACATTCATGCACCCACTCACTCACCCATTCAGACACCCCATTAGACACTCATGTATCCGCTCACAGATCCAGTCAGTCATATACGTACTTACAAATCCACAAAGGCACTCATGCACCTAACAGATTGAGTGAGACTTACGCATCCAATCACAGACCCATTGTGACACTGATGCACCATTCATAGATGCACTGAGGCAGTCACACATTTCGTTACAAAGTATTGATAGACTGATGCACTGTCTCACAGATCCCCTCAAATACTTATAAAGTGAATGAGAAACTTAGCGATACACTGATGCATGCCGTCATAGATTATACTGAAAAGATATGCACTGTGTTCTAGAGATATTAAGAGAGTTGTACATGCTATTAAACAGTCGTTTAGATAGTAATGCGTTTAGTGTGTTGGTTATAATCCATTTCGCAGTTATAAGCTTTGAATGTGGGGGTGGTTATTGAATTTGTTTTGTCATTTCGCGAAGCCTTCACAGTGACCGCGGCTACTGATATCATTGCGACGCCCGACGTCACTGCGAAAACAGAAAAACGGTTTAAATGGTTTTTATACAGACTCCCTACAAAAATTTGACCTTAAACAGTGCAGTGATAAGCCCCTAGTGTCTAAAATACTGTAAAATGTGCGCATATATGTGTTTTGCACACCCTAAAAAAGGCACGATCATCGCGGTTATCAGAGCCATTGAGACTTACGGCGTGATCGCAAAAACAGGAAGTAGGGTTCAAACACAGTTTTTTAAAAAGTTACTACAAATATATGTGTACAAACATCTTAAGTTAGTAATGTGTGTTTTGCAATAGTTCAAAGCGAACACAAGAAGATGATGGATGGAGCGCTGATACTTTTCAGACACTCACCCCCAGTCACAGATCTGAGTTTAATCCATCATCGTTCTTTAGCTCACTTTGCCACCCCAGCTCAGACCCAGCTATATGCAAATCTGTCTTGGCCCTGTGCCTCATGGGAACAGTTCAGCCCGAACTGCCAAGCCAGGTCTTCCCTGGACCGGAAACCAGCATCCTGGGACCGGTTTCGGGGTAACACCCATCAGCCAGGCTAGCTTGAATCCATTGGCAAAGTGAGCAAGGGACCCACTTCTGGGCATACCCTGCCAACTTAGGGAGAACAAAGCAAACAAAGGAGATGATGAACGGAGCGCTGAAACTTTTCAGACACTCACCCCCAGCCACAGATCTGGGTTTAATCCATCATCGTTGTTTAGCTCACTTCGCCACCCCAGCCCAGACCCAGCTTTATGCAAATCAGTCTTGGCCCTGTGCCTCATAGGAACAGTCCAGCCCAAACTGCCAAGCCAGGTCTTCCTGAATGAATTTTTTAAGATAAAGTTTTTGAATGTGGTGGTGGTTGTTGAATGTCTGCTTTTGTTTTGTGATGTGATCGTGATTATCGCGATGTCTCAGCAAATTTCAAAACATCTAAAAATTATTTTTGGACAAGAAAATGAACATTTTGGCCTCTTGGGTGGCTCTGACAAGTACCTTTGTGTTGAGAGTGTGTATAAGACAGCTAGAGATAATGCTTTATGTAGTTTTAGGTTGCTTAGAAACAACCTGTTCCCTTTGTCTGTAAAATATGAAAGCAATCTTTTTATTTGTTGACTTTTGCAGTATCAGGCAATGCAGAGTTCAGAAGGTTGCCATTTATGGTTGCTTTGTATGAGAGTGATGTGCCATTCTTGTGCTAAGTTTTTACAAACTCTGAGAATATTGCATCTATCTAATAAGAGAAAAAAAGTGATTTTACCAACGAACTCAATCTTCTGGTATGTTAATTACATTTTTTGGTAAGTCAAAAAAATAATTAAAAGGTATATAATTATGTCATAATGTAATGAAAAGATTTTGAAATATATATAATTACTTTAAAAAAGAAAGAATGATATATATATATATATATATATATATATTTCAAATTGTAATTTTTTTATATATATCTATTAATAGGTAAGTAGGACATAATTTGTTTCAGGTGCAGATGAGATGTCTGTCAAGTTAGTTTAGAATGTGTTTCCATTGCGGTCAGTCTTGCAATTGTATTGCTTTACTGCATTCTGGAAGTGGTAGGAGAAAAAAACTGCAAACTAATGGTTAAACTTATATGTTATTTTGTAGTATATCATGTCAAGGTTTTATATGTGTATATATGATGTGCTGCTTATAATTAATGTTTTTCTTTTGAATTGTGGGAGTTGTAGTCTTATTTGTTCAATTATAAAAGATGAATATAACAGTTAGTTTTGAAAGTGGAATTTATGTACAACAGCTGTATATGAATTATGATTCTGAATTGATCTATGCATTGAGGTTTATTGGTAGGGCTGCCTTATCACTTAAAACGGATACACAAGGTGTAAATTTGTGTGGTAGGCTGTAGCTAGGCCATAGTGCAGGGAGCTACTCGCCTAAAAATTAAAAGATGCAGTTTGATGTTTCAGTGAGCTAAATGCACTCATAGAAACCTATGTGCACAATTATGCATCCAGCCTATGCCCAGACTTAAATCCAAGTTAGCCAAGTAGAAAAGCAGACAGACCCTGAAACACCTAGTGAGGTAGTTAGAGAAGCAATCAAAGATTCACTCATACAGACAGGCACAACTGATGTGTATTTTGGTGTAATGAAGGCAGTTTCTTACACACTTAAATAATCCAATATTCACTAGTACACCCACAAGTCAATCTATGCAGACCCATACAGACACATTCAGACAATCACATAAACAAAAGCAGTGGTTTAGTAAAAGATTTACATACACATGGAATCACAGCCCCAGATAGCAACTTAAACACACATTGAGATGTCTGCTAAACAAGTGACACTTTCAAGTTTACTATGCTGAGAAATAGTCCTTGCATTATGTCTTACGCCTGATATACTTGAACTTGGGCATGTAGTTTTTTTAGGTTGAGCATTCGAGACCTGTTGTAGCTTCTCTTGTGGGCTTAAAGCCACCCCCCTGCTTTTGATTTGTTTGTTTCACTGTCCTTTAAAAATCCTTGCTTGCTTGTGGTCAGTCCTGCCTCTTTGTCCCCTCCTTATTCTATTCAGTTCCTCCCATGCAGCAGGGACTAAGTACTGTCTCATTACGCTGTGATTCCTTATCTGTTCTTTGTGGACTATTTTCTTCTTGGTTTCCCGCTCTGTTACTGTCTGCCTGTGTGCAGCTTTGGTGCCATAGCTGCTTAGATTTCACTATAGCATTCCTCCCTCCCACCTTCTCTTAATGCCACAGTTGTGTTACTGCTGCCCCCCGCGCCATGCCTCCCGCTCCTTTGTTTGTGTTTTTTAGCTTTTTGTGCTCTTTTCGATGTCCACCGTCAGTTGGGCTTTTTTTGGTAGGATATTCATACAGTTTGCGCTTCCTTTTAAGGGAGATTGGGCTTGTTCAAGCTTTCTCTGTAAGAAGGAAAGAGGCAGTGCAGCCCTCTCCCACTCTTCTTGGTGCTCCAGCATGCCTAATTATGAGTCACACTCCAGCTCTATGGGGAGAGTTGGGAGTAGGTGGTGGGGGTGGCACTTCCCCAGACTGCACAGCTAAACAGTGCCCAGGCTCTGGCCTAAAACTGATGGCACATTGTCTCCCCGGCTGCAACCGAGTCACTCCTGTTTGATAAGCCACGCGGTGCCCAGGGCAGGCCCAGCTTCCTCGTACAGGCACCTCACACTCTCTAACCCCTGTCCGCTTCCCCTGCCTTGGTCCTGACATCACTTCAATAGCGGCAAAAAGCAGGTATTTTCTTTTCTACAGAGATCCGCATCTCCTGTAAGAACAGCTTTAAAAATAATATAGTGGTTCTGCCACCATACTGTCCTTACGAGCCCTGGGAGCATCCACTGTAAACAAAGGGACAAGTGCAACGTGTGGCAGCTTCCATCTCTATCCCATTTCCTGTGCCAAAACTCGGCTGCGGCTCTCCTTCCACCGCACAGGGCTCCTGTGATCTTAAAATAGCGGGTTTGGGCAGTTTGCTGCCTCGCTAGGTGGCAGAGGTGCTCCCAGGCTCTGTGCATCACGTTCACTGGGAGCAGCATGGCCCCGCCACGCAGCGCTCCACATGCCTGCCTTTCCCTTTATCTGCTCCAGAGTCCTGCTACCCTTCCTGGCACTGGCCTCCAAGTTGACATCCCAAAGGGGCTGCTGCTGCGCTACGCCCGGGGTACAACAATCAGCTTCACCCTGGAGGCCACGGAGGGCTGCTGCCGATGGAGAGTATCAGGTCTCAGGACATCGACCGTGTAAGAATGAAAAGCCTCAGATATTTAAAAAAGCTTGCATTTTCCATGGTTTAGTATTTTGCCCCTTAGAAACCGTGCCGGGAATTTTGCGGTTTACGTATGTTAACTAAAATTATCATACAACGGCGTCATATTGTTACATCTATTGATATGTTTAAATTAAAAGTTAAGTTTAATGGGTCGAAAAAGCAGTTGTTTTAATACGACCCGCAAGTGAAGTGGCCATTCCAAACTAACAGTTGAGGTGTATTGATACGCAGATGAGGGGAGGAAGGGGCACGCAAGACGGAGCCTGGAGAAAAGGCTTTTCATCCCTTGCTGAGAAAGAAACACAGTGGGCTTTGAGGGAAGAAACGAGATAGTCAGGCTGACGGAGCATGTCAGATGACAGCACACTGCAGAGACACACTCTGCAAGAAGCATGGCTTCCGTTGCGTCTGTTTAGGATCGGTTAGAACAACTGGTCTTCAGTAGTTGGCTAAATGTCAGGAGTTTGGTTTCAGCCCTGACATTAGTTGGATATTAGTTCCAGAAGTGTGGGGTGCTTCGTCTGAAGAATCACCCAGTGAAACAACTCAAAAATGTCAGTTTATGCTTGGTTCAGTGTCACAACAGTCGTGCTTCAGCAGGATAGATTTTATAATTAGGTAAGAAGGCATTTTATGGCTTAAGGCACAAAACATGCACATTTTAATTGTATCCATGTCTCAGAGTGGGTGCAGTCATCTTTGTGTTGTCAGTGAAATCAATTCCTGCCACTTGGATCCACTACCAATCTGGCTGTCTAATCGTGGGTAACTTGTAGCACACTTGCCTGTGATTCACACAGACTTAAAACAATGATTTACAGCAGTCTAAAAAAGAGAGCCTCCAGCTAAATTCTTTGGTTTGGAGCTAGCTAGGCTAAACTAAACTCAGTGTTGTCACCTCCAACACACTGCCGCCAGGCCAATTCAAACACTCTTTAAAGAACCACTGCCATCATCTGTCCGCCAGTCCGAATGTCCTGTGTTTCTTATCCCTCTGTACACCTAGCAGTCCACTTGTACACTCAGCAGTCCCCAAAATGCAAGGAAATAAAAGAAACAATGCTCCACCTACCGTGTTTCTTGGCACCTGTGTTTGGCAGATAACGGTAGAGCAGCATGAATAGATACATTGATTTGCAAAGGATAACACAGTTTGCTCACGCTGTGGCAATTAGAAGTCGCATATTCAAGGTCAGCGACTGACTTATTAACATAATAAGACCACATTTTCTACAACTTTTTATGCTCCTGATTAAATCATTTGTGATTTTATGTTTTTTTTTACAGATTCTTATCACTTACCTATTTTCAAATATCAAGAAAGCAGAATAGCAAATTATTTAACAAATGTTTCACGCTCCGCTATTTGCGGAAAACCAGTTCACAATGTGCCCTTAACGCAAAGAGACGTCTCTTTAGGGCTTCCTGCTATTTAATAGTAGGTGTCTGTTAACAGTTTGAGCAGAAGGGAGAGATGCTTAAAATGTCATTATGAAGTGACCCACTCTTAGGCCACGCACTGTAACTGGGACTACATTGCAATACTGGGAAACGATCACTTGAAGCACTTTTTTTTTTTGGGGCATTTTCCTATTATTACTAGTTTCCTTCACCAGCCTTTATGACCGGAAGGTCACTTAAGCACATTTCGGGATGCAGTACTCCCCGTGCTGGTATGACAGCGGAGCAGTTCACAATTAACTTCCTATTCTTGGCCCAAGAGCGCTTAGTGTAAAATAATGATGTGCCAGAAGAGTTAGTCTCACAGTAACTTAAGTGATTTTTCTCCGTTTTTTGTGTATATGAAACTTTATTGCTTTGTTTTCCTTTTTTAAAACAAAAATATACTATTTTGAAATGTCTATTTTAGTTGCGTCAATCAAGTTGAATAATCAGGCAAAAGCTGACCAAAAGTAATGGGTTAAACATCCCAAATTCTGTAGCTGGTCCAGCTAACCTCCCACGAAGCCCATTTATACAAACATGGCCTATGAAGTACTATGAGTGTGTGGAAGGCAGTCCATCAGACAACGAAGACATCTTGAGGTCAATTTTTCAGTCTTACAAATTGCCAAAGCTTACAGCACACACGGTGCGACTGTCGATGCCAGACCTTCGCCATGACATGGACACTCTAGTCTTCTAACAATGGCTCAAACTTGGGGTTCAGCTCGATTGTTTATTCTTGCTGCTATTGGGGTGCACACCAAGAAGCACGACCTTTGGATTTAAATGCTAAAAAATAGTTGCTAGTAGATGTGAGGGTGAATTGGGAGGTTGGTTTAGTTTGAGAGGAATCAAGTACCCAGCAGCCCTAAACCATAGATGGGTAGCGAGTATCACACCAAATTGTGGAGCACACAGAACCCCATGCAGGGAAAGTATATGTTCAAGTCTTAGTCTTGCATTCCATTGTTGTTCATATTTGCCAGTTTTCTTTGGCATGCCATTGTATTATTTGCCTGGTTGTGATTGCATACGATTGTGTGGGTGCAGGACCCATTCACTGATAGTGACAGTTCAGGGGTCCTGTCCGTCGCCTCACATCACTGTCGGGTTCTTTGGTCCTGTCCAGTTTCTTTGCCAAGTGGATCGGTTTTCCTTCTTTAAAGTCTTGGATGCAATCTAGATTTCACAGTGTCTTGCCCCTTGCGACCCACGGCACTGCCTTTACAACGCCTGGCCTCAGGTGGCAAAAGCACTCCAGACAGCAGAAGATAAATAGTCACCCGATGAGCACTCTTTACTTTCAGCTGGTCAGACTGGGATTCCGTTCTATAAAATAAATTCAGCAGAGCAATGAACACTCCTGAATAAAGAAAAATGCGACCTAACACAAATTTTAAAGCAACTTAGCATTTTTAGGTTTGGCTTAACAGCACAGCTGTGCCATACATTATGTAATCAACTAACAAAGAGCTTTCAGAGTACTGCTGAGAGAGGGGCAACAGCTTCACTCGAATGTTAGTTCCCCTGAGTACAAGATTTGATTGGGTCAAAGTTGTATGTTCCACTGCATTTTCTGGCTTGCGGCAAAGCTTATTCTCAATAAAGGAGAACTGATTTAGTTATGGTGGCAAGCCAGTCATCCGGACTATAGGCCTGATATGTTTATTATGAAATGTTATGAGAAAGACCGTGGACCTGATGCATTTATTTTGAAAAGTATATGTTAACAACAATCCATTTAAGGCTGGAAGGTTATTATTCTAATTCAGCATCTGCAATGCACTATCCTAAATCCCACCCTATACGTCTCTTAATATATCCTTTACCTCCACTCTGACTCATCCTAAACCCCATTCTACTAGTATGATCCCCAAAATAACCCTTTTAGACTCTTCCCATCATCTCAAATGTATTTTACTATTCAGATCTCCCAAACAAGCCTTTCTAAACCCTTCCCTCTGACTATTCCCCCTCCAACTCCCCTTTACTCATCCCAAACCTGCTCCTACTGCTATGATCTCCAAATAAACACTTTCTAGACGCTTTCCTCTTCTATCCCTCCACTATACTTTTTAAATCCAACTAACATGTCCACCGCACAAATTCATTTCATATTTCCCTATACTAATTCCCCACTAATCCGGTTTGGGTTCTGGAGTAGCATGCTACCCGCCGAAAGCGCTTCAACACCTCATAAGGGATAGCAACCGCTATATAAATGCAAACCGCTCCCTCTTCTATCCCTCCACTATCCTTTTTCAATGCAAATAAACTTGCATGTCCACCGCTCAAACTAATTTTATATCTCCCTATACTAATTCACCACTAAGTCTCTTTGGGTTCCAGTAGCTTGCTACTCACCGAAAAAGCGCTTCGACGCCTCGTATGGGGTAGTAAGCGCTATATAAATGCAATTACAACAAAACCCCATTCTTTTTGCTTGCGTTGTGTGGTTTTGTAAGGTTTCACACATTTTTAATTCAAAGCAAACACTTCAAGCCTGCTTTAAAAATGATATAGTGGCTCGGTCACCACACTGTCCTCATGAGCCCTGGGAGCAACCACTGTAAACAACGAGGGGTGGGCGGGGCTTAGAAGGGGCATGCGAGCTTGGAGAAAAGGCTTTTCATCTATTGCTGAGAAAGAAACACAGGGGGCTTCGAGGGAAGATAAAGAGACAGTCAGCCTGACGTAACATGTCAGATGACAGCCCACTGCAGAGACAGTCTGCAAGCAGCATGGCTTTCGTTGCGTTCAAAAGGCCATATTTCAATTTTTTAGTTAAAGTCCTAATGCAAATGCCTCAGCTCTAGTTAGATGTTCCAAGCTGCATAAAAAAGCTATCTAGATCTGAGCGGCGATGGAGGTAGGCCGTTGCAAACTGAATTTAGGTCACATTGAAAAGGCTCTCTCTCGCCAAGTGCATCCTTAGGATTGCAACCCCTTGAGCACATGCTCGCAAACATAGCAAAATGCGCAAGGCTGGAAGAGCGCAGTGTTTGTTGGCATTACACAAAACCGTTTTGATTCTTAACCAGCCGATTACCCCGATTAACACCACAGACAGCACCCAGGATAATATACTGCATTGCTAAACACTTATAATGTCCCAAAGGCCACTGTACTGTAAAGGAAGGCATATAGATAAAAGACATTGCCATTTACACCGCCCATAGCTCTAATTCTAGCAAATGCAAGACCTATTGCATTGCAAATGCTTGTCTGGTAGAGCCGTCTTATCACTTAAAAGTGCTATAAAAGGTGAAGACTGTTCTTGTACCACATTTAAGTGAACAATCAGCTAGGCTGTAGCTAGGACAAAGCGCAGGGAGCTACTCTTTTAAAAATGAAAAGATGTACTTTGATGTTTCAGTGAACTATGTGCACTCATAGAAACCTGTGTGCCCAATTATGCTTCCGGCCATCACCCAGACTTAAATACAAAATAGGTAAGTAGAAGAGCAGACAGACACTGAAACACCTAGTGAGGTAGTTAGAGAAGCACGCAAAGATTCACTCATACAGACAGCCACAACTGATGTGTATTTTGTGGTAATGAAGGCAGTTTGTCACACATTTAAATAGCCCAATACTCCAGGAGGCAATCTATGCAGGCCTCTACAGACACATTCAAACAATCACATAAAGAGAGACAGCGATTTTGTAAAGATTTACATACACATGGAATCACTGCCCTAGATAGAAACTGAAACACTCATTGAGATGTCTGCTAAACAAGCAACATTTTCAAGTTTACTATGCAGAGAAATAGCCCTTGCCTTATGTTTCACGCCTGGTATACTTGAGCTTGGGCAGGTAGTTTTACTGGTAGAGCTGTTTTATAACTTAAAAGTGGTACACAAGGTGAAGACTGTTCTTGTACCACACTTAAGTGAATACTAAGGTAGGCTGTAGCTAGGCCATAGCGCATTGAGCTACTCGCTTAAAAAGTAAAAGATGCACTTGGATGTTTCAGTGAGTTATATGCACTCATACAAACCTATGTGCCCAATTATACATCCAGCCTACATCCAGACTTAAATCAAAGATACCCAAGTAGAAAAGGAGACAGACACTGAAACACCTAGCGAGGTAGTTAGAGAAGCACACAAAGATTCACTCACACTGACAGGCACAACTGATATGTATCTTGTGCTCATAAAGGCTGTTAACACACTTAATTAACCCAATATTTTACAGACACATTTAGAGGGCCATAGAAATCACAACGACAGACAATCATTTATGAACAAACTTATTTAGTCATAGAATATCAGGTCCTGATAGGGACTCACACAGTCATTCACATATTGGTGAAAAAACTTACACATTCAAGTCTAACACCTTGTCAAGTTTTAAGCCACTCTTCTACAACATATGACTTTCCCCTTAGGTAGGTTATAGTTAGTGAAGAGAGTATGCACCTTTAAGTTAATGTCTGTGTAAGTAGGTATACGGGTGAGTGAGAGGGTGTGTGAGTAACTCTATGGGTGAGCAAGTGTGTCTGAGAGTAGCTGTATGAGTAACCTCTCATTCCCCCATACATATAACTGAGCAGTAAAGTAGGGTGTCAGTAGTTAATACGATAGGTGCTAAGTACTTAAAAATGAACCCATGTGGTCTGAAGATTGCTTAAGTTATATATCCTCATGTAAACTAAATATTTAAAAATAGTTTAAAATATGTAATGTGACACTATATAATTAAATGATGAATGTACTTATTTATTTTTGTTTTCAGACATCAATATCTAGTTATCTACATAGAATTACCATGCCAACAAACAGTCAGAAAAGAAAGAAGCAGCAGCAGCAAATAGAGCGTCTCCTGAGAACTAAGAAACAAAAGGGGCAAAATGTAGAAAAGATGGTGAAAGAGAAAAGGCTTGCTGGTAAGAGGACCAAGACGTTTCTTAAAATTGTTTGTACACAACTGGAAAAAGTACAAAAAGTAAAGAAAAAGAAAACTATTACTCCGAGTACTAAAGCACAAAGTAAAAAGTAATAAGTCATTGAAAAAAGGAAAGACTTTAAAAAGAAGGCCGAGGCAGTTCAAGGAAATCAGAGGTAGGATGTTCCACACTAGAGTAATTTGCAACTTGTTAGCATCTATGAAGAAGTATAAAAGAAGAACACAGGCAGTCAGACAAAAAGAACATGTTGAAGGTGTAGTTAATAAGGCGTTTTGGTCTGAAGAGGAAACTATTTATCTTAGTTTTAAACCGAATAAAGACATTGGGCAAAATAGTGTTCTCTATGAGGGGACAGAGTCAAAAGAAAAGACTGGTTAATAGAAGTAACTTTTGCAGCATTTTTAGTGGTGAATGGATACATACTTCTTTCTTTCAAATAACTTTATTTCGGCTTGAGCCATAAAAGTAAATACAATAAAAAATAATTAACATATTCTTAAACACATAGAATAATCAGAATTGTCAACTTTCAGCTATTCACAGACATGATTAAAGTTTCATTAATAACTACATACTTCAAGTACTGAGCCTTTCTTAAATGAAGAAGGCTATTTCCAAGACAACACATTAGTGCATGCAGTGATGAATCTGGAAGATGTTATGAGATGTAAAATGGTATTCCTGTTCCAAAGGAAGTAATGGTACCTAGAAAAGTTGAGGAAGAGATTGCTGAAGAGATGCAAGGAAGGCGTAGACGGGTCCCTCTGTACAAATGGAATGGAATGGTAATGTTTGTAGTATTCATCAACAATCAATTGATATATTGAGAAATTTCCTCCATATGTTTGCTTCCAGAAATTTGAAAGAGAAAATACATACTTTGCAAGGATTAGATCCATGCAAAGTAAGAAAGCATACTAATTTACAGGGTCACTCAATAGCTTGTCAGTCAAAAAGTGTGTCGAAGCAGCTTTCATCATTTTAGAATGTTAGGTGTACACCATTCAATAATGAGAACTTTTGTTAGAAGGCTTTATTCTGTAAAAACTCCTGCTCTATGTTTAGGAGAAATGAATAGAGCTCTTTTGCATGGTTGTGTAGTAGAAGTACAAAAGGTTTGTGATGATGCTGAGTTTCGTTTTTTTGGACCGTAACAGCAGTGTAGGGAAAATGAAGAGTTAGTAACAACAGGAGTTGTGGAACAGAACAGATGTATTAGTGTTAGTAATTTTGTAAAAGAGATTAGAAAGTGTAACGCAGTTTCTTCGAAGCAACCAAACTGTGTTTGTACATGCTGTTGACGCACTCACTACAAAAATCAAACTTGTAATGTTGATTTGTACATTAAAACTGAAAAGAATAATATTAAGTGGCGAGAATTTGCTGTTTATTTGTAGAGGGACGATTTGACTTGTCCACCCGACAAGTTATATGTAAGTACTGCTATAATAAGTTAGAGGAAAACAAAAGGCCTGCTAGAGCAGTACACAACAACTTAGAAATAGTACCTCTTCCAGAAGTACTTAAAGGTCTGAATGTTTACCAATCCATTTTAATAAAGTCTATACAACCATTTCAAGCCATAGCTCGCATGGAACCAAAGTCAGGGAAATTACCTCCAAATGAGCTCCGGAAAGGTCTCAAAGGTAGAGTTGTATACTTGCCATTAGATTTTAAGGAAAATATTGAAGCTATAGCGGTACAGAGACATTTGGAAGAGGGACTTGTAATTCTAGTAAAGGGTGTCCTAACCAAGAGTAAAAAAATATGGCAAGAGTTAGTAGATGTTAGCAAAGGCTGGTACAAAATAATATATATTGTAAAAATATAGAAATCCTTCACGACATCGAACATCGCGAGGACAACACATCATCAACAGGTCAGATAGAAAAAGGCGATTGAAGCAGTATAGAAGAAATTTATGAACATTACAGCATCCATCCCCTACATTAAAAGAGATTGGTGGTGATGCTATTGATCTATATCAACTAAAAGAAGCAAAAGGAAGTCCCTTAATTATATGGTAAAAAGATTTAGAAGCTCGCTGTTTTCCTCATCTCTTTCCTACTGGAGTAGGTATGATGATTAGTCTGTACAATTACCTGCGCCGAGTACAGATGTACTAGACTTTATTCAGAGGATCCTAAATTTCGTCAATGTATCCCTTATATGTTTAATCTATTATTTGAAAGAGATTTGTCTTCATTGTCTTATGCTGTAAACCACATTTTGAAAACAGGTGTACATCTGCAAAATCTATCTGCAAGAGAATTTGTTGAGAAAATCGACGGAAAAGATGAGCAACTGGAATACAACTTGATTAATCTCATGTCATGTGGGACCAATGAATATTGGTATCGTCGTCACGGTGAACTACAATGCATGCTGTGAAATTTAGGAGCATCTACATGGTTTCTAACACTCAGTTGTGCTGAGTATGCTTGGGGTGAACTGCTTCAATTCTTGCGAGAAGCAAAAACAAATATAGAAGACATTGATCTAAAGACTCCAGGAGTACTATGCTCATTGGACCCTGCAAATGTTTGCAGATATTTTAACCACAGATTTCAAGCCATGATGGCTTTTATCTACACAAGAGCAATCCACCTCTCGGTACAGTGACTGATTTCTTTTGGCATAAAGAATACCAAGCCAGAGGTACTCCACCTATTCACATGCTTCTATGGGTAAAAGACACTCCAAAGTCACAGGACAGACACTGATGAGTGTGTTCTCTTTCATAGAGCAGTATGTCACTTGCATCATCCCAAATGAGTGTTGATAAAATATTAAGACAACAAGTTCTAAGATTCCAAAACTATAGGTGTGGAAAATACTGTCATAGAAAATATAGATCTAAAGGAAAATTTTATACAAGATGTCATTTTGGATCTCCATGACCTGTGATCTCAGAAGGAAGAGTTAATAGCTTTTTATCTGCAGATAGACACACTCTCACACGGAAATCACCAAAGAACACATATAACATAAGAAGACCTGAAGCCTCAAAATACATCAATGACTACAATCCTATGATTTTGAAGATGTGGAATGCGAATATAGATCTACAGTTTGTTGCAGATAACTCAATGGCTGTTGCTCGGTACGTCACCTCTTATCTAACGAAGTCAGAGAAAACCGAGTTGAAGGAGATGTGGGGGATTTCAGCAGAAGAGAGTCTTACAAAGAGATTGTACAGTTTTAGTTTGAAATGCTTTCTCACAGAGAGGTCAGCTCTTATGAATGTGCAGACCGGTTAAGCTCAGCTAGCTTGTTTTCTAAATCTAGAGGAGTTCTTTGGGGAGTTTAGTGCTTGCTAATGCTTGTAGCAGAGCACTGAAGTCTTTTCCTGAAATCAAATATAATGCGGAATTTGAGCCACACAGTACAAATATTCTGAAGACGAACAAGCTGGATACGTACTATCCAAGGAGTCCTCATCTAGAAAGGATGTGTCTGTATGAAATACTTCAATATTATACATACAGAAATAATATCAGTGAAAACACAGAAGATGGAAAATTTGCTGTCAATGGATGTAAAGGATGTTTGGTCAGACATAACAAAGGAAGCTTAATCAACCATCGAAAGCTAAGTTGCCAAACTCCAGACAAAAGTGAGTTTTTCTACTTAGCCCTGTTACAGTTCAAACCATGGCGAACTGAAAGCGAGGTACTTGGAGAATTTGACTGTTATGAAGACTCATTCAACACTGTGAAAGACAGCATTGAGTGTTCTGTGTTTCCAGTGTATCTTCAGATGTTGAGAGATGAGATTGAACAAGAAGAAACAATTGCTGCTGAGATAGCAAGAAAGAGTTCTCAAAGTAGTCAAAGTTCAGCACCTGGAAGTCAAGATCCTCTTGGACAGCCAATCATTCAAAATGAAACTGAAATAGCCATGAATTAAGTTGAGAATGCAATGCAGCAAGCAAGACAGGAAACTCTGAATCTAGAACAACTAATACAGCAACTGAATAGAGATCCAAAAGACATTTTTGATGAAGTGAAAGGTAAAATAGAACATGGATTTCTGCATGAGAAAAAAGAGTGTACTTGTTCTACAGATAAACCAGTTCTATTATATATAAGTGGTCAAGCTGGAACTTGAAAAAGCTTCTTGATTAAAGTACTGACAAATTATCTACAGAAGACAACAGATTCCAATTTGTCATGTGTAGTTACAGCACCAACAGGGTTAGCTGCACATAGTATTAAAGGAGTAACCCTTCATCGATTATTAATAGTGCCTGTTGAACGTGATAACAAATTAGAATACCACAATTTATCTGGTGGTACTTGTCATGAAGTGGGCAGAGTATTAAAGAAATTAAAGATAGAAATTATGGATGAGGTCAGCATGGTATCTAACCTAATGCTAGCTTTTATACATTTAAGAATGCAGCAAATATTAAAAACTGACTATGGCGTGCTTTTTGGAGGAAAACCCTTAACAGTGTTTGGAGACCTGCTACAACTAACTCCAGTCAAAGGACAACCTGTCTTCAAGACAGTACTACGTAATAAAACTAGGAATTCCCTAGGAAGTATTGGAAATGTCAACATTTGGGAAAACTTTGAATACAAAGAGTCAATCAGAAATATGTGCCAAGCATCAGATATGCATTACGGATATATACTAAACGACATCAGAGTGGGAGTTTTCACAAAAGGAAAGAGAGCATTACAAACCTGTCTGATAAAAAATCTGTTTCCAAGTAATGTTTCACCTGCAGAAGTATTGTATAATTTTGTTAAAGAAGAGAAGTCTATTGTTTGATGCCAACTCTGAAGGAGAGTAGTAAATTCAATGAACAATTATTGCAACTGGTCAAAAGAAGAGAACTGAAATTAGAGCAAATGATAAAATGGATCAAGGAGTTACATTGCTACTAACAGAAAAACTGCAATCATTTTGGATAGTTTTGAAAAGTCTGTGTCAAAAACTGCAGGATTAGAAAAACAGTTACGTATCTGTAAAAATTGTCGTGTAATCTTACATCATAATTTAAACGTTGAAGAAGGCAAAGTGAAAGGTGCAATAGGTAAAGTTATTAAATTTATTAATTATCCAAACAGAAATGACGTGGAATACTTAGCCATAAAAGTTGATATTAGTGAAGTTGAGCAGATTGGTAGATGCGTTGCACGTTTCCTACTTGTGAAGGATTGGTATGTCCAGTGAAAGCAGTTCCCAGTGTCTTTAGCGTATGCAGTAACTATCCACAAATCACAAGGTTTAAGTGTAGATACAGCTCTTGTTAATATTGGTAGTAGTGTATTCAAAAAAGAAATGTCATACGTAGCTTTGTCGCAAATTAGAACATTGTCTGGTTTATTTCTGATTGGATCTTGATGAGAAGAAAGTAAGTGCTGATGTGAGCTGTGTAAGGGAGTATAACCTGCTAAGAGCTCAATATGCTCCTCATTTAAGCCAATATCCTGTGTTTGAAAAACCGATGTGTCCAAAGCGGACAACTTCAAAGCAGTCTATCAGAGTTGATGAGAAAGATGAACAAAGAGAAAAACAACAAGGACCTAACAAAAGAAAACTACAGCAGAATGAGGAAATAGAACGGCATCACTGATAATAAATCTGGGGTGAACTGTTATGCAAATGCACTGTTAAATGGACAATATCATTTGCCTCATTTTACAAAATTCTCTTAAAGAAAAGGTAGATAAAGGAATGTCTTCACAACCATGTAGTTTACTTGAAGAAATAAGAAGTGACAGAAATATTAATACATTCTGCTACCGGAATAAGAAAACTTACAGATGACTGTACTGGATCAGTAGTGTTTTCTCAAAATCTTCAGCAGGATGCTCAAGAATTTTTAATGGTAAGGCTAGGACTGTTAGAGGAGGGAGAAGTGAATTCCAATGAATTATTTGGTTTAACTTATAAATTGACTCATAACTGAAGATTGTGAATTTATGTCTAGCACTGAAATCAATCCAGAATGATTCCTCTACTTGACATTACCAGATTGTAAAGCTGTGCCCTTTCAAAATGTAACTACAAACGCCAATCAAGATATGACCTGTCCATACTACAGATCAGAACTCAGGTCAACGTTGTTTCTACAAAGGTATGAAAAATATGCCATAGTCCTGCTACAACAATGCGGAGTGGATGGTACTAAATTAGAAACTGAAATTACAAACTTTGTAGCTGGACAAATTTCCATTTCAAAAGAACTTTCACAACTATAGCAATCATATTTCATGAAGGATTTAATATAATCTCTGGACACTACACAATATATTTAAAATGTCAAACAGGATGGACAGAGTGCAATGACATTCAAACCAAGACTACCTAAAATGTTATCGAACTCATATCTGCTATTTCTAGAACCAAAGTTCTAAGGAGAAGAATTTAGGATAAGAAAATGTGGTATTGTGTTGCCATATATATGCATTATGTGTTTCTGAGACATTATTCAGCCTATTAGGGGTATTGTCTACAGCAAGCTCTTAGAAACAAAAGACTCTTTTTAACTGCGAGAAAGCAATTTATAAACATTTAAGGACTACATTTTGTTACTACAGATAAAAACAAAATGGAGGTACTATAATACCAGTAGTAGCCTTAAGTTGCATTTGAAAAGTCTCTTCACCATTACAAAAAATGCCCCCTTTTGTTTCTGCTACAGAAACTTCTACGTAGTACTGTGCGTTATGTTTTTCGTACATGGACTGAGAACATTTTAGACATCATTTGGCCTAACAGGGATGATGATTACAAAAGGATATCCAAAAATGAAGACTGCTTCATAATTGTTGGGCATTTTGGACCAGATATAAAAGAATCAAAAACAGTTTTAACATACAGTTGCTTTATTTAAGGTAGTAAGCTAGCAGCAAGCCACTATTAAAAAAACTTGTAGTAAGTGGTGTGCACAGTATGATATATTTGAAATGATGTACTGTGCACATTTCTTTTCTTTTCTTTTTTACAATCCATTGATTGTTTTTCCCACTGTTTGATGATGATGCTACATAGAGAGCTACATAGAGAGCACTGCTGAAAGTGAAGTAGTATGAAATCTGAAACAGTAAAAACCAGTAAAACATTTGTGTATGTTGAATTAAAGATTTGGAGGAAAAATATTGTGTTGTTTTGGTTGCCTAATGTTCTAAATGAAATCCTATTTTTTTTCTGTTCCTATTTTTTCACAGTGGTTGGAGATCTGGATATATTACGTGTGTCAAATCACTTATCTAGTGATGGATTCATCGAGTCACTACTCATCCCATCTCCCAGGCACTACAGTTTAACTCATCTAATCAGACAGCCACTACCTAGGCAGTCATCTAATCACTCCGGTTCATCCAATGTCCCAGCCACTACTCAGGCAGTCATCAAATCACCCAGGCGGTACCCATGGAGCTATGCCTTCACTTATTCACTACTAATGCAGTTACGAAATCCCCTAGGCACTCCACTTGCACTCTTTCATTCATCCAGGCAATCCACTTGCACTCATCCAGGTAATCATTCATTCTCCCAGGCACTACACTTGTAGTCATCCAATCTCCCATGCATGACCCATGGAGTCTTCCATTCACTCAGGCAGTACCCATGTAGTCATGCAATCACCCACGCACTGCACTTGCACCCAGGCACTACCTTTGCACTCATCAAATCAACCAGGCACTACCCATGCACTTATCCAATTACTCAGGCACTACAATTGCACTCATCTATTCACCCAGGCAGTGCACTTGCACTTATCCATTCATCCAGGCAGTACACTTGCACTCATTTATTCATCTAGCCACTACACTTGCAATCATCCATTCACTCAGGCCCTACTCATGCACTCATCCACGCACAACCCATGCACTCATCCAATCACCTAGACACTACCCATGCACTCATTCAATCATCCAGGCACTACCCATGCACTTATCCAATCTCCCAGGCACAACCAATGCACTCATGCAATCAACCAGGCACTACCCATACACACATCCACTTACCCAGGTACTACCCTTGCACTCATCCATTCACTCAGGCGCCACCCATGTACTCGTCCAATCACCCAGGCGCTACCCATGCACTTGTCCAATCACCCAGGTGCTACCCATGCACTCATACATTTACCCAGGCACTCATACATTCACCCAGGCACTACCCATGCACTCATACATTCACCCAGGCACTACCCATGCACTCTTACAATCACCCAGGCACTACCCATGCACACGTCCAATCACCCAGGCACTACCCATGCACTCATACATTCACCCAGGCACTACCCCTGCACTCTTACAATCACCAAGACACTCAACATGCAGTTATCCAACTACTCATTTAATCATTCATGCCCCACTTATGCACTCAGGCTATCCTCCATGCACGATCATATACTAATTCAATAATGCATGGCCAACTCATGCAATCATTCAATCATGCAGGCACCACTTATGCACTCATTCAATCATCAATGCACTACTCATGCACACATTCAATCACTGTTAGAAATGGGAGTCTCTAGTTGGCAATGGTTTGCACCTTTGTCAAAATAGGGACCCTTCCTTCTAGTCAGGATAAGGAGGATACACTTCTAAAATAACTCCTGCTCACCCCTTGGTAGCTTGGCACAAGCAGTCAGGCTTATCTCAGAGGCAATGTGTAAAGCATTTGCACATAACACACAGTAATACAGTGAAAATACTACAAAAGGACACACCAGGTTAAAAAAAAATAACCAATATTTATCTGTGCAAACATGACCAAACCGATAAAAGACCAACATACAGTAATCAAAAAAAATATGCACTTTGCAAAAATAACTTTAAAATACAGTTCCTTGAAGCCGGTAGCTCCGTCCGGGGCTACCGTGGTGCTCACAACAACAGAATCCAACAGTTCAGGCCGACCGCGTCGGGGCAGACCAGCGTCAGCAGACTCGTAAACAGTACCTTTGGTTCCGGTCGACCGCGTCGGTACAGGCCAGTCGCAGTTAACGTAGCACTTGTGATGTGAAGCGTGGCGGTGCGGCGTGCGGTGCCCTCAAGTTGCAGTGCAAGCAGCGGCTCGGTGACGGTCGTCCAGCACGTCGGTGAGACCAGGGCTGCGGTGCGAAGCTGGGCGGTGCTCGTTGAGGTACTGACAGGTCACGGTGCAAGCGGCAGTGCCAGAAAAACTGTCAGGTAAGGAGGCTGTGATGACAGTGCCTGCAGTCCGCTCACCCTCCTAGCAGAGGTAATTGCCACTAAGAATGCGGTTTTGATGGTGAGCAACCGTAAAGGGCAGTTGTACATCTGCTCAAACGGTGCGCACATCAAGAAGGTGAGGACCAAATTAAGGTCCCATTGTGGCATAAGAAGGGGAGAAGAGGAAAACAAATGGGTTAACCCCTTCAGAAACCTCTGCACCAGAGGGGACTTGAAAAGTGAAGCCTGATCTGGGAGCTGAAGAAAAGCCGAAAGGGCCGAAAGATAGCCCTTCAACGTGCCCAAGGCAGAGCCCTGCTGGGCCAAGGAAAGGATAAACAAAAGGATATCTGCCAGGGATGCAGATAAGGGGTCAATGGACCTTTGTGTACAAAATTTACAAAAACGGTTTCATTGGCAGGTGTATATCGATTTCGTGGAGGGACGCCTGGCTGCCAGAAAAACCTCACAGACTTCGAGAGGGAGGTCAAAAGCTGTCAACTGTCGCCGCTCAACCTCCACGCAAGGAGGCGGAGAGTGGACAGGTTTGGGTGGAGGACCCTCCCTTGCTGCTGTGACCGAAGATCCTCCCGAAGGGGCAACCTGATCGGAGGATCGATGCTCATGTCTAGAAGCTTGGGATACCAAACTCTCCGTACCCAGTCCGGAGCCACAAGAATAACTTGTGCCCAGTCGCTCCTGATCTTCTTGAGCACTCTGGGCCGGAGTGCTATGGGCGGAAAAGCATATAGGAGGCCTGAGCTCCACTCGCGTCACCAAGCGAGAGCCACCTTGGAAACTCCAACACGCAGAACTGCTGACATTGCGTGTTCTCTTTGGAGGCGAACAGATCTAACCAAGGCTCTCCCCACTGCTGAAAGAGACCTTGTACCACATCCGAATGGAGATGCCACTAGTGATCCGCAAGGCACCTTCGGCTGAGCTCGTCCGCCCTGGAGTTCAGAGAACCGGACAGGTGTTCAACCACCGGGGAAATGTCCTGGTGTTCCAGCCAAGTCCAGAGACGCAGGGCCTCCTGACAGAGCCCACGACCCCACTCCACCCTGTTTGTTGCAGTACTACATGGTGGTAGTGTTGTCCGTGAATACCTGTACCAGCCTTCCTTTTATGGACGGTAAAAAGGCTTTCAGTGCCAGTCGGATCGCCCGGAGCTCCAACAGATTGATATGGATCTTGGATTCCGCTGGAGACCAGAGTACTCTGATCGCCACCTCTCCCAGATGGCCACCCCATCCCAGAAGGGGCGCATCTGTCACTACAGTGAGATCTGAGTGGGGAAGGGAGAGGGGTCTGCCCTTGATCCAACCGCGGTCTTTTAGCCACCACTGCAGGTCTTTTGCAGTGTCCTGCCAAATCTGAACCAGGTCGGTTAGATTTCCTCGATGCTGTGCCCATTGAAACTCCAGGTCCTAATGCAGAGCCCACATGTGCCACCGTGCATGGTTCACTAGCAGGATGCAGGAAGCCATGAGGCCCAACAGCCTCAGAGTCATTCTCACCGAAATCCAGGATAGAGGCTGAAACATCGGTATCATACCTGAATATCCTGGACTCGCCGTTAGGGAGGATAAGCCAGAAACTGCACTGTGTCTAGAACCGCTCCAATGAAAGGGAGCATCTGAGCGGGGGTCAGGTGTGTCTTTGGCACGTTGATAGAAAACCCCCAGCGAATGCAGGAGGTTCGCCGTAGTCTGGAGGTGGGATACAACTGCTCTCCGCAGATGGGCTGTGACCACCGCCATCACCTTTGTGAACACCCGAGGGGCGCTGGTGAGCTCGAAGGGGAGCACTGCAAATTGAAAGTGCTTGTGGCCCACCTTAAACCGCAGGTAGTGACGATGGGTAGGCAGGACGGGGATATGAAAATAGGCATCCTGCAAGTCCAACACTACCATCCAGTCTCCCGGGTCCAGGGCAGACAGGACCTGAGCTATGGTGAGCATCTTGAACTTCTTTTTGAGGAAGTAGTTGAGGGCTCCGAGGTCTAGGGTAGGACAAAGGCTTTTGTCCTTCTTTGGGACCAGAAAATAGTGGGAATAACAACCACAGCTTATTTCTGGCCCAGGAACCCTCTCTATAGCTCCCTTGGCCAAGAGAGTCTTGACTTCCTCGCGGAGCAGGGCAAGGTGATCCTCCGTCAACTGAACGTACACTGGAGGCATAGGTGTAGGTGTAGTCTCGAAGGGGACGGAGTAGCCCCTTCGGACTATTTGAAACACCCACCTGTCCGATGTGATGTTTCAGTAGTGGAGATGATGGTGTACTCTGCCACCGACTGACTGTAAATGATCCTGGGGTATTGGACTAGGAAGGTTTTGCGGTGGACGAGGGGATCGTGGCTTGGCTCGACTTCTGGCCTCCCAACCCACGGGGTGGGGGTGAACCACGTCCACGGCCCCGCAGAGCTTGCTGAACTCGCTGGCCTGAATAGGGTTGGCGCAGTTGGTAGCCCCTTCCATAGCCACGAAAGGAGTGAAAAGCAGATGCGGGCCAGGAAGTTGTGGTGAGGCCCAAGAACTTGGCTGTGGCCCGCGAGTCCTTTGAACGATCAAGGGCAGCATCTGCTATGTCTCCGAAGAGACGGGAGCCATCAAAGGGCATGTCCATGGGGTTAGCTCGGACATCCCCCGAAAAACCAGATGTCGTTAGCCGGGTGTGGCGACGTACGGCCACCGTCATGGAAATCGCTCTGCCCAGCGAGTCTGTCATGTCCAAGCCACATCTGATGGCGAACTTTGCTGCATCTCTCCCATCTGAAATAGCTTGGGAGAAGAGAGCCCGGTCCTCCTCCGAGACTCTGGGCAGCACCTGCGCAACCGTGTCCCATATCGAATGGGAATAACAGCCCAAAAGGCCGCAGGGTTCACCGACCGCAATGCCAGACTGGCGGAAGCAAAAATGTTCTTTCCAAAACTCTCCAGTATCTTGGATTCCCTGTCCGGAGGTGCGGAAGGAAACGCACCACGGGAAGTGGAGGCCTGGACCACCAAGGTTTGTGGGGTGGGGTGGCTGGTGAGGCAAACTGTCGCCCGGTGCAGGGTGATGGCGGCGGGCAATCATCCTATTCACAGGAGCCACTGTGCTGGGTTTGGACCAGGTGTATGTATGTATGTATGTAAAGGATTTATAGAGCGCAGGAATCACCCCCGAAGGGGTATCTCCGCGCTAAGCATAGAAACAAGTCAGTCAGGCACAAATTCCCATAGCTCAAGCCTTGAATAATTCCGTCTTCAGGAGTTTTCTGAAACGGGGAAGACTAGGACATTTACGTAAATCCTCTGGCAGAGAATTCCAGTATATTGGCGCCAGATCGGCCACAGTTTTGCCTCCAGATAGTTTTTTCTTAAAACGAGGGACCAGCAATAACATTTTGCCTTCCGATCTGAGACACCTATTCGGGCAGTATACTTTGAACTTCTCCACCATATAACTCGGGCTAGTGCCATAGAGAGCTCTGTGAACAAAGCAACAGAGCTTAAACTTTACTCTCTGGCGAATTGGGAGCCAATGGAGAGTGTTCAATAATGGCCCGGGGGAGGTGCGGGGTGGTTTGTTAAGAGTTAGGCCTGCAGCCACATTCTGGACGATCTGCAGTCTGCTAAGAGAAGACTCGTTCGCCGATACCAATAAAGCATTACAATAATCCAGGCGACCTATAATCAAAGCCTGAATTAAAGTTCTGCGTATAGTTAGGGGTAGCCACCTGAACACTCTGCGCAGCAGGCTCAAGGTATAACAGGTCCCGGCGGTGGTCATAACTTGATCCTTCATCGATAAATGTGCATCCAACCTGACCCCAAGATTTTTTTCCACCGAAGTAGGTAGAGGGGCGGGGCCTAGCACTGTCGGCCACCACTCAGGGGACCAGGAAGTTGATGCAGCACCGAACAGAAGGATCTCAGTTTTGGCCGCATTTAACTGCAGAAAGTGTTCAGTCATCCATTCTGCTATGGCAGACATGCCATTAGAAAAGCGCTTATCGACAAACTCTGTGTCCTTATCGAAGGACAGGAGTAATTGGGTGTCGTCAGCATAAGAGAACGGCGTAAAGCCGTACTTTCGGATGACTTTAGCAAGGGGGGCCACATAGATGTTAAACAGAGTAGGGCTCAGACAGGAGCCCTGGGGCACCCCCTTACTAATCTTCATAGTTTGGGATCGAAAAGGGCCTAGATTGATGGTCTGCGAGCGATGATCGAGAAAGCTGACCAACCAATCGAGAGCTATCCCCTGCAGACCGGCCTCTCTTAGTCGAAGTATCAGTTTCTGATGAGAGACCGTGTCGAAGGCTGCTGTTAGATCCAACAACACCAACATCACTCCTTTGTTATCATCCACGGCCATTTTTATATAATCCGTGACCCCAATGAGTTGTCTCGGTGGAATAGTTGGATCTAAACCCTGACTGTGAGGGGTCAAGTGTACCGTTGGCCTCAAGATAGTCCATTAGTTGAGTATTAACATAGCTCTCCGCCAATTTGCCCATAAGCGGAAGGAGTGAAATGGGACGGTAATTGGAGAGCACTTCGGCCGGTACCTGATCTTTCTTCTTGATAGGCAATACTTGGGCGACTTTCCAATCTAGAGGCACACTGCCTTCATTCAACGATGAATTTAAAATCTCTGCAATTGGGGCAGCCAAAAGAGGGGCAAGGAGAGCAAATTTGCGGGCGGGCATTATATCCAAAGGACATCCTGATTTAGCCTTTCAACATAGCTTCCACTTTAGAGACCTCAATAACCTTAAAGTGTGTCAAACCTTCACCTGAGCCTACAAGGGGTGCTAATTCGGGTGTAGTAGATGGCACCAGGCAAACGTCTTGGGGGAATTGTTGATAAATCTGATTGATTTTATTGTCGAAGTATATGGCAATATTGTCACATAGTCCCTGAGAGGGGGTGACCACCAATGCACAAGCTTTAGGCTTGGTAAAGGAATTCAAAATTTTGTAGAGATCTTTTGCCGAATTTCCTGCCTGATCGAGTTTAGTTATTACATGATCTTTACGTGCCCTTTTTAGATTCTTATGATAAGTAGTGAGGGCCAGTTTAAATTTAAGTTTATCTGTTTTCCCCTGGGATTTACGCCAGGATTTTTCTAGTTGTTTACAGCTAGATTTTTCACTACGTAGGTCATCTGTGCACCATTCTTCACTTTTTTTACGGGAGTTGCTGAGTTGATATGTTAAGGGAGCCAACCTGTCAATCATATCACACATGGTATCATTGAAAGACCTCAGCTTTGTGGTACTATCCATATGCTCGTTGAATGCAGGGGGTACATATATTTTACCAAATGATTCGGATGTGATTCTATGCCACTGTCTTTTGATACCAAACGAAGGGCGTCCAGCCGTTAGGGGTCTAATGCTGCAGTTGATCCTAAAAGGAATCATAAAATGATCTGACCATGTCAATGGGCAAGCAGGGTCAGCAACAATATATGAGGATGTGGAAAGTATAATATCCAAAGTGTGGCCAACTGAGTGTGTGGGTCCAAAATTAATCTTTTTTAAGCCTAAGGTGGCCATGTCAGCTAAAAAGCTCACAGCCTCTACATTCTCACTATCTTCGCCATGGACATTAAAATCTCCAAGTAACAGGAAATGCTTAGATGTAATAATGTAAGGGCTAATTTTTTCCATAATTTTTAGGTTAAAGTCTCTTAATGGCCCTGGCGAACGATAAATAAGAGCACCCTTTAAAGTTTCTTGGGGTGTCAACTCAATTTTAAATATGCACATTTCCATGGTATTATCCGAGATAGAATCAATCACTGTGACTTGTATATAATGGCAACCCCGCCACCCGTTTTTCCAACTCTGTCCAGTCTAAGGATCCGATAATTCTCTGGGAGAGCGAGGGCAATATCAGGCAGGGAGGTGGGTTTAAGCCAAGTTTCTGTTAAAAAAACGAGGTCTGGGCATTCCGAGCTCAGCAGATCCCAGAGTTCCGTGGCATGTTTTGGTAACGAACGTACATTCGCCAAAAGACCCTTCCAGGAACAAACCTGATTAGAAGAGTGGGGCCAAGCAAGACTAAAGGTCGTCTTATCCCTCTCTGTCATATTTTTCCTGCCAGCATTGTTGCCCAGTGGGCCCGATGAAGTAACCGTACAAGTAAAATGACAATGTGAGCAGGCAAAAGGACCTTCCAAATGAGCAATTGTATGCTCATACAGACATGATGACCGATCATGTCTCACCTGAAAAAGTTGAGAAGACGTGTAGATAAGCCTAGGAGCAATATCAGCCTGAAAACCGGCAGAGCTTCTGGCGACGTACGGGCGCAAACGGGCTTGCCTTTAGCGCGCCAGCGGCGCGCCCGCTGCGCGCGTCCGCTGCGCGGCCGTGCAAGCATGTAGATTAAATACCCCCACTCACGCCGGAAGTAGAAGATCAGGGGGAGGAGCCACGTCCCTCCACAACAATCGGCACCAAAAGCCGTGGTGGACCAGGGACCGGCGCCCAAGTAAATTGCGAGGTAAGTTTCTAATAATTTAAAAATAATGTCTCCTAGGACTACTAAGTAAAATGTGAAAAATCAACTGTTTAAAAAAAAAAAAAATACACCTTCAATACCTATTTTAACAAGGAGCGTATAGCTGTGCCTGCCATCGCGCTATTCTCTATTGCAGCGCGGCCGTGCAAGCATGTAGATTAAATACCCAGAAGGATGTCCGTTAAGGCCTCATTAAAGGGCAGTAAGGGTTCCTAGCTGGAGACCCCAGGCTACAGGACCTCAATCAAGATGTTAGTCTTGACTGCCACCGTAGGGAGCTGTAGGTCCAGGACCTCCGCAGCCCTACCCACCAACATAGCAAATGATGCCCCCTCCTTCATAGCAAGGGTAGGTGGAGACAGCATGCCAGAGTCTGAAGAGGTGTCCAAACCACTGGCATCATCCAGTTCCTCGTACCAGTCCATATCTTGCGGGCGCGGGATTTCAAAAAGGGATTCTGCTCCCCCTCCCAATTCTCTTCATCCATCCCTAACCCTTCAGAATAGGGCAGGTTGAACGGCATGAAGCTGTACGGCTCTGTCAGCGCCGGTCTCGACGTTGGAGGTCGCCCGACCGGCTCAGTGTCCTCGGTAATGAGGATCGGAGAGGCACAGTCAGTGGGTGCAGGCGACACAGAGGACCACTGGGTAAGCTTGCTGCGGCGGTACCGGAGCCGCAGGCACTGGACCCATGGGAACTCCTCCATCATCTGAGCCTGCGGGGCCCGAAGGCGCGCCGGCAGGGTCAGGCCGCCCAAATATGGCACACATGGCGTCATAGAACTCCTTAAGCTGGGCGGGGGTCGCTCCCGGACCCGGAAAGGCGGGGAAACGCGGAGCCGACCCGGGCACCTGCGGAGCTGGGCCTCGAACGCTGAGGTTCCTCCGTTGCGTCACGAGATGGGTGGGGTGAAGTCGAAGCACTCTTTGACTTCTTGTATTTTTTGTGGTGCCTCTTACCTGACTTAGACTACTCTGACGAAGAGGATTTCGATTCGCAGGAGCGGTACTCGGACCTTCCTCTTGACCGAGACCTGGACCGGATCGAGACCGACGAGGTGACTTCCGCGGTGCTGGACGCCGGGCCGCGAGCAACTTTAGGGACGGCTCCCTCAAAGCCTTCGGTGGCATGGCCCGGCAGTCGGAGCATGACTTCGAGTGACCGACATGGCGCATTGACAGGCGCCACACGGCTTGAACCCTGAGGTCTTCTTACTTGACATTTCCTACACACCAAAGAAGTCAACAAAAAGTTTTTAAAAAGTGTCAAAAATTGATAGGGCGCAGTTCTCTTCAACGGATCGGCGCTGGCTGACGCGGAAAGAAAAGAACTGACATCAGCGCGCCGGAGTGGCGGTTATATTGACGACGAAGACGTCACGACGACAACAATCAACACAGACGTCATGCGGAGTCGACCAATGCCACCTACCGGTGTGCAGGGGTACTGCTAGGAAAAATCTTTTGGATCCAGCCTGATGCCTGGAAGTTTAAAGGTAAGGAATCTGCGGCTAGATGTCTATCAGATATCCCATACTAATTGCAATACATAAAACCCTGTATAAATCAAATCACTTGTTGCTACAAACCATGCTACATCAGCACGACAACAAGGAAAACGTGGATAAAGATAACGGAGCATAGAAGTACTTTTAGGTGACAACAAAATAACAGCCATATGACCAAACATTATCTGGAGTTAAAACAAAAAGAAGTTGGTTTAACTTAGGTCTTACTTGAAAGTTTACCAGGCTTTCAGGCATCATTTTTCAATACAACACCAACTATTACTGAAAAACAAAGATGGGCCCATAATTTGAGCACCCTGCTAATGGGTTTAAATAAGGACATACCGTGAACCCCACCTGGAACACAATGAAGCCTGCAAACACTGATGTTGTGGCACAAGCTCTGACCCAATTACTTAGTGGTTCGTCTACTATAAGATTTGTAGTGACATTTGGTTTCTGGATGTAAGATATAATGTATACTGGTAGGGATATCAATTCTTTTTGGAGTTCTGTTCCATCGTGTTTTTTGTAAACATTGCTTCAATATACTGCCGGTAGCGTTCCCTCTAACTTTCAAATCGTAAATGTATAATCTCAAGAATTGAACAGTATTATAATGTTTGAGACTGCTTCTCATAAGGGACACAACTTTCATATGTGCCATTGTTTCTACTTCTCATTGAACTGGTACTTTAGGGCCACCTGTCCCCTTCACTTCATTTACTATTGCCTTGGGAATGGGAACAATCAGGCCACTTGATTAAAAGAGCACAATAATGCGAATCAGTACACACATGACCTCACACGTGACGCGTTGAAGTATACGTGACTGAGGCCTCTTGGGTGTACCTTTTAAACAATGATCTGAATAACAACCCTGATTCTCCGGAAGGCGCATGGATTATTTTGGTCAAATGGCTGATAATTCCTCATGACGAGGTGCATTTTCCTAACTGGAACAGCAGATCTTTTCAGCTCCATAAATTTCCTATACTAATGATGTAGCATTATGTTTTGGTTCCAGTGTATGACTCCAGCAAGTTATCGTGGGGTCTCTTTCTTGGAGCCCTCTTTCCCTACAATAGGGTACGGACAATACAGACTCTTACCACTCCTAACAGCATATTTACAAGAAGTTGTTTTCTAGACACATTATGTGTGGAATTTTTGGGGTGTTTTGTATTAGTGTGATTTTGTTATGGGGACATTTAATTTTCTATACAAACACTAATGTGTAATCTGAAGTGCACAACTGAACTTATCCTTATGTTCTATTTTCTGTACTGAGTTTCATTACAGGTTGAACTAAAACATTACTAGTTGATAGTTTGTGAGTATACATAATTAAATGTGTTGTGTGATGTTTGCACTAGTACCTTACACCTTTTCCATACCCATGTACACAGGGTATGTTAGGGTATGGGCACACATGGGTCCAGGTCCTGAAGAAAACCGCTGACCTGGCATGAGGCTTAAACGGATAGCTGAAACATGCTAACCATGGAAATTGAGAATCCTTGATTGTCTTTTACATGTCCCAGCATTCTTGTTTTTAACCATAACATAGGGAACCCAGATAAAGTTATTTCCGGTTTACCTTTAGGTTATTTTATTTCTTTGTTTGTGGATCTCACTGTCCATCTTGTGCATCTCCTGCGCAATTACATCATAAAAAGATTTCCATTAAGAGCTCCTAGCTTATGGAGTCCATCTACACTACCAGGGGTGGAGTCCGGATGAGGAGCAACCTGATGAAGCATGCCACCTAGACGGGTAAGGGTTTGTACCTTTTCATATAGCCATAATTTGGATGATTTGGATCGATTCCCCTTTATGTATCGCTCTCATTTAGTACAGGTTCTTTGACTGAGCAAGCGCTCACCATAAAATAAAGCAAATAAAATGTTTTTGAGTTTTGCCCGAGGTGCCCAAAAGTTCAGAGACAACGGTAATATTATGGAAACTGTAGAAACCTCTGACTTTTTGGGTTTAACATTCACAGTACTTAAACTATAGAGAGAATAGCCCACAAATCCATAAAAGTCCAGAGTTACTGTTAAAAGGTTAAAGAGCTGACATGATCATGTCATTAAGCCAGCAGCAAAATGCTGGGTTATTATACAAATGAAAATTTACTTTTCGGAAATATATTAGGCCTAACCCCTTCTTAATTAAATAGGGTACATAATAGAATAACAGCAGAGAATACTGAAGAGCTGCTCTTTGCAGCTCTTCAATGTTCTCTCTATCAACTTTGCGAGTCCTTCTTTGAAGAAAACGCAAACTACCAATGTATATTTTACTGTTTCAAAGAGCTGTAGCAAAGAATGTTCTCAGAAAGCTCACAATCATCTCCCCTACCACATCAAGAAGTCAATAAGACCATTTGGTGCCAGTGACTCAGGTTTCAGAAGTAAAAGCAAGTGTAATCTTGTTCTAAGTGGCTTTTTGGGCTAAAACACCGAAACACAGGGTCCGGCTCTGGAGTTGCTTATTTAAAATAGGGGGCTTAGGATATCTGTACTTTAAAAAGAAAGCAATATTTACAGGCCGAATCTAAAACGTTCTCAATCAGAGATGAGACTTGAGTAACACAAAGATGAGGAAAAGTGGGTTAAACCAATATCAATGCCCAAATCCTTACATAAAACATACAAGCATTTACAGTGCAAATACTTATCAAAGATGTTATTGTTTAGTACATCCTCACAATATTTTTAATTTTTAGTAACTTATAAAATGAGAAAGAAGAATTACCTTTTTCATTATTGTAACGGGGAGCCCCCTGCCTCTGCCGGTTAGTGGCATTAACAATCTCATCTTTGCGACGTGCTTGCGTAACATGAATGGATTCCAAATGATGCTCCAGAGCAAGCGATATGTTTCCATGAAGTGATGAACCACGTAGTCTTTCCATCTTGGCTACTAATGTGACAACCTAACAAACATAAGACAACAGCAAGAACATTTACTTAGCGTTTCAAGGAATACATGTTATGTCAGACCACTGTAGGAATATGGTGGCTCTCTGTACTTCACAGCTTGATTCTAGATCACGGGGTCCAAAACATATTCGTACAGCATCAAACCTTTACAGTTACAGCCTCTGCCTTACTGGTACCACTTGATGCGTTGCTTATTTGATAATCAATTACTTGCCAATTCATATGCTGACTAGTGAAGAAATTAAAATTATACTATGTCACGATCTGCTTTGAACAATAGACCTTCATCAATCTCCAGGGGTTAAAATGAACTGATCTACCCTGAATCCACACTATCGCTTGACTGTGGGCCATTACATAATGAGACTAGCCCTACACTAAACATGGCACACTTCGTCAATGTTTGGGTTCAGAATT
The DNA here is from genome assembly GCA_963921515.1 of Calotriton arnoldi. Classification (NCBI taxonomy): domain Eukaryota; kingdom Metazoa; phylum Chordata; class Amphibia; order Caudata; family Salamandridae; genus Calotriton; species Calotriton arnoldi. The sequence goes on from CAWUFW010001011.1 coordinate 2,597,435, forward strand.
GATCAGATTGCAGAATACACAATTTAATTACCCTCTCTAAATTAAGCTAAAATATCCACAAGAGAATTCAAGGCAAGGCATAGAAACATATCTGTAAGATTTTAAAGTGGATCTGCAAAGTGGTCACCACAGACAGACACATTTATGTCACTTGTGGTATCCCTCTTGACTGAGGCGGACTTGGAATAAGCATTAAGACTTGCCAAGACTGAAGTGAACAGAAGCAGACTAGGTCTCACTCTCAGAATAAATTCTCACTGCCAGGTGAGAGAACAAGGTTGTCTATCATATAAAGTTCCCTGAAAGTAAACTTCATCAACACTATTTACTAATATGCTCCTCTGTGATATTCATGCAACTACAAGAAAAGGTAATAGAGAACTAGTTACTTATTTATTCAACCTACTTGTATAAATATTGCTTGAATGACTGAACTGAAAGGGGCAGATGTGATATGATGATAGATGAAGTGCATCAATCTGAAAAACGCTAAATAAGAAAATGGCTTTTAGCCTACAAACACATACATACTTGGCCGGGAGAGAGAGAGAAACCCTGTAGCTAGACTTAACACGTTATTAGAAAGTCAACATTTCTCTATAGAGTTGCACACCGGAAAAAGCGTAAATCTAATGTAAAGCAAATCCTTAAAATAATGTACAGCAGGGAACAGATTTATATTTAAGACATTAAAAATCTTTAAAAAACAACAAAATGGAGGCGTGGCCAAGCCACAAATAGAGTGAAAGGTGTGTTGTCGTGTCTCCGCTCCACCTCAGCCTGTTAAAGCTTCCCCCCAAGCTATGACCTCACCTACAGGCATAGGAACTAGGACCCGGCTCCTGGAATCCACCAGGGATCCCTAGACACCTCGGAAGTCCGCTGAGAGGCCTCTCGATCTGGACCAGAAGCCCCGAAGTGAAGCTGCCGCGACACCTGAGGCTGCCATCTTGGACCCCGTAGACGAGACCGTGTGGAGGGGTATGCCTCCCCCCCCCCCCCACCCTTGCCTCTCCGCACAAAGACTCATCCAGCCTGGGCGCCGGCTCCGACCCCGTAGACTCTCCTGGGGCTGTTACTGAGGCGGGAGCGCGGCTCGACTAGAAAAAAAAGGATCGGCTGGAGGCCTGACAGTGTCGCGGCTCGCAGAGTGGGCGACCTTACCTGCGGATCCAGTGGGAGCCGCCCTGGAGGCCCGCAACCATCTCTGATGCTGCGGAGTGGGAGCGGCGGATGGTGCCCTTTGAGGCGATCCAGGAGGGGGAGGGTGGGGGTTAGAGATCGGGACCGGCCCGCGCTCACTCGGAGCCCGGCCCTGGTGACAATTCTGGACTCTCCTTTCTCCCGCTCTCCTGACTGCCCCCCCGTTCTGCCTGCTCCCGTTGGCTCGCCTTCCAGCAACAACACAAGCAGTGCTTGCTGAAGTAAGAGGGATCGGCTACGGGGTCCGCGCAGCGGGGCTTTTTATCCCCCCTATCCCTCCCTGGTGGGCCCCTCCTGGGGACCTGAAGTCCAACTCTCCTGTTTGCACTGGAGGATATAATGTGTCTGGTGCATATCGTTTACTGGTCCAGGGTGCGGCACGTGGACACTCTGCTCCTCTCCCTGATGTTTTGGGCCCCTGGCTCATGACAATCTTACAAATCGATATTGGGCCATAGCATCAAGGTTGGAAATACTGTATTCCTTGGCCTCTGACTCTTCTTGCACCATCGCCCGCCTCACTGGGGCCTTCATCGGTGCCTGCGCCCACGGGCCCTCCACCCCTCAGTGCGGTGGCCCACTCCTCTGGTCTGTGGGGTTGGGGGGGGGGATCGGGCAGCGAGTCCGTGCAATCCCCGCCCCCCCCCCACCACCCTGCCTACTTCGGAAGCCCCCTCTGTTGGCTACTCTTGGAGATCTGGGGCATGCCTTTCCTGCAGCAGTGGGGGCACTACCGAGGACCCCACAAACAAAAAACATTCTGCCCAGAGTGCACAGCTGTTGCGCCGGGAGACCCTCGCTGCGGGGCTGGGCTGTGGCCACCCGGACACTGAGACCAGGGGTGACTCGAGGATTGGGGGGTGAGACATTGGCTCCTGAGCCCGCTTGCCTTGTGCCAGCTCCCACGAAGCACTGCTGTCTCCCCATCTCTCAACAATACTAGAATCGCAAGCAGCACCTTGCTTCTCTCTCTGGCCGGCTGGGCCCCCGATTGCTTGGAGTACCTTCTGACTGGTAATTGCGTCGCCATGCCATGCTCCAAGTCTGGTAAAGACTCCTTGCCTACCCCGGCTAAGGACAACCCTGTGGTCTCCCTATGGCTGAAATCCAACTCTCCGCCGCCACCTGCCTCTGACCCTCCGGGAGCCACGGCTGCTGAAGAATCGACATTGGCCCCGATTACACAGGCCTTCAAGAGCTCCTTTTTACAGGAAATCAAGGTGGAAATTAGATCCCTCAAAAACCAGTTTAAAGCCGGCCTGCGGGTGATCCGTCAAGATGCCCCAGAGATCGGGGGTCAGGTGGATGACCCGGAGCGCACGATGGATGCGCGAGTGGAGGACCATGAGAGCCTGTGGCGCAGGATGGCAGAGCTCGAGGACCAACATATCAACCTTCAGCTGAAGCAGAAGGACTTGGAGAACAGAAGCAGACGTAACAACATCCGCATCAGGGGGGTCCCACGCGGAGCAGAGAGTTGAGACAATATGGCCTTTACGGCAGACCTCCTGCAAACAATCAGGGCAGATGACAATGCCTCTCCCACGGCCTTGGACAGAGCCCATGGAGTTGCTGGCCCCCGGGGTCGCCCAGACTTCACTCCGGATATCCTCACACAAGTCCACTTCTTTGTGGAGAAGGAAGCTATCCTACAGAAGGTGCGTGGAGTCATGGACCTAGTTTACAATGGCTACCCGATCCAGGTCTTTCAAGACATTGCCCCGGTTACCCTTCGTTGACGCAAAGACTTCAAACCGGTCACTGACCAGCTTCGCGACCTCAAAATCAAATACCAATGCGGCCATCCCTTTGCACTGATCTTTTCCAGGGAGGGCAAGCGTCAAGTCCTCCGCTCGCCGAGAGATGCGAAGCAACTTCTCCAAATCTCAACGGAAACCGGGGATGTCAGCCCCTACTCCCCACGGGCCCAACTTAGGGAGGCAGCACAGCCGGAGTAGTCCACTGTACCCCCCCCCAAAGCACAGATCTTGAGCTAAAGAACAGGACACCTCCCAAGCGAAGCAGGACTTTATCAAACACCTCCGCACCATGAGTGACCCTCACTCGCCAGCCGGCTCATCCGCAGACTCGGACTGAACCACGCCTGGCTTAGCGCTACCTCTGCTCCGATCCCCCTATACATAGCCTTTTGCCTCCGGAACTCTACGAGACCTAACACACTTCAGACACTATCGGCCCACTGAGAAATATACACCGTGCCTGCTCTCACGCGGGTGAAGGCTTCTACAGATATTACTGTTTCATCCCGTAATCCAGAACACAGTAATATGCCTCCCTTCCTGAAAGCAGGCAGACTGATAGCTGGTGTTTTCTACCAAAACTCTAGAGATTGGCTGCTGGTTGCGGAGATCGACCGACTGTCGCTGTTAACGACTGCGCCCCCCACAACCACAGTGTCTTCTAGAAGAGTGACTTCTTCAGAATGGCTCCTGTTCCGACTTATGAGCTAGTCCAAGATGACATTGAATTATACAGGCCCTGTTGGCCGCTCTTTGTTGGGGATACTGTTGCTTCCCTCCCTCCCCACCCCCCCATATTGGGATTGGAGCGAGCTCATTTAAGGGAACCCCCCACAGCCCACTCGAAGCACTTTCCACTTTGGGAAAACTTCACCTAGCCAGGCACACACGATCTGTCATTGCACTCCCGCTCCTAACATCCACACTGCATCCTCCCTCCTCAGCGAGGTACGGCACCCTCACTTCCAGCCCCAACGATGCTCTCCATCACCCCCCCACCATGATGACCACAGCTCCTCTCCCTCAACATAAAAGGGCTTAACTCACCCAACAAGAGGAGACAGGTCTGGCGATATTTACTCATACACGACCCTGACATTATATTCTTGCAAGAAACACATTTGACCTCCGCCGACACACGTCTCATGACACACCCCAAATATCCATGCCACTACTGGTCCTGCTCTACCTCTAAATCTGCGGGAGTTGCAATTTAACGAAAGCCATTCTGGGAAAGGGGCCCCCGTGTGGTTCGGGACTCTGAAGGTCGCTTCCTAAAGGTTCAGGCACACCTAGGCGCCCAACCCTTAACCCTTCTCAATACCTATGCGCCCAACTAAGCGCAAGGCACCTTCCTGAGGACTCTTCTGAGGGAGCAGCTGCACTCCCCAGAGGGAGCTGTCATTCTTGGGGGTGACTAACTTGGTATGGGGAAAATGTTTGAGTGTAAACCCCTCCTTCCTTTGTTCTTTGACATGGTATGGGACCTGGACTTTGATCGCTGCGCCCCCTCCTACCAGGGCTCTGGGGCTATGTCGGCCGCCCTCAAGGTAAATCTTACTGAGCTGGGCCTCTCCGACACGTGGAGATATTTATTCCCCAACACCAGAGAATACTCCCTTTTTTCCCATGTTTATCGCTCATATTCGCGGATTGATTATGGTTTCCTCTCCCTCTCTTTGATTCGATCCTTGGAATCAGCTGGGATATCCGACATTTCCATATCGGGTCACGCCTATATTGCTGTAACCTTCCACACCGCAGGCAGACACCACAATAATCCCATCCGCTGGCGGCTCCCGCCCCACGTTTTATGCGATCCGGTAGACATAGCTGACATTCTCCAGGCGATTGAGGCCTTCTTTAATGAGAATGACACCTCGGATCAGCCTGCCTCCATTAGGTGGGACGCCTTTAAAGTGACTATCCGGGGAGTTATCTCCACTATTGCCATTGCTCTTTCCAGAGAAGCTCGCCTGGTTGAAACAAACTTGGCCAAAGACATTAAGGGTCTAGAACACAGGGATCATAGAATGCCCTCGGGTCAAAACAAGAAGCAACTTGCCATGCTCCGGGGACAGTTGCGTCTTAAACATACTAATAAAGCGGGACGCTCTCTCTTATCGCTTAAACAGAAATTCTTCGTTGGGGGAGACAAGGTGGGACCATGCTTGGCGAACCGCCTGCGCGCTCAAGCAACTAAAGCCTATATCCCTAAGATTAAATGCGCTGATAACTCCTGGGCCACGTCCGAGTGCAACAAGGCGCAGGCATTTTGTGACATCTACAAGGATCGTTATGCTGACACCCCTCATGCGCCAGAGGGATTACTTACTTCCTCGGCACTTGCCCTTGGGAACTCATTAGTCCCCAACATGCACAACTTTTAGAGGAACCATTCACTCTAAACGAACTGAGCCGGGCACTAAAGCAGCTCCCGGCGGGCAAAACCCCTAGGACAGACAGCCTTCCTGTTGCTTTTTATCGCATTTTTCTCCCCCACCTCCAGGGCCACCTCTTACATCTTTTTAACAACTTTTCTGAAGTCTCGGGCCTCACCCCTACAATGTCGGAAGTGGAGGTGGTTCTCATCCCCAAGTCCGGCAAGGACCCCTAACTTTACACATCATACCGGCCTATTGCCCTATTAAACTCAGATGTGCAGATCTATACTAAGATTCTGGCAAACCGCCTTGAATCCTACCTCCCTGGAATGATTGACCCAGATTAAGTTGGATTCATCTGACATCGCCAGGGGGCAGACAACATACGTGGCATTGCTCATCTAATTGAGAAGGTCCAACACAGAAATATTCCGGCCTGCCTGGTGTCCCTGGATGCAGAGAAAGCGTTTGATTGGTGTTTTTTACGTGCGGTGCTACATAAAATAGGCCTAGGGCCGGTCATGATCTCTAAATTAATGGCACGCTATGTCCTCCCGACAACGTGGACCCATATCAATGGCCGACTCACGACCCCATCTCTGTGCACAGGGGTACCAGGCAGGGATCCCGCTTTCCCCCCCTCCTCTTTGCCTTGGCGGTAGAACCCCTAGCGATTGCAATATGCCAATCGATAGGCATATCTGGTATTCTCTTTGGAGGCTACGAACACAAAGTGTCACTCTTTGCAGATGACCTCTTACTCTCACCAACTGCCCCTGGCTCCTTTCTACTAGCGCTTGCCTCGCTTCTTCGCTCTTTTGAAAAAGCCTTGGGATTCAAAATTAATATAGCCAAATCCCATGCCCTAAACCTAAACCTTCCAACCCCAGAAGTGCGTCAAATACAAGCCCTGGTCCCTTTACACTGAGCTGAACACTCAATACGATACTTGGGTCTCAATCTGACCCCTTCATTGTCTTCCTGGACCCAGGCCAATTGGCGGGCCTGCCGACCAGACATCCAGGAAGATATCCGCCGGTGGAAGAAACTCCCACTCTCCTGGCTGGGTCACCTTAATACGATCAAAATGCCTCTCCTTCCAAAAGTACTCTACTTATGCCAAACCCTTCCCACCCTGATACCACAGGTAGACATACAGGGCCTCCAACGAGATCTAAACTTGCCCGCGCTTCTCAAATAAACTACTCATGCTCCCCCGAGATCGAGGGGGCCTGGCCTGCCCCAATCTTCTATAATATTAGTGGTCCTGCCACCTCCGCTACATATCGGAATGGGTTGTTTGCTAAAGCAAAAACTACTGGTTCCACATGGACCGCACTATCACCTGCAGGCCTCGTGGGACCTGGCCTGGCTTCCCAGATCTGTGCACCCTCACAGTGCGTATATAGCCACCCCAACGAAAACAGTACTCAACATCTGGGACAAAATCGCTATCTCAAGAGGTTCACATCATTCCCATCTCCCAACACTCCTATAGCATGCAATCCCACATTTCCACCGACCTTACAGCCACACACATTCCTCTCCTGGACAGAGGGCGAATGCCGCATAATTCAGGACATCTTTGAGGGAAACACTCTCAAAAGGTTTGAGCAATGCAAGAATTCCTTTCACATTACAAATCCTAGAGATTGCAGTACTACCAACTCCGCCACTTGCTGCTCACCCCTAACAAAATGCAGGGTGCAACTAGATCGCTTACTCCCTTTGAAGCCTTGGTCCGAGCCTTCGAGGGCTCCCGGAGCTTAATCTCCTGCACATACAAGGTACTACAACACTCACACCAAATCCAGCCTCACACATACCAGAAACAGTGGGGGATGGACACTGAGGAGGAGGTGACCCCAGAAAGCTGGGAACGCTTTGACGTGAAATTCCCAAACTTTACAGAAGCATCCCCCAATGCGAATCAGCCTATAAATTAATGATGCAGTGGTACTATACTCCTGCGCGCCTCCAGAGTCTGCCCAACCCTTTCCCCGCTTTGTTGGAGATGCCAAGGAGCAGTAGGCGATTTTACCCATATCTGGTGGACATGTCCCACCCTGTTAATATTCTGGAAAGAGGTCCTTAGCCATATTAAAGACACAGTGGGCTTCCCCATCCCAAGCTCCCCCATGGTGGCCCTACTAGGCATCAGACTGCCGGGGCTTGTCACCATGACCCACTCTGACTGGCACCTCATTGCAGAGATGCTGGGGGCAGCAAGACAAACTATTGCTCTTTACTGGAAAAAAACCCTCTCCCCCACCCATCTCGGCATGGTTCCTGCGCCTTTGGCATGTTATAGCACTGGAACTATTGACTGCCCGCCTTAATCTCACAGACAACAAATTCTCTCACACCTGACAGCCGCTCATTCATCATTTCTCCCAATTAGAGAACTCTCGCTATGCTCCCCCTCGGCTGCGGGCCCTCCAGCTTTTCGACGACACTCTTGCCATACACTAGGGGAGCTCCCCAATTGGAATCTTCGGCGAACGACCCCGACAGGAGCCCTCCCTAAACACGCACTCGCTGGAGTGGAGGGAAAGCCTTGATCAACATGAGGTCCAGCATTGCCACAATGAATAAAAGTCTCTGTGTGAGACTCACCTCATTGAAGGCAAGGCACAACGATATCCAAAGTCTGGCTGTCATTCTGAGGTGGCCCCAAACGGCGAGCCACCTTTGGCAGCCAGTTGTCGAAGTACAAGATAACATGTAATCCAGACCTTCGAAGATGGGCCACAACCACCACCACCGATTTTGTGAACACTTGAGGGGTGAGGTAAAGCTAAAGGGGAGGACAGCGAATTTAAGTGTTCCTGGCCTACACTGAACTTAACACTTGTTGGAATGCAGAATGTATATATAAAAATACTTGTCCTGCAAGTCTAGGAACACAATCGAGTCTCTAGGGTGGATAGAATCTGAGCTAGCATAAGCATTTTGAGTTTGTCCTTCAACGGTCCACATCCCAGGACAGGTCTGAGGCCCCAGTCTTTCTTTGAGACGAGAAAGTAGCGCGAATAATATCCTTCACCCTTCTCAAAGTATAGTGCCCATTCTATGGCACCCTTTGAGATTGAAAGGTTTATCTCTTGCATTAGGATTGACAAATTTACTTTGGTTTAGGAGGAAGATGGGGCAGGGAGGAAATAAAGGGGAGTACGTAGGCCCTGTGGATAATTTATAAGACCCACCTGTCCAACATGATGTATCTCCAGTAGAGAAGGCAATGCTGTATCCTGCACTGCCCCCTACCCTCCCCCTAGCCTGACATGAACTGTGGAGGACAAACAAAAGTGTCTTAGTAGCCAACGCAGCAGGGGAGGAGGAACTGGAGGACTGAGAGCCCTGATGCCCCATGAGATGTTTGTCAGTACTCCACCACGAAAGCACAGGGCTCCGTGCTGCACCACAGGTTGGGAAGGCTAACTGTGCCAGTTGATCTGTCTCCTGGAATAACCGCTGACTAGACTTTTAAATCTATGTAGCAAGGAATATGGACCCATCGATGGGCATATCCACTGTAGATGCCTGCACATCATTAGAAAATCTGTTGATGGTATCCGTGCATGCCTCCTAAGCACGACACTGTTGCCAACGACCCTGTCAAGGTAATTGGTAGTGTGCAGGACAGCACAGATAAAGTGCTCATCGTGTGTGTACCTGTCCAGGAACCAACCTGCATTGATGGACCCAAGGGTCAGACTCCCAGACTAAAAAATTTTCTTACTAAAGACGTCAACGGCGAAAGGAGTTAAGATCACAAGTTGATGCCTGCACAGTTAGCGTTTCCTGTGTAGAGTGCTTAGTTAGGCAGTCCGGATCAGTGGGTGCAGGGATATGTCACCAAGCTATAGGCAGGACGACAGGAAGGCAAGAAAAAAGCTTGGACCATGGAGCCATCAAGATGTCAGTGAGGGCATCATTAAACAGTAGTAAGGGCTTTGACTGCTCTAGTTCAAGGATTTCTGTTAGAAAGTTTGTTTTTGTCAATGGAGGGCAACAGAAGGTTTGTACTCGGGGGAGATTCTGGTCGGTTGAGGAATTAAGTCTGACATCAAGGACTTCAGGGTGCAAGGTTTATCTTAACACTCTTGTACTTTCTCTTTCGATCTAGAGAGGTTGGATGGGGTAGAGTCTTGCTTTTTTTTTTTACATTTTTGCTTGGTCTTTGACATACCCAAAGACTTCGAGCGGGAAGTGGATCATCTGCAGGAATGGCCTTGTGACCAGGAACAAAATTTGGAGGGGCGAGTGATACCAGAGTTTCGACTACAACCTTTTGTGTTCACCGATGTAAAGCTTCACTTCCCAGCCCCAGATTGCCTAGGGTGCATAAGATCGCCCATGTCACACGACTTAAGAGTCGGGGCTAGAGCCTAGGCAACAAAGGATTTGTGACCAACCTATGCTTTCTGCAATCTCTGTAAGGTCTTATGCCTGTAGTTTTCAGAGGGGATATGATTCCTTAGCACACGGTCTTCAAATTTTGGAGCCGTCATAAGAATGACAAAAGTTGGGAGCGGAGCTCCAGATCCACACCATAACATGCTGGAAGAAAGGAGCGGACATCAGCACACCGGGATGGCGCTTATGTGTGGCTCCGTTCCATCATGTCCACGTTGGTGCAAAGCCTACATGGAGCTGCATAACTCCTTCTGCTAGCGCTTGAGAACAATGCTGTAGAAATTCTACACTTCCAGTCTGGGACATGGAGTATTGTAAAGGTGAGGAATCTGTGGTTCGACTTATCCATCACAATTAAATATTCTCCATTTGAAACAAAAATAATAGACTGAGATTTTTTTTAATGAAACATCCCCAAAATGCTGATTATGATAGGACCGAATAGCATGTTGTACAAAAAAGTCTTCCATGAGTTTCTGCACACTAAAAATTAGTATCCATGCACATAGCATAAATAAATCAACTGCTGAGAAGTTAGTTTAAGGTATAGAAATTAAAAAACATGACTTAGGACAATTCATTCTGATGGGAAGTGCTAAAACAAACACCTTTGGCATTATTAGATCCTCATTACACTTGCAGCACCATTGTCAGAAAAAAGTTTGGTTTACTCTACTGATGTAACAAACATTTCAGGCTGTGACAGTGACTATTGAACAATGTGAATTTTATGAAAACGTCATCACTATTTCTCCCTCCTATATAATCTTTCTTTTATATGGTCACTTTATTTCAAACTTAGCAGACCAGATTTACTTCAGGTTGGGAGGCTATGGACTACACTTATCTTTCTTTTTTACTGCAGACTCAGAAGCCAAAACATAAGAGAAACTACATAGCCCATGAGTCCCTAAGAACAATGCTATACAATAACAGTTTCTCTGTTCACAAATAACGGACATAAAGGAAATAGCACTTCCTCATTCTTCGCTACTCAGCAGCCAGTTAAGTGTATTTATCTGATGTGGTTACTATGGATTGTGATAGGCTTGTTTGGCTGGTGCTTGTTTATTTTCTCTGCGGTAATCTTCAGCTGTCGCCTGTGGTGGTGGCCAGGCCGTATTTGTCAGTAGCATGCAGTGCGCTGCTCATCGTCCTTCCCTCTTGACCCAGGTCTACCTCCTGCTGTTGTGCAGAGTCATGGAAGAGGGGCTTTGTTTTCTTTTTTTGGTGCATTTTGTGACCCGTGCGTATGCTGGTGCTGTTCGAGCAGCCTCCATAGCTTGACTTGCGCTTGGGGCATGGTGCACCAGGCATGCCCCAAAGGGGGCAGTCTTCAGGCCAGACTCAAGCTCCACTCTGCCCGATGCCCCCTTTCTAGGATTTCTTGTCCTTCGCAAGGAGTGAACGTGCGTTTTCAAAGAAGTCTCCCGCATATTCTGCTGTTCTCTATTCATTTCAGACATGTCTTTTTAACATCTCTGGATATTTGATCCTTTATTAGACTTGCATATCCAAAGGCAATTATAGATTTGGGATTGGGTTGACCTTTCTGCAGCAACTTTAAAGGTAAAGCACCACTAATGTGTCTTTGGTCTTTTTGCTTCTGCTGCCATCTCCCAGTTAAAATCAACATTCCACTGCATCATTATGATGTGGTCACAGGACTCCAGCTATCTAGAAGAAGTCACAGCTGAGCAATATTTCCTGCCTATTGGCAGTTACTTGGTAGAGGCAACTGACTACTCACTCCAAAAGGCAGTGTTTTCCACTTTGGAGCCCCTAGAAAGACAAATTCTCTTGCTCGCCTCTGCGTAGAGCATTTTACCCCCTGCATGAGGCTTCGTAAACCACAGAGTGTGCTCAAAATACCCCACAGGCCTCCAAGAAGAACCCTCTACAAGGTGAAGTATCCCAGGACTTCTTTAAAAAGTTAAGTAGCGATAAAACAGAAGATTGACAGGCAGATGACATTTCTAAATTTGTGAAGGATTCCAAGAAAGGGATTGATAGACCTAAGAGATTGTGCTAAAAGAAATGATTAGATATCGCAGGCCCTCTTACAAAAATTCAGGATGTGGCAGAGGAGGCCAAAAAGACTGGCAATGTAATTTTCCCTGAGATTCTTTAGGGGTGGGCACAGAGGACAATCGGTTTCCTCAAATGCTAATTGTCTCTACTGAGGGATGCCGATCTCTCCTAATAAAGATCAACCGTAAGCTTGGGGAATTGGTTACCGCAGAGGCTGTGCTTGTAAAAGATAGGGCCCTCTTTGGAGATACTTTAATTAAGAAACTCCGTAAATCTGTGACCATTTTCTCCTCTCTGGATAAAGCTGAACAATCTATGAATATGGTCTTTGGGACACTATTTGGAGGAACCAGTAGAGAAAGGGGGTGCATGTCTGGCTGTGCGAACTTCAAGCCTCCCAATGTTGCCAACCCTCCTAAAGAAACCATCAGTTGAAGGACCAGATAAAAGATGGAGGGTTTTTCCCTCACTTGAAGTTAAAGACATGGAGGCAGAGGAACCTTCAGAGGTGCTGCAAATGCCCCAGAGGAAGTTGCAGGTAAGAGCTATCCTTTCTTCCCAAAGGTGGGAGGCAGGCTAGACTTTTTTCTACCGAGGTAGAGAGAGATCACAGGGGACGCTTGGGTTCTTCACACTGTCCAACGTTTTCATATAGCGTTTTTCAAGATTCCCCAGTTCAGATGAGGAAGCCTACTTCCCTGTCTTGGTCTCAAGCATAAAGGCTGATCATAGAGCAAGGGGCCCAGTCTCCCCACCAAAAAGGGGCGAAAATACTATCCTCCCGTCATCCAAGAGGGTTTTTTAAGCAATCTCTTTCTAGTAGCCAAGACAGACATGGATCACAACCCAGTAAAACAAATCTCCGGGAGTTCAATGAGTGGCTACTTTATCGCCATTTCAAGATGGAGGGAATCCCATCCCCCTCGGGAACATCCTGCTCCCTAACGAATGGATGGCAAGGATTAATCTAAAGGATGCATATCTCTCAATCACAATTACCCTCCAGGCAGGAGATTTCTGCATTTCTCATGGAACAATTGGATCCGCGAGTTCACTGCACTCCAGTCCGTCTACTGTCAGCCCCTCGGTGTTTCTACTTGGTTCTGAGACCCGTTGTGGAATGACTACGAGCCAGAGTGATTTGTCCAACGGCCTATTTGGTAAAGCATCCTTAATATGAACCAGAGTAGTCCTCAATGTCTAAAGTAACTATGGGTGACAATCTCACTCCTGGACAGTCTTTGGTTCATCGTTGACAGAAAAAATTCAGAGACAGTGCCATCTCAGAACATCTCTTTCTGTGCTTAAAAGTAGACAACAGATTCTGAAGCTCCCCTGAAGAAAATGAAATCTATCAAAAAGGTACTAAGGATGGCCAAGGAGAGGAACACACTCACTCAGAAACTTCTAGCTAGACTGTTCGGACAACTGGCATCTTTGATCCAGGCTAGTTTCCTGGGTCCCCTGTGCTACAGGCCTTCCATCTCAGAAGAGGACTCTCCTATGCAGAAGAGGTGAAAAGTTCCGAAGAAACAAAAACAGATATACAGTGGTGGCTAGACCACACTGAGGTGTGAAACAGCAGGGTCATCTGTGGGGGTTCTCCAGACCTTGTGACAGAATCGGACACAAGCCGTTCAGGATTGAGAGCCTGCTGTGCAGAGGCTACCACAGGTGGGCACAGGCCAAAAGAACTGACCATGCGCATCAACTGCTTGGAGTTTCTGGAAGGGTTCTTTGAGGTCAGTATGTGTGGTACTTCTGAAAATGGACAACGTATCAGCAGTCCGATATATATTAACAGGCTCAACGCTACAAGGTCCAGGGTACTGGTGAAATTGGCCAAGGACTTCTGGCATTTCAGCCTCGATAAGAGGATATCAGTGGCAGCAGAACACCTGCCAGGTAAGCAGAATCGGATGGTAGATTATTGGTTGCTGCTGTCATGGGGACATCGCAACATAGATCAATTTGATTCACGGTTGGCATCCCGATACCCTTGCAGAAGCCACATATGCTTTAACTCAGGACCAGTGCCTAACTCAGAATTATGCCTTCTTAGCGTTTGATGATCACGAGATTGTCAACTCAGGTAAGGAGACGTGCAATATTGGTAATACCCTTTCAAATCTCAAGTTTGGCTTCCAGTTCTATTGGAATTTTTCGGGGATTTTATGATCCTTCTCCCCTGTTCATCCAAACATTCTGGAGGACTCTCACGGTTGACATCATTAACTGATGCTAGAGTGCTCCCTCCAGCCCATTACACGGAGGATTATAGGACATGCTGAAAGTCCTGAGACTTTCGCAACAAGCCTCAAACTTCTTCTAAAATCATAGTTACAGCCCACCATCAAACAATACAGCTCAGCTTGGAGATGATGGGCACGTTGATGTCTGGAACATGGTTTGATTTCAGTGAGGACAGTCGTCATTCATTTCCTGAATTTCTTTGAAGAGCTGGCTAACGCCAGGCTGGCATACCATAACATCAACACCTGCAAGCTTGCAATTTCAGCAGGTCAGGCCGATCTCAATGGGGTCTTGGCAGAGGCACCCCCTTTGATTTGTAGGTTGCACCAGAGTGTCTGTCTTTTCACCCCAAACGTATATAATTTGTTATGAGAGGTTAACACCATTCTCAAACTTTTGGAGTTTTAACAATACAATTACTACCTTTCTAGGATGGAACTTTCAGCAAAACTAGATATGGTGTTATGTTTGATTTCTTGCAAATGCATGTCTGATGTAAGTGCACTGGATTTATCTGCCAGGTCTTACTTCAGATGGGGAGTCTTTTACAGTTTCTAGAAGAATTGAAAACAACATCAGAGAGTTATCTTACTCAGCCTTCCTGATAATCACAAGCTCTGTGTGGCTAGGTATCTCAGGTCATATGAGGCCATGAAGGAGAAATTTAGAACACCCGACACCAAACAGCTCCTTTTCTCCACACTGAGCTGTTTGGCCCAGTATCCTCTCCCACTAACACCAGATGGATCAGCTGGCTCCAGGTGGAGAGAGGCATTGACAGTTTTCAGTTTTGGGGCTCACTCAACTTGAGGTGGCATGGAGTGCAAGACTTTCTCTCCCAGCTGCCGCCTACAGGATATTCTGCAGGCGGCAGATTGTTCTCCAGATTAAACTTTTAGATGTTTTTACTTTAAACTAGTAGTGGGGTTGGCATCACTGGTAGTCAGCAAGCTTTAAACTAGCATAATTGAATGCCTCTGGTCCTGACATTGAATGTAAAATTTCCTAGCCCTACCATGAAGGAACATTTGAATTCTATTAAGGACACGAAAGCAAGGAATACCCCACTCTCTGCAAGAAGTGTTTCATCCGGAAGAGTTGCATGTATCATTAAGAGCAAGTATCAAACTGATTCAACTACATGTTCATATCCATGTTTAGCATGATGGTCATACATTTATTATGGTCTTGATGTTTTCTTGTCTCACTGATCCTATAGTTAGTAATATTCCTAGAAGATTGGATTAACTCCTCAGTTTTCTTAGACAGGTTTAGATCAGAAACAAAACGTTGAGTGCAGAAGATTGTTCATCACCCACTTTCACACAAAGAAATATTAAGTGCTACTTCCTTGATGTCTAATGTAATCCTCGCCTCCCTGTCCTTAGTAGAACTGAAACTTTCCTGTACAATAGGTAGAAAATTTTATTATATCAAAAAACACTTCTATCAGCTATGCAGCTCTTGCGTGCTATCAGTATTTTAAATCTTGGAAACTTTCCAAGTACTGGAAAACTCAATGGTAAAGGGCTTTGGGTCAGGAATCCTGTTGATTAAAATCGTACCACAGAGATCATAGTGGATATTTTCAAACAAAGGATTTTTTTTGATCCATCAGGGATACAATTTACATGTAAAAAAAAAAAACATACTCTGGCCTGCTCTCTCAATTGATCCACAATCAAACGGTCCACTCGTGAAGGGTTGGCAGGAAGCCTGGATATAGGAGTGTTGTTTGAGCTAGATACTCTCCTTCCAGGGAAGTTTCTTGCAAGATCAGCCTCCGTCTAACAAAACACGCAAACATAAAAAACGTGTATAAACATATTTGCTCTTTCAAAGCATCTTCAAAAACAGTGTCCATAATTTGCTCTGGAATTCCATAATGAAAGTACAGTTTCTTTATTCAATATCTGTTCTTAAACTACGCTAACTAAACTTACCTGAAACTTTGTTAGGTAACCTCTGGCCCAGGTCTACAAGGCTTGGATTCCTAACCCACAGATGAAGAGACTTAGTTCAGTGCACCATCAATGAATACTTAAGTCCAGGCTACTGTGGCCCCGCACAACCCACTGAGCATTTCTGCTGATCTGGTGTCCATGCTTTCTGGGTTACTAACAGTCCCTTAAAGGGTTCAGGGATGCAGTGGTAATTCAAACCCAATTTCTTTTTTGGAACAGCATACTCAAGCATTACACTAAGAAACAACACTATACATTTAAAAGTGTTTATTACAACAGTTTCATCCTGCTGCTTAGTACGGGAGTAATAAGCACACAGAGTACAATTAAAACAGCTTTGATGCATGTTTTTAGCAGGGAAAATAAAATGAAGAGTTCTAACATATTTAGAATGTTCCAGGCAGCCTACCACGCTAGAGCTACTTCCATCTGCTACACTCTGAGAACATGGAATAACTAGCATGTCTCTAAAGTTTTTGGGAGCCCAGTGCACTGCATACCTGCTAACAGGGTATCTGGTGTGGTTATCAGTCTTCAACCAGGAGACAGTGTTTCTTGGAAGGAAAACACACGATCAATTGGGCTCAGCTCCTCTAATCACTGGACCGACTGTGGGCATAATTGTGGATGCTCTGGCAGTTTGGCAGGAACTCTTGCGATAACTTGGTGAGAAGGCCTATCAAATATCAGTGATCAATTCAAGAAGTTCATATAGGATTTACCACTAGCCTACACTGCAAAATCTAGTGAGGACTTTCCAATAATTCAAGACGTAACCGGTCTACACCAGCAAGATGAAAATATGTCAACTCCGACATGTCTTCTGTAAAAGCTTGAAACTTGGATATCATGTGGCTTGTGGCAGACCTGCGTCACCTGATGTTTAGAAAAGTCATTGTTTAGATTAAAGTGACACTTTCACAGGTTCTCCGAAAGCTAATGATAGGCTGAATGTGGATCAAAGGCAGACAGGCTAACTTAAATGGAATACGGTTTTGGAGTTCAAAACAACCGAAGAGCCAACAACTTTCTTCCATGGAGAATAGTGGGCCCTTTAATAACTGAAATGGCAAATTAAAAAACAATAAAAAAACAACTGGAGCCTGCGTGTTAACGTCTAGATACTTTGCTGCAGATGAAAGGCCAAGTGCATTTTTTGTTCTTTTTCAATTTTGCTCTATTTTTTACCAAAACAAAATCTTCATTCCTATTTCCAAAATGTTTTTTTCCCCATTTGGTCGCATTACTATATTTTTTTCCTTTTCTTTATATTTTCATATGTTTCCCACTTGACAACATAAGATACCAGGACAGCACTGGCTGTATATGAGTCAACCTTGGATAGAGCACTCTGGTAGAATTAATCATGCTAACCATGCTAGCATAAGGTTTCGGAGAAGAGAGATTCTTATACAACATCTACTAATATTACTACATTTATATAGCACCTGACATCTGATGGATCTTTTTCCTCTCTATTAGCAAAAATGGGAATCCCAATGAAACATTCAAACTAGAAAATGATCTACTGAAATGCTATGCAAAGATATTCAAATAGTTTAGAAGCACTGGTTGAAAATAATACCTTTATTGTTTCAGAGTTTCCTGCGCCCAGACATGGGTTCCAAATTTGCTGCACTAAGGGTCTTAAGATGTACCACAATGATGAGGGCCAATAAGGTTGTAGTGCTCAAGACTGCCTGTGATACTGTACAAAGGGGTCATGACCTAGTACTTCAGACTGGAGTGCTGCTTCAGGGCGCTGTCAATACTGCTGCTCATATGGTTGGTTACCTTTTGTTATAACTCGGGAAAGCTAAGGAAACATGGAACAGAAAGCAACCAAGAGGAATTCCCAGCAGTTAAAAAACACTGGTTTGAGCTTTTAAATCCATTACTTTTCTGTGACTTTGGTTGCTGTATCCATTAAGAAGGTCATTTTCTCTCAATGCTGATGATCAGTGGAGAAAAAGTAAAAAGTTCAGCCATTATTTCCGTTCAAAATCCTTATCGGCCAGAACAAAGTGTACAGTAAGATAGTAACTCAAGCAATTCTGTGCGCTGGTGCAAGATTGAAAAGGTGAAAGGGAGTGAAAAAAATGGGAAAATGCTACTTAATCCATAAGCATCTGTTTGTAGTGTGTAGTGCTGTAGGTTCACATGCTTTCCTGTCATCTAGTGTTGGGCTCGAACATTTACAAGTTGTTTTTTCTTCTAAGATGTCTCTCAAGTCACAAGATGTGGTGTAACTCCTCATTAGGGTATATTGGAATGGCCACTGGCTCGATGTTAGATTGTTTTTGCACAGCAGGAGTATGTATAGAGTGTAAATGTAGGTATGGTGCGACAGGTGGAATGCGCAGTGACCTACACCGATCAAAAGATTTGCGATAAACACAGGCTTCCAGGGAGGAGGGCAGGTGAATATGAATCTACAGCTCTACACGCTATGCAGGGTTATGGAATTGTTTAAAAAATCTACTTGTCCAAGGGACACAGATTTACAGACATCTACTTGTCCTGCAAAGAAATCTACTTGCCTTACCTATTCCCGATATCAGTTAGATTGAAAGGCTAGAGTGTAAATGTGATTTTAGACTGCACATTTCAGACATCCAAGAGATTCATATATTGAAGCTTCCATTTGGAAAAATAGTGTCAATAAAGAGAGTACATTTGGGAATCCGCAATTAGACGTTTACATGGTGTACTTTTTACTCGTAAATCAAAAATGCATGTTTATATGGTATACATGTTTGTTCTAAAAACATTCCCCATCTTCTCAGCTGGAAACTGGAGAGTGATCTAGAAAATATTGGGGGTATTTGATGGCATGGATGCAGACATAAGGGATACTGACTGTACACAGCAGTATGTAAATTGTTTTTACTCTGTGCTGTGTAGGTGTCCATTGGGCCCTCACTATTTCCACACACACAAAAAAAAAAAAAACATCTCACGAGTCCAGAGGCAGAAATACTTGGAGGAAGACAGATTAAGTAATAGGGTTAAAAAAAAGACTGGCATAGATGGGGGCGGGGAAGATGAAGGGAAAGATGGGATGAGTGGAGATTTTAGCGCATTTAAAACAAAGAGGGATGGAAAAGTAGCTAGGATGAAAAAGAGAACTTACAATACCTTGACAGTCAATTTTGTCCTGAAGTTAATAGGAGATAGTTTCACCATTATCCAACCTCAAAAAACGGACACAGTGGCAGAGGGGTTACAGCAGGAGTAAGTAATGGCCTATGAATTCATAGCTGGAGATGAAAGAGTTATTATTCAAGGAACCACTGATGGCTTGGGGGACAGTGGATACATGTAGATCTAGGGTGAGGCTGATGTCTACATAAGGACGAGGTATGGTTGTGGGTTAGACACTGAAAAAAGAGCATGAGTTAGACGGAACCAGGAGGATGGTGGAGGGCAGTAAGACATGAAATTGGAGGGATGGTGGGAGTCCTGCATTGGGAGTTAGAGATGGGACAACAGTGAGGGTTCGGGAGAGAAGGAAAGGGAGTTAAATGGCTAGAGATGGTTGAGGGCTTTAATACAGAGCAAGATAAGCAGGAGGACTTAGGCAGGGAAAAAGGTATGGCGTAAGGATTAAACTGGGCACGAGACAGGGCTCAAGGAGAAAGCAAAAGAAGCCAGGGGTCAGAGATGGGGAACAGAGGTGTAGCAGATGTGTTAGAGAAAGAGAATGGAGGTCAATTAGACACTAAGTTAGAAAAAATGGCAGAATGCTGAGACAGCAAGCAAGAGAAGGGAAGAGCGCTAGACCTGGCATGAGGTGGTTGGTGTGCACTATTGGCTATTCTTGGGTTACTCACTTGCTCAGCATGTGTGTTAGAAGAAAAGCTGCATTCCTAACCTCTGGGGGACAAAAGCCTTAGCCCCGTGATGTGTTTTAAAGTTCAGCTCTTTTGGATGGTCTTACTGTTTTAGAGACACTGGGAAGAGAAGGCAAATCTACCACAAAGGACAAACTCATAAGCCTGGGGAGACATTTGCAGCAGAATGCAATACATCTTCTTGAAGTGAAGAAACATGGAGTATCAATAATCTATCCACTCCAAGCAGCAGGAGAAGGATTTATTTGGGCCCATTTACACTATCTTCTTAACCCTGTCCACTTACTTATGTCTACTGCTAAGAAGCCGTTTGTATACACTGCATAGACACTATCTAGCCATGCTTACTCATTTAACTAGTCACCTCTGCCAGAAGATTCAAGGTAACCACCCTGCATTGTTGCCTTGTATTGGCGCACAATGCATCAACTCTTGAGGAAATGTGATTTAATTATTACCTACCAAACGAGGACACTGAACCCCTAGCCTCAGCTCATCTTCTCTACCAGATAATAATACTGTGTAATTCTGGGCAAGTGTTTTATTTTTCTGGTCCTCGGTTTCCTAATGTTCAAAATTGGTAGCACTTATATAAAGGTTAATCGATTAGTAAACAGTATATACAACAACTGTATATTGATAAACAGCACATGAGCACTGTGTTCAACCAAAACTTTAATGAACAAGATACTTACCTTCGTTAACGCCTTATCTGGTAGAGACTATCTCACCGTAGATTCCTTACTTTAGAATATTCCCCAAGCATCACACTGGATTAGAAACTTTTGGTGAGCACCCCCCCGGCGCGCCAGTAGATATCATTCGGCTCCGTGTGGCGTCGGAAGTGACATCATCAGTGCCTATATAGGCGTCACTTCAGCGCACTGACGTCAGTTTCTTTCGCGACTTTCCACTCCAGAAGCGCAGAGCCAGAGGAACACTGACCACTGACGTGTGAAGCTAAGGCCCTTGGTGGGTTTATTCCTTTACACTATCATTCGGTCGCAGAGCAGAGAGGATAGGAGGGTCGGTAGGGTATCTGCGGCTAGTGTCTCTACCAGATACAGCGTTACCCAAGTTAAGTACCTTGTCCATCTGATATAGACTTCTAGCCACAGATTTCTTACCTTAGAATAGATACCCAAGCAATACTTCCCCGGAGGTGGGGCTGTGATACGGATTAGACTAAAGTCCTGTAGGACCGAAGGGGCAAAATGATCGTCACACTGGACCGGACTGTCTAGACAGTAGTGTTTTGTAAATGTGTGAAAGGAAGCCAACACTGCTGCATGATAGATAACAAGAACAGGAACTCTGGAGGCTAACAGATTGGTTGCAGCTTTGGCTCTAGTAGAGTGAGCGCGCAAACCCTGAGGGGGTTGCTTTTTGACTAATGCATAGAAGATCTTGATGCAGAGAACTAACCATTGCGGGATGGTTCGCTTCTGCACCGCCTTCCCTTTCTTGGCTCTGACGAACAAGTTACTTACTTTCTGTAACGCCTTATCTGGCAGAGACTATATCTAGCTGCAGATTCCTTACCTTTGAATTTCCCAAGGCGTCAGACTGGATCCGGAAGATTTTTCATGAGCAGTACCTCTGTGCGTCGATAGGTGGTGTTGATGGGCTGCGCGTGCAGCATCCCCAACAGAAGTGACGTCTGTGGCACCTGTATAGGGGCCACCTCTGGGCACTGATTTCAGTTACTTTCCACCACTTTCCACGCCAGAAGCGTGGAGCCAATGAAGAACACGGACACTGGTGTGGATAAACTAGAGCCCTGAAAGAGACCTGTCTTGACCCTAGAAATCGGTCTGCAGAGCAGGGAGGATGGGTGGGTCAGTAAGGAATCAGCGGATAGATATATTCTCTATCAGATAAGGCGTTACCGAAGGTAAGTAACTTGTTCAACTGATAGAAACTTCTAGCTGCAGATTCCTTACCTTTTAATAGATACCCAAGAAATACCATCCCCGGTGGTGTGTCTGCGGACCAATTTTCCTCCAGCAAGTCCTGCAGGACCGAACGGGTTAAGTGTCCATTTCTATGGCCCTGACTATCCAGGAAGTAGTGTTTGGTAAAGGTTGCACGTTGCTGCCTGGCAGATGTCCAGGACCATAACTCCACGTGCTAACGCAGTGGTCGCAGCTTTAGCTCTGGTGGAAAGAGTTTGCAAGCCTTCAGGAGGTTGCTTCTTGGCCAGTGTGTAGCAGATTTTGATGCAGAGCACTGCCCAGCGAGAGATGGATCACTTCTGCACCGCCCGAACCTTCTTTGCAACAACATACCCCACAAAGAGTTTGTCGTCCACATGGAACTCACATGTGCGGTCAAGGTAGAACCACAACGCTCTTTTTGGGTCTAAACGGTGGAGTCGCTCCTCTTCTTTAGAGGCATGTGAAGGAGTGAAAAAGGTAGGCAAAGTGATTGATTGGCCTACATGAAATGGAGTGACCACTTTTGGCAGAAAGGAGGCCCTTGTGCAAAGCACCAGTTTGTCAGCATAGATGGAGAGGCAAGGCAGCTTAGATGATAAGGCTTGCATCACACTCACTCTGCAGGCAGATGTAATTGCCACAGGGAAGGCTGGTTTGAGTGTGAGAAGTCTGAGGGGACAGTTGTGGAGAGCCTTGAAAGGAGCACATATCAAAAAATTGAGAACCAAATTAAGGTCCCGCTGAAGCATAATTAATGGCGACGAGACCTTTCAAAACCTATGTACAATAGGGGATTTAAACAAAGAGGATTGGTCAGGCAGGCGCAAGAAGGCAGACAGAGCAGAGAGATATCTCTTAAAGGTACCCAGAGCAGGGTCCTAATGAGCAAGCAAAAGAATAAAGAGCAAGACTTCAGAAAGGGGAGCAGAAAAGGGAT
This sequence comes from Calotriton arnoldi, assembly GCA_963921515.1. Lineage (NCBI taxonomy): Eukaryota > Metazoa > Chordata > Amphibia > Caudata > Salamandridae > Calotriton > Calotriton arnoldi. Next base: position 2,620,177 of record CAWUFW010001011.1, read on the forward strand.
CACCAAGGCATATACTGTCTTGGTGGAGGGCTGCCTAAATGACAGTACAGATTTCAGGAGGAAGGTTGAAAGCTGTCAACTGCCACTGCTCAATCTCCATGCAAGAAGGCAGAGAGTGGACAGGATCTAGTGGAGGACCCTCATCTGCTGTTGTGACGGAAGATCCTCCCAAAGGGGCAGCCGGATCGGAAGATCAATTGCCATGCTCAGTAGCTCAGGATACCAAACTCACCGTGCCCAGTCCGGAGCCATAAGGGTGACTTGGGCCCGGTCGTTCCTGAAATTGTTGAGAACTCTGGGCAGGAGTGGTATGGGAATAAAGGAATACAGGAGGCCTGAGCTCCGCTTGAGATGAAAAGCGTCTCTGAGCGAGAGCCACCTAGGAAACTCCAGCAAGCAAAACTGTTGACATTGCGCTTTCTCGACGGAGGCAAACAGATCTAACCAAGTTTCTCCCTACTGCTGAAAGAAACCTTGCACCACCTCTGGGTGGAGACGCCATTTGTGATCCGTTAGGTGTTCAGGGAACCTGCCAGGTGTTGAGCCATCAGGGATATGCCTTGCTGTGCCAGCCATGTCCATAGGAGCATAGACTCTTGACAAAGGGACCACGACCCCACCCCACCCAGTTTGTTGCAGTACCACTTGACGGTGAACACCTGCACTAGCTTTCCCTTGATGGAGGGTAGAAAGGCTTTCAATGTCTGTTGGATCGCACGGAGCTCCAGCATGTTGATGTGGAGTCCAGATTCCGCCAGAGACAAGAGTCCTCTGATCTCCACCTCTCCTAGATGGCCGCCCCATCCCAGGAGTGACATCTGTCACTATTGTCAGTTCTGGTTGGGGAAGGGAGAGGGGTCTGCCGCTGACCCAATCGTGGTTTGTAAGCCACCACTGCAGGTCCTTTACAGTTCCCTCTGAGATCTGGACCTTGTCGGAGTAGTTCTCCATATGCTGTGCCCCATTGAAACTTAAAGTCCCCACTGCATGCCCAATATGCCATTGGGCATGTGTCACAAGCAGGATGCTGGAGGCCATGAGTCCCAACAGCCTCAGGGTATGCCTCACCGAAATTCAGGATAGAGGCTAAAACATCGGTATCATATCCTGGATTCGCCGCTCGGGAGGATAAACCGGAAACGGCACTGTGTTTGCGAACAGCTCCGATAAAAGGGAGCGTCTGAAAGGGAGTCAGGTGTGACTTTGGCATGTTGATAGCGAACCCCAGCGAGTGCGGGAGGTTCGCCGTAGTATGGAGGTGGGAGATGAAAACCTTGGGCGAGCCCGCCTTCAACTGCCAGTTGTCGAGATTGGGGAAGACTGGCACCCCTGCTCTCTGCAGATGAGCTGCATCCTCCGCCATCACCTTGGTTAACATCCGAGGAGAGCTGGTATTGCCAAAGAAAAGCAGGGTGAATTGAAAGTGCTTGTGGCCCATCGTAAACCGCAGATATCGCCAGTAGGCAGGCAGTACGGGAATGTGGAAATAGGCATCCTGCCTGTCCAGTGTCCTGGGTCTAGGGCAGACAAAACCTGAGCTAGCGTGAGTATTTTGAATTTCTCCTTCTTGAGGAAGAAGTTTTGGGTCTGTAGATCTAGGATAGGACGAAGGCCCTTTCCCTTTTTGGCTACCAGGAAATATTGTGAATAGCAACTACAGCCTACTACTGGCACCGGAACCCTCTCTATGGCTCCCTTGGTCAAGAGAGCCATAACTTCCTCACATAGCAAGGATAAATGATCCTCCATCAGCCGGTCATAAGATGGTGGCGTGGAGGGAGGAACAGCCTTGAAGGGGAGGGAGTAGCCCCTTCGGACAATCTGCAAGACCCACCCGTCTGATGTTATGGACTGCCAGTGGGGAAGGTGATGGCGAATCATGCCACCAACTGGATGCCCATGGCTGTAAAGGGCAGATTAGGGGGGCTTGGAGGCTGCTGGCTACCTGACCCACGTAGTCTGTGGGCACCACGCCCTCATCCACGCAGAGGCAAGGAGCATGCACGGCTCGGTGGCTGGGAGGAAATTGGTGGTGGGAAGCCCCTTCTGTAGCCGCAAAAGGCAGATTGAGGGTGACGTGGGGCTGCAGAGAGGCCCAAGGACTTGGGCGTGGCACGCAAATCCTTAAAGAGCTGCAGCCCCGAATCTGCCTCGTCTACGAAGAGACGGGTGCCATCGAAGAGCAGGTCCATAAGGGAAGCTTGGACATCCCACGAAAAGCCAGTCGTCCTCAACCAGGAGTGGTGTCTCAGTTCCACTGTCTATGAAACCGATCTGCTCAGGGAGTCGGTCATGTCAATCCACAGCAAAATGTGAACTCTGCTGCATCTGTCGGCAACAGCATGGGAGAGGATGGCCCATGCCCACTCCAGGACCCGTGGCAGCACCTGCCCAACTGTATCCTACAGAGTGTGGAAGTACCGGCCCAAAACGCATGCTGTGTTCACAGACCGCAATGCTAGGCTGGCAGAAGAAAAAAAAAAATTCCCCGAAGAGTCCAGCCTTCTGGATTCCCTCCGGGGCAGGGTAGGGAATGCGCTCTGGGAAGTTAAGGATTGGACTATCAAGCTCTCTGGGGTAGGGTGTTGGGTGAGGAAGTTTAGGTCCCCTGGCTTGGGGCAATGGAGGCGGGTGATCATACTATTCACAGGAGCCCGTGTTGGGTTTGGGCCAGGTCCCCAACAGGACGTCAGTGAGAGCATCATTTACGGGAGTAAGGGTTCGGATGAGAAGACTCCCGGTTGCAGCACCTCCATCAAGAAGTTGGTCTTGACTGTCACTGAGGGTAACTGAAGGTCAAGGACCTGGGCCGCCCTCCTCAGCACAACTGCATTGGAGGCTCACTCCTCTGTAGCCACGGTAGGGAGAGAAAGCATACCAGTATCTGGAGAAGTATCCAGTTCACTGGCTTCACACAGTTCCTCACACCAGTCTGCATTAGGGTCCTCTATGTATGGCTTATATTCCTCACAGTCCAGCGACTACTTTCATACCTCCCAAGGCTTAGTCCATGGGAATAGGGCTTAGGCTCCGATCTAGGAAGCAAAGGCCCTGTTGGGAGATGCCCATCAGGCTCCATGTCGGAGTCAGGGATCACAATTCGGATGGCACACCAGGTGGGCACTAGAGGTGTCGGGAGCATCAGGGCCGGCGCAGGTCGCAATGGTATGACCGGCGCCAGTCAGGATCCAGGTATTGATTCCTGGGGGTCCACCGGAGCCGGGACAGCCAGCCAGATTGGAACCAGATGGGGGGCCCCCCTCTGACCCCATGGGTCAAAAGTTCATCGACAGGGCCGGGCCTGCCATTTTGTGAGGCGCATGGTCTCATAAAACTCTTATAGTTGGGCGGGGCTCGCTCCCGGAAAATTGGGGTGATGCGGAAGCAGCCCAGGCTCCGAGGAACCAGGCCTCGAATGCCCATCCTCCCTTGTCATGTTGGCCAGAGGACAGGGAGAAATCGAAGAGCGCTTCAAATTCTTACTCTTCTTGTGTCTCTTACCCAAAATGTACTGAGAACTTGGAAAGGGACGATGACTACTTCGGGCTCCGCAAACAATTCTAGGACCTTCCCCTTGACCGGGACTTCGATTGCCACAGAGTCGCATGTCGGGCTGCCTTGAGCTTCAGGGACCAATCCCTCAAAGCCTTTGGGTTTATGGACAGGCAATCGGAGCATGGCTTTGTGTCGTGGTCGCCATCGAGACACCACAGACTGATGAGGTGCGGGTCCATGACTGACATTGGCCAGTGACAGGCTCCGCAGGGCTTACAACATGGCTTCCTGGATGACATCCTACTACAGCAGGAGGTGAACCTTAACAACTCAACTAAATGTCGAAAAATTCAAGTAAAAAAATGACAGAGGGTGATGCTCATTTCTCGGATCAGCACTGGCTGGTGCGGAAAGAAAAGAACAGACGTTAGCGCGCTGAGGTGGCACCTTTATAGGTGCTGCGAACGCCACTTACGGCACGGATGATGCACATGGAACCGATCAATGCTACCTACAGGCGCGCAGGGGTACTGCTCACGAAAAATCTTCCGGATCCAGTCCGACGCCTGGGGAAATTCAAAAGTAAGGAACCTGTGGCTAGAAATCTCTATCAGATATACCCCCCCAAAGAGTTGATCGTCTACCCGGAACTCACGATTATGAGCAAGCTAGAACGACAACGCTCCTAATGGGTCCAGCCGGTGGAGTCTCATCTTCTTAAGAGGGGTGAAGCGGAAAGTAAAAGGTAGGCAGAGTGATGGATTGGCCTACATGGAAAGGAGTGACCACCTTCGGCAGGAAGGATGCTCTAGGTCGAAGAACCAGTTTCTCTGGGTAGAAGTTAAGGTATGGAGAGTGTGCAGATAGTGCCTGCAGCTCACTGACCCTCCAGGTAGATGTTATCGCCACTAAGAAGGCTGTTTTGATGGCCAAAAGCCCGAGTGAACTGTTGTGGAGCAACTCAAAGTAAGCGCACATCAAAAAGGTGAGAACCAGGTTGAGGTCCCACTGGGGGAAAATAAAAAGGCGCTGGTGGGAACATGGGCTGAAGACATTTAAGAAATCTATGTACAATAGGGGATTTGAAAAGAGATGGATGATCTGGCAGCGGCAGAATTCTCAGAAAGAACCTTTCAACGTGCCCAAAGCAGAGCCCCGCTGGGCTGAGGTAAGAATAAACAAGAGAACCTGGGAAAGGGGTGCAGATAGAGGGTAAACATGTTTATCTGTACACCATGCCACAAACTTGCTCCAAATGCAGGCGTATACAGTCTTGGCAGAGGGACACCAGGCTGCCAAGATAACACTGCAGACTTTAGGCGGAATGTTGAAATCTGCAAACTGTCGTCGCACAATCTCCATGCTTGAAGGTGAAGCGTTTTCAGGTTCGGGTGCAGAAACCTGCTCTGCTGCTGTGACAGAAGATCCTACCAAAGAGTCAGCCTGATTGGAGGACCAATGCTAATGCTCAACAGCTCTAGATATTAGACTCTTCGTGCCCAATTCGGAGCCACAAGAATGACTTGGGCCCGGTCATGCCTGATCTGTTTGAGCACTCTGGGCAGAAGTGGTATTGGTGGAAAGGCGTTCAGGAGGCCAGAGCTCCACTCGAGACGAACAGCGTTTCCAAGTGAGAGCTGCCTTGGAAACTCCAGAGCGCAAAACTTCTTACATTGCCGCGTTCTCCGCAGAGGTGAACAGATCTAACAAAGGATATCACCTCTCTTGGAAGAGACCATGTGCCACCTCCAGATGGAGACGCCATTCGTGATCCGCAAGGCATCGACGGCTAGGTTTGTCTGCTCTGGCGTTCAGAGAGCCCGCCAGGTGTTGAACTACTTGGGATATACCCTGGTGTTCCATCCAAGACCAGAGGCGCAAAGCTTCTTGATAGAGGTAGCACGATCCCACACCATCCTGTTTGTTGCAATATCACATGGCAGTGGAGTTGTCCGTGAACACCTGTGCCAGCCCCCCCCTGCCTGAAGGAAGAAAGGCTTTCAATGCCAACTGGATTGGCCTCTGCTCCTTCAGATCGATGAGGAGCCTGGATTCCGCCGGAGACTGGAGTACTCTGATCGCCCCCTCTCAGATGGCTGCACCAGCCCAGGAGTGATGAATCGGTCACTAAAGTCGGCTCTGGTTGGAGAGAGGGGTCTGCCGCTGATGCAATCGCGATTAGTTGGCCACCACTGCAGATCTTTTGCAGTTCCCGCCAAGATCTGGACCATCTTGGAGCAATTCCCCTGATGCTGCGCCCCCTGGAACTTCAGGTCCTACTGCAGAGCCTGCATACGCCAACAGGCATGTGTTACAAGCATGATGAAGGAGGCCATGAGACCCACCAACCTCAGGGTCATTCTCACCGAAATCCAGGATAGAGGCTGAAACAACAATATCATAGCCTGAATATCCTGGACTTGCTGCTTGGGAGGATAAGGCCAGCAACAGCAGTGTCCAAAACAGCTCTGATTAAAGGGAACATCTGAGATGGAGTCAGATGTGACCATGGTACGTTGATAGTGAACACCAGTGAGCACAGAACGTTTGCCGCAGTCTGGAGGTGGGAGAATACTGCTTGTGGCAAGCCCGCCTTCAACAGACAATCTTCCATGTAGGGAAAGACTGGAATCCCTGGCCTCCGCAGAGGGGAGACCACCGCCATCAGCTGGGTGAACACCAGAGCGGTGCTGACAAGGCCGAAGGGGAGCAAGGCAAACTGTAAGGACTCTTGGCCCACTGAGAACCGCAGGTAACGTCTGTGTGCAGGCTGGACGGGGACATGGAAAAAGGCATCCTACAAGCCCAACGCTACCATCCAGTCTCCTGGGTCCAAGACAGAGAAGAGCTGAGTTAGCGTGAGCATTTGGAATTTCTCCTTCTTGAGGAAGAAATTGAGAAGGTGCAGGTCTGGAACAGGACGAAGGCCTCCGTCCTTGTTGGGCACCCAAAGTAGTGGGAATAGCAACAATGACCTACTGCCGATGCCGGCACCCTCTCTATAGTTGCCTTGGCCAAAAGACATAACACTTACTGATGAAGCAAGGAGAGTTGGTCCTCTGTCTGCTTGTCATAGATGGGTGGCATGGGTGCAGGGGTGATAAAGGAGAAGGAATAGCCCCTTTGGACGAGCTGCAAAACCAAACAGTTGGGTGAAACGGACCTCCAGTGTTGCAGTTAATGTTGTATCATGCCTGCACTTGATCCTCATGATGGTAGGAGGGCAAACTAAAGGGGTTTGAAGACTGTGACTGCCATGGACTGGTCAGACTTCTGGCTACTTGTCCCACGTGGTCTCTGATAACCACATGCTCGGCCGTGAAGATTGTGAAATTTCCTGGCAGTGGTTGCTAGAAGTGTAGAGAAGAGGTTAAAAACCCCTTCCGTGGCCACAAAGGGGCGGAAAGTGGTCCGAGGTTGCATAGTGGCCACAGAAAGGCCAAAGGACCTGGCTGTAACTGTGCTGTCCTTAAAGCGCTCCACTACTGAGTCCGCCTTCTCTCTGAACAGACGGAAGCCATCAAAGGGAATGTTAGTGAGCGAAGCCTGGACATCCCCGAAAAGCCAGTGGTTCTCAACCAGGCATGGCACCTAAGGGCCACAGACTATGAATTCTTATCTTATGGTGAACTTGACTGTATCCCTCCCATCAGCAATTGCTTGAGAGAGTATGGCTTAGGTCTCCTCCGAGACCATGTGCAGCACTTGCGCAACTGAGTCCCAGATCATATTGGAGTATCAGTCCAAGATGCGGTGGACTGATAGGGAATGTGCCGGGGTTGATTTTGGAAGTGGAGGTCTGGAACACCAAGCTCTCCGAGGCGGGGTGCTGTGTGAGGAAAATGGGGTCCCCTGGGGCAGGGCGATAGTGGCGGGCAGTTGTCTTATGCACAGGAGCCGTTGTGTAGGGCTTGGACCAGGCACAGAGTAGGACGTCGGAATGGGCTTCATTAAGCTGGAGTAATTGTTCGGAGGGGGGAACTCCCAGCTGAAGAATCTCTGTCAAGACATTAATCTAGATTGCCACCGAGGGTAGCATAGGGTCCAGGACCTCAGTAGCCCACAGCACCACCTCTACGAAGGAGGCACCCTCCTCTGTGGCTATGGTAGGGGGAGAGACCAGGCCAGTGTCTGGGTAGGTGTACAGTTCACTGGCATCGGCCAGATCCTCATACTAGGTGTCCTCAGGATCTTCTAATGTTTGGGTTCATTGGATCCTCACAATCATCACCTAATCCAGGCAAGAGGAATATTAGGACAGAGGAATATAAAAAAAAAGAAAAAGTAAGAATGAAAAGAAGTTTGAAGGCAAGATTATAACTAACATCAATATTCGCTGTGCGTTAGATGGCGTGGAAACACGTCTAGAGGCATCTGCACCAGCATTGTCCTCGGGCTAACGCCCGGCTTCGCTTCACCGGATTTAAGCCAGAGGTCCAGTTACATCTGCTGAACTTCCGTATTGACAGGGAGCGCCTTTCTGAGTCACAAGTTGATGAGTTGCTGGAGAAAACAAAGAAGAATATGTAGATGGCAAAATCTTAGGGGTCGTAAAAACCACAGCATACAGGGGGTGTTGCAAGCGCGACGGAACTGAGGTCATATATATGGCATTTAGGCTTTAAGGCCTGAGTAAGAGGACCAGTGGCTCTGTCTCTCTGCTTTTTGGTGCCGGCTCAGGAGGAGACTTGCAAGAATATTTCCCCTTGAAGGCGACTCTTCTTTCAAGGCAGGGGTTCTGGACGTGCTAGTGGAGGATACTCAGTTATAGATAACAAGGGAACCAGTGTGTCATCTAGGACCTTGGGTAAGGTTATGCATAAAGAACGGTAGTCCCAAGTGTTGGGCCTGGCCCTTGTTGCAGGGTTATCCCCAAACGTTTTGCCTTTTCCTCCTATTTTCCTGACCTCTTTTTGTTGGCTTTAGGACTATGGGCACTTTACCACTGCTAAACAGTGCTAAAGTGAATGTGCTCTCGCCTTTAAACTTGGTATGATTGGCTTACACCGGTTTGGCATATTTAATTTACCTGTAAATCCCTTGTACAGTGGTATTCCATATACCCAGGGCCTGTAAATTAAAGGCTACTAGTGGGCCTGCAGCGCAGATTGGGTCACCCACAGAAGTAGCCTTTCAAACCGGTCTCAAGCCTCTGCCATTGCAGGGCTTGGGTGAGCAGTTTGCTGCCACCTTGACTTGGTGTTTAAAACTACTTGTCAAGCCTTAACTCCTCTTTTACTACATATAATTCATCTCTAAGTTAGGCCCTAGGTGGCCCTATTGGCAGGGAGCTGTGTAGGTAAAAGGTAGGACATGTGCCTTATTGTGTGGCATGTCCTGGTAGTGAAAAATAGCCTATTTGATTTCTCACTGCTGTGAGGCCTGCCCCTCTCCTAGGGTTGCATTGGGAATTCCCTGATGTGTTTTTCAGTGGTAATTTCTGATCTGAAAAGAGTAGTACTGCCATGTTTGGCATGTTTAGAATGGTAGAGGAAAAATCGTGCTTACTGATGTGGGTGGATTATTTATTACTATTTTAGAAATGCCACTTTTATAAAGTGAGAAAATATGGTAGAGCATGCACTCCTTCCCTTTCATGTGACTCCATACTTCAAAAACGTATGTGTAGGTGCGTGCGACCAGTGTCCGTGGATCGCCCCAAACCACAGTCAATACAAATATATTCCAAAAGAGCACTCCTCTCGCGCTCTACACTGCCGCACTGCGCAAAGTGGGAATCATTCCCGCAAATATAATTCATTAATCCAGGTACTCCAATGTAAACTTTTATAACCGTAGCCTTTTTGTTGTCCAATATTACATCCATTTTTATTTCTCTTCATCACAACGGAGACAGTATGATTGAATCTGCAATCTTTATTGAACTCTTCCAATACCAACTGCTCGCCACTCCAGGCTTTATACAATGGTACGTACAGATCAATCGCGGATTGAGGTCGACACACTGTGTAAATATCCAATGCATTTCGAGCCCTCTTGGCTCTTCATCAGGGATTGCTAGAACAAATACAATAAACAGCTTAGCCACGCATTTCATTATAAACAATATTAAATGTTAAAGGGCCCAACATCAATTATGAAAACACATTACCACCTCCATGTACCAAACCATAGTCAAACATAATTTGAATGCTCCTAATTTCTGCCCCTACACCACCCAGACCTGTGATTACCCTAAAAACGCTCTGAACATAAAAGAAACCCCATAACGAGCATTCCACAAAAGATCCAATGCCCCACTCGTAATCCTCCCTTATCCTCCTTCCCCTTCACTTTCCAACTCGATTGTTCTAGCAATCCCTGATGAAGAGCCAAGAGGGCTCGAAATGCATTGGATATTTACACAGTGTGTCGACCTCAATCCGCGATTGATCTGTACGTACCATTGTATAAAGCCTGGAGTGGCGAGCAGTTGGTATTGGAAGAGTTCAATAAAGATTGCAGATTCAATCATACTGTCTCCGTTGTGATGAAGAGAAATAATGAATGGATGTAATATTGGACAACAAAAAGGCTACGGTTATAAAAGTTTACATTGGAGTACCTGGATTAATGAATTATATTTGCGGGAATGATTCCCACTTTGCGCAGTGCGGCAGTGTAGAGCGCGAGAGGAGTGCTCTTTTGGAATATACTTTTATAAAGTGGGCATTTCTCTGTGCTTATGAAACTTTGTGCTTTGCAGCCTGACTCCAATCCACGTATAGGGTAGAGTGAAAGCTGAGCTTGTGCATACTTTCCAGACAGCCATCACATAGGAGGGGGCTGGGTGCATCTGCATACTGATAGTCTTCCTGGGCTGGGAGAGTGAGGGGCATTGACACTTTACATTTGTATAGGCTGTGTCCTGCCCTCAAACAAAGGGCTTGTTTACCCCCTAGTGATGTCTGGAGCCAAGGCAAGAGTGGAAGGAAACTCCTGGAACTGTCCAGATCTTGCTGGAAACTTCTCCCACCTTCTAGAAGCAAGGCACCAGAGTATAAGTACAGGGCCTCTGACCCCACATTTGTTAGAGCACTTTTGAAACTGGGACTGAACCTCTGTCAGAAGGACTGCTGAAGTGCACCAAGGACTCATCTGGACTGCTCTTCTGCTGTTGCCCTGCTGCCTACTAGTTGTACGGTGGCTTAAAGGACTCACTGGATGGCTCTTCTGCTTGTTGCCCTGCTGCCAGTTGCCCCCGACTTTAGCTTCACTAAGCACTGCTGGGCAGCCAGGAGAAACCGCCATGTGAACTGCCTGCTCATGTGCTGGCCTACTTGTCCGCTTTTCACAGTGTGTGCCCCCAAGTGTTCTCCCAGGGCTGGTTGGTACGTCCTGTGTCTACCAAATCAGCGCGTGGCTGACCTCGCCTGGAGTGCCTGCTTGCGGTTTATCATACTGCTTTAACTGCCCTAGTGTTACTGCTGAGGAAAGTGTGCCAGATTAGCAGCTGGTGCTGTGGAGGAGCGAGTGCAGCGCTTTTGCTCCCGTGGCTCTGGCCGTGTGTCTGAGCCTTCCATACTGGTGCATAGCCAGTCGGATCCTCCAGTTAATTACTAGCGCAGTCGCGCTCTTCCCCTCCCCAAAACAGGGAGACGTGCCCAGCGATTCCGAAGTCACGGCTGCCAAGGCAGCGTATTGGCTGATAGCCTCCCCTCCCAGCTGCCGTACCTCGAGACCCTCCTTCAACGCGACCCCCCCCCACCCCCTTCAGTGTGCGGGTGTGCCAAGAGTGGAGACATGCCGAACTGAATCTCCCCGCGGCTCCTCCCAAAACCGTGCACAAACCACCCTTGTGTTGACTCAACCGGTCCTGGCATCACTGCATGGTGCTCTTCGCCAGGGGGCGGGACCTATTTCTGAGCCAAAACTCGCCCTCAGGACTTGTGGAGACCTGCCTTCCCTACTGGGTAATGGGCAGTCCCAGTGCCAAGTTCTGATGGCGATCATAAGTTATACCACTGTGAAGCCCCTAGGAAGCGAGTTGTGCTTTGTCTGTATTCATTCCAGAGGGGCACATCTCTCCACCAGGCTCGCTAAGATTACCGTAGCTCCCCTAAGAGGAGCGCCGAGATTGCAGTGGGGTTCTTGTTCCGACAGTTTTATGGTGACTTTTTGTGTGTTTTAGATGGTACAGTGATGCATCGTGACTGATATACAACTCTTTAGCGGATCTGCTACTTCTCAATCCCTGATGTAATATGTTTTTGGTGTTTGCATTCTCAAGTATGCATAGTATTTGTTGACCCCTGTGCTTTTATGTCATAACCTGGTGCATTTCCATCCACAAGTCTTTACTGATAGCATAATGGATGTTGTTTGGTTGGCTGCATTGTCAGGATGACTAGCATTTTTGCAGGATTGACATTATATGCACAGTTTGATGGTGTTTTTAGGACGTGTGAAACATACTTTACTTTATTGCACTAACTGTGATGTTATGACTATTGCCTAGTTAGCAAAGTGATTTATGATTTATGTGATTGTGGTCTATGTGTTATATACAATATAGGCGATATTTTTATATACTACTATGTGGAGTCTCTTTTGTGGTGTATTTATTGTGTCACTGGTGTGAGTTTGTTGAGCAAACGCTTTACACATTGCCTCTGGAATAAGCTGACTGCTCGACCAGCAGTTATCTTAGGTGTGTAACTCTCTTACCATGAACAGAGTGGTGGGTTCTGCCAGGCTTAGGTGCATAACCTAGCCAACCAGAAACCACATTTCTAACACCAAGACCATAGATATCACAATCAATGTACAAATACATCAAATGGTCAATTTATTCAATTGTATATAAAAACATTAAAAACAACGTGACAGCCCAGTAGGTGTGGTGAGAATCCTACAAGTGATATACACTTGTAACAATACATAAATAGAAGTGTGTATCAAGTAAGAACAACATGCATTCTTAGAGTCCTGATGATGATCCTAATTAATTCAGCAAAACATTGTTGACTAGTTCTACGGACCCAGTTTGATTGTACAAAACAATAAAATGGGTCATGTTGTTCTTACTTGTTACACACTCTTGATCACGTATTGTCACACGTGTATCACTTCTATGAGAACACAGATCGTTTTACACAACATACCCACTGAGAAGTCAAATTGTTTTTAAATGTCCTTTATATGCAACTGAACAAATTGATCATTTAATGAATTTGTACATTGGTGGTGGATACTCTGCAAAGATCTTGCCCTTAACTGGGTGGATGAACAGGCACTTCTGACTGGCATTAACTTCTTGCTGCAGTCTTTCGAGCACTGGAGCGCCAACATCCTCCTTTCTTAGCGTTGATGGAGGCATTGAGTTCCATATTGACTTTGGCATAGACTGAGTCTTATGCACAGGCGCAGGTATAGCTGATTGGGGTTCTTTTTGAAAAGATCAGTGATATGCGTGACTAGCTGAGAGCAGTTTTGAATGAATTTCCTTTTATAGTTGGCCAGACCCAGAAAGCTTTGAAGCTCCTTGATGTTCAAAGGAACTTGCCAATCAATAATTGCCTTAACTTTCCTAGAATGCATAGCTTGTCCTTTAGCAGAAAGAACGCATCCCAGATAGTCAACCAATGTTACACTAAACACACAATTTTAGGTTTGGGAAGTAGTTTGTTCTGTCAAAGACAATGGAGGACTTCCTTAACACAACCTTAATGTTACGCTGATTCACGGGAAGAAAGTAAAATATCTTTGAAGCACATGACTGTGGTTTGCTGTAACAGATCAGAAAAAATAGAGTTTGTAAATCTCTGAAAAATGGTGAAGGGCATTAAAGGATATTCAAAATACCGCAAAGGAGTTTGGAAAGCGGTCTTCCACTCGTTTGCAGCTTTCACTCGTGATATATGGAAACCCCACCTTAAATCTAATTTAGAGAAAATCAACGCTCCTCATACATTATTTGGGGGTTAAGGAAAGGGATTATTGACAGTGACCTAGTTTAAATCACTATGATCTACACAAGAACAAAGATCAGAGGATCCTTTTTCAGGGATGAAAAACAAGAAAGGATTTCAAAGGAACAATCAGGTCATTTTTCGCATTCTAATCTAAATAATCTTTAAGAGCCTATCTTTCCAGAGGTGACAGAAACAAGATGCAACCAAAAGGAAACACTGCCTCTGGGAACAAGTCAACAGCACAGTTGAAAGGCCTGTGTGGTGAAAGTTCTTTTTCTCCTCTTGGATTGACAAACACATCAAATTCATAATGCTCCTTGGCAAGTGAGGCAATTTGACCAATTAATTTAGCAGATCAATCCTTGTCCGTAGATTGGAGCAAAACGTCTTCTGGAGATAGAGAACAACCCAAAGACCAATTAATCAGGCAGAGCTCTGATCCCAAGTTCAAGGCTCTGGCTGTCCAACTTATATAGGAATTATATAGGGATTGTGCTTGATTAGATAGGCTATGCACAAAATTACTGGGTAGCAAGGTGCTGAAATCAGATAAAAACGAATAGATTTATAGTAAGCGGTTATAAGTAACTGGGCTTCTTTAATATCTTCCAAATGAAATGTTAATCCAAATGAAATGTTCGTTCTGTCCACAATTCTATTGCAAACGGATTCTTTCTTCATGAGGTGAATGCGGTTTTCCTTGGCACACTGAATGTCAATGTAGCAGTTTGATGCTCGACGGTCTACAAAGAAATGTACACAACAAGATTTCTTACAAAATGTCAGCTCTTCTCTCAAGAGAATGAATCAAGTTTTAATAGAGGATTCCGGCAGGGTCTGTATCTGGAAATGGCTTATCTGTTCCCCCTGCTTAAGGGACTAGTTAGTGTTTCTTAGTTTCCTGGAGGCCTTTGGGAATGTGAAGGACAGATAGGACATTAATCCAAAAGATGTTCTTTCTGTCCACAACAGAGGCATAATGCTAGTTCTCTCTTCAATAGGAGAACTTCTAGTTAGACATATTTGCATCACTTCTTCAGATTCTACTGTCTTAGCTACTGGTTGCAAAAAGAACAATTGATGTACAGAATGTTGAACAATGTCAAACATTCACCTCAGTACAGAGATCTGGGCCTAAATCCATCGTTTTTTGCTTCCATGCCATTGCAGTTTGAACCCAGCCATGTGGAAATCAGTCTTGACCCTGCTCCCCATGGGAACAGTCCAGCCCGAACTGCCAGGTCCTGCCTGGACCAGAACCAAGCATCCTGGGACTGGTTTCTGGTCCAGGGAGGACCTGGCCTGGCAGTTCGAGCTGGACTGTTCCGATGAGGAGCAGGGTCAAGACTGATTTGCATATGGCTGGGTCCAAACTGGGGTGGCATAGTGAGCAAAAGAACGATGGATTAAACCCATATCTCTTGACTGGGGATGAGTAGTTGAAAAGTTTCCTCCTTCCATCATCTTGTTGTGTTTGCTTGGCTACTGGTTGGACTTTTGGTCTTTGATTCAGTTTAAAAAAAAAGTTTGTTTCTTCAGTTCCATCTTTCGCTCTTGAATGTGTTTACAGAGCCAGCACCCGTAAGGAAGGCGGACAAGCAAGTTCATCCTTTAATTCTTCTTTTAACCCTTTTCGAAACAGGTTAAACAAGGAAGAGCCTGATCACTCAACTTCTCAGGCTATGGCCTTGAAGCACAAGTTACTAACTTGTGTAACGATATATCTGTAAGAGACAGTAGTTAGTGACAGATTCCTTACCTTAGAATATCCCCAGGCGTCAGGCTGGATCCGGAAAGTTTTGCGTACCAGTACCCTTGCGCGTCGGTAGGCGGCGTCGTGCGGCTCCGCGTCCGCCGTCGGCATCGCCGGGATGACGTCGCGGCCAGTACTTAGACGCCGCCCCTGCGCGCTGACGTCAGTTCTGTACAAGACTTTCCGCGCCAGGAACGCAGAGCCATGCAAGAAGCTGACATTGGTGTCTGAAAAAATACTAGGGCCCTGAAAGGGATGTCCTTAACCCTAGAAATCAGTTCGCAGAACGGGGAGAATGGGTGGGGCGGTAAGGAATCTGTCACTAACTACTGTCTCTTACAGATATATCGTTACACAAGTTAGTAACTTGTGCATCTGAAAGAGACACATTAGTGACAGATTCCTTACCTTAGAACAGATACCCCAGCAATACCAACCCCGGTGGTGGGCCTGCGAACAGATTCAGACAAGGAAGTCCCGGAGGACAGAGCGGCCAAAGAAGCCGTCCCTCCGGACCTGGCTGTCAAGGCAGTAATGCTTGGTAAACGTGTGCAGCGAGGCCCACGTAGCTGCCTGACATATATCCTGTAGCGGAACACCGCGGCCTAAAGCCGTGGTAGCAGCTGTTGCCCTGGTAGAATGGGCACGTAGCCCAACAGGGGGCTCCTTCTTAGCCAAAGAATAGCAGGCTTTGATACACAAGATTACCCAGCAGGAGAATGTCCTCTTGTGTACCGCCCGACCTTTTTTGGCGCCCACGTAGCCAACAAAGAGCTGGTCATCCACCCGGAACTGTTGTGTGCGGTTGAGGTAAAAGGAAAGCGCACGTTTTGGGTCCAGACGGTGGAGCCTCTCTTCCTCTCTGGAAGGATGCGGAGGCAGAAAGAAGGTGGGCAAAGTGATGGTCTGCCCAATGTGGAAGGCAGTAACCACCTTTGGCAAGAAGGACGGACGCGTCCTAAGAACAACCTTGTCTGGATGGACAGACAGAAAGGGGGGTTTGCACGAAAGAGCCTGGAGCTCACTCACCCGCAGAGCGGAGGTGATGGTCACCAGAAAGGCTGTCTTCAGAGTGAGAAGACGAAGAGGACAGTTATGTAGAGGCTCAAAGGGAGTGCACATTAAAAAGGTAAGAACCAAGTTCAAGTCCCACTGAGGCATCACAAACAGAACAGGAGGGAAAAGGTGTGTAATGCCTTTAAGAAACCTGTTAACAACAGGGGACTTGAAAAGGGAGGGCTGATCAGGAAGCCTGAGGAAGGCCGAGATTGCACAAAGATAGCCCTTGATGGTACCCAGGGCAGAACCCTGTTGGGCCAGAGAAAGAATGAACAGAAAAACCTCAGAAAGAGGGGCAGAAAGGGGATTCACAGCCTTTGCTGTGCACCATGCCACAAACTTGTTCCATCTGCAGGCGTATACTACCTTAGTGGAGGGACGCCTGGCTGCCAGAATCACATCACAAACTTCGGGAGGCAAGTCGAAAGGAATCAACTGCCGCCGCTCAATCTCCACGGAAGGTGGTGGAGACTGGACAGGTTCGGGTGGAGGACCGTCCCCTGCTGCTGCGACAGAAGATCCTCCCGAAGAGGCAGACGGATCGGGGATCGACGCTCATACTGAGTAGCTCGGGATACCAAACTCTTCGAGCCCAGTCCGGAGCCACAAGAATGACTTGGGCCCGGTCGCGCCGAATCTTCTTCAACACTCTGGGTAGAAGTGGTATAGGCGGAAAGGCGTACAACAGACCGCAACTCCACTCGCGACGAAAAGCGTCGCCGAGCGAGTGCCGCCTTGGAAATTCCAACGCGCAGAACTGATGACATTGCGCGTTCTCTTCGGTGGCGAATAGATCTAACCAAGGCTCTCCCCACTGTAGAAAGAGTCCTTGCGCCACCTCCGAGTGAAGACGCCATTCGTGATCCATCATGCACCTGCGGCTGAGTTCGTCCGCCCTGGCGTTCAGTGAACCTGCCAGGTGTTGAACCATCAGGAATATGCCCTGATGTTCCAGCCATGTCCAGAGACGCAGAGCCTCCTGACATAGGGTCCACGACCCCACCCCGCCCTGTTTGTTGCAGTACCACATGGCGGTGGTGTTGTCTGTGAACACCTGCACTACCTTCCCTTTGACAGAGGGAAGGAATGCCTTGAGTGCAAGTCGGATCGCCCGGAGCTCCAGAAGGTTGATATGGAGCCGAGACTCCGCCCGGACACCAGAGGCCTCTGATCTCCGCCTCTCCCATGTGACCGCCCCATCCCAGAAGGGACGCGTCCGTCACAACTGTGTGCTCTGGCTGGGGAAGGGAGAGGGATCTGCCCATGACCCATTGCCGGTTCGAGAGCCACCACTGCAACTGTCTTGCAGTCTCCTCCGAGATCTGGACGTAATCGGACAGGTTCCCCTGATGCTGCGCCCACTGGAACTTCAGGTCTCACTGCAGAGCCCGCATATGCCATCTGGCATGATCGACCAGCAGGATGCAGGAGGCCATGAGGCCCAGCTGCCTCAGGGTCATCCGTACCGAAACCCAGGATAGAGGCTGAAAGATCGGAATCATAGCCTGAATATCCCGGACTCGCCGTTCGGGAGGATAGGCCCGAAACTGCGTTGTGTCCAGAACTGCTCCGATGAAAAGGAGCTGTGGAGAAGGAACCAGGTGCGACTTCGGCACGTTGATGTAGAACCCCAGCGAGTGCAGGAGTTCGGCCGTAGTCTGGAGGTGGGAGACGACTGCCTGGGACGAGCCCGCCTTCAGCAACCAGTCGTCGAGGTAGGGGAAGACTGGAACCCCTGCCCGGCGCAGATGAGCTGCGACCACCGCCATCACTTTCGTGAACACCCGAGGGGCGCTGGTAAGGCCAAAGGGGAGCACAATGAACTGAAAATGCTCGAGGCCTACCGTGAACCGCAGGTAACGCCGGTGGGCAGGTAGGACGGGGATGTGAAAATATGCGTCCTGCAAGTCCAACGCTACCATCCAGTCTCCAGGGTCGAGGGCAGTCAAGACCTGAGCTAGGGTGAGCATCTTGAACTTCTCCTTCCGGAGGAAGCGATTGACGTTCCGGAGGTCCAAGATAGGACGCATGTCCTCCTTGTCCTTTTTGGGCACCAGAAAGTAGTGGGAGTAACAACCACGTCCTACTTCTGGGGTCGGAACACGCTCGATGGCCCCCTTGGCCAAGAGGGCCGCAACTTCCTTTTGAAGAAGTACCAAATGATCCACCGAAATGCGGTGGCATTGAGGTGGCATGGCTGGGGGGCTAGTCTCGAAGGGGAGGGAGTAGCCCCTTCGGACAATGTCCAAGACCCACCTGTCCGATGTAATGGCACACCAGTGGTGAAGGTGATGGCGGACCCTGCCCCCTCCTGGCGTGCTGTGGACCTGAAAGGATGGACTAGGAGGGCTTGGAGGCCGCGGACGGGGCGGAGGTGGTGGCCTGACCCGCACGCTGGTTACCCGACCCGCCTCGGCGGGAGCCACGTCCACGGCCGCGCGAAGACGCTTGCTGCGCGGGCCGGTGGCTGGGCAGCGGACGTGACTGGGCGCCCCTTCCGTGGCCACGAAAGGGACGAAAAGCAGACTGTTGCGGAGGGCGCACAGCAGAAAGGCCCAGGGACTTGGCTGTAGCCCGCAAGTCCTTAAAGCGCTCCAGCGCATGGTCTGCCTTGTTGCCGAAAAGGCCGACACCATCAAAGAGCATGTCCATAAGCATGATTTGGACATCGCCCGAGAAACCAGTGGTCCTCAGCCAGGCGTGACGGCGCAGCGCCACTGTCGTCGCAAGCGATCTGCCTAGCGAGTCGGCGGTATCTAGGCCACACCGGATAGTATACTTCGCCGCATCTCTTCCTTCCGCAATGGCGCGGGAAAGCAGTGCCTGGGCCTCCTCAGGACACTGGGGCAGGACCTGCGCCACCGAATCCCACAAGGAGTGGGTATATCGGCCCAAAAGGCAAGTGGTGTTGACGGACTGCAAGCCAGCACTGGTGGAAGAAAAAACCTTCTTCCCAAATTGGTCCAGTTTTTTGGATTCCCTATCCGGGGGAGCGGTAGGGAAGGCGCTTTGGGAGGCGGAGGCTTGGACAACCAAGCTCTCAGGGGTGGGGTGTTGGGAAAGGAACAGGGGGTCGCCCAGAGCAGGGCGATGGCGCCGGGCTACGTTCATATCCACAGGAGCCCCTGTGGTGGGCTTGGACCAGGTGCCCAAAAGAACGTCCGAAAGTGCCTCGTTGAACGGCAGCAGTGGCTCCGCAGAGGTAGCCGCCGGCTGAAGCACTTCCGTCAGGAGGTTAGTCCTGACAGCCACTGTAGGTAACTGGAGGTGCAGGACCTCAGCTGCCCTACGCAGCACCGTAGCAAAGTTTGCTCCCTCCTCCGTTGCCACGGAAGGAGGAGACAGCATGCCAATGTCTGGAGAGGTGTCCAGACCACTGGCCTCCCCAAGTTCCTCAGCCCAGTCCTGATCGTACTCACATTGGGCAGTGAGAGGGTCCTCAGACCCCTCCAGTTCTCTTCGTCCTCCAAATCAGGATCAATGTAAGGAGGAGGGACATGTGGGACCCAAGGTCTCAGCGGAGCCGGCATCGATCGACGTCGGTCCGGTGCCGAGTCCGGATCCGGAGAGAACCTGGGGACGACGTCGCCCGGAGCCCCGGGCGGCGTCGTGAACGGCACCGGTGAGATCGACGCCGGTGGAGGTGTCGTTAGGTCAACTGGCGTCGATCGGGGTTGCGGCAGCACCGGGGCCGGGGCTGGTGTCGCTGGCGGCGCCGGGACCGGAGTCGCCGGCGGCGCCGTAGGAACCCCACTAGGGCCCGAAGGCGCACCAGGGGGACCTTTTGGCCCGAAGAGGCGGGCCATGGCCGACAGGAACTCCTGTATTTCGGCCGGAGTCGCCCCCGAACCCGGAAAGGGCGGATAATGCGGCGGCTCCACAGGCACTCCCGGTGCCGACGGGACCCTCAGCCGAGTCGCGCGACCGGCGAGGGGAAGTCGTCGAGCGATGACGCTTTTTTGACTTCTTATGCTTCGACTTACCGGAGGAGTGCGAAGACTTTGACCCCGAAGAACGATGAGGACTCCGCGACCGGCCCCTCGACCTCTCTCTCGACCGGGGCTTGGCGCGGAGCTGACTGCCGGACCTCGAGGAGCTTTCGAGACCGCTCTCGCAAAGCCTTCGGATGCAAGGCCCGACAGTCAGGGCACGACTTGGAGTCGTGGTCGCGCCCGAGGCAGTAGAGACAATCCTGATGCAAGTCCGTGATCGACATCATTCGACCACAGGCGTCCCATGGCTTGAAGCCGGGCATCCCTACCGACACCGTAGGAGTCGTAAGACTCGAGAAAACAGTGACAAAAAGTCACAAAAAAACAGTCAAAAATTGACTGGGGGACTGCTCTCCACGGATCTGCGCTTACTGGCGCGGAAAAATAAAGAACTGACGTCAGCGCGCAGGGGCGGCCTCTAAGTACTGGCCGCGACGTCATCCCGGCGATCCCGACGCCGAACGCGGAGCCGCACGACGCCGCCTACCGACGCGCAAGGGTACTGCTACGCAAAACTTTCCGGATCCAGCCTGACGCCTGGGGATATTCTAAGGTAAGGAATCTGTCACTAACGTGTCTCTTTCAGATATTAATGTTGTAGGATAGTAGGTAAAAGGAACTTTGATGAAACTCCAGAATCTCCTCATCAGCAGAATAGCTATGATTTTTGCGATCAACCGCTATCCTAACTTCAGCAATGTAGGCCATCCAATTATCCAAAAGTTAAGTATTTTGTATGATGACAGGGGTGGTCCCCTGCAAGAGTATTTCCAAACATGTTACTGATTATCAATCACGTCTGATCTATCTGATGCACAGATATTCGGTTTAAAATTGAAATGAATCTGGCATGCTTCTAGAAACTCTTTTTAATATCAGAGGACTGCCTTCAAGTTTCTGATCGGCAACCCAGCCAAGAGGTGAGAAAACGTTCAATGAGCTTTGTTGCAGAACAGCCAAAGACTATCAGATAGCCCTATACTCCGTTGCCAATGTTTGAACTTTCAGTGTTAAGCAATTAACTGCAGTTAAGATTCTATGTCAGGAGCGGAGGCTTCAGATTATGCTTCTCTTTCTTTACTTAGAGAAAAACTACAATAGCCAATCAAAGTATTATAAACGAAAAAACTGCATTTCCCATAAGCCCCAGTAGTCCATCTTCCACCAATCACTGGGGTTATGCATAGTATATAAGGCCATGTAACGACAACTCCTGCTCTTTCTTTGCTGCTGCAGCAGCTGAGCGAAGTCATTTTTATTTCTGTTTGACATGTACTATGTGTCTCCAGTAGTACTGTTTGTCTATTATTCAAAATTTGTGACAGCATTGTATAACGATTGATTACTCGGGGGCTGTGCCACCCGTTTCTGGTGTGGCTGTGGAGCGGGACGCATGGTGTTCATGCTTGGAGCCCAGTTCTCTTTCGTTGCTCCTTCTCGCGCATGCGCGGTAAAGCCGAAATCGGGAGATCTGCCAATTGCTTAACTGTGCTGTGTGCAAAGAGGTTCTCTGCCCTTTCCAGGTCCCGGTGAGCGCCCGGCAAAAAGGTAAGTACAAGACAAGGGCTTTGCTTGAGGAGAAATAGTTGCCTCCCTCCACAATTACATTACTGACACATTTTTGGGGCTTGCTTGCCCTGATACGTGGGTCTCTGAACTTGGGTTTTTGCGCCTAATAAGGACTCTCTCGCCCTGGAACCTTCTCCATACTGGTTGATCATGGAATATGAAGAGGGTGAGGACTAACAAGGAATATGTAGAAGTTCCATATGAACAAGACATGGAGGTGTGGGTGGTTGAGGCACTTGATACACAAGTGCAAAGCTCAGTGAACCGAGCCTTAATAAAAGCCTTTCAACCATTTACACAACCCCTCACATGTTATGGTCGACATGAGCTGATGGGAACAGCAGGGGGCTCTGCAAAACAATATGGTTTGGCATGAGGCTGGCATTGCCCGCGGTACTTGTTCCAGAGGATCTCCGGCAGAGGTCTTTTTACAGTTGGAGCACTTGGTCCTACATGACCCTGAATATGAAAGTACTGATGCTGTTGAAACGTCTGGTTTCTCAAAGAGCTCCACCTTCACGGCGGACCCCACCACTTCACCCTCAGATTCACATTCTGACAAGGACACCCTTGAGGAGTATTTGGAACCGGCCGCCAAGCGTAAACGCAAAGTGCGGCACATGAGACCGGACATACCACCCAACAAGAACTTATCGTTTGACCTCAGAGAGATTATCCACCCCCGATCCACGGAATGGGTCCCTTGTATGGAGGTGGCGCACTATGTACAAGCTGATTTGCGCCAGGGCTTTGAGAGGGAGGTAAGCAATACCTTGCGATCCGAATGCCCGTGCCCATCTCTGTTGGAGAAAGTGGCGGATATGCCAGAACTCAACCCAAACATGGCCACTTTCCTAAAGAAATTTTCCAAGGACCCCAAGAAGGGTCTGGTCAGGGTCTGGCGGGTCTGCCAGGACAAACTACTCGACATCTCTGGCCAAATCACTAAAATACTTGCCTTGGCGGTTCAGGCTAAAGATGATCAAACCGAATTCAATCCTGGTGAGGTCCTAGAGTGGGCGCAGAGGGCCCTATGTCTTTCGGGTAATGCTAATTCGGCATTATCCACTGAAAAATGCAAGTCAATTCTTATGCGCATTGACACCCAGCTCGCAGATTTGGCCTCCACCGAGGC
The DNA here is from genome assembly GCA_963921515.1 of Calotriton arnoldi. Classification (NCBI taxonomy): domain Eukaryota; kingdom Metazoa; phylum Chordata; class Amphibia; order Caudata; family Salamandridae; genus Calotriton; species Calotriton arnoldi. The sequence goes on from CAWUFW010001011.1 coordinate 2,643,094, forward strand.
TGGCACATTAGCCAATGGTTTGTTATTCGGGCACAAATTCGTCCAAGATCTGGGAAAGTATGTGTTGACCTTTTCGGTGCTAGACAAGGCGCAAACATCGTTGAAGAAGGTCTTTAACAGGGGCCTTTTTGTCAGGGCCGGACGCTAATGTGGCCGAGTGTCAGGCCGTGGCTTCCAACAGGCCACACATGGATACGCGCCCAGAGAAGGGAGCGCCCCGCAACGCTACTCCAACTTCTATCCCACGCAAAAACGGGGCGGACGAGGTTGTGCCCATCGTGGAGGTTACCGAGGCGGAGACAACATCATAGATGCCTCTTACGCAGGTGAGCTTTCTTCCTCAATCATAAGTTATGGTGGGGGGAAGAATTCAGTTGTTTTCTCACAACTGGTTGACCATTTCGCAAGACCCATGGGTATTACAGACCGTACAGGCGTTTCAACTGGAGTTTTACTTTACCGCTCAGCAGGGGAGTCTTCCGTTCCCTCTCCATTTTTCCCAAATCGAGAGGTCTTTCATAGACAAAGAGGTCCAGTCCCTCATAACCTAAGAGGCGGTGACAGAGACTACATTACACCCCAGCGGTTTAGTCAGTACCATATTTTTGGTTCCCAGGAAGGATAGGGGATTTCACCTGGTTCTCAACCTAAAGGACTTCAATTCTTTAATTGTGTATTGCCACTTCAAGATGGAGGGCATATACTTATCGCGAGACCTTCTAACAGAAGGCGACTGGCTAGATAGTTTAGACCTAAAAAATGCGTATTTGGTAGTGCCCATTTTGGCCCCTCATCTGCGATTTCTTCAGTTCCAATGGCAACATCGGTGGTATGAGTTCACAGTCATGCCTTTCGGTCTCTCTTCAGCCCCTTGGTGCTTCACTAAGCTCCTTCCACCAGTAGTGCAGTATCTTCAGGAGCAAGGGTGAGATTGAGCATTTACTTAGACGATATTCTCGTCATGGCACAGGACAGAGAGAAAGTTCTTCTTCACTTATCGCAAGTTTTGGACTTTCTGGGCTTTTAAGTGGATTCTGTCTGGGCCCAACTCCTCCTACCATTGCGGAAAAGGTTGTCCATCAAGAAGGAGTTGAGGAGAGCCCTCGTTTCTCTGACTATATCCACCCTAGCTCGCCGAGTGGGTTTACTGGTGTCTTCTATACAAGCCATCTTTCCGAGTCCATTGCATTATCGGGCCTTTCAGAGACTGAAAATTCTCCATCTTGGTAAGGACATGCCTTACTCAGAACAGATTTCCTTGATGGAGGAGGTAAGGACATAAATGTCCTGGTGGCTGGATCACATGGATGCCTGGAACGGCAGAGCCATCTTTGTTTCGATCCCAGAGGTAGTGATAGAATTGGATGCCAGCCGATGGGGCTGTGGAGCCCGTTGCAGTTCAGTGGAGACCGGGGTACTGACATTCATTGGAGGAACTCTCGCTCCACATCAATTGCCTGGAGTTAATAGCAGGGTCCTTTGCGATTTGTACATAGTCTCCACACAAGACGAGTTGTTGTATCCTATTACGGATGGACGATGTATCGGCGGTACACTATATCAACCACTTAGGCGGGACGAGGTTGAGTCTTTTAGCGGAAATTGCCAAGGACTTTTGGCATTACTGCCTTAAGAATCAAATTTAAGTGACGCCGGAATACATTACGGGCGCGTCCAATGTACGAGCGGATTGGAATTCCCGTTTTCTCCGCAACTCCAGCGACTGAAGGATGCATCCCCAGGTGATTCATTCCTTGAATCTGAGCATGGGTCCATGCACAATTGATCTTTACGCCTACCGACTTAACACTCACCTTCCACGGTTTTACCGTTGGAGACCAGATCCTCGAGCCCCAAGCTCGGATGCGTTTCTCTAGGATTGATCGGTTAGTCTGTTGTATGCCCTCCCTCCTTTTTCAATGATTCAGAGGGTTTCGGCGCAGGTCAGCAGACAGAGGGCAGAGTTGGTCCTGGTTACTCCTCTTTGGAAGGCGCAGTCGTGGTTTCCAGTGGCAATGGAGTTATCCTGCGCCCTAACAATTCAGACTACACAGGATCTTCTGCGGTATCTGGCGAGCCGTTAACATCCCCTAGTGGTTCAGGGACTCGTGTTTCATGGTGTGGCGACTTTCCGGAGATGTTGGCAAATGACAGGCGTTTTGCCGGTTACACTGTTTTTTTTATCCCAATCTTGGGCTTTCTCTACGCACAAGCGATATGAATCCGCCTGGCTTCTCTGGGTTTCTTGGTGCGGTGAACGGGGTGTGGATCCCATGGGTTCCGGTGTCCATATCATTGTGAACTTTTTATCCGATCTGGCCACTTAGGGTCTAGCCTATAGAACGGTGAATAATTTTTGTTCGGCTATTTCCGCGGGCCATCCTCATCTGGATGGCAGACCTGTGGGGGAGCATCCATTTGTGTGCAAGGTTTTGAGAGGAATAAGGATGGTGCGTCCCCGGCAACCAAAATATTCTACTTTATGAGATGTAGATGTGGCCGGCCGGCTAATGAAGGTCTTACGCGCAAGCAATTATCTGCGAAGCTTACTTTGTTGTTGTGTCTCATATCCTGCAGGAGGGTGTCAGATGTTCGAGCCTTGGACTTAGCAGGTAGAGTGTTTACTCCTTCAGGCGTGTCCTTTTCCATATCGAAACACACCAAAACTGATTCACGATGCATTGTTTACCCTGCTTTTCCTCATGAGACCGAGTTAATTCAGTTGAGCAATATAACTAACTATTAACGTATACTGATCCACCTGTCCAAGAATTTGCCAGGAATATTAAGGACACTAAATATAACCTTGATCAGGCTCCTTATTCAACAATTTGACTAACACAGGTGTCAGAGAAGCATTTGGCTAAATGACTAGCATAAAAATAAGGTACAAAAGAACAATCACAAAGCTGCAAGGTGTGTGAAGCAATAAGGTTCTTCAGAGGAGTGAAAGCACAAATAAAACCATCACAAATTCCATGAGTTTAGACAATGATGAGGCTGAGGGATTTCTTTACTATTCACAGTACAAAGCTTCACTTTGAAAATACACCACCAAAAAAATGCCCATGTATTTGAAACTATTATGGTGTGCAGTGTTCACTGTAATTTGGACACATTTGGTTCTAAAATTAGTTTTTGCCCTTGCAGGGCATCAGACACATTCACTTCCTCAAATTAGTATAAAACACTCTCTCCACTACCTCATTACATTCCGTTAGAACCCTTTTGTCAAGGAAAAACAGAAGCTTTGTTATTTACGTGGCAGACCTGTTCTAGTATTCTTTACAATAATTATTCAGGAATGTAGAGAAAGAAAAAAGGAGAGCAAGTGTTTTAGAATAACTCTCCAAAACACCTAATTGTGAAGGCCAATTACAGGACAGCCATCTTGGGGATTACAAGTTTGATATTAAAAGCGACTAACTGTATAGGCTTCATTAATTAATCACTTGAGCCTCACCTTGTACAAACATTTTCACAACTAGACAGCTATCTAGTGCATTTTAACTTAGAGCATCAAAATATTACCTTTTTCCGCTCCTTCTCCAAAGATCGCCACTGTTCATAACACTCCTCGAGCTGGGTATGAAGTTCATTAGCGGGCCCACTGCGAATGCGTGGTTGCCTATACTTGTTGAAAGGTGTAGGAAAGGCAAAGTAGGGTGCTGTAAGATCACCACAGAAGAGCTCGTTAATGAAGGGATTTAAGTGGTTAAAATCATCGTAATGAAAAAGGTCAACTAGTTCTGAAAATGGAAATGGGGATGGAGGAAAAGGAAAGTTATTAGGTGGTGGAAAGGTATGTGGGCTGAAGGGGGGGAAATTGGGGGCTTGCTTAAAATCAGACATTGGAAATGAGGGAAGAAATGAGGGATTAATAAAGTCAGACATATTTCCATTATTTTGATCTTGCTTCTTTCTGAACATGTTGAATGGTTGGCGGTTTTGGCCTACATAGCCTGGCTGAGGATTCCAGCTCTTCTTTCCCCGCCTTTCATCCTTATTGCTGCTGTTGTCTGAATTCTGCTTCCTGCCAAATCGGTTATTCTTTTCAGAGTCTTCTATAATGGTGTTGTGAGGAGGTGACCAGTTTGATGCAAACCCAACTGCCATTTTTTTATACTGATCTTCTCGGTTTGTACAGGCATCATGGTGAGTTGGTCTAACAGGTTTATTCTGTTTCTGGTTTTCAGCAATGAAATTGGAAAAACTCATGGAATGAGATCCTTCATTTGGCATTTGTAACCTTGCATCGTTTCTCACAGAGGGAACTGGAGACGAGCCTTGTGAGAAATAGGAGGAGGGAGGCAATGGATGATGTATTGGGGATCCACTAGACATAGTGGAAACCCCAGAAGAAGGCAGGGGGCTTGTTTCTACATGCTTTTGTTTACCAAATAAGGTGTTTGCTGTGGATGTTGGACTTAAGGCTTTACCATTCATCCATGTGTGCTCCTTGTAAGACGACTGATAGTTCCCATTGGGAAGGGCAGCATTTACTGAAGCTTCATGCACCGATTTCTTGTGGAAACCTTTAGGACTGGGGTGAGGTTTATTTTCAATATGTTCAAAGTTTCCACCAGAAGAGAAACTATCAAGCCCGTTCTGGTTGCCCTCTCTATGTAATCTTCTGTTCACTGGGCCAGAGTAACTACTTTCTTTACAGAACTGTTGATGTGTTTCATATGGTGACCGATGGACATGAGGCTGAGATTTAGGATTTCTAAAATCCTCATATCTTTTAGCAAACTGCATTTCTTCCTGGAATGTTTTGCCCCACATATTTCCAGGGGAATGAGATGATTTATGAGGGTACTTTATTTGATCCTTTGCATCATTTTTCATAAATTTCCCTTGCGCCATGTCAGTTTTCCAATAATCTTTCTGAAAATTTGTGCACTCTCTCATTTTATTTGCAGAGGTAAACGCTTTGAAATCAGAACTGTTTTTCTCATACTCATTTTTAAATTTCATTTTGTCAAAATCACCCGGATGCCTGTTGAAACCCCCATTTTGAAATGGAAATCCATCCTGTTGAAGGATGGCATTCATATGGAAGGCAGGATTTTCGGGGAAAGATTTAAATGCTTCACTAGGACTCTCAATACAGGTTTCAGGCAGGGAAAGCCATGACTCCACAAGATTAAGGCTTTCAAAGCCCTCTTGGATGCTCTCAATATCAGGTGGCATTTGAATACGGTCTTGCTGATAACCGTGTGGACCAATCACTTTGGGGAAATCAATCGGGTCTATGAGGTTGCTTTGAGAACGTGAATGGCAATCTTCACTGGTGCCACTGTCGGTCGCCCAAACTGGTGGAAACAATCTTGACAATGCATTCCTGTAATAGAAACAGATTGCTTCAAAATAATGACCTCAATTGGAAAAATAAGAGTTGCAATATCAGAACCACACATTAAGTGAAAGCTGTATCTAAACCTCTCACCTCAAACTGTTTGAATTATATGTTTGATAGCAGAGTGCCTTTTTCATCCCAATTTGAGTATCGGTTGACTGAGTCGATTACAGCAGTTTACAATGAAAAAGTACCATTCATTACAGTGTATGTCCATACTTTACAATGTATACAAATTATTAACATGACATAACAGCTACTGTTTTTGAGCTTCTGCAGTCACTTGCTTTATGCTAAGGACCGCCACAGGTATCTCTTAATGCTCAATTCCTTTCAGTCACAGTCTTGACATTTAAGCTTTGTAACATGCTTACCTCATGCTTCAAATCCCTCAATATGAAAGACCTTTCCCTTGATATTTCCCTCCAAGGGACAAGCTTTTCTCTTTCTCTAGACTCACTTCACTCTCCCAGGCCTTTTCCCAGTTCCTTCCCACTCAACATTACACCTCTAGTCATCCTCCTCTCTTGCGCCTTTGGGTTCATCAATCAAGGGCCTTCTATCTAGCTTTGACTATCCCCTGATTTGAACTCTGAAATTCCTCTCTCCTGTTTTTGCTTTCGTTCTTCTGGCCTGTCAACCACAGGCCTGTCCCCCTACTTGTGACCTTCCAGTTTTTTGTTAATAAACTTTATTGATTTTTTGGGCAGTGGTATACAATCAGTACAACCTAGGAGTCTCAGTTGAACAGTGTCACATTCCGCAGCCCAGGTAGTATAAACATAGAAGTAAGCTGAGATTTCAAGTGCAATACAATTGAGACACATAGCCTGCGTATCGTAATGTAACAGAGTGAAAGTAATCAGACATACAACAAGGTTTACAGGCACTAGTCTGCTAACACTAAATGATCAGGATCCCAGGATGAAATCAGTAATAGTCGCAGCAGAACATCATTGGTGATAAATGGCAGACAACTGTTTATACAGCAACCCTCAAGAACTACTAACAAGCATTTCCCTCCCTTCGCTGTCGTGCTAAAACTCTTTCTTCCAAATCACATAATATCACAATAAAAAAGGGTGTTGGTATTCGTGGCGCAACACTCAGTCAACCAGAGTGTTCCTAGTATTTATCGCAACCATGTGGGATTGTATGTAGAACCTCAGGTAAGCCCGCCTTCAGGAGCCATCAGATCATGTGACACCTTCAAATCATGCAACATGGATGACCAAGCTCTCAGGTCATCTTCAAGCTTGTCATCTTTGCGCACGTGTCGCATGCGTACCTCCTCAGCAATTGCCCATTCAGAGACATCTCTCAACCACACCAAATAATTAGGGGGAGCCAAGCTAAGCCAAATTATCGCTATGCAGTGTTTCGCCAAAACCAAGTCAAGGAGAACAAATTTCCTGCTTAGTTTTTTTTTTTAACAGGAGAAGAAGGAAGCAGTCCCAGGAGCACCCGACGGATCTTCAATGGCACAGTCCAACCTGAAGCCCCATTCAGATTGTGTATAACTTCCTGCCAGATTGGGGATAGGGTGGGGCATGACCATACCATATGGATAAAGTCCGCAGTCGTGGCCCTACAGCATGGACAGCAGTCAGATTCGGTGGGATATACAGAATGCAAGGTCTGTGGAGTGAGATATGTTTGATGTATTAAAGTTATATTGCAGGAGTTTGAAATGTGCATTTGAACTAACCGTCTTAACTCCCTCATGTATTTTAGTCCACTCCTTAGTCGATGAGGAGCCTTCCAGGACCTCCTCCTAATTGACCTGTACATGAAGTGGTGTAAGTGGTAGATCACCCCGGATCGCTCTATAGATATGGGAGATTAGTGTGTGGCCCTGTGCCATCTTCAATAGAATGACTAGGGTATTGTATTGAGGTGGCGCCTCTGGAAAAGTCGGCCAACGCGTGCGGGCTGTAGTCGAAATTTTAATGTGTATTAAATATTGACCCGTACCTACAGAAAAAGACTCCATAGTTTCCACCCTGGTGAATAACTGCCCCTCGGGATAAAGGTCCCCCGTGGTATATCAGCCTCCATCTCGCCACCTCTGTATCGATATTGAATCAGCAATTTGTAGGAAAGGTTGTAGAACCCACCGTGACATACTTGGGGCATAAGGGGCGCGACGAAGCACTCTGCAAACAAAACCCTCCTAAACATTCGCCACCAATCAAATGACAGAGGAAGGCAGAAGGAACCCTCAAACCGCTCATTAACAGGACTGGTAGGGATTTTCCCTCATGCATGCCCTGTAAAAGTCACTTTTCCCAGTTGTCATCTGGGTCAAGTCAATGAATTGCGTGCTGGAGGTGTGCCGTCATGTAATACAGTTCTAGATGCAGGACCTCGAGGCCCCCCTCCCCCGGTCTCTGGAGCGTGGTTGACTCGCTTGAGTTTGGGGCCCCAGAGAAGGTCCACGATAAGGCTATTCAACGTACGGAAATAATGTCTGGGGATAGCATATAAGGTGCTTTGGAATGCGTAGAGACATCGTGGCAAAATGATCATTTTTGCAATGGCTACTCTGCGCATGAGGGAAAGCGGCAAGTCCTTCCAGAAGGGGACGGATACCCGAAGCCCCTCAATAACACCTTGCCTATATTTAGAGCTAGCTAAGTTGGGGCTGTGTGTGTTCTATGAACGCCCAAATATTAAGCAGAACCCGTTGTCCAGGAAAACCTCACCCTCGGTAGCTCCTCTAGCGGGACCCCGATTTACTTCCCCAGTGGAAATAGTTTAGATTTCTCCGGATTGAAGCAGAGTCTGGATACTTCCCCGAATTCTTGCATCGCTTTGGGTAGGACAGGCGCCGTGTCCACTGGACGTCGCAGGTACACCAGGGCATCGTCAGCATAAAGGGAGACAACATGATCGGTCGTCCCCAGTGTAATCCCCCCCAAGGACCCACAGTACGTTGCAGGGCCACCACCAAGGGCTCATCGGCTAGGGTAAACAACAAGGGGTAATGAGGACACCCCTGCCTTGTGCCCCTTTTCAGCCGGAAGGACTCAGACACCACACCACTCGAGAATATGCGGGCACAGGGATCACAGTAAAGAAGACAGACATATTGAATAAATTTAGAGCCGAAACACATTGTACTCCGTACATGCCAAAAGTAAGTTTAACTGAGGGAATCGAATGCCTGCTCTATATCTAACAGAACTAGGGCGTAGGCATCATCCAGAAGCTGTGGAGCGTGATAAACACGAGCTAGGCATTGGAGATTTTGGAGAGTATTTCGCTTTGAGATGATCCGGATTGGTCAATATGGATCAAACCAGGCAGCAACAGAAGTAGGTGAGCAGCCAGCACACTACTAAGTTCCACATCGATGTTTAGGAGCCATATTGGTCGATATGCTGATGCCTTCGTGGGATCTCAAACAGGTTTCAGCACCATTACGATTAATGCCTCACGCATAGTAAAACATAGGCCACTGATGCGCAGTGCTTCTTCATATACCTCCAAGAGCCTGTCAGCCATCATCTATGCACATTTGTGATAAAACTCCGCAGGTAAAACCATCGCTACCCGGAGTTTTCGCGTACTTAAGGCGTTGGATTGCGGCAAGTATCTCCACTTTGGAGAGTGCACTATCCAGGGATTCTCCCTCCTCCGGGAGGAGATGCTGCAGGGGATTATCTGCTAGGAATTGCTGCAAAGTTACTGTGGAGGGGTTCAGCTGTTCAGCATATGTATTACAGAGATGGGCCTGAAAAACATCATTAATAGCAATCTAAATACAGACCAGTGTCGTGTGGTTTGTGGCCTCATTGTCTACATTGCTAAGTTGGCTTAGGCCTGGCTGCCATGATGCCTTTTTGCACACGTTACTTTGTGACTTTGTTTTTCCAGCCTCTGCTTGTGCCCGGCTATATTTGAACTGTCTGCCTTTTTGCTTTTCACCTTTTCTCCTGTTCCCTTTGGGTTTCGTCTGCACGACATGTACAAGGTCGAAAAACAACGTCCCTTGTTCTTGCTGATCTGGCCAGCCCCTCGCACTTAGACATAACACGAAGTACAGCTGCACTGGAGAAATTTGTGTGCTTTTAATAATGTGTTTGATGTTTGTGGCACTTGGAGACAAACCTTTCCAGGGAGAAGAGCTGTGCTTGTCTGATGATGTAAACCTTGCATCTAGATATTGAGGTATGGGGGTCCGCCTGACAAAGCCCAGAGGTCTTCTATTTTTATAATAAACTAGTTATTAGCACGGGGAGGGTGGTACAGCTATTTAGCCCGATTTCCACTGTCTTTATATAATGCTGTCCCCGTTTGTATTCTATGGAATTGTAACTATGCTTATTATTTTATCATTATGCATTATGCTAATAGTACTGGCACGTGTACTGTATCTTAGAGCACGATAGTTGAAATAAACATTTTAAACTATACTGTGTCTCTTATTACGCACGTTGTGGACAAGTATGAGTGAGTTATGAAAGAGTGTTCTTGCTCCCGCGAGTCCTGAGAGAGACCGTGTTCTGGATTGTCTAATCATTGGTAGCTGCGCTGCTAATGAGACGCTAAAGCTAGTCGGATTGGGGGTACTAAGGTGCATGGTTGGCTCACCACTATACTCCGAGGTCCTATTATCCTGTGCATAGCTCTGTGTATGTGCAGAATCCCTACAACATGGCGCCACCAACGTGGTGGGCTTCTTATCTGTGAGACGCTTGAGTAGTGCTTGTGCTTGTCCACAACACCCTTCGCATACGCTTCCGGAAACGTGTGTGAGGGTGATACCTCCTATATTGATGTTTTTATAGGTTCTTTCAAGCTTGAAGTTATTAAAAGGTGTTTTAGGTAAACCCTATATTGTGCTGCCTCGACTTACGTTGTCAAACATTCATAGTCCTAATGGCGAATGTAAATATACCGGCACATAGCCGCGCTGCGCTCCGGGCTCATTGATTGGCTTATGGAGTGCCAGACGCGGGTGTCGCACTCATCTTAGTGGTGCAGGCTGACCCGGCTCACCACTTTGAGGTGTTTTACTCTTGGGTCACTTTTCCGGCAGCGGACAGTGACTATTTGTTTCATGAGGACGCTCTCACTGCCCTACCCAATGCTTATCGGCCTGATCAGGCTCTTGAAGTACCACTTACGGCATGGCAACACCGTATTTGGTTTAATGGCGCCCTCCCACATCCGGTCACCTCGGTTCGTTTAGGCCCCTTATCAATAGACGGAGCCACTTGGCCAGTCTTGGCCGGGTATACACCACATCCGCGTTATTTGACGCTTGCGGTTGATGAACTGCGTGCATTGCATACGTCTTTGATACGCGTTCACAGAGCTTTGGTACAATATGTTATAGGCAACGTCCAGGGAGCCCCTCCTGGAGTTGCGGTGCATCCAGCTGGACCGGGCGGTGTAACCATAAGTCCCATCATGGTTAATTCGGTGATGGGCAAGCGCCCACAAAATAAGGATGATTTACCTTATTGGCTTGCAGAGAAATTTGACCAGCTGGAGGCAGTTTTTCCAAATACTTCTCCTGTGGAAAAACACAGGATTTTGACGATTAGTTTGCCAAAAGACTTAATTCCCGAGTTGGCAGAATGCAACAACTGGGGCAAGGTATTCGCAGCAGTATATGCGAAGTGTTTCGGCACCCCTTCCATGACGGTACTCCCCTCTGTAATTAAACGAGTGCAGGATGAGCATGGCCCTGAAGCGGCTGTGGAATTAGGGATGAGACTGGTGGGAGTGTTCGATGTAGTGGCTGATCTAATCCTTGCCAACGTCAAGGGTGATGCAGTTAACTTTCAAGTAGCTAATGCTTTGGTCCCAGAACCGGACAAGCCACGCAAATTACCAAAAATTATTGCACAGGCTTACAAAACCATTGGCCGCAATAGTCTGGGAGTTAAGCCTTTTGCTAAAACGCAAACTCAATCACAGCCACAACAAAAAACTCAGTCTGAGAAAGATGAGAAACCGTTCTTTACTAAAAAGAGCTGGAGGTTGAAGAAACAGGGAAAGCAACAGAAAAAACCAGGGTCGCGTGCTGCATCCCCGGTTTCCGTATCTTCTGAACGCACTTATGATTTGTGCGACAGAGCGAGAATTAAATCTCCAGAGAGATTTCAAGTCCCTGATCCGCGTTCTCCTCGTTCTTCACAGGTAACATCGACCTCCCAGACTGGTGGAGGAGATCGCCAGGATAGAGGCAGGGGTCGTGAGGCTCCACAGGGACGAGACCAACCTCGACAGCCAGTCCGAGGGAAACCAGAAGAATTTCCACGTTCTCGCCCACAATTTCAGAAGAAAAAAGTTGCAGCAGTAACAGCGAGGTATGCCACAGACGGTGAGAACGAGACTCCTGAATTGGACGTGGGCAGTGACGCTGCTAGACAGTGCCGCGGAAGTTACCATAGTGCGGGAGGCACTACGTCCTCATGTGGAGGCGACAGCAACTGACACATTCATTACTGTCGAGACAGCTGACACGCGAGTGGCACCCCCTGACAGACTATTTAATATAGTCATTCAAATAGAAGGTGACATTGAGCGTGTAATTAAAGGGATTTTTTGGGAAAATCTGACCTCTTCGTACGACATTTTGTTGGCGGAGGCGGATTGGCCGCCCCCATTCGTACTTGCTGCTCGTAGAGGGGAGGAGGTAATCCTTCCGAGCTTTTCTCGGCATGTCCCCAAGGACAAAGCGGAGGCTCTCGCAGCTGAATGGGCTGGGGCCCTGGCTCCGGCGCTATACCGTAATCACGTGGGCTGGGATGAGGATTCTCCCCCATGATATACCATTGCGGTCGCTGCCACAGCCACAACCCCAATATCCCATCCGGCGGGAAGCTAAAGGTCCCGTTTCTGACATTCTGACACAGTTAGAATATCAAGGAGTAATTGAAACATGCGTATCACCAATGAATAATCCTCTTTTTGCGGTTTCTAAACCCGATGGATCGTACCGCCTAGTTTTGGATTACCGACATTTGAACTCTCATTGTCGGACCTTTGCGGTACAAAATACCCACAGTTCTGCGCTTGTAAACAGTCTTGTTTGTAAAAAATATAAAACGACACTTGACCTATCCAATGGATATTACACGCACAACTTGTCTCCGGAGTGCAGCCAATGGAGCGCTTTCACTTCCGGTGGTAAACATTTCAAATTTCGGCGTTTGCCTATGGGCTATAAGAACAGCTCGGGTGTCTTCGCCGCCCGTGTTGTCTCTTTGTTGGACAGCATAGACCCAGATGCGTGTTCGTACGTCGACATCTATCTGACAGACGACGAATTATGGCCGCATCTTTCCCGTGTGGACCGCATTATTCTTGAATTTGCGGTCTTAGGATACAAATTTAATTTTGCCAAATCTCACATTGCTGAATTTACCGTTTTGTTTTTGGGCTATAAGCTCAACAATGAAGGTAAGGGCTTAGCTCCCCATTTCTTGGAGAAGTGCGTACTTTTGCGCCCTCCAACCACACTGAAGAAGCTTCAGTCATTACTGGGTTTTCTGAACTTCGGGCGTACTTACATTCCCGAATATGCCCAGCGTATCAAGCCTCTTTATGCCTTGTACAACCTACCTTTTCGAAGTCATGCTGGCTTCCGGAGCATTCCTCTATACTGCAATCTCTGCAGTCTGATCTACTTGAATCTAGATTCTTGTTGACTCGTGATAACCACACGAACCTGGTGATTAGAATCGTTCCAGGGGCAGTGGGTTTCACGAACTTAACCTTTAACGAAGGTGACAGTACCGATTGCATACAAATCACATCTTTACACTTCAGCAGAGTTGCGCTTTTCCTCTGTGGAGAAAGTTTTGACTGCAGTGCAAATGGCGATTCTAAAGGAATGCGCACTGGCACAGGGAAAACGCATTTTGGTGGTAACACCATATCCTGCCCTTAAGGCAGTGACGAAGGCAAGTGTACCGAACTCTAAGGCATTTATGTCACTTTTATCTTTGATTCCTCTCTTCAGACACAGGAGTTTTTACAGTATGAATTTGTTCATCATCCTCCTCTGTCTTTGCTGCCGCTTGAGGAGTACAAGTGCATTATTTACACCGATGGTTCGGCACAACCGGCCACGGGTTCAAAGCATGCTTATTCTGCAGCGTGTGCTATTGTTGCAGGTACTATGGTGAACAGAGAATTCAAGTCGAGTGTAGTGCACACACAGGCACTAGGAGACAGTACTGCACAATTGGCCGAGCTGCGTGCTTTGGTGCTCGCACTTGAGTTCGCGAATCCAGACGTGACGACTCTTATTGTATGCGATTCTTACTACTGTGTTCAATCTTTCAATGACAACCTATTCTTTTGGTCGCAAAACGACTATAGAGATGCCAAGGGCAGCACAATTAAGCATAAGATGCTTTGGGTTCGAGTGGCAGATCTTAAACAACGTCTGCCTCTCACACAGGTGATTCACACCCTTGGCCACCAGCGAGTGGGCGCACACGCTGTCGGTAACAGTTTGGCAGATGAAGCTGCCAAATCAGCAGTAGCAATGTGCTCAGTAGCAGCAGTTACAAGATCCATGACTAAAATAGATAATGATATTTTGGCAGCTATACCTGCAACACCGGAAGGTGCTAATTACCCACGGGGTTTCCCTTCCAAGTACTCCTATCAATTAGGTCCCGAACAGGTTCCTTACGTAAGAATTCCAGACGTTGGTGATCGGCTGATTCCCAATGCGGACCGCAGACCTTCCTTGATAACGGCCGCACACGAAGGCTTGGCTTCGGCCCATGCTGGCATATCTGCGACTGTTTCCATCTTGCAGCAGCGTTACTGGTGGCGTGGTTTATATAAACAGACCCGTACATTTGTGCTTTCTTGTGACGTTTGTCAGCAAATTAAGCCTTCAACGGTTACACGTCCACCACAAACACAGCTCTGCATTTCTAACAAACCTATTGGGTGCGTTTACCTTGATCACTGCGGTCCATTTTCTTCTGACACTGCATATAAATACATCTTAGTTGCAGTGGATTCGTGCACACGTTTCATCTGGGTTTGGCCACAACGGAGTGCTGATGCTCGAAATGTCATAAGGGATTTGCGTGTCTTTGTGGGAATTTTTGCCTGTGGCATCTTCCATTCCGACCAAGGTCCAGCGTTCGCCTCTAAGGCGTACAAGGACGCAATGGGGTCACTGGGGGGTGCAGGTGCAATTTTCGTCTCCATATAGACCTGAGGGTAATTCGATTGTGGAGCGAATGAACCGTGACTTAAAGCAATCCTTGACAGCTAGAGTCTTAGGTACTGGCAGGAACTGGCTGGCCCACTTGTATAGCGTACAACGTGCACTTAATAATCTCCCTAGAAGATCTCTGGGTGGGCGGACCCCATACGAAATGCTCTTTGGCATACAAATGTTTGTGCCCGACCTTGATGGTCTAGACATGGCGGCGCAATCCGCAATCTTTGACGTAGATAATCATTCTACTATATTGCAGGACTTACAAGAAGCCCGTGACAAACTTGTAAACAAGCATTTACCTTCAGCCACAGATGCTGCGCTGCAGATTCCGGTTGCCGGCTGGCTTCCGAAGGTTGGAGATCTGGTCCAAGAGAAGGTGGAGAACAAGGAGGAATTTTGCCCCTCTTATCGTGCACCCGTTCGAGTTCTTGGCTTGAAGGGTACTCGTACAGTCATCTTAACACTGCTTCCTAGTCGCAAAGACAACAGATACATCTCAGTAGACAATGTCAAGCTACAACATCTGGCCGATCCTGAATAGCGTAACACCAGCGGTCTCCTGTCCAGCCATTTCTAGGACTCATGTTTGTGGCCCTCCAGCCCACACGGACACTGATGTTGCCATTGAGATGGTAGATTTGCCTGATCGCCTGCTCGACTACCCGGATTCCCCCTGCAACGAGGAGACCGAGTATACATACCCCGCCAACGCGTCGGTGGCTCACTTACCAACAACGCCACTGAGCCCAACCCGTTATTCCTTTGATTCGGCTTCCACCTCATCACTTATCCCGTCCAGCTTCAGTGTTTTTATCTCCTGGTTCAGAGACAATTTTTTAGTCCCACCATGGACATACATCTGGTTGGTACTATTCCTTATTTTTCTGTTCATGTCCATTGGCTTTGTGACAGTTTTTTTCTTACTCATCAATGGCCATTATTAGCCTGAACGCTCTGCAGTGAACTGTGTCGCTGGAACTTTGGCTCCGCATTCTTCTTCTCACATCATGAAGCGTGACCACACATTTGTGAACATTTCAGCTTTCCCAGTCGCTGATGGCATCGTATGGGATGCGGTAAATTTCCAAATTCATGGACCGACCGAGATTATAAATGTACCAAATGTCCTCCGTGTTTCAATGGGTGATGTCGTTAAGAGTAATATTCATTCTGACGATTGGGATGTGCATGCCGTTGAATTGTTATTTACTGATTTGAAATATTATGCTGCTTTTAATGCTGAAGATTTGTATTTAAATCCTGCAAGTTATGCTGACTTATATTGTTACCAGCATTGGGGCAACCACTTTCTCCATAAACCAAGTACTCTTCGGGGTCCTTTTAATTACACCCAATGGGAACATTGTCCGACCCCTTTACCAGGTACCTCCCAAACTCTTAGGAGTAAATTCACTTACTTTACAGACTTTGATAGATCAAACCCTGGGTCCTATTATTTTAAATTGAACACTTCGTCCGCTCAGAAGATCATGTTGACCCACACCAAGTTGCTATATTCGGGTTCCTTTTTGAACGCATTAGCAGTGGGTGGTTATGAACACTGGCAGGACACCATTGACTTAAAGTCTATTTGGGGCACCAAGTCATGGCAGGTCCGAGGCACGGAAGCCTTACATCGTGCTTGCCTAATCCCGGCCCAAATTTTATTTTTAAATCATACAATCTATCAAACAACGTGTTGGGGTTTGGCTACTTCTAAACAATTAAATGCACCATCCATTCCCGTATTGTCTTCTACTCCCAACAACAGCTTGCATTTCAATCTTTCCCTTGCCAATTTGCAAGTTTTGTTTCAAAACAATTCGTTTAATGTCTCTACGTTTGTTCAGTCACCCTGGTTGGCTTGGCCCATAGCATCGAATGCCTGCCAACTGCGTTTTCATGACTCAGCTCCTGGTTACAAACAGGATAGGCCAGATCCAATGTTTTCTGACTCTCGTACTGTTACAACGTATTCGGTTGGTAAATTGTGTAAACAGTGGTTGCAGCACTCTTCATTAGATTCTGTGAAACAACATTTATCCCTCCTATCAGGTAACATTGATCTGTCCGATTATGTTCTGGGTCCTCGTGGCCCTCGACCTAAGAGATTCATTTATGAAACTTACAATGAACTCTGGAAGCTTTCGCAAATTGAAGCTGCTTCCCGTCTTCGGGAAACAGACCAAGCAAATTTAGAAAAGGTGCTTGCTGTTGTTGACAATAGTATTAATACCCTGTCTTCCCGCATTTACACATTAGAGAATATTGTTTCCTCTGTTGTTGATATTGTGCAAGATGATGGGTCTGTGTTATATCATGGTCAGAATCAATTGCGTTCAGTGATGCAGTTTGCATGGACTTTGCAAACACTCAAAATGGGTAAAGTTCCTTGGCATTTTTTGAACACCTCTGCCTTATTCTTGCCGTTTATTTTAACTGAGAAACAGCAATTCATGTCCATGAAAGATGCAACATACACTCTCTTACATATCGAAAAAATAGAGCCCTTACCATTCTCTGTGGCGGAATTGGATTCTGCATTGTGGCTAGTTCACGGGGTTATCGCTTTGCCTTGTTCTTTATTTGAGTTCAGTTCCTGCATGAAACATTATCCTGTTGGCCGTTTTCAGCCTTTAGGTAGTGCCTTCTTGCATGAACTTTGGTCCCTTCCTTTCATGTACCGATGCCTTAGGGACGGAAAGGAAGTTTTTGATGTGATTCTACTGTGGGTCATTCCCTGATTTGTAAAAACATAAAATTGCACGGGGCTTGTAATGTTTCAGCTCCGAATCTTGCTTGTGTTTTAAAGGGCATTCCTGCTCCTGCTATATCTCCTACTTTCACTGTGCTTGCAAATGGTAGCTATCTCCTTCTGAATAATCAGGACTGCTGTGGCATGCTGGCCGGCATCCCCTATATTGTAACAGTTTCCCACCGGGTTGTCTGCTGCAAAAATGTGCTTTTTCCTCCCCCGCACGACATCATAGATAGTTCCATTTGGCCTTCCATTCCAACGTTGAAGGCGGATTTCAATAAATTGAGCAGAATAAAGGCGCTATTATTGAACCGGGAGGTTATGCTCACATCCGCACAGGAGACATTCATCCTCCAGGTGGCTAGTACCCACAGTGAGATACAGGCCCTTTTGAACACGAACCTCCCACAACATTTCGGTGAGCTGATTCACCGTGTTTTCAATGCATCTCGCACCGAAGGTCTTGTGCACTTTTTTAAAGTTGTGGGCTCTGGCCTGGTTACCTCCTTTCAAACTATATTTGGTGTAATACCGGCTTTTATTCATTCTATTTTTTTCCAGCGTCTTTGGCGGCTTTCCTTTGCTCCTCGCCTTAGCGGCTGGTATATTGCTTTTAGTCTGTTTGCTACGCAATGGCTGCACTTCCTGGGGCCCTCCTCGACCAAGGTCGACTCCTGATGCTCCGTGAACGCATGCTCATCGGCTTCGGCATCCTACCATTGGCGACACTCAGTGTGTCCTATTGACTTTCTTTTCGCTTTGCGTATTTCACTTGCGTGCAACCTGTGATGTCTTGCATCCGATGTCCTTTCTCTTGGTCCTTGGATTATTGCCTCTCCAATACGTCTCTGTCTGACCCGGATTTTGGCCAGTTGATGGGTCCCTTAGAGGCCTATGAACGAGGCTGTTCCGGTGATGGCGCGTGCGGCTGCACTTGGAATTTTGGCGCAATGGGATGTCTGGGTGGCTGCTCAGTCTCTCCTACAACGAAGTTGTGTTGAGTATCACGCAAGTTGTCCCGCAATGCTGATCACTGCTCCCTCTTGCGAGGAACATGAATGCAGTTTTGATTTGTTGAACTGGATGGGGTCTCTTTTTTCAGACGATTCCAACAATGTCCTCTTGGAAGGTGTGGCGTTTTTTTGCACTTACACTCTATTGGATTAGGTGACCTCCGCTTTCAGCGTCCTGCATCTCTGGATTTTTTTTTTGTCCTTTCTAGGCATATTTTTAATCCTGGATTTTTTACTAAATTAACTGTCCTTCGTTGGGGACCCTTTATAGATAGACGTTTACATTCTGCTCCATCTACTTGAACTCTGGCTTCGTCCTTTGTCTGCGCCTATGGACTGTCCAGGGGAGGGTGTCGTGTGGTTTGTGGCCTCATTGTCTACATTGCTAAGTTGGCTTAGGCCTGGCTGCCGTGATGCCTTTTTGCACACGTTACTTTGTGACTTTGTTTTTCCAGCCTCTGCTTGTGCCCGGCTATATTTGAACTAACTGTCTGCCTTTTTGCTTTTCACCTTTTCTCCTGTTCCCTTTGGGTTTCGTCTGCACGACATGTACAAGGTCGAAAAACAACGTCCCTTGTTCTTGCTGATCTGGCCAGCCCCTCGCACTTAGACATAACACGAAGTACAGCTGCACTGGAGAAATTTGTGTGCTTTTAATATTGTGTTTTCGATGTTTGTGGCACTTGGAGACAAACCTTTCCAGGGAGAAGAGCTGTGCTTGTCTGATGATGTAAACCTTGCATCTAGATATTGAGGTATGGGGGGGGGTCCGCCTGACAAAGCCCAGAGGTCTTCTATTTTTATAATAAACTAGTTATTAGCACGGGGAGGGTGGTACGGCTATTTAGCCCGATTTCCACTGTCTTTATATAATGCTGTCCCCGTTTGTATTCTATGGAATTGTAACTATGCTTATTATTTTATCATTATGCATTATGCTAATAGTACTGGTACGTGTACTGTACCTTAGAGCACGATAGTTGAAATAAACATTTTAAACTATACTGTGTCTCTTATTACGCACGTTGTGGACAAGTATGAGTGAGTTATGAAAGAGTGTTCTTGCTCCCGCGAGTCCTGAGAGAGACTGTGTTCTGGATTGTCTAATCATTGGTAGCTGCGCTGCTAATGAGACGCTAAAGCTAGTCGGATTGGGATTGTGGGTACTAAGGTGCATGGTTGGCTCACCACTATACTCCGAGGTCCTATTATCCTGTGCATAGCTCTGAGTACGTGCAGAATCCCTACAACACCAGAGTCCCTACATTATTATAGAGTCTCAGGATAGGGGACAGGGGGAGCTTCCTGCCGGACCAACCGGGTCAATAAAGCATCTGTTTTATCGCAGAGGCATATGGAGCCTCTGGCGATAGGCCGTGTAAGTATGTTTTTCATGTCTGGGCCAGTCCTCTAATAGTTAGTTTCTGATCGCCCGCCACATAGGCAGTTGTAGCGGCTGAGAAGGCAATAACGCCGCCAATCTCTTTAATTCCACTCATGTGCATCACTGTCGCTTTCTACCTGGCGATGAAACCCATAGGAGGTTCTAATACAGGCACCTCGTATGACAACTTTCATAGCCTCCCAGTCTAGGGCCTAGTGCTCGCAGAGCCCCAGTTGTCGGGAATATACTGCTCTAGTGTTTAAGTAACGGTCTCAGCAAATGGGGGATCAGATAGGGCCACAGCGCGGAGGCGTCAGAGAAGGATCGCAGGATGTCCAGGCGGACCGCCAAAGCTCACTAGGATCGGGCATGGTCCGATAGATATCTGGCTAGATAGGGGATATCATGGGCAGAGAGTACCAGATCAGCGGAGACAAAACAGTAATCAAGCTGATAGTAGCAGTTGCCTGCCGGGGTGCAACAAGAAAACTACCTTTCGGTTGGACGTCTGTCTCTCCAGACATCCCGAAGTTGCAAGCAGTGTATCATGGCACAGCAGTTAAATGGGGCTTAGAGCGGTTTCGGAGGGGCATTCCCGATCGAACACGCTGTCAAGGACACAGTTACAGTCCCCAGCTAGTATAACGGGTGCGTTTAAGTGTGGGGAAGCTGCTGTTGCAACCTTAACGTAAAAATCAAAGCAGCCAATATTTGGAGCATAGACATTGAGAAAACAAATCACCCTGCAGTCCAAAGTTCCAAACAGAACATCATAACGACCCATGGGTTGACAACGAGGTTCCTATAGCCGAAAGGGACCCCTGGAGCCACCCAAATTAGTGCCCCACAGATGTATCCTAAATATGAGGGAGCATATATGTGTCCTCTCCAGTGGTTATGCAAATAAGGAATACAGTCCCCTCCACACGTGTTTCTTGGTGGGACACAATCGATACTCAATCGTTTTAAATAGGCATGGGCGTGTCCGAGTTTCCCGAACCGGGTAATACCCCTATTATTCCAGGCAATCCGTTTCAGCATATGAATAGCTATATGTTGAATGCACACATATTCTGCCACACATTTGGTTCTTTCCCACAACACATAACCCAACAGCGAGTAATATCTGACCACCGGACAGGGCACATGCACAAGAGCGAAATCAGTATCTGAACTTCTACCCACAACCAAGGATTGTATTCCCTCGAAACTCCCCCCGCACGCCTTGGAAGTGTGACCAACCCACAACGTCTAAACACAGACAAGTCGCTAGTCAGTAAACGCCGCCCCATTCCGCCAACAACGCAATTCAATAAAAAGAAAACAGTGCAAAGAGAAAGCCCCCCACCCTACCCAAAACTTGGTGCTATGCAAGAGGGTAGGTCGTCAGAGAAGGTGCGAGGCCTAGGCATTCAAGCCCCTCCCTTGTGGCTACTAGCCTCTGGGTTACGGTACCTCCTGCTGTTAAGGAATAATGTCTGAAACAACAGTGACGAGCATATATTCCCCAGCATCCAGTCCCACCAGGAGCCAAGAGTTCATAGTACCTAATTGTATCAGTCCCCCAAGGTCAACTTCGGTGCGTAGCAACACGTGCAAGGCTCCACTCTGGGCACAGGGCTAAACAAGCATTGGCATAGCCAATAGGTCACGCTTTTGGGGCCTTATAAGTTTTTAGCCATGCAGCAGGTTATCCTGGGTACTAGAACATCTGCTGTTGCTTCACATACCACTGGTGAACGAACACACACACAAGGATGGGCTTCCATGCTGTTTAATGAAACTATGATAGTGTCTTCAAAATTCAAAAAAGTGCATTTCTTTAACAAAGAAGCTTTAACACTAATAGGCACATTATAGTAGGCTCGACCTAAAAATAGGGCACCCAACCAAGCACACATGCCCCAGAAATTACTCCATCTACCAGACTTCTTGCTGAATATATATTATATATATATATATATATATATATATATATATATATATATATATATATATATATATATATAGTGGGGGGGGTTTACATGGCATGCTTGGTAAAGGCATATGCGTTGTAAAGTAATACATTCTTCTTCAATGGCCCAGGCACGACACTTAAAGAGAACCTTCTATAAAATGATCTGTATTCTTTTTTTACAATAGGCTTTCTGTCTTTGTTCTTTTTAATCATCAGCCAGGGATCATTAGGACAGCTATAGAACACATTTAAATGTGCTTTCTTCTTATATTTACTGTTCAAAGTTTGTACAGAAGCAGGTAAAAAACACCAGCTGTAAGTGATTTTCAGAATTTTTGTTCAGGCCTCAACATTAAAATACTGATCATGTTTGTAAAAGTCCAGCCAGTTGGAAACCCTACACCCTCCAAATGAGCGTGCGTAGACAGGTATCCTTGAGTGCCACTCCTTTAAACTAAAAAACAAACAAGCGATGAAAGCAGAGATGCCAGCCAATCAAAGCGATGATAAAGAGGCAATGCTCCATGTCATGTACAACAATATTGACAAGCTGGGGCACGAATAAGAAGCAGGCAAATGAGTGTGACATAGAAAGCTAACAAATGGCAAGCTCTGGGCGGGCTCCAAGCCCCTCTATATTCATGATAAGTCACAATATGCCTAGCAAGTCAGCGTATGTGCTGCCTGGTAAGCTCGACCTAAAAAGGAGGGCACCCAACCAAACACACATGCTCAAGAAATTACTCCCCCCATTTACAAGACTTCAAGGGAGGGGGTTGGGGGCAAATGCAGCCTTCACTTGCCGCCTGACAGGAACTCCGGCACCCAAAAAAAACCACACATATGGTAAGAAAAGTCTAGACAACAAACCCTTCCAAGCAGCAACTTTTTATATTATTACATTATACTTTCCAAACCTAAGAAGCATGAGTGTCAGAATGTGATTACAAAATAAAATGTGCACTATCCAAACCACAGAAAAAGCAACTGTTTGTTTTGGAAACAATTTGTAAGTGGTCAGGTGAAATTCCCATCACATTTCTGTGGTTTATGATCCAATGCAAGTCGCTGCATCTTAGTGGGCCTCAGTCAAACCCTCTAAACATATTCCTTACTCGAACACACGGGCACACTTTTTTTGCAGTTTTATACAGCGCAAACTCTACCCGAAAGCATTGGAGCGCTTTACATGAGCACCAGTTACAGTGCGCAAGATCACTTTTTTTTTTTTTAAGGCATGGGGAGATCAAGTGTGCCCAGAATCAAAGGATACTGAGTCGACACAGAGACATGAGCCAGGTTTCCCAGTTCCAAAGTGGCAGCTCTGGGAGTAACGCTATATTCTCATCCTCTCTTGCTCTAATTAATTGATTTCTGTACAGTGGTGCTCTGGCTTTGCTTTGTCTTGGAATTGAGTGGAAATTAACATCCTGCTCATGACAAAGTGTCGCCCATTTGCAACCACTTTAAACAACAGCAACAAGATATGTCCCCCTGATGCCTCACAGTGCCAGGATGTAGGCATCCGTTTTCATCATGGGAACATATTTAAACAATAAACCGAAAGTATTAAAATGTGAAAAATGTGAGGCAGAGCAGTGGAACGCGTTGTCACCTGAAAAGGCGAGGTGTTACTCCGTGCTCCTCCAGCCTCCGTTTCTCTTAGACATCCCTCCCTCTTATGGGAAAACGTGACACTCACAGTACTGGTGCGACGGTCAGTTTCCATGGGCGCCTTTCCTCGCCATGTTATTGTTGGGAGCACAATAGGGCGGTGTGGCAGCCTTGTTGGTACCACTCAGGTGTAATAGTTTTCCAGGCTGGGAGGAAGTGCTCCTTCCTCTAACCTGAATTATTCCTCTCCGGTGTTATTACTAATCCGGAAAAGCCTGCTCCCAGGCTTCTGTTGCAGCCTCGCGATAGAACTTCAGTCGCTAGGCCACCAGAAGCTGCCAGCGAGACATAGTCCTATTTTTACTAGACCGTCGCATTGTGAGAACCCCTGGAAATTACGCTGCATCTGCTGTTCCTGCACTCGTTGAGTATGGTCAGGAAATATAGTGACAGGTGGCCTTCAGTGGACCACGTCTAGGTGGTTTGCAGGATGGCGTCACGGAAATTAAACAAACGGGCAATGATCGGCCAGGGAAGGGCTCCTGGCCGTAGTGGAAGAGCCAGATCCCTGTACGCTTGTTCGACCGTATAAAAGTTTGAGAGTCTCTTGGGCATAAGGACAATGTGATCCAGCCCTCCAAGAAAAGTTCGGTAGACTGACCTTCCGCTCTTTCCGGGAACCCCACAAATCTTAAATTATTCCTACGGGAACGCCCCTGTGAGCCTTCCATTCTTTCATTCAAATCGATTGTCAGTGTATCTCGTAGAGTGCGGACCTCCTGTTGCAGGGAACCTACATTTTGTTCCATGGTCAACACCCGATCAGTCACTTTACGTAAACCAGTGCATAAGTGATTGACATCGATAGCCACAGAGTCAATTTTGTGAACCATTTTATCTTGTGAGTTTTTAATTTTTGTTAGTAAGTCCGTCAGTGACAGAGTCGCATCAGTTCCAGACTCCGCATTTCTGGGTTCGTCAACCAAGGGACCATCCCTCGGCTGGCCTCCAGGGGGAATGGGTTGCGCATAGTTAATGATTTTATTTTGCTGAGTAGGTTTGTGTCCCTTGCCTTTCACCATGGTGGGAGTAGAGTGTAGACCACACCGGAAGGGCCAGATGTGCCATTCAGTAGACATGCAGCCGCCTCCCTTACTCGAGGGTGGTTCAAGCTGAGTTCCGAGCCGAGACCCCCAGGCCCTGTCCACCACAGTAGTCAAAGACAACACACATCTGCCCACTGGGGTTCAGTGATGTCAGGTGTCCCGCTGGGTGCGGCTCTCCAGACTCGGGGGGGCCCCATTGCACGTATAGTCGGGCAAGCGCGCCTGGCGGCACTAAGTTGCACTATCTTGGCAAATCCCACGCACAACACCTCTCTATCCCCAGGCAAGTTAAGACTCCAGAACTCTGCTCCCTAGGGGACACCCCCCCCCCCCCAGCTCCTTACCCGGCACCACTGGACAACAGCTACTCACTCAGACAGGACCCAATGTAAACAAGCTCAGTGAGAGGTGGATCAGCAGGCCTCTGGCCCACAGCTTGTAGATGCGGCAGCAGATATTGTCCTCGCCGCTCACACAGTAGATGGGTTTCCGCACTTCCTCAGGGCCATAGCCCATGCTCCCAGCACCAAACCAAGCAAGCTGCCCAGCAAGGGGGGGGCCTTGCAGCGGACAGGCACACCAGGGCTTGAAGAATCCACTTGTCGAGTAAGATTTATTCATGACGAGCTATTTTTAGGGACTACTCGCCCTTCTGGCAAGTTGAAAATCCTTTAACTTCAGGGAAGACAAACTGACTTTTGACCTCTGTCTCTGAAAGCAGAGCAAATGTGACAAGATAACAAGATTTAAAGACATCTGTATTGCTCACAAAGTGAAAGAGCAATAAAAATGCCATTAAATCTTGTTATCTTGTCACATTTTCTGGCTTTCAGAGACGGAGGTCAAAAGTCAGCTTATCTTATTACATTTATTTTTCTTTCTGTGACTTAAGTTAGAGGATTCTGTGAAGGGAACTGTGTGACAAATGAGCTGTGCAAAGCATGTTAAATGAAAGGCTGTAAGATGTCAGGCTCTTTTCTAACAAAACACTGAAATAGCCAAGTGAACTTTTCATACATTTCAAATATATTTCACTAGTTATGAAGAACCATCTTTGTAATTCTGTGGTGAAAAAAATATTTTTATAGGATCGTAACAAATTAGAACACTTTATTTGGTGATGTGCAAATTTTTAATATTTTTGCTGAAACCGAATTTCCCCCCCAAAATTATGTGCTATTATCAGTAAAACTACATGTTAGTGGGAAAGCTTTGTGGCCATTTCAATGGAAAATATGCTATCTGTAAATGACAATGCACTACCACATCATGCTTTGGTAATATATTTATCAAAAGTGAGTTTTTAAACATGAACTGGGAATTATTACTGCTCCTGCCCAGATGACAATGCTATTAGTGAACTAAGAGGCAAGACAGGAATCATGTGTACCCTATATATGGGCTAGATTCTTGTTATACATGGAGCAAACATTAAGTCTAGTAAATAAGAGGTTTTTTGTATAGCAGAAATAGTGAACTTGCATAATTGAAGGTGCTCTCATGTGATAATAAAGAAAAAAGCGGCTCCATACGACAAAATATTTGCCTAGGATCACACAATTTGAGACCAGTTCATGGGTCAAGCAAGTACATTACAGTTAGGTCGAGTAGATTATTAAAGCTACTAGACCTGCAGGTCTGGTAAATTTCTTTTGATTTTTCGAGCCCTGGTGTCACACAGACCCTCCTCGGGCCCCACGGACCACACACACCCATCCAGGGACCCGGTGCGCCCCACATCTCTTCTTGGTGCTCAAGTGCTCAAGACTCTCCGCAGGAGCCGCCACAAACCACAATGTACACTTTCTACTGATGGTCCAGCACAGTGGAGGGCCCAGCACCGGCACGCCCCCCCGCACCCCGCACATCTGCTTTGTGTGGCCACCAAGAACCCATGCAGGCATCCAGGGATCCAGACCCCTCGCAGTCTTGAGTCTCTGAAGTGACCCAGGAAGAGGCCGTCTATTCTTTACATGACCCCAGGAACTCTTTAGGGGCCTGCACAATCCCCAAACGCAGCTGGCGGTCAAGAGCAATGGCCGGCCCTGTAGCTATGCGCCTCGTCCAGCCACGGATCTGTGGTGCGCGGCCCCCAAGGACCGAAGAAGGCACACAGGGTGCAGGCCCCCCGCTGTCTCCAACAAAGTCTACGGAATATCCAAAGGGGCCGCTGCTCTCTTTACAGGGCCCTCCGACAGCCTCCAGCCACAGGCCACCTTCGAGCGAGGCGCGCTTACATGAGTCTGCACCTCGAGCGGGCGTAGGCCCCGCAGCCGGCCGCCTGGTCACAATCGGGCAACCGCGCCACAGAGGGGCTCACACGAATCACACACAGGCTTTGAAGCGTCACGGGCAGCCGGGGCCCACCCTCAGCAGTTGTCTGGGGATCCATTGGGTGTCCCGTCACAGTGGGAAGTGGAGCAGCGCTCAGAGTTAAAATGGCGTCTGCTCCTGCCCTGCATCCAGACGAGGGCTGCAGCACAGCTCCATGGACAGCGTAGACGCCCGAAATCTACTCAGGCGCGGTGTCAGGAAGCCGCTCAGGGAGAGCTGGACTCAGGATTATTGAAGATTACTGCAGGATGATTATCGCTCATGCGGGAGCTCTGAAGGACGCGTCTAAAAGGCCATCTTGTTTGGCCACGCCCCAGGAGAATCTTTGTGATCTTCCAGTTACAGTCATCTCCACTTGATAATACAGTGTATAAGCTGGGGTTGAATCCCAGGAGACCATGAACACAGCCCTACCAAGCAATGGTCTGGCTCACAACTCTTCCTCACATTGTCACTAAGTTACAAGCTCCGAATGATTTCAATACTAGCATAAATTAATGCTTGCCTTTAATGCCCTGACAACCTGCAAGTTAGGGCCCATTTATTTAATTTAACCAGGGAAGCAACACTAAGGCTTAACAGGAGACTGGGGATCAACTAATAAAGAGATTGTTATATTAACCACAGACTTCAGTCAACTAACAGTTCAACACAAAAAATACCCGAGGATTTTATAGATACCACTACTAATTTACAGTTCAGATTTAGAAGGTAGGGTCATCAAAAGATATTTGAGAGGTCATATCACCCTTAACGAATCAAGGCATGCTTCATCATTGGCGACCTCTCACACTGGGGTAGGGACAATGCTACTCCAGCGGACTCAACTGAGGGAGAAAAATGCCCTGGGAGACATTATAAATCTTGTTTCAGGACAAATACTCGGGTCCTGTTTGAGGCAAGTATAGTTAAAAATACCTGGGTGTATACTCAAAGATTTCATTATTAGTGTGTACCCCTAGTATCCTTTAAAAACACAAAAACTGGTCATATGGTGAAGTACAATGATTCACCTGGCCATTTTGTATCCCTCAGTTACCAACATGTTTCGACCTATACAACAGCCTAAAGAGGTCCAAGGTCTTCTTCAGGGTATAAAGACTCACTTCTGGTCTCCAGTCAAACCATGCACAAAGAAGAGAATTATTAAAACCCTACCAATCCCTCATCCGGATTGGTTACAAACTCAATGAACAAAAACAATAAGAGGGACAAGCATCAGTGTGACTCCAATTTTTCTTTAACTACCTCTACTACAGTTTTAGAAGAAGAAAAAAAAGCCTGTCATCTGTCTAAAATTCTTTTGCACCACGTGGCGATCAGTAAAAAAAAAAAAGTTAGTCCAATTAACAAGACCTTGTTATAAGGATAATTGGACAATCACAATTGTTTTTAATTCATGCGACCTGGATGTCTACATACATCAAACTTCACACTTATTCGAGTCCTATTAAACTACAGGCCCCGTGGTTGAGTGTGGGGGACGTCTCCTTTGCAGTCAGACACTAATAATAAAAAAAGCTTTACAAAAAGGGGACAAAATTGTAAAGGCCTGTCCTGGATATCAATTCTAAACATTATAATCAGTCAACTTAGAATGTGTGCAACCCCTTATTCGTGCAGGAACAACCTTCTGCGCTCTTGCTGAAAATGGCTTGCTCATGACTAAACATAAGGCTAGACCAGGCGAATAGTCCATAAGTACCTCGCTCAAGCAGAATAGGTAACAGGAACTTTTTCGCAACCATAAGACTCAACAGTGTACTCCAACTCGTGTTGACACCCCAATAGTGTGCTGGGAGGGTCTGTCGGTGTTATACGTATACAGATAATGTTTAGGATTTATATCCAGGACAGGCATTTTATATTATATTATATGCTCCCTCTTCAAAAGGATGCTATGTTGCTATTGGCTGTATGTTATTTTCAATTTCTTCCACTTTTTTAGGTCTCGCGCCTAGCGTTGCAGTGTGCAGCCCTGCTCGCGCAGCGCGAGACCTCTAGAAAGGGCTTCTGAAAACGACCTACACGCTCGTGCGGTTTTGTTTTCAGAAGCCCTCATTGGCTGTAGCGTGCGTTTTTTTAGAAAAAACGGCACGCGATTGGGCAAAGGCGGGCGCATGTCCCGCCTTCGCTCCTCCCATTCCCGACGGTGGCCAGAACGCGCAGCAGAGCGCGTTCGCCTCGCTGCCACTGCCGCGCTCCCTGGCCCCCGCTCCTCTGTGGTGCGCGCCCACCACTGGTTTAGCTTGGCGCCCGTCTCTGTCATGACTCCCCCCCCCCCCAATCCCTCCCTCCCTCCCGCTGCCTGTATGCTGTATTTCACTACACCTCCTAAGAGGCTGCGGGGGAGAAATGCCGTGTAACATGCCGGCCGCTTCAGCAGGCTTGTGCCGTATTTTCTTTAATCAACACGGCGCCCACTTATCTGCTGGGTGCTACCATGGAGCCTGCCGTGCCCATCACTAACCTCTATTTAACACTTCAGTGGCATGCTTTATGCTCTGTTCGTGTTTTTTAGCTTGGCGCCCGTCTCTGTCATGACTCCCCCCACCCACCACCAACCCGCGGTTGCTGCCTTCCTCTACTTTTCTCCACTCCCTCAGCAGAGCGTCTGCGAGCCTTCTTTTAAATAGCAATTTTTATGTTTTTTTTACAGTTACGGAGTGTGTGTGTGTGTTTACAGGGCAGTGCAGGAGCCCATGCCGCTGAAAGGGCAGAGTGGGTGGCTCCCGGCACAGTCCATGCTGACGGTCCCACTTCTCCAGTGGTAGGACCGCATTGGTAGCGCAGGAGAGACACCTTGGCAGGCTCCATAACTGCTGCAGCGGCTGCGCAGACACAGCCTCCTTCCTGGCTACCTGCTGGGTTGGGGCTTTGCTCTCTCCCGCTGTAGCTACCATGGAGCATACCGCGCCCATTACTCAGCTCTAGGTAACACTTCAGCTCGGTGCCAATTGTTTGTCACTATTGCCTCCCCTCACGTTCTCCATGTTCCTTTTACTTTCTACTGCCCCTCTCCATGTTGCTTTAATATTAATCCCCCACCCAATCCCATATTGCTATGAAGCAGCTCACGTGGCACTGGTTTCAGGAAAGTGCAAATCAATTCTATTAAACAATATTTAGCTATAGTTGTTCCGTTACACAAGGACACATTCATTTTTGTAGCCACATGAGATAAAGTGATTTGCCCAGAATCGCAGGGTGTTGAGCCAACGCCAAGACCCGAACGTGGTTCTCGATTTACAATTTCGGCAGAGTGGGCAGCTCTGGGGTTATGCCACACCTTGTCCCCCAATGGAATGTGCCTTCCTCGGCTGCCACATGTGAAGTGAGGGATTTCAAGTGCGGGATGGAGGGCTTGGTAGCGAGGTGCTGAATTTGCCCTTCTCCCTCAGCCTAATCCTGTCCAGGATCCCCCCCCCCCTTGTGTCCAGCAGCTGCTTGGTTATTCACTTCACACATCTATTGTCCCCTCCAGCTCCTCCAGGCAGCGAAGGCCTCTTCCTTAAAGGCCTCAGTGAATGGTGTGAACAGGGCATTTGGGTATTTGGGTGACTTGATTAATCAGTGATGGACTTTGATGACGCACGTAACGTTGCAGTCCTGATGGGCTTTGTTAATAGTGCACATCTGACACTTGTAGTTGTTCGGGGATTAGGTGTATTTATTGTTCTAAGGAGTGCGTATTTCTTAATTGCTGGTTTTTTGTTTTTTTTTGCGCACTGAACAATTAGTTTCACCTGGAAGACTTCCTCTTCCCCCGTCAGCTGGACAAGTCTAGCCCCAATACATAACCCTGGTGCACTGTGTGGGTGAGGGCGGGGTGTAAGAGTAGGCAGACAAGACATGCCACACGATCAGAGCTGGTGGCGGAAGGGGAGGGGCAGCAGGAGGCTGCGCAGCTCCAGCTGCTGATCAGGTTTCTATGCAGCCATGGCAGTGGCAATCCGAGCTCTAGGACGGGCTAAGTGGCCTTGCAGGCTTACCAGCCCCACACACCTCCTGCACATATACCTCTGTGCACCTCATCCTCCTTTGAAGTATCATTCTACATTTTTAAGATTTCCATTTATGTTTTTGTCTGCATGCACCTTTTAGGGAAATATATTTGTGTCGAATGCATTTTGACAGGGCGTTTGGACCTGCTTTCCTGTATTCATATTTAGTGGAGGTGGGTGAACAACATGAATCTAGAATATCCACAAGCTGAAAAACTAATGTTACATATAAGTAACTTGAAACATAACAAAATATGGTTCTTGGGCTGAGAGGAGAGATGCTGAACTAAAGTGTACTGATGACTTTTTCAGTTTTATTTAGTGCAAACTTGATCCAGAGGTATCTACATAAGCACCGGTTACATTACACAAATACACATTATTTTTTGGGGCTAATTTTTTTCAAAGGCCGGGAGATTAAGTAATTTACCTGCAGCTGCTTCTTTGGTCCTGTCAGTAACTCCCCCATTTTAAGTCCTCTAAGCAGTGCTGCAACTGTCTCTGTCCCAATGGTGTTTCCTCATTCTAAGTCCTCTAACCAGTGCTGCTAGCTGCTTCTCTGGTCCCGTCTATAATTCCTCATTCTAAATCCTCTAGACAGTGCTGCAGCTGCTTCTCTGGTCCCAGTGGTAATTCCTCATTCTCTGTTCTCTGTTCATACATCCACTACACTCCAAACCAAAATACATAGGTAAAAGACATTGTCATTTACAGCACCAATAGCACTAACTCTCACAAATGCGAGACCTATTGCATTGTAAATGCTTGTTATTATTAGTTTGTGACTGCGAAGGAGAAGTTCCCCACACTCAACCACGAGGCCTGTAGTTTAATAGGACTCCATTAGTGTGAAGTTTTTTAAATGCTCCTTCTTCCGATTGTCCAATTAACTTTATAACATGGTCTTCTTAATTGGAGTAACTTTTTTTTACTGATCACCATGCGGTGCAAAACAATTTTAGACCGGATGACAGGCTTTTTTCTCTCTAAAACTGTAGTGTAAGTAGTTACAGAAAAATTGGGGTCACACTGATGCTTGTCCCCCTTATTTTTTGTTTTGTTCATTTAGGTTCTAACCACTCTGAACGAAGGACTGGTAGGGTTGTAATAATTCCCTTCTTTGTGCATGGTTTGCCTGGATACCAGAACTAGGGATTGCTGATACCCTGAAGAAGAAGACCTTAGATCTTTTTAGGCTGTTGTATAGGTCGAAATATTTTGGTAACTAATGGATACAAAATGGCCAGGTGAATCATTGTACTTCACCATATGATCAGTTGTTAGCGTTTTTAAAGGATACCAGGTGTATTCACTAATAAAGGAAATCTTTGAGCATACCCCTAGGTATTTTTAACTATACTTGCCTCAAACAGGACCGGAGTATTTGTCCTCAAACAAGATTTATAAGAACTCCCAGAGCATTTGTCTCCCTCAGTTGAGTAAGCTGGAGTGGCATTGTTCCAACCCCAGTGTGAGAGGTCGCCAATGATGAAGCATGCCTTGATACATTAAGGGTGAGACGACCTCTCAAATATCTTTTGATGACCATGTTGGATACTTTAATTGCAGATTCCTCACATTTGAATACTCCCCAGGTGCCACACAGGAACCGAAAAATTTTCCCACAGCAATGCTCCTGCACGCCGCAAGGTGGTGTCGTGCGGCTCTGCCCTGACTCCACAACGCCTGGAGATGACTGAATGGAGCCACATATAAGCTCCACCCCTGCGTGCTGATGTCATTTTCTCATCTTTTACCTGCATGAACATTGTTGGTAGCAGTGTGCTGAGTACTAACCTGGAACCTTTTTAGATGTTAAAAAGAGGCTAGTCCACAGAATAGAAAGGTGGGAGGGCACATCGGAATCTACAGATAAAGTACATACCAGAAAGAGTATTACCAAAAGGTAAGGAACTTGTTATTCCAATACTTGCAACTAGCCACCTTCACAAGGTCCTCTTTTGAACTACCTTCCATTGCTTTGCTCCAGATAACCCCACAAAAAGTTGGCTGTCCGCTCAAAGGTGCTTGGTACGATCAATGTAGAATTTCAAAGCCCTTTTGGGGGTCTGATAAAGGCTCTCCACTCATTGAAGGGTTAGGGGGAGCAAAGAATGCTGGCTGAATGATGGTTTTGCCCCATGCGAAAGGGAGTCATGATTTCAATAAGGCCACAAGATTTCTCAGCACCAATCTGTGTGGGGGGAAAAAGGTGATGTAGGGCATTTGCACTGAAATTGACTGAAGTTTACTTACACAACTATCCGCAATGAGGAAGACAGTCTTTAAGGTCAATTGACATTGCTAGCACCTATGCATCAGCTTGAAGTGCGCACACACAAAAAATGCTATGATCAAGTTCATGTCCCACTGTGGAATTACAACTGTTTAAAAGGGAATATGTATGTCAAACCTTTAATAAATCTCATCACAACAAGTGATTCAAACAAGCATGGTAAGTCCAGCAAATAATGAAAAGCTAAAGGGCAGACAAATAACCTCTAATGAAGCCCTCTGCAAAGGTTTGCTGGGCCAAAGATATACCAAACAAAAGCACGTCTGACAGCTTTCCTTGTAAAGGGTCAGTCTTGTGACAGCAAGCTCAGGCTACAAAGTTGTCCTAGCGCCCAGAATAAATGGATTTCATGGAAGGACGCTTGGCAGCAAGGATGACCTCCATCATTTCAGGTGGCAAATCGAATGCAGTCAATTGCCAGCGCTCAATCTCCATGCACGTAGGTGAGGATTGTGTAGATTTGGGTGGTGGACCCTGCCTTGTTGCTGTGACAGGATGTCCTCCCAAAACATTTGGAGTAACCACGATGACTTGGGCTGGTCTTTAATGATCTTTTTCAGAACTCTGGGCAGGATAGATAGGTACGGGAAAGCATACAGGAGTCCTGCGGTCCATTCCAGTCAGAATGCATCTCCTAGCGAGTGGTCCTGCTGAAACTCCAGGGCACAAAACTTTCAACAGCATGTGTTTTTATCAGTGGCAAACAAATGGAAGACTCCCTGGACCATCTTGGGATGTAAATGCAACTCGTGATCTGCCAGAAGCCGCCTGCTCAGTTTGTCCACACTGACATTTAGGGACCCTCCTAGGTGGTTCGCGATCAGGAAAATGCACTGACGCTCCAGCCACCTACATAGGCGCTGTAGCACATATAACAGGTGCGGTCTCTGAGAAACTGCACCAGCCTTCCCTTGATGCACTACAGTAAGCCCTTCAGACCCAGTCGAAAGGCCTGCAACTCCATCAATCGCGGTGGAGCCAGCCCTCTGCCGGAGACCCGAGTCCCTTGATCTCCACGTCCCCCAGGTGACCTTCCCTGCCCAGGAAGGACACTTTTGGCACCACCATCAGCGCAGGGTGAGAAAGGGAGGGGGGTCTACCAGTGGACCAACAGCGTTTGTAAAGCCACCTCTGCAAATCTCCAGCCTTCTCCTTCGAGACCTAGATGGCAATGGCCAGATTGCCTTGATGCTGGGCCCATTCGATCATTAAATTGCATAACAGAGCACACGTGCCACCTGGGATAGCGGCTGAGGAGGATAGACGAGGCCAAGAGGCCTCAGAGCTGCTCTCACTGTGATCCAGGACTGAGCTTGAAACATCTGGTTCATAGCCTAATGCCCAGCAGTTGTTGCGGCTGAGGGCAGCCCATTGTGTCTAGGATTGCCCCAATAAATGTAAGACCCTGCGGAGTAGTCGGGTGGAACTTCAGCTCATTGAAAGTGAACCCCAATGATCTCACGAGATACACAGTTGTCCGGAGGCAGTACATGACTGACTGTGGCAAGCCTGCCTTCAACAACCTGTTGTTGAGGTACAGGGATACTGGCATCACTGACCTCAGAAGATGGGCATCAACTACTGCCATCACTTTCACCAACACCTGAGACTCGCTGATGAGCAGAAGTTTGTACCAGCGTTCGTACGGGCCCGGTCCCCAGGGGACAGAGGGTGTCAGGAGAGGACATGCCAGCAATAACTAAGGTTACAGCGGAGGTTGTAGAAGAACTGGGACACACAGTGGAGGGCTTGCTTTCTACCAATACCAGATGGCCATTTATTATATGGGTCGGGGATTTTAACTCTCACACTTGTAATCATATTAACCCTAACGTATGTGGGGTTGTCGATGAAAAGGGGCATCCCCTTACTCATTTTAACCACCATAACTACGGTAATGCCCTAAATAGCTTACTGATGGCCTGGGACTTGGAAATTGTCAATGCAAAATGCTCCATCACGGGACAAATGGCAGCAACGTTTCATCGGGCAGGGGGTCCTCAAGTATTGATTTCATCTTGTTTCCTATGTCCCCATTCAGAAACGTTAAGAACTTTGAGGTCACACCATCTGAATTCAGTGACCACTCCTTTCTGCATCTCACGTTTAGCTGGCACTCACCTAAAAAACTGGGCATCAATCACTTACCCAAACCAACACTAGCCAGGAAAAACGGTTACACTCTAAAATGGGAGAACATTGACCCCACAAAATTGTTACCAAAAATAGTCTCCTTCTCCTACAAGGAGATCTGTTTATGCTTGAACTTACCTTCCAAGGTCAACCAAACCATGGATGTATTTAGCAGTATTCTAACTTCCATAAAGGAGGGAACCTTACCCGTCAAACATCCCAAAAAACATCTTCCCAAAAAAAGTGGTTAGGTAAAGATTGCTCACGAACACTAGCGGACCTTCATAAAGTACTCAAATCGCGACCCAAAGATCAAAACCTTATCAGAAGCCTCAGGTCTGCTTATAAATCTGCAAGGAAGGAAAGAAAAAGGGTCATAGCCAATGAAGCTTGGGAAAACCTGAGATCAGCTTCCATTTCCAAAGACAGCAAATCTTTCTGGAAAATAGTTAATAGCCCTCTCTTCCAGGAGGAGAGTGGGCCATCACTGGACCTCCACATTGATGAGGCCACGTGGATAAGTCATTTCCAAAAAATATTCCAGGAACAAACAGCCAAAACGCTAGAGCTATCCAAGCCATTTCCGAGGACTCAACCAGCGCTGGAGTTCTCCATGGCTGAAGTAGAACTAGCTTTAAATCAATCACCAGCGCTGAAGGCACCTGGGCCAGATGGGGTTCCACTGGATGTCTTTACAACTAATAAACCTCTCTGGGTACCGGTCCTCACAATAGCATTTAATGCCATAGCTAAAGCCGGCCCTCTGCCGTCTTGGAGACAGTCAATCATAGTCCCAATTCATAAGAAGGGGAGTGGCGCAGATCCGGCTAACTATCGCCCGATCTCGTTATTGGACAGCACAGCGAAATTAATGGGCAGACTGCTGCTAAATAGGCTGGAGGAGTAGGCATTTGAGAACAGAATCCTCGCCGAAGCCCAATACGGCTTCAGGAAGGGGAGGGGCACAATAGATCAGTGTCTCAACCTTGCCCTAATCGCTGCAAAATACTCCGTCACGAAACAGGGGCAGCTATTTTTGGCATTTATGGACCTGTCAGCGGCCTTTCACAGCGTGAGGCACAATAAATTGTGGTCGATCATGGAGGCATTGGCCGTGGACCCACCTATTATCTCATTTATCAGAGAACTATACAGAAATGCAGAGGCAGTAGTCCGATATGGAAAACAAGGGGAGTGTTCAAAATCTTTCAGGATTGATAAAGGGGTAAGACAGGGTTACGTACTTGCCCCTTTCCTTTTCTCCCTGTACACAAACAAACTCTCTGCAGTCCTGACTGAAAAATGCAAGGACGTTTCAACGGTAGGCACACACCCCTTACCCGTTATGCTATATGCCGTTGAAGCCGTCCTATTAGCCAGAACCCCAATGGCCTTACAGTTCTTGATTGAGACGTACTCTACCTACATGGCAGAGTTAGGCCTCCATGTTAACAAAACAAAATCATATGTGATGGCCATAGGTAGGGACAAGAAGCAGAAACTAATGGGCTTCCATATTACCGGCAGAAGACCTGATAGAGTACACAACTTTATGTATCCGGGTATCTTCT
The DNA here is from genome assembly GCA_963921515.1 of Calotriton arnoldi. Taxonomy (NCBI): domain Eukaryota; kingdom Metazoa; phylum Chordata; class Amphibia; order Caudata; family Salamandridae; genus Calotriton; species Calotriton arnoldi. Next base: position 2,679,834 of record CAWUFW010001011.1, read on the forward strand.
TCCATGAAAGACTAAAATGGAGTACCATGGTGAGGAACAGGGCCCTTTTGATGACTAAAAGTATAGCTGGTATCTGGAAATTTGCAGCAAAAATAGGGAACAAACCAGTAAAAGAAATGTTAGAAATTTATCACGCACAAACAAGATCCATAGTGTCATACGGTGCAGCAGTTTGGGGAATAGCAAATATTGATTCCCTACAAGCAATAGAAGATAAATTCTTAAAGAGACTATTAGCTAGCCCAACCTCTTGTCCAAGTATTTTAATCCATAAGGAACTAGGTTTCCCGTTCTTATCAGACATGCTAAAAATTGCCCCGCTTCTAGCCTGGCTCTCAGTCTGGAAAAGGGAATCGGTCCCTCTGAACCACTCAGTTTTAAAGGATATATTAACCTTGGATCGTGCTTCCTCCATCAGCTGGCTAGCTTTTGTGAAACAGTCCCTCAGAGAACTAGATCTGGAGTTTTTGTTTAACTCACCTTCCGAGTGCATATCCTTTTCCAAATCACGACTAAAAGAACTCTTTGTCGCTAAATGCAACTCAGACAGGTGGCAAAAAAAACAAAATAAAGTTACAGTGTCCACATACCTAGCATTACCAACTGCGAGCACTGGTCATTCATCCTATATCTCATTTGTCACGAACATCAGACACCGCTTCGTACTCACCAGATTCAGACTGAACTACATACCATTAATTGCAGCTTACCCGGCACAAGTATATTCGGTAAACCAGCTATCTTTGTGCCCCTGTGATGACCTCTCCCACCAATCTATCTCACACCTCTTATTTTTTTGCCTATTCTATAAGGTAGAGAGGAAAAATTACCTCATCCCATTGCTGGAAAAAATTCTGCATCCGCTCGCATAAACAAGCCCTTGAAACTTTCCGATCATTGGAAACTCCGTATCCATGTTTCATGCTTGCAAACTTTTTACTTGCCGTTCTTAAAAACAGAAAAATGCACTTTAACCCGCATGAGGCACATTTTTAAATTTTGCACAATCACCCATTAGCGGGTGCACTCTGTGTTCATGCATATAATTTTACCGATTTCTTAAATTTATTTTTATAGCCGTTTTATTAATTTGACACCGTCCTTTTAATATCATTATAGCTGCTTTGCTGTTTTACATGATGCATATTACATCTCAATGATTTTATGTACGCTTTATGCATTTATCTAAATGCGAAAAAAAGATGGATGATGAACTAAACTGGTGGCCCCTGTGGCTGAAGGTGCGCCAGAGGGAGCCGGAAACACTACAAAAATTTGCATCAAGACCTCCTTGAAGGCCTCAATCTCCTGCAGGGGTCAACAACAGACCCGGCAAATTCAGGCCACACTGGGACCACCTGAGTAACCCATTTCAAAGCTGGAGACGCCAAAAGTGGGTGACTGAGAAAGTGATGCCCCTTCATCTTCTCTTTAGAGTGAGAGTGGCAAGATGAGGTAAAGTTGCGCTTCACTTTCTTATGCTTGTGCCTAGAATTTGATGCGGAGGACCTCAAGCATGAAGTTGAGCAATCACAGGAACGGTCTCAGGATAGGTTCCACAACTTAAGAGCATGAGCAGAATCTACGCAAATTCTTTGTGTTTGGCGACATACAGTGTTGTCTCCTGATCTTGTATTGCCTTTGGGTGCATCAGGGTGGAATTATCGCATGACTTAAAGTTGTGGCCCAAGCTCAGACCTCAAAGAAACATCTTGTGGAGGTACAAGACTGACATAGGTTTCCTGTAGTTGTGGCATGGATTGAAACTTGTCCTACTGAGATATTGTTCCTTAGCACAATGGTGAAATCGATTAAAAATGTTAAAGTTAGGAGCGGTGCTCCGGATCCAAATCAGAAGGTGCAGAAAGAAAAGAACGGATGTCAGTGTGCAGAGGGGGCGCTTATATGCGGCTCCACTCCGTTACTTCTGATGCAATGTGGTCAGTGCAGTGCCGCACAACGCCAGAAGTATTTTAAGGTGAAGAATACCCGGTTAGGAGTATCAATCAAAAAATAGTTTCTGTACCTCCCATCTGTTTTATTTTTTGTAACTTGTTTTTATTGGAAACACTGCATCAGAGGACATCATTAACCGGAAAACAAGCATCCTGGGACCGGTTTCGGGCTAATACCCCTCATCAGCCAGGCTAGCTTGAATCCAGTGGCAAAGTGAGCAAGGGACCCACGTCTGGACATACCCTGTTGGCAGTATGCTTGTTTCCGGTTCAGGGAAGACCTGGCTTCGCAGTTCGGGCTGGACTATTCCCATGAGGCACAGGGTCAAGACTCATTTGCATATAGCTGGGTCTGAACTGAGGTGGCGAAGTGAGCTAAAGAACGATGATGGATTCAACCCAGATCTGAGACTGGGGGTGAGTGTCTGAAAAGTTTCAGCACTCCATCCATCATCTCCTTGTGTTTGCTTTGTTCGCCCTAAGTTTGTAGGGCATGCCCAGACGTGGGTCCCTTGCTCACTTTGCCACTGGATTCAAGCTAGCCTGGCTGATGAGGGGTGTTACCCCTAAACTGGTCCCAGGATGCTTGTTTCCGGTTCAGGGAAGACCTGGATTGGCAGTTCGGGCTGGACTGTTCCCATGAGGCACAGGGTCAAGACTGATTTGCATATAGCTGGGTCTGAACTGAGATGGCGAAGTGAGCTAAAGAACGATGATGGATTCAACCCAGATCTGTGACTGGGAGTGAGTGTCTGAAAAGTTTCAGCGCTCCGTCCATCATCTCCTTGTATTTGCAATGTTTAGAAGTTGACATCTTTCTTGAAAGTTGACACTTTAAACGCATTTGCTTGCATGCCTGTATGGAATAATATTCTCTGAAATGGCATTCCTTACATTTCAATTTCTTTGTAGGCATATTATCAGAGCCTTGAACATTCTGTACGAGGGCCAAGTTCACTGTGCAAAATGTTGTTGTTTGTTATTGTACGCTCAGCGACAGCTCTGCAAAGATAGAATCAATAATGGCGGCCTGACTGGGGCTTCAGCATGGCAACATGGGGGAAGTTTATTATCTAAACGACATCACTCCTTTGTTTAGACAGAGGAGCATTTAGCTGACACTGTTGAGGTCAGCTGAATCCTGGTTACCTCCTGAGAAGGATGGTGCCCAGCTCTTCACCAAGAAGGGCTCCCCACAGGTAACTAGGGAGTCAGATCACCCTAAAGGATTCTGGCAAAAAACACCCACCCTAGGCATGCTAGGATAGAGAGCACTAGGTAGGAGCATAACTAGAATTACATGCAAGCATATAATATATGTAACAGCACAACGGTTGAACTGTTCATTTTCTTTACCATTCTTGTGATGCTGATTACCCTGTTTTGTTTCCTTCTATCAAATCACTGCAATATATGTATTTTACACAAGAATCTTATTTCTTTCAATAAATGTTTGAAATGCCAATTTGAGTGTTTCTTGTGTCTTCCTTTGGGCATGCAGGAGTTATTATACAAAAGGGTTTAGATCTCATTTCACGATTTCTTTGGGGAGTCAGAGTTGTCATGTTCTGAGGTTGCAAATACCACCTGTTACCTTATCAGGTTAGGGGTACAGGTGGTGCATTGTTAGCTAGCCAGAGCTAAGCTCAACATATCCAGTCTCGCACAGATTTGACGTTTATGTTGTACAAAAACACACAGTCCTACTGAGAGAGTATGAACCATACGACATGGCGCCACCAACGTTCTAACTTGGGTACTTATTTAATGGGTCTCCAGAGTAGTTTTCTTTTGTGTGTCCAAAGACCCTACTCACCAATTAACGGGAGGCGTCTGTGGTGTTAGGAAAAAATCCTCCTCAACTAAGTAGGGAACACCCATTTCTGGCTGTAGATTGTTCAAACTTGAACCTTAAAAAGCATCACTCCACAGAGGTACCCACTCTGAATTCCAAATATTCCAATGGCTAATCCAGGACAGGTTGCTCTGCCAATAAATTGCATACATGGACTAACTCAAATGTTGTTACAACATGGTCTCACCCAGACAGAAGGGGCCGTTACCTTTGTGATAGAGGTCCAGAAAGCGTACAGACCAGGTATCCTATTCATGGGTCACCTTCCCAGCAGCAAAATGTCAACACAGGGAATTATCACACATACACTGAAGTAGCAGTACCAAACCAATATAGAGCATATGTGGATTTAGAAATCCCATTGATTTATCAGAAACACAAACTGGTACAGTGACCATTAACGCAATAATGGGTAAGGATCCCATCAGGCGGGATGAGATTCCATTCTGGATTGCACAAAAATTAATCAGCTTGAAGCAGTGTTTGTCCATCTGGGACGCCAAAAAAAACCCATATAATTCTCACAATATGCCTGCCATTAGGGATGGTTCCCCCAGTGGAAAACTAAGTGGCACAGTCTTTGCTGCAGTCTATACCATAGCGCATGGTACACCATCATTGGCTGCCCTGGATTTGGGGATGAAACTAATAAGCAATTTTGCTACAGTATCTTCAAACCACACTAAGTAATATAAACGGGGAAGCAGCAGCATTGGCAGTACGCCAACAGCTCACGCAGGTTGCTCCATCAAGCCAGGAGCGCAAACTACCAAAGATTATTGCAGAAACCTATAAATCGATATATAGAGATAATTTGGGAGCCATACCTAATAAACCACTACTTAAGGGTAATTCTCAAAAGGATAACTCGAAGCAGGCACCAGAGTTTTCTAAAAAATGGCAGAGCAATAAGAAACAAAGAAAAGACTAAAACACGTGGCAGATATCCTCAATAGGAGTCCTCTGAAAAGTGCTAGAACTTGTGAAACTGTGATATAATTAAACAGCCTTATCAGGATATTGATTTACGTCCTTTTCGTTTCTTTCAGGAATCATTCTAAAAACGCTCGGAGAGAGGAGGGCGATCAGAGCGCAGATCAGAGGAGTTCATGAAACTGAAGAAGGACTTACAACACTCTTCTGACTTCATAATAAAAAAGAAGAAAAACTTACACAGTCAAAGCCTCAATTTAAAAAGAGGAAGGTGGCTGGAATTAAAGTTAAACATGCCACGAATACTGAAGCCCTGCTTCCGAATGGGAAGTGGGCTCAGACCATGTTCGACAGCGCAGTAGAAGTCACAATAGTTCGCCGGATTCTTATGGAATGTCTGGCTGCAATAGCAACGTGTGACTACATCCAGGTGGAAACACCAGACCAAAGACTTAGTGTCCCAAGTCGATTATATGCATTACAACTCCAGATGGAGGGGGATATACCACATACTATCAATGTTCTCTTTTGGGAGAACTTGCCATTTAACTATGACATTCTCTTGGCTATAAAAGATTGGCCACCTGAGTTTGTTAGAGATTGCCCACTAGGAGAAACGGTAATATTACCAGCTTTTTCCCACCTGGTTTCAGAATCAGCACACATACGCCCAGGAGTGGGCTTTAGCACAAAACCCGGCGTTATATCGCAACCACATGGGTTGGGATAAAGCTCATCCCAACCCACATTCCCCTTAACACATCATACCCATGAGGTCAAACCCACAACTACAATACCCCATAAAACATGAGGCCAAAATACAAGTTAGAGAGATACTCACAGAACTTGAATATCAGGCTGGAATAGAAAGTTGCACCTCACCAATGAATAATCCTGTTTCCAGTAATAAAACCAGATCATTCATATCGATTTGTCTTAGACTATAGACAACTCAATAGTGCTACATGCACAATTGCAGTACAAAACTTGCATGGCGCGGCACTAACAATATAGTGCGCAAAAACTATAAAACCACATTAGACATCTCAAACGGGTTCTTCTGCCAAAACATAGCACCTGAGAGCAGGAATTTGACCACCTTTAGCACTTTAGGCTTGCAAAAGCAATTCTGTTGATTGCCATAAGGGTATGAGAATAGCCCTGGGCATGGCAAAACATTTCCTAGAGAAGTGTGCGCTTTTACAACCTACAAACACATTGAAAAACTCCAATCAGTATTGGGTTGTAGGAAGCTGGCTCTGTATATACTACACCAAAGTAAGGTATAGTGTGCACAGAGTCCAGTGGATCCCCAGAGGTATAGCAGAGGCTAGAAGTAGATAATACCTTACTCTCTTTTGTGGTACTGTGGTTGAGCAGTCAGTCAGGCTTATCAGAGGCTTTTCAGAGGGTAGTGTTAAGCATTTGGTGTACACACTCAGGCAAGAAATGATGTTTCATACTCAAAGACGGAATCCAGACCAATTGTTAGTATAAAAAGTTATTTTGTTGTTTAATTTCTAGAACCAAGATTTAATTAGTAGCAGGTAACTTATACTTTACAAACTGCAGTGAGCACTGGTTTTGCAGGAATATTCAGATTACCTTTGCAGGCGAGAAAATGGTTGGAAGCTGTTCAAAACACTTGAAATTACTTTCAGATTACTTTGTAGTTACTTTTCTAGTTTGGCATGAAACAAACTAATAACACGGTCTAAGCATAACAGGACATCAGTAAGCAGGTTAACTCTGTTAAAGGTACTAAGTTACTTTTGTTGCTGTACAAGACAGTTCAACACTTAGAAGTTTTTCAGAGAAAGCTCACCATACAATCCTATGGAGAAAAACTAAGTGTTAGGTTTACAGGTAAGTAAATGGTTTTAGGAATGGGATTTTGGGGGTAGAATCAAGGTTCAGGTTGGCACTCAAGGGGCACCACCAGCGGCACTAGGGAGGCCGGTTGCAGAGTGCCAATGTTAGCCAATGGGCACCTCGGTTGGGGGATGCTCACGGGCAGGCCACTCTGTCTTGGGAGTCAAGCTCCTAAGGGCAAAGGGGGTCCCAGGTTAGCACCAAGTCCACACCACCAGCGGAGCAGGGGCGGCCAGGTGCAGGGTGCTTAGGAGGTGTCGGGAGCCCAATGCTTTCCTATGGAGGATGTCGGCCGAAAAAAAGGATTGCAGGCTGGAGGCAGAAGACTGGACGAAGGGAAACAACGAATGGAGGATGAAATTGAAGAGTTGCTGGACACCAGGACACCGTCGGTAAGGCACCACAGGACTCAGGGGCTGCGGGTGCAGGGGTGTCTTTTCACGTCGGGTACTCACCTGTTGCGTTCGGGGGGACCCTTTAGGATGAGGCTGCAGGCGTCGAGGAGGTGGTCGGTAGAGGTCGTCCAAAGCTGGATTACAGGTCCGGATCGCCGGGGGACCTCGCTGGGGTGTTGGGCCACTCGGACTCCGGCTGTGGGCGTCAGGTGCAGAGTGGTGAGGACTCGCAGATCCGGCTGGATCTGGAGTCCTGGCTTGGGTTGCTGTTGGACAAATTAGGTGTCCACGGGAGATCAGAGTTCTTTGGGAAGGCAGGGATGGTCACCGGAGTTCTTGGAGGCTGCTGGCTGCAGGACATGCCGGTTTCAGCTTGCAGGCGCTCCGAAGCAGGAGGCAGGTCAGTAGGGCTGGGGCCAAGGCAGCTGTCGTCGTCTTCTTCTTCTGCAGCACGGCTCTTCGGTCCTTCTCGTCAGGTCGAATCTAAAGAGGCAAGGTTCAGGGGTGCCCCTAAATACTAGGTACAGGGGCGTGCAGGTTGGGACCAGAATTCTGTCTGGTGGCAGATGGCTGGGAGCTAGTCAGGAACCACACCAGAGTTGGTCCTTTTTCAGGGGGCATCTCTAAGATGCCTCCTGAGTGCATTTTTCCTTAAATCCCACACTGGCATCATTGTGGGTTTAATGTGCTGGGAAGTTTGTTACCAAACTTCAGTAAAGCCATCATGGAGCTGTGGAGTTCGTGTTGACAAACTCCAAGCTCATGCACTCAAATGGCTCCACTGCACTTACAATGTCTGTGGATGGCACAGACACTGTAGGGGCATATTGCTTATGCAGCTATGCCCTCACCTGGGTATGGTGCACCCTGCCTTTAGGGCTGTAAGGCCTGATAGAGGGGTGGCTTACCCATGCCACAGGTAGTGCTGGGGGGGCATGGCACACATCTCAGTTTGGTCTGCACCAAAACACGCTGCCTTTAATGGGGTTAAGGTGAGGGGTCTCCGAGGGTGGCCCTCTCTGTTCACAAGGCCCTTGGTACCAGGGGTACCTTTTTACAAGGGACTTACGTGTAGCCCAGAGGTGTGCCAATTGTGGGTACAAGGGTACAATTTTGGGAAAGAACACAGGTGCTGGTGTCTGGTTAGCAGGATCCCAGCACACACTCAGCCAAGTTGGCATCAGGTACCTGGCAAAAAGTTAAGGGGTAACCATGCAAAAAAGGGGCACTTTCCTACATGGGTTTTTAGAATTTTGGCAGAACTTACATACCAGATTATGCACAAGGAATAAAACCGTTTTATGTTTTAATATGTCCATACTTTTCAAGTACACATTGGACATAGGAGCACACAGATTTTACATTCAGTGCAAGCCAACCGGTTAGCTTCAAGACACTTACACACACGTGTCAACACAACAAATTTGGTGATCCGCACAATTGTGGAAACATCAGGTTGCACTTATATCACATTCAATGAAGGATAAACTGTACCAATTGCAGACAAATAGCCTTTACACAAAAATGCAGAAATGCGTTTTGTACCAATAGTAAAAATATTGATGGCAGTACAGACAGTTGTAGAGAAAGATCATTGGCTCAGGGAAAACGAATAAATGCTGTGACCTCGATTAGAGCCTTAGAGCCTGTCACAAAGACCAGCATTCCCAATGCGAAAGCTTTACATCCAAGACAGATACAGTGGGCCAAATCACTCACGGCAACAGACGTAGATTATGTTTTTGACTCTACACTACAAACACAAGCATACCTACACTAGTGAAATGAATATCCTATGCCCATTGGAATAATGCCACTATATCAGTATGATTTTATAATCTACACTGATGGTTATGCTAAGCCTGCAGAAGGGACAAAACACCAGTACTCTGCTGCTTGCGCAGCAGTTAAGGGTAAAATGAGGAGTGGAGAATTCCAACCTCACAAAACATTCACGAAGTCACCTGGTGATTGTAGGAGAGTAGGATCTGCTTCACATGGGTACCCCCACTTTTTGCTGATGCTTCACTGTTTTTCGACATTAGTCTGGCTGGGGCCCTGCTAATCAGAACCCCAGCCTAGCTGCTTCCTCTCTAAAATGGTTTCCATGTGCCTTAGGCACATCACTGATTGGGATCTGGAGTGCCCTTATAAGTCCCTAGTATATGGTATACTATGTACCAAGGGCATAGGTACCTCAGAGGCCTGCCAGGGGCTGCAGCATGTATTATGCCACCCCTGGAAGGCCATCCAAACTGACACCACAGGTCTGCTACTGCAGCCTGGGTAAGGTGGTGCATGCACTCCTTACTGTGATATAGGTTACCTATATCACGAAATACATACACACATATAAACCTATAAGTCACTCCTAAGGCAGGCCTTATCAATCCTAAAGGCAGAGTGCGTGGTTCCTATGTGAGAGGGTGCCCCTGCATGAGCAGGGCCCCTCTGCAGCATTCGGAGACCATCTCTGATGCTGTTTGTAGTGCAGCCTGACCATATACTCTTAAGCGCATTATATCCTCGCGGTAAAATGCTAACTTTGGAATGGCTGCACCTAAACATGTCGTGTTTGGTGTCAAACATCTTGGAATACTACCCCCGCCAATCCTGGCGGCGGGGGTAGCATTCCACCCTTCTAGAGGGAAAGACATGTTAACTCTGACTAGTCCGGTAACTTCTTTCCAGAGCCCTGGCATCACAAAATGGATGCTGCTGCCACAGACACGAGTCTGGCCTCCTGCTGCTGGACGAAACTCCGGCAGGGGAGGCCTGGACAATAGGTTTCCTGTCCCAGGGAGGTGTGACCACCTCCCCAGACAGGATAATGTGTATTGGGGCTGGGCGGGAGCACTTTCGGGTGCTTTGAAGTCCTGCACTGGGGGCACATTTGGTGTCCCTGTGCATACCCCAGTTCAAACCGGATCAGGGCTTGCAGCCCCTGCTTTGGCGCGAACTGGACAAAGGGAAAGGGTGTAGCCACCCTCTGCCCTGACCCACCCATAGGTGGGGCCACAGAGTAGTCCAACCCCTATTTTTAGAATAAAGGTAGGAACCCAGTCCTTAGGACTTTAGATTATACCTGGACGAAACTCTGAAACTGAATCCTGGACCTTCGACGCTCTACTACACGATTAGAGGACTGAAGAATCTCCCTTGGGGTCAAGGAGTGACTCCCCTGCTTGGCAGGCACCAAAGAAGCATCTGTCCGGTTCGCATTTCTGAAGCTCCCGTCGGACGCCGAAGTCATCGCATCACCAGAGGTGGATTCTCAGACTTCCCCGAGGCTACCCTGAGTCCCCAGCAAAGCTGAGGCCCGTGGCTATCGTGGGTGACTTGAGACCGTGACCCCTGGACACCGAGCACATTTGCAAGTGCATCATCTTCTGGGTCTCCCAAGAAGTCGTGCTTTGGGCTCCGAGTAGCCCTAGCCTCCAGCACCACCTGCACCGAAGATCACTGGCCCCCACTCCACGAGTGTCCTGTAAGCCAGCTCCACGTGCGGCGTCACGAGGCTCCTTCGCGGTCGCTAGCCCGTTGGCTAGTAGCCCTTAACGAAGGCCAATCCTTTTCTTACTTGGCATCCTGGTTGCTCCAGGCCTGCCCTCACTTACCCTTGCTGGGTGAGTTCCACAGACCTTGCTGGTCTGCACCATCGACGATCTACATCTTAATCGAGACTTGCCGTTGCCAAGGCTTGTTGGGTCCAATCCGGTCGCCGACACCTCAGCACTCGACAGACATCGTGTACCAGCCCGAATCCTGCTCCTGGTCGCCGACAACGCCTCCCGGACCTCGTGGCTGAAGAGTCAAGACGACCGTCAACGCACCTGAAGCACTCGACATCGGTGGGCATCTGTCCATCGCCTTCCTGGTCACTGGCTAGTGACCCAGACTCTGTCCCCTCTGCTTTCAGGTTCACCAGAACTCCGATCCACTCTTGGATCCACCCGGACACTTTTCTCTTGGCCGCCAGCAGCACTTTGCAGCAGATCGCCATTCGAATCGACGACGAAACCCGACCCCGAAAGGCACCTATGCACCCGGCTTCCCTGGGTGAGGTAACACGAGTACTCCGGTGCTCCCGTGGGTAGAGACTCTTCAAAGTCCTAGATCTCAAAGGGTTTTGTCCTAGTCCTCTTTTAAGTGTCCCTTTCCTCTATTTTCCCGATCCCGACTTTCTCCATAGAAGTTAACGGCGTATCGCGGTTGTGTATTTACACTGCACGCGTCTCCCGTGGGTCCCCTGTGTCACTACCTTGGGTGGTTCCTTGTGGTCCAAGCACTTCTAGAGGCTCTAGGCCTAGTGTCTAGTTCAGTCGTGGTTCGCATACCACTTTATTGGTATATGGTTTGGTACGCCCTAGGGCCCAAACGTGTATTTGTGCTATTACTGTGATTTAATATCTTATAACTTATGTACTTCGAACTCTAGCCTCATAAAGAGACTAGAGGGGTGTGTTTAGTAATAAATACATATATTTTGAATATATACCTGGTGTGGTGCTCTTTCATTTGGTCACTCAAGAGATTATAGACTGGTAAAACAAGCTGCTTTACATTCCTTCAAGACTTAGCCTGAAGGCTGCTCTCCATAGCTACCACTAGGATAGCTTTCAATAAGGTTGTCTTTAACCTATCTCCAATAAGGGGTTGTTTGGACTGGTGCAAGGTGCCCACTATAATTAGTGGACAGCATATACCAGGCCAACTTCTCACATTGGTGTGCAGCGTGTGGGATTCCAGCTTGCTATTGTTTTACCAGATAATCTCAATTGAATTGATCAACTGAAAACCACTAAAGGTACCTAAGGTACATATAATTTAAGCTTAGAATAACAGTAAGTTCTACTGAACTTAGAGTTGTGTGTTAAGGGATAGCACAACCCTTTCTACAACTCAAGAGAGTTTAGTAGGCCACACTAGAGTAGGTAGTGCATACACCACACCACCCTAGTAATGTCTTTAAGGGCAGGATCCAAAGAATCCTTGCAGGAAGCCATTGAGCTTCCACCCTCCAAGTATGATACACTCCCATTCTTGGAATTGAGAGCTTTATGTAACTTGAGAAAAATAAGGACAGGCCAAAGCCCCACCACCCAACACCTCAAGGAGTTGTTGGTGGCTTATGACCTTAGTAAGCCTGTAGGGACTGAAGGGGTAGGAGCTGAGGGTGGGGCAGGAGAAGAGGAGGACGCTAGGGGTACCAGTACCCCCAGCCCCCCTCTGAAACTGGCCAGGAGGGTGACAATGACCCTGACCTGGAAAACCAAATCCCTCCTGTGGATGATGATGAGGATGATCAAGATGATGCCCTCTTTGTCCCCCAGGAAGGATTAAGAGTGTGCCCAGAAGGTCTAGGTCTCCTTCTCAGGAGTCTAACCACTCTGGCACCTCCATAGGGAGCTCTGTCTCATCTCATAGGAGGGAATCCTCTCATGAGAGAAGAAAGAGGCTGGTCCAGTATGAGGAAACTCAGCTGGAACTCAGAAAAAAGCAATTGGCTTTAGATAGGGAATCCCTAGATCTCCTTAGAGAGAGAAGAAAGTTGGGACTAGAGTCCCATGGTGGCAGCCATGTCCCTAGAGACAGGGAAAGGTCCTATGACCATAGGAACCTGAGCAAGATTGTCCCTCCCTACCAGAGTGGGGATGATATCCACAAATGGATAACTGCTTTAGAGAGGGCCTGTAAAGTACAGAAGGTCCCTCAGGAGCAGTGGGCAGCAATCTTGTGGCTCTCCTTTGCTGACAAAGGTAGAGATAAGCTCCTCACTGTTAGAGAGGAGGATGCTGACAATTACAAGGTCTTGAAGAGTGCTCTTATTGATGGGTTTGGCCTAACCACTGAACAGTACAGGTTGAAGTTCAGAGACACCCAAAAAGCACAGACTCAAGACTGGGTAGACTATGTGGATTGTTCTGCCAAGGCTCTGGAAGGCTGGTTGATGGGCAGTAAGGTGTGTGACTTCTCAGGATTGTATAATCTGATAATGAGGGAGCAGATTCTTAATAACTGTCAAAATCAGCTGTTGCATCAATACCTGGTAGACTCTGATCTGACCTCTCCCCAAGAATTGGGAAAGAAGGCAGACAAATGGGTCAGAACCAGGGTGAAGCAGAAGGTACAGAACCAAGGTGGGGAAACCAAGAAGCAAGATGCTAAGAACTCTGACAAGGGTGGGGAGAAGGGTAAAGATCAAAAGTCTTCATCAGGCCCCCAAAAATCTTCTTCTGGTGGGGATTCCCAGTCTACCAAGGGTAAAGGCCAAAGAAAACCATGGTGCAAGGTCTGTAAGCAAAAGACCCACTGGACCAGTGATTGCACCAAGTCCAAAGACTCCAGTCCAGCACCCACCAATGCCCCTAAGGCACCTGTTCCCCCTAGTACAGTTGGTGGAAGTGCTCCAGCAAAGGGTTTAGTAGGGTTCACCCTGGGAACTGAGTTGGGCTCTGACTTAGTCAGAGAACTGACTCAGGCTGTGTTAGTCTGTGATGGAGGCATGGATGTGACCTCCACTGTGAGTCCCAGTAATCTGGGCAAGTACAGACAACAGCCTTTAATTAATGGACGTGAGGCTTTGGCATTTAGGGACACAGGGGCAAGTGTCACAATGGTGACACAAGACCTTGTGCTACCTGGGCAAGTTATGCTTGGTGAAATGTACCAAGTGACCAATGCTAGCAATGTCAGAACAGACCATACTCTGGCAGTTGTTAACTTCTCCTGGGGAGGGGTAACTGGCCTTAAGAAGGTTGTGGTAAGTGCAAACCTACCAGTCGAATGCTTGCTTGGCAATGACTTAGAGACTTCTGCTTGGGCAGAAGTGGAGCTCAGGACCCATGCAGAAATGCTGGGGATCCCTGCAGATGTGTTTGCTGTGACCAGGTCACAAGCCAAAATGTCTAGCACTGAACAGGCCTTGGATTCTGGAAGAATGGACCAAGTGCCTTCCAAGAGGAGGAGTAGTAGGGTTAAGGCAGTGCCTTCCCCCTTGGCTCAGGAGGAAGATCAGTCCCTTGAGGGGGATGATCTCAGCCCTGAAGAAGGAACTGTCCACAGAGGAACTTGAACCTGACCAGGTTGAGTTCTTGGGGACAGGGGGACCTTCTAGGGCAGATCTGAGCCAGGAGCAGCAGAGCTGCCCCTCCTTGAACCCCTCAGACAGCAAGCTGCTGCTGAGGCTGCTGGGAAAGCTAGTGGTCCCCATACAGTGTATTGGGATGATGGACTCCTGTACTCAGAGAGTAGAGACCCCAAGCCTGGTGCTACCAGGAGGTTGGTAATACCTTTGAAGTTCAGGGGCTTCCTATTGACCCTAGCCCATGATATTCCCTTAGCAGGTCACCTGGGCCAGAACAAGACTTGGGACAGAATTGTCCCTCACTTTCACTGGCCCCACATGTCTGAAGACAGTAAGGAGTTTTGTCGCTCCTGTGTAACCTGCCAAGCCAGTGGCAAAGCAGGTGGCACTACAAAGGCCGCCCTGATACCACTACCTGTGGTGGGGGTGCCCTTTGAAAGGGTAGGGATTGACATTGTTGGTCCCATGGATCCCCAAACAGCCTCTGGGCACAGGTTTATCCTGGTGGTAGTGGATCATGCCACCAGGTACCCAGAAGCTATTCCCCTCAGGACCACTACAGCACCTGTGGTGGCAAGGGCCCTCCTGGGAATCTTCTCAAGAGTGGGCTTTCCTAAGGAGGTAGTCTCAGACAGGGGTGCTAACTTCATGTCTGGGTACTTAAAAGCAATGTGGAAGGAGTGTGGAGTGACTTATAAGTTCACCACACCCTATCACCCACAATGCAATGGTTTAGTTGAGAGATTCAACAAAACCTTGAAGGGCATGATTAAAGGGCTCCCAGAAAAGCTTAGGCGTAGATGGGACATACTCTTGCCCTGCCTTTTATTCGCATATAGGGAGGTGCCTCAGAAGGGGGTTGGTTACAGCCCTTTTGAACTTCTGTTTGGCCACCCTGTGAGGGGTCCACTGTGCTTGGTGAAGGAAGGATGGGAGTTACCTCTCAAGCCCCCAAAGCAAGATATAGTGGACTATGTACTTGGTCTCCGCTCCAGGATGGCTGAGTACATGAAAAGGCAACCAAAAACCTTGAGGCTAGCCAGGAACTTCAAAAGGCCTGGCATGACCAAAAGGCTGTTCTGACTGTTTACCAGCCAGGACAGAAGGTGTGGGTGTTGGAGCCAGTGGCCCCAGCAGCTCTCCAAGATAAATGGAGTGGACCCCACACTATTGTTGAGCAGAAGGGTGAGGTCACTTATTTAGTGGACCTAGGAACACCCAGGAGTCCCCACAGGGTTCTCCATGTCAACAGGTTAAAACCATATGTGGACAGGGCAGACATGGGCTTGCTCATGGCTACTGATGAAGGGCAGGAGGAAGAGAGTGACCCACTCCCTGACCTGCTCTCACAGAACCCTGACGATGGGTCAGTTGATGGTGTAGCCTTGGCAGGCAGCCTCACTACCCAGCAACAAACTGATTGCAGGCAAGTCCTCAATCAGTTTCGACATATGTTTTCACTGACACCCAGTCAGACCACCTGGTGCACTCATGAAGTGGACACTGGGGACAGTCTGCCTATTAAAAACAAGATTTATAGGCAACCTGACCATGTCAGGGACTGTATCAGGACTGAAGTCCAGAAAATGTTGGAATTGGGAGTAATTGAACCCTCAGATAGCCCTTGGGCTAGTCCAGTAGTCCTAGTACCGAAACCTCACACCAGTGGTGGAAAAAGAGAGATGAGGTTTTGTGTAGACTACAGGGGTCTCAATGCAGTCACTAGGACTGATGCCCATCCAATACCCAGGGCAGATGAGCTCATAGATACTTTGGCCTCTGCCAAATATCTCAGCACATTTGACCTAACAGCTGGCTACTGGCAGATCAGACTAGCTGATACTGCAAAGCCCAAAACAGCATTTTCAACCCCTAGTGGGCATTATCAATTTGTGGTAATGCCCTTTGGTCTGAAGAATGCACCTGCCACTTTCCAGAGGTTGGTGAATACAGTTCTCACAGGACTGGAAGCCTATAGTGCAGCTTATCTAGATGATATTGCTGTCTTTAGCTCCACCTGGGAGGATCACCTGGTCCACCTCAGGAATGTTTTACAGGCCCTGCAAAAGGCAGGCCTGACTATCAAGGCCACTAAGTGCCAGATAGGGCAGAGTCAGGTTGTGTACCTGGGCCACCTTGTGGGTGGAGGCCAGGTTCAACCTTTGCAGAGCAAGATCCAGACCATCATGGACTGGACTGCTCCCACTACCCAGACTCAGGTGAGAGCCTTCTTAGGCCTGACTGGGTACTATAGGAGATTTGTCAAGGGGTATGGATCAATAGTGACACCCTTGAATGACTTAACTTCTAAGAAAATGCCCAAAAAGGTTCAGTGGACAGTTAGCTGTCAAAAGGCATTTGATGACCTCAAGCAGGCCATGTGCACTGCTCCAATTCTGCAGAGTCCTGATTACTCCAAGAAGTTCATTGTTCAAACTGATGCATCTGAATTGGGGGTAGGGGCTGTACTGTCACAATTGAATGAAGAAGGTCAGGATCAGCCAGTAGCTTTTATTAGCAGAAGGCTGACCCCTAGAGAGAAACGTTGGTCAGCCATAGAGAGGGAGGCCTTTGCTGTGGTCTGGGCTCTGAAGAAGTTGAGGCCATACTTGTTTGGTACACACTTCCTGGTTCAGACAGACCATAAGCCCCTCTTATGGCTAAAACAAATGAAGGGTGAAAACCCCAAACTGCTTAGGTGGTCCATTTCCCTACAGGGGATGGACTTTACAGTGGAACATAGGCCTGGGAGTAACCATGCGAATGCAGATGGACTCTCTAGGTATTTCCACTTAGAACATGAAGACTTAACTGGGCAAGGTTAGTTTAATGTCCCTACGTTTGGGGGGTTGTGTAGGAGAGTAGGATCTGCTTCACATGGGTACCCCCACTTTTTGCTGATGCTTCACTGTTTTTCGACATTAGTCTGGCTGGGGCCCTGCTAATCAGAACCCCAGCCTAGCTGCTTCCTCTCTAAAATGGTTTCCATGTGCCTTAGGCACATCACTGATTGGGATCTGGAGTGCCCTTATAAGTCCCTAGTATATGGTATACTATGTACCAAGGGCATAGGTACCTCAGAGGCCTGCCAGGGGCTGCAGCATGTATTATGCCACCCCTGGAAGGCCATCCAAACTGACACCACAGGTCTGCTACTGCAGCCTGGGTAAGGTGGTGCATGCACCCCTTACTGTGATATAGGTTACCTATATCACGAAATACATACACACATATAAACCTATAAGTCACTCCTAAGGCAGGCCTTATCAATCCTAAAGGCAGAGTGCATGGTTCCTATGTGAGAGGGTGCCCCTGCATGAGCAGGGCCCCTCTGCAGCGTTCGGAGACCATCTCTGATGCTGTTTGTAGTGCAGCCTGACCATATACTCTTAAGCGCATTATATCCTCGCGGTAAAATGCTAACTTTGGAATGGCTGCACCTAAACATGTCGTGTTTGGTGTCAAACATCTTGGAATACTACCCCCGCCAATCCTGGCGGCGGGGGTAGCATTCCACCCTTCTAGAGGGAAAGACATGTTAACTCTGACTAGTCCGGTAACTTCTTTCCAGAGCCCTGGCATCACAAAATGGATGCTGCTGCCACAGACACGAGTCTGGCCTCCTGCTGCTGGACGAAACTCCGGCAGGGGAGGCCTGGACAATAGGTTTCCTGTCCCAGGGAGGTGTGACCACCTCCCCAGACAGGATAATGTGTATTGGGGCTGGGCGGGAGCACTTTCGGGTGCTTTGAAGTCCTGCACTGGGGGCACATTTGGTGTCCCTGTGCATACCCCAGTTCAAACCGGATCAGGGGCTTGCAGCCCCTGCTTTGGCGCGAACTGGACAAAGGGAAAGGGGTGTAGCCACCCCTCTGCCCTGACCCACCCATAGGTGGGGCCACAGAGTAGTCCAACCCCTATTTTTAGAATAAAGGTAGGAACCCAGTCCTTAGGACTTTAGATTATACCTGGACGAAACTCTGAAACTGAATCCTGGACCTTCGACGCTCTACGACAAGATTAGAGGACTGAAGAATCTCCCTTGGGGTCAAGGAGTGACTCCCCTGCTTGGCAGGCACCAAAGAAGCATCTGTCCGGTTCGCATTTCTGAAGCTCCTGTCGGACGCCGAAGTCATCGCATCACCAGAGGTGGATTCTCAGACTTCCCCGAGGCTACCCTGAGTCCCCAGCAAAGCTGAGGCCCGTGGCTATCGTGGGTGACTTGAGACCGTGACCCCTGGACACCGAGCACATTTGCAAGTGCATCATCTTCTGGGTCTCCCAAGAAGTCGTGCTTTGGGCTCCGAGTAGCCCTAGCCTCCAGCACCACCTGCACCGAAGATCACTGGCCCCCACTCCACGAGTGTCCTGTAAGCCAGCTCCACGTGCGGCGTCACGAGGCTCCTTCGCGGTCGCTAGCCCGTTGGCTAGTAGCCCTTAACGAAGGCCAATCCTTTTCTTACTTGGCATCCTGGTTGCTCCAGGCCTGCCCTCACTTACCCTTGCTGGGTGAGTTCCACAGACCTTGCTGGTCTGCACCATCGACGATCTACATCTTACTCGAGACTTGCCGTTGCCAAGGCTTGTTGGGTCCAATCCGGTCGCCGACACCTCAGCACTCGACAGACATCGTGTACCAGCCCGAATCCTGCTCCTGGTCGCCGACAACGCCTCCCGGACCTCGTGGCTGAAGAGTCAAGACGACCGTCAACGCACCTGAAGCACTCGACATCGGTGGGCATCTGTCCATCGCCTTCCTGGTCACTGGCTAGTGACCCAGACTCTGTCCCCTCTGCTTTCAGGTTCACCAGAACTCCGATCCACTCTTGGATCCACCCGGACACTTTTCTCTTGGCCGCCAGCAGCACTTTGCAGCAGATCGCCATTCGAATCGACGACGAAACCCGACCCCGAAAGGCACCTATGCACCCGGCTTCCCTGGGTGAGGTAACACGAGTACTCCGGTGCTCCCGTGGGTAGAGACTCTTCAAAGTCCTAGATCTCAAAGGGTTTTGTCCTAGTCCTCTTTTAAGTGTCCCTTTCCTCTATTTTCCCGATCCCGACTTTCTCCATAGAAGTTAACGGCGTATCGCGGTTGTGTATTTACACTGCACGCGTCTCCCGTGGGTCCCCTGTGTCACTACCTTGGGTGGTTCCTTGTGGTCCAAGCACTTCTAGAGGCTCTAGGCCTAGTGTCTAGTTCAGTCGTGGTTCGCATACCACTTTATTGGTATATGGTTTGGTACGCCCTAGGGCCCAAACGTGTATTTGTGCTATTACTGTGATTTAATATCTTATAACTTATGTACTTCGAACTCTAGCCTCATAAAGAGACTAGAGGGGTGTGTTTAGCAATAAATACATATATTTTGAATATATACCTGGTGTGGTGCTCTTTCATTTGGTCACTCAAGAGATTATAGACTGGTAAAACAAGCTGCTTTACATTCCTTCAAGACTTAGCCTGAAGGCTGCTCTCCATAGCTACCACTAGGATAGCTTTCAATAAGGTTGTCTTTAACCTATCTCCAATAAGGGGTTGTTTGGACTGGTGCAAGGTGCCCACTATAATTAGTGGACAGCATATACCAGGCCAACTTCTCACAGTGATTGCAATGCACAGCTGGCTGAACTGAGAGCTCTAATTCTAGTACTTGAGATTACAGATCCGGAGTTCCCCACACTTAAAGCGTGTGATTCGTATTATTGTGTCCAGTCTTACAATGAATATTCACACTACTGTATCCAGAATGGATTCAGAGACTCTAAAGGGTACACGACCAAGCATAAGTGACTAAACTTAAAGCAAGTTTGCCATGGACTCATGCAATTCACACACTGAGCCACCAACGTGCAGGGAAATCATTGGCTGATGAAGCCGCAAAAGCAACAGTGCAAACTGCTGCAGTGACTCCTCCTTGCACAAGAATAGATGGAGACATTATGAGGGCAGTTTCACAAAATCTGGAATACCAGAATAAAAACCTAACCGTGGGGAAGAACAGGGTTTTCACTGAACATGTATGAAAATCCTCTTTCCAGAAAGAAAATTCTTTTCTAGAGTCCCTCACCCACCAGGGTTTCCTATGTGGCATGCTTCATCATTAGGTCCTCTCAATCCGCTATGGATTGAGGCGTGCTGCGACTCTGCGGAACTACGTAGAGACACTAGGTTGTGGAAAAAGTGTAGTGCAGTGAAAGTGGAGTGGAAAAACAAAAAGTTAAAAATACCCAATTAGTGGGCTAATATTTTATTCCTGCCCCTAGTTGGTATGACTAAAATCAGGGGTTAATAATAGGGAAAGTCTAACTATAACGAGTATAGAGTCCCTAGTATTGGGTCGACATGTTTCGAGCTGTCCCCTCAAAGCTCTTCTTCAGGACCACACGAGGACCAGCCCCGTGCGTGCCACTCCTAAGCAAACCTATAATGAGGAATTAATGAGGTGCACACCTACTGTGTATACACCTAACGCGTAATACATACGGTTAATCGCTGACACGTAGTATCTGAGGATATAAAGCAAAGAAATAATTAAAAACACGCCCGCCCCCTAGCCAGGCTGGTAGGTCCTAGACACATGCGGCGTCTTAACTTAATCAATGTACTCCTCTATAGTGGGCGAACATCCAGCGTGGTAAGAAACTCACACTCGCGACGCCTGGTAATAAATAAGTGGTTAAATACATAAAGAAAAAGCACTCGTGTAGAGACACCACGTGACATACAACATATAACACTTAATTGTCAGCATATTAGTGACACATACTTTAGTTTAGGCAGAATTTTGCCTCATGATCTGCAGGGGTAGAGGGGCTTGTAGTCAGACCCTACGGAAATAATGGGGACACAGAGTGGTAATTAGCGAGGAAAAAACCGGAGAGGAATTCTCCCGGTGTCTCACATTGATCTACAATGGGATATAGAAAAATCATTAGTTCCTAGGAAAGGAACTTAAGGAGAAAAGGGTTAGCAAGACTTACTTCGTCAAAGCGCACCTCTGGCAAATAACCTGATGGCATCCCCGGAGACCGCATCTTACCGCGTCTGTCTCCCGGGGTCCATTAAATACTGCCAGAACCGTCCAGTCATAATTGCCTTGGCAGCTAGACCGTAACCCTCTAAAATGGCCGCTGCATATGGCAATACCGGGGGCCATCTTGTGCGAGTGACTCAGATGCCTTTCCTTGAGACCTCCGAGTGGCATATTTCATAAATGAAATGGGAACTGAACATATGAAACCAACCCAAAAGGGGTCTGGTTATTGAGCGCAAACAGAGTGCTCGAATAAGAGAGGTGGGCTAGACTGGAGATAATATGGAAGGAAGCCATTTAAAATGTCTAAAAACGGCGGGGGCCATCTTGGAATGTCTAAGAATAATATAATAATACGGGGGCTCAAATAGACCACAGCAACACCGGTGTTAGACATAGCTTATACATTCTTAATGTGGGATGTCGGTGGTGATCAGGTTGATAACAAGGAGACCACGAAAAATGGTATTACATAGTGCCAGTGTGGGTATCTTAAAGGGATTGATCATTCCCCTGAGTGACACTGGTAGCCAAGTATTGTTCCTAGAACCCTGTATCTAAATTGTAGATCGTGCGTACCAGAATCATTTTACAAATTGCCCCCACAGAATGTTGTCATTCAACCCTTCAGTGTCCGTGTGTAATTTGTACACCCATCTTTGTTCTTTCTCTAGTAACCTGTGTTCTAGATTGTCAGTGTGTTTGATGTGTTCTAACACCACCCAATGCAGATCATTTGGGGTATGTTGCATTTCTTTAAAATGTGATGTCATTTTTGTGGTGATCCTATTGCACCTGATGTTGCTTCGGTGCTTGCATATCCTGGAGCTGACCTTTCTAGTGGTCATACCTACATAATGCAGGTTGCATGTGCATGTGATCATGTATACCACCCCAGGGGTCTTGCAATTAGTGAAATTGCGTAGTTCCCAAATCATCTTATTGTTGAAAGTCACTTTCTTTGTGGTGGAGGTAAGATGACACACGCTACAATTACCGCAGGGGTAGTGACCCATTGGTAGCGTGCTAAGCAATGGTTGTGTTTTATCGTTCCTATTTTGGGGTTTGGGGCGGGTGTGTACCAAAATGTCCCTTAGGTTTCTCCCTTTCCTATGTGAGAACATGGGTTTAGGGATGTCAAGCTTTCCACTGTTGAGGGTACGCCAATGTTTTTTTTACTATTTTGGTGACACTGTCCAATGCAATGTTGAAAGTTGTAATACATATTGGTCTTCTGTCTTTTTCTGTGTGTTGTTTCTGATGTGTTTCCAGAAGCGCTTCCCTGTGGTAATTTGTGGCTCTCTTCTTAGCTTATGATATCAGGTTCTTTGGGTATTTCCTAGTGAGTAATTTCTCAGATAGGTCTTTGGCTTGTGCTCTGAAGTCCTTAGTCTCAGAACAATTTCTTCTGAGCCTGAGAAACTGTCCAAAAGGGAGGTTCTCCTTCAGGTGTCTGGGATGAAAGCTGTCAGAGTAGTAGACAGTTGTTTTTTGCCATGGGTTTAGGAAGTGTGTGGTTGTTTTCAATAGGCTAATCTGTAGCATAGATATTGAGGTCCAGAAAGACCAGTTGTGATCTACTCATGGTATGTGTAAAGCCATGGACAGTTTCTCAGGCTCAGGAAGAAATTGTTCTGAGACTAAGGACTTCAGAGCACAAGCCAAAGACCTATCTGAGAAATTACTCACTAGGAAATACCCAAAGAACTTGATATCAAAAGCTAAGAAGAGAGCCACAAACAACCACAGAGAAGCGCTTCTGGAAACACAGCAGAAACAAGAGACAGAAAAAGACAGAAGACCAATATGTATTACAACTTTCAACATTGCAACGGACTGTGTCACCAAAATAGTAAAAAAACATTGGCGTACCCTCAACAGTGGAAAGCTTGACATCCCTAAACCCATGTTCTCACATAGGAAAGGAGAAACCTATGGGACATTTTGGTACACACCCGCCCTAAACCCCAAAAATAGGAACGATAAAACACAACCATTGCTTAGCACGCTACCAATGGGTCACTACCCCTGCGGTAATTGTAACGTGTGTCATCTTACCTCCACCACAAAGAAAGTGACTTTCAACAATAAGATGATTTGGGAACTACGCAATTTTACTAATTGCAAGACCCCTGGGGTGGTATACATGATCACATGCACATGCAACCTGCATTATGTAGGTATGACCACTAGAAAGGTCAGCACCAGGATATGCAAGCACCGAAGCAACATTAGGTGCAATAGGATCACCACAAAAATGACATCACATTTTAAAGAAATGCAACATACCCCAAACGATCTGCATTGGGTGGTGTTAGAACACATCAAACACACTGACAATCTAGAACACAGGTTACTAAAGAAAGAACAAAGATGGGTGTACAAATTACACACGGACACTGAAGGGCTGAATGACAACATTCCGTGGGGCAATTTGTAAATGATTCTGGTACGCACGATCTACAATTTAGATACAGGGTTCTAGGAACAATACTTGGCTACCTGTGTCACTCAGGGGAATGATCAATCCCTTTAAGATACCCACACTGGCACTATGTAATACCATTTTTCGTGGTCTACTTGTCATCAACCTGATCACCACCAACATCCCACATTAAGAATGTATAAGCTATGTCTAACACTGGTGTTGCTGTGGTCTATTTGTTTAGAGCCCCCCTATTATTAGATTATTCTTAGACATTCCAAGATGGCCCCCGCCGTTTTTATACATTTTAGATGGATTCCTTCCATATTATCTCCAGTCTAGCCCACCTCTCTTCTTCGAGCACTCTGTTTGCACTCAATAACCAGACCCCTTTTGGGTTGGTTTCATATTTTCAGTTCCCATTTCATTTATGAAATATGCCATTCGGAGGTCTCAACGAAAGGCATCTGAGTCACTCACACAAGATGGCCCCGGGTATTTCCTTATGGAGCGGCCATTTTGGAGGATTACGGTCTAGCTGCCAAGGCAATCAGGACTGGACGGTTCTGGCAGTATTTAATGGACCCCGGGAGACAGACGCGTAAGATGCGGTCTCCGAGGGTGCCATTGGGTGATTTGCCAGAGGTGCGCTTGTGACGAAGTAAGCCTTGCTAACCCTTTCTCCTTAAGTTTCTTTCCTAGGAACTAATGATTTTTCTATATCCCATTGTAGATCAATGTGAGACACCGGGAGAATTCCCCTCTGTTTTTTTCCTTGCTAATTACCACTCGGTGTCCCCATTATTTCCGTAGGGTGTGGCTACAAGCCCCTCTACCCCTGCAGATCATCAGGCAAAATTCTGCCTAAACTAAAGTATGTGTCACTAATATGCTGACAATTAAGGGTTATATGTTGTATGTCACGTGGTGTCTCTACACGAGTGCTTTTTCTTTATGTATTTAACCACTTATTTATCAAGCGTCGCAAGTGTGAGTTTCTTACCACGCTGGATGTTCGCACTAATTATTACTTTTAATTACACTCACCCACTATAGAGGAGTACACTGATTAAGTTAAGACGCCGCAAGTGTCTAGGACCTACCAGCCTGGCTGGGAGGCAGGCGCGTTTTTAATTCTTTCTTTGCTTTATTTCCTCAAATACTACTTGTCAGCGATTAACCGTATGTATTATGTGTTAGGTGTATACACAGTAGGTGTGCACCTCATTAATTCCTCATTATAGGTTTGGCTTAGAGTGGCACGCACGGGGCTGGTCCTCGTGGTGGTCCTGAAGAAGAGCTTTGAGGGACAGCTCGAAACATGTCGACCCAATACTAGGGACTCCTATACTCATTATAGTTAGACTTTCCCTATTATTAACCCCTGATTTTAGTCTATACCAACTAGGGGCAGGAATAAAATATTAGCCCACTAATTAGGTATTTTTAACTTTTCGTTTTTCCACTCCACTTTCACTGCACTACACAATTTTTCCACAACCTAGTGCTCCTAACGTAGTTCCGCAAGTCGCAGCACGCCTCAATCCGCAGCGCGGATTGAGAGGACCCCAATGATGAAGCATGCCACCCAGGGGAAACCCTGGTGGGTGAGGGGACTCTAGAAAAGAATTTTTCTTTCTGGAAAGAGGATTTTCATACATGTTCAGTGAAAACCCTGTTCTTCCCCACGGTTAGGTTTTTATTCTGGTATTCCAGATTTTGTGAAACTTCATTCAGTTAGGAGGGTGAACCTAACCTCAACCTCTCTCTATCTCCCCCCATCTTTTGATTGACATTATGAAGGCAGTCACAGCTTCGCACAGTGGCACTCACTTACCAAAAGGTTTTCCAACAAAATACTCCTACCAGTTAAGCGCGCAAAATATTAAATTTGCGCATTTTCCCAAAGTGGGGATAGAGTAATACCTAATTCAGATGATTGTAGGTTAGGATTAATTCTAGCAGCACATGAGGGTCTAGCATCTGCTCACGCAGGGTTGGCAGCTACAATTTCACTATTGCAGCAATGCAATTGGTGGCCAGGTCTTTACAAACAGGCTAAATACTATGTCCTTAAATGTGACATCTTACATCAAATAAAAGTTTCCACTACAGCTCGCCCGCCGCAGACACGTCTATCTATTGATCTCAAACAAGCCTCTGGCTTGTGTTTATCTGAACCATTGCGGACCCTTACACCCAGATGGGTCTTATAAATACATCATGTTAGCAGTGGATCCCTGCTCTCGATTCTCACGGGTATGGCCACATTGATAGGCTAACGCTCATACTGTTATACAGGACTTGCAAGTCTTCATCAGCAGATATGCGGTAGCTGCATTCTAATCGGAACTGGGTCCGAAGTTTGCCTCTACGGCTTACAGAGACAGCATGGGAACATTGGGTGTGACTGTGCATTACTCCTCCCCAAACCATCCCGAGGGAAATGTGGTAGTGGGGAGAAATACACATGACTTAAAGCAGCCTTTAACACCTAGAGTACTAGGTTCAGGTCACAGTGGGGTCCACCACTTGTATGGGGTACAGAGAGCCTTAAACAATCTGCCAAGAAGATCCTTGGGTTGTCAGACTCTCTGTGAGGTTCTGTTCGGGGTCAAGATGTGGGTTCCAGACCTTGACAGCCCCAGTACAGTGGCGGCAGAGATGCCTTGTGATATCAGTTAACATTTGGATGTTTTACAGGAACTGTACAACTTCAGAGACTGTTAGAGCAACGTCCAACAGAAACGTTCTACCACTGGTAAAGTGAAGGCAGCACCGGCAACTCCTGGTTGGATTCCAAGGATTGGTGATCTAGTGCAAGAGAAAATAGTGAACAAGAAGGAGTTTGGGCCATCTTAGAGCGCTTGTGCCTGTCCTGACTGTTGAAGGTACCGGAACTGTACTTTTACCGCCTCTTGCTGGAAGAAAACACAAGAGATTTGCGTGTATTGATCTCATCAAACCACATCATGTGGCTGGTTCTACATAGTAGGCCGGGAGGACTCCTGGGTAGTTACCTGCCTCCTCTCACAACCTTACAGGACATCCTGTTACAAGCTTTAACTAACAATGAAGTTGCTTCCCCCCAGCTGGGGACAGCAAACACTGAAGTTTCACTACTTCCAGCTACATCTGCTAACACCATACAATCATCATGTATGACTACACAGATTTCAACACAAGAAGCAGACAATGAAGCTGTTTATAACATTCCGCCATTGGAGTTATCTACCAGTTCTACACAGTTCCATGAGCCTCCCACGTTTGAACAAACAGCCTCCAGCTATTTTATTAACACTGATGACTTGTCTTCGGATTTGCCAGACCAACCTCCAAAGCGTGGAATAAGTTAATTTATTTGGTTCAAAAATATATACTTTACCCCATCCTGAATATATATTTGGATTACAATTTCGTTACTTTTCCTCTTCCTTTGGATTGGATTTGTGACCGTTTTTTGCTTGCTTCTGAATGGATACTATCTCTCAGAACGCCCTGCTGTTGAACTTGTAAACAAGGTGTTGAAACCCCCATTCTTTACCATACGAAGTGCGAAGAGACCTTTTCATTGTGAATATTTCAGCGGTTCCAGTTCATGATTGAATTGTTTGAGATAAGACACCTTATGATAGATCTGGACCAACAGAAACTTAACAAGTTCCATATGTTTTTAGGATTTCTTTAAATTATGTCATCACTCCTGGCAGTGTCTCTGATGATTGGGACGGTCACACAGTAAAACAAATGCTTGATGATCTAGATCATTATACTGTATTTGAAAGTGAAGAAACATCTGCCCGGAGGATCAGTGAGCTACAGGCACGGTCATCACAGCCACCATTACTTTTGTGAACACCAGAGGGGCGCTGGTAAGATGGAAGAGGAGCACGGCAAACAAAGTGCTCTTGACAGACCGTGAGCCGCAGGTAACGCCTATGTGCAGTCAGGACAGAGATGTGAAAATAAGCATTCTGTAAGTCCAGCGATACCATCAAGTCTTCTGGTTCCAGGGAAGACAGAACTTGCGCGAGTAGGAGCATTTTAAAATTCTCCTTTTCAAGGAAGAGGTTGGGAAGGTGCAGGTCTAGAAAAGGGCTAAGGCTTCCGTCCTTCTGGGGCACCACAAAGTAGCCGGGATAGCAACCACAACCTACTTCTGATGCAGGCACCTTCTCTGTAGCTCTCTTGGCCAAGAGAGCTAATCCCTCCTGATGGAGCAAGGAGAGGTTGTCCTCTGTCATCATGTAGTAAGTAGGTGGCATGGGGTGGGGGCAGGGTCACAAAGAGGAGGGAGTAGCCCCTTGGACGAACTGCAAATCCCAACAGTCTGTTATTGACCTCCAGTGGTGAAGGTGAATCCTGCCCCCCCCCCACTGGATGACCATGATGGTCAGAAGGCATACTAAAGGGGTTTGGAGGCTGCAGCTCCCGGGGGTGGTGATGGACTGGCTGAACCTCAGGCTACCTCGGTCCCATGTGGTCTGTGGGAACCGCATCCTCGGCCACAAAAAGATTGTGCGGTTTGTTGGCTGGGGACTATGGAAGTGTAAAGAAGCGGTTGGAAGCCCCTTCTGTGACCAGGAAAGGGGTGCAAGGAGGACTGAGGTTAGGGAGGGGCCATGGAAAGGCCCAAGGACCTGGCCGTACCTCTGCAGTCCTTAAAGCGCTCTAGCACAGAGTCCGCCTACTCCCCGAACAACCGACAGCCATCAAAGGGCATGCCCATGAGCAAAGCTTGGACATCCCCGAGAAGCCAGTGGTTCTCAGCCAAATGTAGCATCTAACTGCTACCGACAATGAAATCGCTCTGCTCAGTGAGTTGGTTGTGTTCTGCCCACATCGTATTGTGAACTTGGCTACATCCCTTCCATCAGCAATTGCTTGAGAGAGTATGGCTCGAGCCTCCTCAGAGACCATGAGCAGCACCTGCGCAACAGAGTCCCAGATGGTATGGGAATATCAGCCCAAGAGGCATGCGGTGTTCACTGAACGCAGTGCCAGGCTGGTGGAAGAGAACATACTCTTACCAAAGAAATTCAGCCTTTTGGATTCCCTATCCGGTGGAGTGGTAGGGAATGTGCTGTGGTTAACTTTGGAGGTGGAGGCCCAGACCACCAAGCTCTCTGGAGTGGGATGCTGGGTGAGAAAACTGGGGTCCAGTGAGGTGGGGCGACGGCAGCAGGCAATTGTCCTATACATAGGAGGCCCTGTGCAGGGCTTCGACCAGGCCCAAGTAGGACGTCGGTAAGGGCTTCACTAAAAGGGAGTAACAGTTTGACTGGGGCAATTCCCGGCTGAAGCACCTCCATCAAGACGTTTGTCTTGACTTCCACAGAGAGTAGCGTAAGATCTAGGACCTCAGCCATTCTTCGCACCACAACTGCGAATGAAGTACCCTCCTATGTCACCACGGTAAGGGGAAGTGTCCAGGCTAGTGTCTACTCCACTGGCATCCGCCACAATCTCATACCAGTTGTTCTCAGGATCTTCTAACTCATAAGGGTCCATAGGCCCCTCCCAATTATCACCCAATTCAGGCCCATCAAAAAGAATAAACCACTGGCTCCAACACGAAGGGTCTGTCCCCTGTTGGAGTCAGTGTTGGGGATGACTATGAAGATGGCGCCACCATCAGCACTTGAGCAGGCGCCGGGGGAGGTTGAGATGGCTATACCATTGCCGCTCGAGAACCATCAACTGGTGCCGGGAGAAACCTGTCTATGGAAGACCAGTAGGGGCCTCTCCCAAGGAGCCTGAAGGCACTCCAGTGAGGACAGGCCGCCTAAATATGAGGTGCATGGCATCATAGAATTATCGTAACTTGGACGGGTGTCACTTCAGCTCCTAGAAATTCTGGGAGGCACGGAGACGGCCCAGACTCCACCACAGAGCTAGGCATTTAATGGTGATGCTCCCTAATCTCATCAATGACTTCGGCGGAAGTGGTGAAGTCTAATACATCTTCAAATTCTTGTGCCTGTGGGACTTGCCAGATTTCCTAGTCGACTTAGAACTGCGACGACGAGCGCCTGGAGTGGCTCCGCAAATGATCTCTGGACCTTCCTCTTGACCGAGATCTTGAGAGTCGCGCGTTGAGGAGCTTGAGGGACAGCTCCCTCAAGGCCTTGAAGTGCATGGTGCGGCAGTGGACGCAGGTCTTGGTGTCATGGTCGCGCTCCAAGCACTAGAGGCACAGTAAAGCGGGTCTGTCACCGACATCTGACGATGACAGATGCCATGCGGTTTAAAACCAGTTTTCCTAGCAGACATCCTGATGCACCGGGAAAGGTCTCGAAAAAAATCTTAACAAATAGACAAATAAGGGTCAATGAAAAAAAAAAAAGACTGGGGGTAGCTCTTCCCGGATCTGCGCTGACTGACGCGGAAAGAAAAGAACTGACAGTGCGCTGGGGTGGTGCCTATCTAGGACCTGTGCACGTCACGGCGCAGACACCGCTGAAGACACCATGTGGAGCCGAATGATACCCCCTACCTGCGCACAGGGATACTGCTCACAAAAACCTTTCCAGATCCAGTCCAATACCTGAGAATTTTTCTAAAGTAAGTAATCTGCAGCTGGAAGTCTCTATCAAATAGATTTTTCATATTGGAATGTTACTTACCATGTAAGCATCTGTTCGTGGCATACAGCACTTTAGATTCACATGCTTTGCATACTCCTGCCATCTAATGTAGGGTCCGTGGTTACAAGTTGTTTTACTACGAAGACGTCTTACGAGTCACAAGTCTCGTCCTTAGTAATAATGCGTATGGGCATTGACTCCATTGTTAGATTGTTTTCCCGCAGATGGGTAAGAATGGAGTGTGAAAGTAAGTGGTAAAGAGCTGTCCATGCATATAAAAAGAGAAAAAAAAACTGCAACAGCCACACGTGTCCGGGGAGGAGGGTGGGCGCAAGTGAATCTACAGCACTACATGCCACGAACTGATGCTTACAGTGTAAGTAACATATTGTGTTCGAAGCATGTGTGGCTGTAGATACACATGCTGTGCATAGACTTAAAGAGGTCCTCCTCAGAAGCAGTGGCTCACCTGTGGGTGCTGCAGTTGTTTGGAAAAGTGTAAGTAGCACTGCCAACCCACATTAGCTTGTTGGCGTGTGTTTCAAAGTCATCCTGTGGCCTGGGCACCCCCATTTATTTTGCTGACTAGTACTGGTGTTAAATGACTATGACAGTCCCTGGGCTCTGCCTAACCAGGCCCAGGGCCAGTGCTATACTGAAAACACTTAGAATACAGTGAAAACACCTACATACACTAGGGTACACTATGGGTTAGGATACCCATAGGATTGGCATGACCTCCTGTTAGACCTGGCACCATTGGCGTTGTTCTCCCTTCCATTTTTTGCCATTACCTCCTGTGTTTTGCTGTGTGTTGGACTCCATTTTTTTTGCTGGTCTAGTTGCTTTGGGCACTTTGCCACTGCTGTTCAGTGCCAAAGTGCAAGTGCTCCCCTTTGTAAATTGTGTTATGGATTAGTGTTTCCAGGATTGGTTATTTGGTTTACTTGTCAGACCCTAGTATAGTGCACTGTGTGTGCCCAGGGCCTGTAGATCAAATGCTGCTGGTGGGCTTGCAGCACTGGTTGTCCCACCCACCAAAAGCAGCCTGTAAAATGTGACTCAGGCCTGCCATTGCAAAGTCTGTGTGCAGTCTGGGACTGCCATCTCGACATGGCAAGTGCACCCACTTGCCAGTCCCTAAACCTTCCCTTTTCTACATATCAGTCACCCCTAGGGTAGGCCCAAGGTACCCCTGTGGGCAGGGTGCATTGTATGTGAAAGGTAGGACATGCCCTGATGTGTGTGGCATGTCCTGATAGTGAAATACTGCCAATTTCGTTTTTCACTATTGCAAGGCTATCTGTTCCCATAGGACAGAATGGTGAGTTTGTTTATAACATCTTATAAACATAACTGACCCTGGAAACAAGATAGAAAAATAAAGTTTAGTATACCTGAACTCAGAATGTTAAAGTGCATCTTTTAATGAGGGTGATTTTTACATTCTGCGTTTGAAAATACCACTTTTAGAAAGTAAGCATTTTCTTGCCTAACCATTCAGTGTGCCTCTGCTAGGTTTTATGTATTGAATGTCTGGCTTTTGGATGACAGGGGCTGGAGAGGGGCAGTGGCTCCAGAAGTCTGATGAGTCAGGGCTGGGCTGAATAGACCTGGGCTCCATTCAGAATAGGGGGAGGAGATTTCCTTTCACCTGCATAGGCCTGGTCTGCCTTCAACAATGCTGCCTCCACCTCCTGCCAGGAAGCTGCACCAGTGAGGACAGAACTGGTTTTGGCTGGGTACAGACACTCTCTGCCTTCAGAGAACAAAGGATGTTTGTGTATCACCTACTTGGTGGACTTGCAGTCACCCAGGAACCCCTTGCGGTCCTGCATGTGAACCGCCTGAAGCCCCACTTAGAGAGGTCCGAAGTGGGCATGCTCCTAGCAACAGATGCTGGGATGGAAGAGGAGACGGAGCCTCTTCCTGACCTCCTGTCTGCAAAGGAGCAAGAGGGGTCAGTGGACGGTGTGAACCTCTCTCCCGCCCCGACTCCTGAACAGTAGAGTGACTGCCGCCAACTGTTGGGACAGTTTTCTGATCTGTTCTCCCTGACCCTCGGTGTCACTCGGTGGTGCATCCATGATGTGGACACTGGGGACAGTCCTCCAGTAAAACATAAGATTTACAGAGTGACTGACAGGGTCAGAGCTTGCATCAAGGAGGAGGTCTCCAAGATGTTAGCGCTAGGGGTGATTGAGCCCTCAAACAGCCATTGGGCCAGCCCGGTGGTCTTGGTCCCGAAGGCTGCCGCACCCGGTACCACGCCAGAACTCCGGTTCTGTGTGGACTACCGAGGGCTCAATTCAGTCACCAGGACTGACGCACACCCCATCCCCAGAGCTGATTAGTTCATCAATCGGTTAGGGGCTGCCCGGTACCTCAGTACGTTTGACTTAACGTCTGGGTACTGGCAGATCACCTTGACTGATGGGGCAAGAAAGAGGTCACCATTCTCCACACCAGATAGGCACTACCAATTCCGGGTGATGCCCTTTGGGATGAAGAATGCCCCTGCCACCTTGCAGAGGTTGGTCAACCAGGTGTTGGTTGGGCTGGAGGATTTCAGTGCCGCCTACCTGGATGACATTGCAGTGTTCAGTGCCACTTGGGAGGAACATCTGTACCACCTCTGGGAAGTGTTGAAGGCGCTGCGGAGGCAGGCCTCACGATCAAGGCAAGCAAGTGCCAGATCGGGCAGGGTTCTGTGGTATACTTGGGACACCAGGTAGATAGTGGCCACGTGGCGCCCCTACAGCCCAAGATTGATACCATTCTGGCTTGGGAACCTACCCCCCCCCCCCCAAAAGACTCAGACAGAGGTGAGAGCCTTTTTAGGACTCACAGGGTATTACAGGAGATTTGTCAAGGGGTATGGCACCATTGTTGCCCCCTTGACAGAGCTGACTTCCAGGAAGCAGCCCAAGAAAGTGAATTGGACTGATGCCAGCCACAAGGCTTTTGATGCTCTGAAATCTGCCATGTGCACAGCACCCGCGCTTAAGGCACCCAACTTCTCAGAAGAGTTCATTGTGCAGACAGATGCTTCAGAGCATGGTGTGGGGGCTGTGCTCTCACAGCCAAATGAGGAGGGCCTAGACCAACCTGTAGCCTTCATTAGTAGGAGGTTACTTCCACGGGAACAGAGGTGGAGTGCGATTGAGCGTGAGGCATTTGCTGTGGTCTGGGTGCTGAAGAAGCAGCGACCATACTTGTTTGGGACTCACTTCCGGGTTCAGACAGACCACAGGCCCCTCAGATGGTTGATGAAAATGAGTGGTGAGAATCCAAAGCGGTTGAGGTGGTCCATTTCCCTACAGGGGATGGACTTCACGGTGGAACACCGCACTGGTACAGAACACGCCAATGCTGATGGTCTGTCCAGATATTTCCGCCTTAGTGAAGAGAACTCCTAAGAGGGTGGGTAGTTCTCCCCACATTTCAGCTGGAGGGGACACGTGTTAGACCTGGCACCATTGGCGTGGGTCTCCCTTCCATTTTTTGCCTTTACCTCCTGTGTTTTGCTGTGTGTTGGACTCAATTTGTTTGCTGGTCTAGATGCTTTGGGCACTTTGCCACTGCTGTTCAGTGCCAAAGTGCAAGTGCTCCCTTTTGTAAATTGTGTTATGGATTAGTGTTTCCATGATTGGCTATTTGGTTTACTTGTCAGACCCTAGTATAGTGCACTGTGTGTGCCCAGGGCCTGTAGATCAAATGCTGCTGGTGGGCTTGCAGCACTGGTTGTGCCACCCACCAAAGCAGCCTGTAAAATGTGACTCAGGCCTGCCATTGCAAAGCCTGTGTGCAGTCTGGGACTGCCATCTTGACTTGGCAAGTGCACACACTTGCCAGTCCCTAAACCTTCCCTTTTCTACATATCAGTCACTCCTAGGGTAGGCACAAGGTACCCCTGTGGGCAGGGTGCATTGTATGTGAAAAGTAGGACATGCCTTGGTGTGTGTGGCATGTCCTGATAGTGAAATACTGCCAATTTTGTTTTTCACTACTGCAAGGCTATCTGTTTCCATAGGACAGAATGGGGAGTTTGTTTATAACATCTTATAAACATAACTGACCCTGGAAACAAGGTAGAAAAATAAAGTTTAGTATACCTGAACTCAGAATGTTAAAGTGCATCTTTTAGGGAGGGTGATTTTTACATTCTGCGTTTGAAAAGACCACTTTTAGAAAGTAGGTATTTTCTTGCCTAACCCATCCAGTGTGCCTCTGCTAGGTTTGTGCATTGCATGTCTGGCTTTTGGATCACAGGGGCTGGAGAGGGGCAGTGGCTCCAGAAGTCTGATGAGTCAGAGCTGGGCTGAATAGACCTGGGCTACATTTAGAGTAGGGGGAGGAGATTTTCTTTCACCTGCATGGGCCTGTCTGCCTTCAACAATGCTGTCTCCACCTCCTGCCAGGAAGCTGCATCAGTGAGGAAAGAACTGGTTTTGGCTGGGTACAGACACTCTCTGCCTTCAGAGAACAAAGGATTTTTGTGTATAAAAAGAGGGGCCCAGACCCCAGACTTTTAGATCACTTCTGGGAAATCAAGAGGAACCTTTGCCAAGGAGAAGAGCCGGATAAGCGGAGGAGGAATACTGTCTCTGTGCGGTTTGCTGTCTGGGGTTGGCCTGCAGTGGCTGCTTGCATTGGCATAGACAATAGGTGTCGCCTTTGGGACCTTAAAAGTGTACTACTGTTAACAAGCCAATGTGCTTTTTTTCCTGGAAAACTTCATGGCGCTTGGTGTAGAGAGTCTGGAAGTGTCAGAAGCCCCTACAGCGTCCCCAGCACCCAAACTACTCATCCTTTAAAACCCTCCCCACCAAAAGACATGCCTTTGTTGCCTCTTGGTGTATACCAAGAGCCACTGGAATTATGCGATTGTGCGCCTGGGACGATTTTCGCATAAGTATAGATTTTTCGCATTTGCCACATACTCCATCATCTGCCACATAATCTGCTGGTTTTAACAAAAAATATAGTTTCTAGCTCAAACAATTCAAAAGTTACTAAAAATGCAGTGACATGTGTTACCGTGCAATGGAAGGCCCTTTGCAAAGCTGGACTGGCCACCTTTCTGTTACTTATTTCTATATTTGGGTGATAAACTGATGCTAAAGAGGTGCAACCAATGCCCACACAGTGTTACCAAGTTTAAAAATGAAGAAATAATGAAGTAAAACTATTACAAAATGTGCTGTGTTTTGCCGCATAATTTGGCTTTACTTGCCGTGTAATTTACTCAACCCTGCCGCATAATTTGTCCCTCTCCTGCCACATAACTCCAGTGGCTCTGTGTATACCCCTCTATAAGAAAAGCAGGTAAATAAGAATGCTGCCCCTGTGACCTTAGGTTTGCAGAAACCCTATGTCTCTGAACGAAGACTGACCCTGCATCAGCCCTACTGTACCTTCGCCATGGCTAACCAGGCATTTTCCCAGTAGGGTGCAGATTAGGGAGTTGCTTTTAGGACTGGGTAGGCTGTGTGGCCACATTCTAGTCAGGGCCTCGTGCGGTGTGGGGTTGTTTTGAACATTTTTATGAATGTGTATGTGGGTTCCAAGCCCAGCCCTGACTTTCAGAGGCAGAAGTTCCCCTCGCCTATCAGGCCAGTCATCCTATAAACACTGGCGTAAAATAAAACACCCCGAAACCATCAATAAATAAATGCATTTCTAAAACCAAGAAATAACTACATATATTTCAGGTCAAGAAAAAAAATCCTGTTCAATTGACCAAAAAAGGCAACCGCACTTGGTGACCCTTTTCGGAGCGGAGAGAAATGCGAAATCACGTCACCTTCCTCGTGGTAAACAAACACATTCCCCAACAAGTACAGCGCTTATTATAAACGGGCCGCCCCGAGGCACAGCGCGAGCCATGCCCCCTTACGAAACGCTCGCCATAATAGACCTGTTTTCGCGATTCTGCTTCTAATACAGCGCAGAGCGTGGAGAGCCCGGACAGGCGACGGCCCTGGGCACACCGCTTGCCCACTGGCACTCGGGTGGGTGGGTGGTGGGGTAAACACCAAATTACACACCCTTCTTTCCACCCACGACGTACGAAAGTACTAGTTTAAAAAGAATGACACACCTGGTTTCTGTGTGTAACATAACCTAGCTAAAGAGTTTGCAATTTTCAGCAATTACACTTAATGGTGTTAATAATAATTATTTAATTAACACTATTAGTAAAAGTATATTTTGGACATTATTAATTATTGTATTATTAGCATATAATGAATAGTGCTACCATGTCACTTCCAAGCGCTCGGAAATAATGGAGAGAGTTAGGGATGGCCGCTGTAAATATACGATTCTGCGGCTGGAGCGTTTTTCAACATAATTATGAATTTACAGCGCATGCCAATTATTACACCCTCTGCCGCATAGTTTTCCAGATTGCACTAAAATAAAATCTGTGTCGGATGGATAAAAAGTTACCAAAAAGTGCTGCATTTGGTGAGGCACAGTGGCACACTCTTTCCAAAGGGGAAACTGGTTACCTTTCAGGTGCCAGGGGCTGTAGGAAGGTAGTAAACTGGTGCTAAAAGGTACAACTTTCACCCAGGTGGTATTAATGTGTTCCCAGGCGACAAAATAGTGAAAACGCACTGTCCCAGATTGCGCCGTGTCGCATTATCCTGCACAATGACACTTTTATGAGGGAAAAACATAGAAACGGAATTTGAGGGTCTGTTTTTAATAACAAATCGAGCAAAGTTTGATAAAGCGAGATTCGCCCAAGGGCAGGAAAGTCCGTGCTGTTCACACAGACACGGATTTCCCACTGAAATGCACGCTGTGCTCTAAAAGTGTAGGCAAATTCATAAACCGTGATGCGCAATCAGGGAGGGTTAGTGGTTAGGTGAAGAAGACACCATTATTTACAGATATCATTTGGGTTTTTCTAGAGGAAAAGAGCCCTCGAACTCTGGAGGCCCCAAACTAGACGAAAAGAGCAGCAGTTGGGGGCTTGGCGTCTGTGAGACGACAGAACTGAAGCGCTGACACCCTCTAGGCGCTTTCCACGTTGGAAATAGAGAGCCGCATTGAGGAATGCTCTAAGGAGTAAACCATTCTGCGTCTGCCTACAGAGCCATGCGACTTGGAATCTTCTAATCCCGGCTACGTCACTGACCACACTGTGTGAGCTTCTGTAAAACCCAATATCTCCCTGCACCTCGCTTCTTTTGTCGGGCGCACCGTGGAAGCAAAATATGCGCATGCCCTGTATGAAAATATGCCCTATATGACAATTATTGGATTTATAAATCCTGAGTTTATAGGAAGACGAGTTTATCAGATTCCGTAAATTCAGGAGGGTTTGCGGTAGCTTTGAAATTACAAGGTTTCAGGTATCAGCTCTAGATAAAGAATGAAACATAACATAACGAATAAACGAATATTATATTTGAGTCTGGCCAAGGCGCCGACAATGTAACTTGAAGATCAAGGTTCTGATCTTGGCTTGTCTAGTTGAACACATTGTGTGATCCTCAGCATCCTTTCTCTGCCAAAATATTCAAGAGACAAGAAACAGGCTGGGTACCAGTACAAGGCGCTATATCTTCAAACTGCACATTTCCTGAAATGCCATAAAACCCGAAGATTCGAAAAAGCGCCTTGTCAAGACCATAGCGCATCAGGCTTCAATCAATCAATACACAATAAACAACAAGCGCGGCCGTGCGGCCTCGAAGGACGAGTTACTTACCTTCGGTAACGATGTATCTGGTAGAGACACAGTCTAGCCGCAGATTCCTTAACTTAGAATATCTCCCCAGGCGTCAGACTGGATCCGGAAAACCTTTTTTCCCCAGCAATACCTCTGCACGCCGGGAGGTGGCGTCGCCCGGCTCCGACCTGACGTCGTCCACGTAAGTGACGTCAATGGAGCCATATAAGCCCCCGGCGTGCTGACGTCAGTTTTCTACAAGAAACCTTTCCGCGCCACAACGCGGAGCCATGACAAAAACTGCGATAGCATAGGAACAGTGTGTGGTAAAAGAGCAAAGTTGTTGAAACAACAACGATAAGTAACATGAAAATGAGAGTCAAATCACTTGAATGAGAAACAATATTAAGTTGAAAAAGCACCCAGTACCAGGAGGGACTGAAGGGAGCTCACAGAGCACTGGCTGCAAGCAAGGGCCCAACAAAACGCCATGCCGTGCCCCACCTCGAGGGGGGTAACGGCTGCGGCACAAAAGATATGACAAGCCAGGCACAGCTCGTCACCACAGGAGGGAAGTGAAAAGAACCCCAATATTGAAGCAACATGTTGCAAGACAAGTGACTAGAAGTGAACGACCACAAGAATGTTCACTACACACACCCTCCAGTGATCGAAGGACTGTAGTACCAAAGAGAACCCAACCGACTGTCATAGAAGGAAGGAGGCACAGGCGTGGGCGGTGGGAGGGAACTAAAAACAGAAGAACTCCACACGTGAGGAACACAGGTGGAGCAACATTAGAAGGCATTGAAAAGCATAGGCCTTAACCACCTAAAAACGTGGATGGAGTGGAGAACCAAAGGGCTTGAAAGCCGAACAACACCCCCTGCACCAAAGGAAGGTGCGAGAACACGCCACCAACCAAACACTAGGACGGAGGGGAGGCCGAAGGGCCCCACGCCAAACAACACACCCTACCCAGAGTGAGGTGCGAGAGCACACCTGGAGCACACCTCCGGAAGACCAAGGCCACCAGAAAGGGGGTGGGTTAGGTGGAAAAACACCATCTGAAAAGGTCTTCGCAGAGCGGGGAGGATGGGCGGGCGTTAAGGAATCTGCGGCTAGACTGTGTCTCTACCAGATACATCGTTACCGAAGTTAAGTAACTCGTCCATCTGATAGAGACATCTAGCCGCAGATTCCTTAACTTAGAATAAATACCAAAGCCATACCCCAAAGGAGGAGGGTCTGCGAGACAACCACCAAGTTCTAGGAGAACATATATTCGTGAAAAGGCTGACGAAACACGGTGGGAACCGCAATGCCAGGGCAACTGACATTACACCGAGGAAACTCCGTAAGGAACATGAACAAGGGATGGCAAAGACACCACAATCCGGCAAGGGACGTTGTGAGACCTCTCTCGTCCAGAGACAGACGAAAGGTCAGTGCCAAACGTAAGAAAAAATGCAGGGACTCCTTCAAAAGAAGGATCCCAGCACCGGTTCCCATGGAACCATGAGAAACAAAGCCCCAAAGGGGCAAAACAGCATGACAACGGTAGAGTATACCGCCTGAACATACACCACAGTGGATGCCAAAAATGAAACAGGGTACAGTCCGAAGACTGTACGGCCAAGAACAGGAGCCGCAACAGGAGGCCCGTGTGGGTAAAGAAAAAACACACTTAAAAGTGTACCCTCTTATAACATGTGACAACAGTGGCAGGGCCGAACCCAGTGTCTAGTGCCAACAGAGACAGTAGATTTACCATCGAGCAAAAGCTCAGTAGGTAGGCATGCAGCCAAACGTACCAAAAGGTACCACTGTGAGGAGAGAACCGGCAAAGCCAGGAACACATAGAGGACTATATCCCGAAGGAGAGAGCGAGCAAGAAGTCCTGATACTAGGGCAAAAAGAACCTAGTATGCGAGCACCCCCGTGGCGTGTAGAACCCACGACAGAACACAAAGAGACAGGAATGTAGCTCACATACCTGAAGTGACGCAACCCTAAACAGGGGAAGTCGCTCAATTGGTACCACGGCACCGGTGTGCGGCATAATAGTCACAGGACGCAGAAACCTGGCCTCCCGTGAGGCCGGTGGGAACATAGACCACGACACGCCCAGTAAAGAATTGAGAGAAGACACAGACAGAAGCCTGTCGCCAAAAAGCATACACCGCCACATACCGACACCGTCTACCAACAAGGAGAATGTCGAGAAGAAGCAACAGTGCCACAAATGTGAGTAAGAACCCACACCCCGAGAAACAGCTGGGGTGGAGCACAGAACCGGTGGAAGAAACTCATAGACAAGAGCCACACCTTGAAGAGCTAAGAAATATGCACAGGGACCGGAGATCCTGCTAGGGAAGCGGGGTAGGAGGCCACGCACAGCCGAGACGGGGCCGGCGGAAACTCCCCTTGCCCTAGGCAAGAACCCTGATAGTGCGTAAGCCACAAGAAAAAGACTTCGAGCACAACCTGTGTGCACCAATACGGCGAGTATTCAGCAAATACAGAAGAGACTGTTCCGGATCGGAACAGAGGGACCTGCCCCCAGGTGCGCATGTCCACTTGTAGACAGGCAAGACAGGCACAGCGAGGCTGCAAGAACACGCCAGGAAAAACAGGCGTGACAAAACACCAAGGAAACAGCAGGGAAGGGCGCCCCTACTGAGGCGGGGACGTACTACGGACCAACCGTGGACAACCAATCGTAACCCCCGGAGAGAAACCGACCCCATGGATCTCACCAGAGGAGACATCCTACAACAGTAGGAAGAGTCAACTTGCGGCAAAACTTCCTGGGTAAGGAAGAGTAGCTATATAACAGCCAACAAATACCCCACACAGGGTAAGGCACAACCCTACAAAAGAAGGGTCCCTCTTGAGACTAGCTCGCAGGCAGAGGCTCAAAAGAAAAGGAAACGCAGCTTAACTAGCTGTACCAGAATAAGGAAATAACACGGCTGAACAGCTGCACAACCCAGAACATCTGTTACCCACAACGAGTAACAGAAAAGAAAAAGGATTCAAACCTGGGAAGACAATCAAACAGACAGGAGGCGCCTGACAACCGAATCAGCATGTGCGTCAAAAAGAGTGACCCCATCAAATGGTAGATCTCGAACCGCTCCTGAACATGCTCTGGGAAAACGCCATCGCGCAACCACGCATGGCGGCGCAAGACAACCGACCTGGCCATAGCCCGACCCACGGAGTCAGTGGCGCCTATGGCAGACCGAATCAAAAATTGCGCCATATCATGGCCATCACGGATTAGGCGGACCAGATCGACACGAGAGCTCTCCGACAAGGAGGGGAGGAGCTGCTCGACCGAGTCCCAAAGGGCAAATGTAGCCCGAGCAAACACACACAACGTGTTTAGGGACCGGAGCCCCGAGCTGGCGGATGCAAACACATCACGGCCACATGACTCCAACTACCCAGACTCCCGAGTGGGAGGATGCAACGGAACAGGAGTGGTAGAGAGAGCTGCCTGAATCACAAGTCCTCCAGCCCCAGGATGGAGGGTCAAACATGCGGGGTCATCGGGAGCCGGACGATGACAATGTGCCACAGCACGATCCACGGGGTCCCCCGAAGAGGGCCTCGCCCACGTCCCGAGAAGGATGTCATATAATGACTCTGCAAACGGCAACAATGGCTCCATGTCCCCGGCGCCCTGGTGGAGAAGATCCAGCAAGGGCTCTGAAGGTCTAGAGACTGAGGGCGGCTGCATCCTCAAAATGTCTGCAGCCCTGCAAACAGCTCGGACAAACGTCCCACTAGCCTCCGTGGCTCAGGGGGTGGGGAATCCACTGGGACCACATCCTCCACCAATAAAGCAGGAGATGGTACCAGCGTCGAGGCGACGTTGAGCCGGCGTCGACGAACTCCGAAAATGCCTTGACAGGCGGAGTGGAGCAAGCGTCGGCGACCTCTGAAAAGGCTTCGACCGGCCGAGTCGAACCGGTGTCGACGACCTCCGAAAAGGCCTCGACCGGCCGGAGTCGGACCGGCGTCGACTCAACATCCCCCGAGGTGGAGACCTGCGGGGAGAGAGTGCGTCGAGGCGGTGTCGAGCACCGTGCCGCAGCCACCTCCAGCGACGCCGCAGGGAGCCTCGGAGGCTGTGCGACGGTGCTGTGGGAAGGCTAGACATCGTGGGATGCCCCTCCGGGCCGTGTCCCGACGTCGCGGCGACTCCAGAGTTGGAGTCAGGGCACTCGGTCGGTGCAGAGGGTAAACCCGCCGGCGGAGTCCCGACCTGAGTCCCTACCCCCCTGTGGGGCCCAAAGGCGCACCAGGGAGGGGGGCAAAGCAAGAAAAGACTGCAGGGCCCTGCAGTAGTCCTCCATCTGAGGACGAGTCGCCCCAGCACCCGGAAAAGGGGGATATGCGGGGTCCGACTCGTGGGGGCCCGAGTCCGGCAAAGACCGGTAGCTGCGGGCCCCGACGTGATGTCGACGCCGACGACTTCCGCTTGTGCTTACCTGAAGTAGGCGATTGACGGCGACGGTCCCGGGACCTGCCCCGAACAGGAACGTCCTCCTATGAGGACCGGCGCTGCGTGGACGTCTCCGCTGAAGAAGGAGACCAGTGTCACGAAGGGTCCGTTCGGGACATCCGGGTAGACAGCAGCTTCATGGGATTTCGGCCGCAGCTGGCGGCAGGCGTCGCACTCCACGGAGTCGTGGTGCTCGCCCAAGTACCACATACAGATTGCATGAGGGTCCGTCGCTGACATCTGTCGCGAGCAGGACTGGCACGGCTTGAAGCCCGCAGGCATCGAACACACTGTTCCTTGACGCAAAAGGAGTCGAGAAGGCCTGAAGATAACAAAAACAGGCCAGAGGTATCACTTTCCCGGATCCGCGTTAGGACGCGGGAAAGAAGAAAACTGACGTCAGCACGCCGGGTGCGGGGGGGGGGCTTATATGGCTCCATTGACGTCACTTACGTGGACGACGACAGGACGGAGCCGGGCGACGCCACCTCCTGGCATGCAGAGGTATTGCTGGGGAAAAAAGATTTTCCGGGTCCAGTCTGACGCCTGGGGAGATATTCTAAGTTAAGGAATCTGCGGCTGGATGTCTCTATCAGATAGTGAAAGCATTTGTAACATGAGCCACAACAGATGGCATCCCTGCGCGCCGCTGCTGGCTCCCGAGAGAAAAACGCTCTGGGAGTAAACCTGATCCAGAACAGATGGCACCCTGCGCGCTCCCGAGACCCCTAGGCCATGGGAGTGAAAGTTTTTAGGAGAGGCGGGACATGCACCAGTCTTTGGCCATTTGCGTGCTTTCAATTATTGAAAGCCACACGCAAAGGCCAATGGGATGTGTGGGAGGAGGCACACCCACACGGAGAAGGCTCTTGGAAGTCTGAAGTGATTCCAAGAGCCCTCCCCTAGAGAAGCGCTTACGCGCTCCGCTCTAGGCGAGAGCTAAAAAGGACTCTGCTGTTTGCTTTGTCACCTGCTTGAAGAAAAGATCTCTAAGGGCTTGAAACTGAGCTTGCCTCCTGTTCTGAAGTCTCAGGGACACAAAGACTTCACCCCTTCTTTCTCCCTGCACCTGGAACTGCTGTTTCAGCTGCTACAGAAGGAAATTGCAACACCGACCCCGGCGAGCAACGCCGTAACCTGCACCGAAGCCATGGGCACCGCTCGTGAAGAGCACGACACACCGCCCCGACTTGCACCGTAGGCCTGACGCCTGCTGACGCCGTGCCGCATCGACTTCGAAGCCATAAGCGAGGCTGCTGCCTGCACCGGAGCCGAAGACACTGCTCGTGACGTCCATGACGCAACGTCCCGACTCGCACCGCAGCCGGTGCTTCATCAACACGGAGCCGATCCTCGACGTGGGTGACTCCTGAATTCATCGACATCGCACCGTTGTAAGGAACCGACGCCACGCCGCCATCGTGACGTCACCTCCCCGACACAGTAAGTAACAGACTTCTCATCTCCCCTGCACCGCAGTAAGGAACAGAGGCTTCACCTCCCCTGGAGTTTGTATGTTTTTGTTTGATCTGTGGCATAAATAAGTGTAATGTGTTCTAGACTGAAACGTATCTAACTTCTCTGACCCATGATTCAAATGTGGAGTAAAGTACATAGAAATGAGCAGCAAATAAATGCCTCAAGCCAATATCAATTGAATTGTTGGTTCATAGTCTGTTAAATTAATGTAGCAGCATTTGAAAGGTGACGGCTAGGACACTTCTTGCTCTTACTTTTATAAAAAAAAGGGCATTTTTCTGCTCTTACTGCTCTGTTTGCCTGCAGCCTGTCTCCAATACGCCTCTGGGGTGGGTGACAGCTACACCTTGTGCATTCCCTCTAGACAGCCACAAACACAGGAAGGTTATGTGTATCTGCATACTCATGGCTCTTCCTTAACAGGAAGGAAGGGGGAGCTGACACAGCTGAAGAGGCAGTGTCCCGTTTCCCAAACAAAGGGCTGATTGCCCCCTAATGACAGTCTAGAGCCAGGGCTAGGAAGAAAGGATGGACCTGTGTGCACTTCAAATACCCTTCTTTTAACCCCTTCCCTGCGGGGGTAATTCCCCCACGGGTGCGGGAGGGGGTGAGCGCGGCGCCGCGGTGCTCGTGACGATACCAGCTCGTCATGAGTCACGGTGGAGCTGTGCTCATGACGAGCTGGTCTCGTCACGACCACGCCCACTGATTAATTCGCCCACA
Source organism: Calotriton arnoldi (assembly GCA_963921515.1). NCBI lineage: Eukaryota > Metazoa > Chordata > Amphibia > Caudata > Salamandridae > Calotriton > Calotriton arnoldi. The sequence goes on from CAWUFW010001011.1 coordinate 2,724,385, forward strand.
CAGGCGGGGAATCAATCGCGCGTGGGCGGAGCGCAGCCGTTATGACGAGACCAGCTCGTCATGAGCACAGCTCCACTGTGACTCATGACGAGCTGGTCTCGTCATGAGCACCGAAGAGGTTAAGTAATCCCTACTTCAAAGGCACAGCTGGGTATAAGTACTGGGTCTCTAACCCTACCAAGACAGTACACTACTGGACCGGTGAAGAACTCCATCAGGAAGAAGGACTGCTGTGTTGCTACAATGCTCCGGAAGAACTGCTTTTCTGCTCTGATGTGCTGCCTGTTGCCAGCTGCTTGCTACCCTCTGCCCTGCTGAGGAAATGGACGGGACCCATCTCACTTGAACCTAGAGTGACTCCAAGGGCTAGCTGGCTTGCCACCAGTTCAGAGGTCTCAGGGCCATCAAAGACTTCCTACACCCTGCAACAGCACCTGAACTCTGCCATCTGTGAGAGCTGCCTTACCAAGTGTTGCCAATCCAGTCCTGGGCCCTTGGAAGTGCTTGTTTCTGTCATGACCCAGCAGAATCCACTCATCAACGACTTTGCGCCAATCGAAACAGACGTATCGCCCTTCGACGCAGTTGCTGCCCGACATCGCTTCAACAGACTGCGCAGCTCAGCAATGACGGACTGCACGGCTCAATGATGCTGCATCACAAAGGGGTTTGTCACCAAGGCTTCACTGACTGTGTGAATCAGAACCAATGCATCGCCTGCATCCACGGGATCTGCTCCTCGCACCGGATCCTTGACGACGCTTCCTCCATCCAAGGTACTTTTTCAGAGGGACCTATGTGAGTCCTGTAGCCGTCTTGCTCTCCATCGCGGTTGGCCTGAACTTTGGATTTACCCTGGTGTCACCGGTTGGTGCTCTATAACTCCAAGCACTATATTTTGATTAAATCTTTTTAAAAATTCATAATTCCGGTTCTACTTTTTAGATTTTTGCCCTTTTGGTCTTGTTTTAATCATAAAATTATTATCTGTTGTTTTAACCCTGTGTGGAGTATGATTGTGGTGTTTTCATTGCGTTACTGTGTGTTGCATAAATACTTTACACATTGCTTCTTTAGATAAGCCGGACTGCTCAGTGCCAAGCTACCTAAGGGTGAGCATGGGTTACCTTTTAGTGTGTATCTAGATTACCCTGACTAGAGTGGTGGTTCCTGCTTGGACAGGATGCATACCTTTGCCAACCAGAAACCCCATTTCTAACAAGATCCATGCATTTGGTCTCCAACAGTCCCCGTATTGTGAGATCCTTTAAGTGTGTGCCACAATCTCCTCATGCATCCTCTGCATAGTGGTACAGCTCGCAGGGCTCATGATGCTTTACCCCTATGGCTCCCTAAGCACGCTATGACATCATGACTGATGTTTTCCTGCATCCTCACGGGATACGGCCTTTACAACGCGGGCTGAGCCACGCATGCCGTTCCCACACAAGCGGAACAACGCTTGCTTTAACCACGCATTTATGTGGTAAAGACAGTTAGCGGTCTAGCACTGCGAGTGGATAGGGGGGGGTGTTGGAGACTTCCTGCAGTCGACGATGGAATGGCGCGTTGGTGAGTACTTTTTTACTGTTTCATTTAGGTTTCAGGGTGGGAAGAAGGGGCAGTCTTTAGGGCTAGGGGCCGTTTTAGGGCTCAGGGTGGGTTGCTGGGGTCGGGTAGTTTTTTGGGGCTGGGTTTTAGGGCTCAAGGCAGGGGGAAGAGGCAGTTTTTAGGGTGGGGGAATGGACCGTTTTTAGTGCAGGGTTTTAGGGCTCAGGGCGGGAGGAAGGGGCAATTTTCAGGGCTGAGCAGTTTTTAGGGCTGGGGCAGTTTTAGGGCTCAGGGCTGGGGGGTAGTTGTTTTGGGCTGGGGGCCGGGTTTTAGGGCTCAGAGTTGGGGGGGGGGGGGGTCGTTTTTAGGGCTGGGCTGGGTAGATTGCAGGGATGGGGCCGGGTTTTAGGGTTCAGAGGGGGGTGCTGGGATGTTTACTACACATATACCTTTACCAATCATGCCTTTACAATGCAATGCTGTGTAAAGGCATGCGGGGTAAAGGCATGCGGGGTAAAGGCATGCGTAGTAAAAACCATATATGTCAGGGCTCAAAAAATCCACTCGCCCGCTCGCATTTGCGAGCCAGACTTAATTAGGGCGAGTTATTTTTAGGCCCTATTCGCCCTTTCTGGCGAGTAGGAAGGATTACTGACTTTTGACCACTATATCCGAAAGCAGAGCAAATGTGACAAGATAGCAAGATTTAAAGGCATCTTTATTGCTCACAAAGTTAATGAGCAATAAAAATGCCTTTAAATCTTGTTAACTTGTCACATTTGCTCACAGAGGTCAAGTGCACTACAGTTAGGTCGAGTAGATTTTTGAAGTTACTAGACCTGCAGGTCTAGTAAGAATTTTTAGAATTTTCGAGCCCTGTATGTATATGACATTTCTAAAGGACGAACATAGTCAAAAAGCAGAAGAGTGCTGTACACTGTCAAATTCAAGGAGAAAGAGGAGAGGAAGCTGTGTTGTGAATGGTTAAAGCATTGTGATGTAGTGTTCTTTAAAGTGATGAGTCTTCAACTCTTTCCTCTATTGGAGAAGTGTTGGGGCGGTAGTGATTGAGATAAGTCATGCTGCAGAGTGTAAGATGCCCGTAAGCAGTGCCAGTGTACAGTCTGGTAAGCCTTGCAGTAGGGCAAGCGAACATGGACTTAAAAAGCAGTTCTGGAGTCGCTTTCAGGAAGAAATTGTTTGACTTTATTGAGAAGACAGAGCTGGTTTCAGGCAATCTTTGTTTTTTGGCAATGTGTTCCTTGAAGGTCAGGTTGGTGTCCAGGGTGAATCCAAGATACTTAGCATTCAGTGAAAGTTGGGGTTTTAAAGCTGTTAAGATTCATGTTAGAGACAGCTTTGTACTGCATCTTGTTCATTTTCTTGGCAAATAACAGGAATTCTGTTTTGGCTGGGTTGAACTTCAAGTAGGTGCTGGACATCCAGGTCTTGATGATGTGCAAGCAGTGCTTGAGACTTTGAATGTCTGAAGCAGAGGAGTCTTTGATAGCCGAGATACAAAGTTTTTACTATGGTACTGGAGGGAGCAATAAAGAACCAGTGAAACTGATTAAAAGCATCTTGTTTTAACTACAAAAGGCCCTTCCAGGAAGCAAGCTGTGAAAAGCACTAGACAGGATGAACTGGAGGACGCACAGAGAGAGGTTGTGACCAAATGGGGAGCTAAAAAAATGGAACAGGATATTATAAAACTAAAAACTAGGTTTAGAAGTTCCAAGTGGGTTCATCTAAGACAACTACAAGAAAAATGCCTAGCACATTTAATATGCATTAGGCGGTCCACTCTAAAACAAACAAGCACAGAAATAAAGCTGTATAGAGCTTAGAGTGCAACAAAAGATTCACATATCAAAAAGATGTCTTTCATATACACTTACCAATCAGTAGCAGGTTCCAATTTGTTTGGCTCTTCTAAGATGCTTGAGACCAGTCCAAACATATCTGGTCCATTCCCAGAATACGAGAGGTTTACTGGGGTCCTGGAAGACAACAGTTTCAGAAATATCTTAAATATTCTGAAGTTAAACAGACAACTGAAATCACTCATTGGAATGGGAGTACTTAATTCTTCACGTATAAGGTATTCAAGCATCATGCTAAGCTCCCTCTCTGACTTTTCTTGTGCCTTGATCTGCTTTTGCACACTGTGCCTTAGTCCCCTCATCCTTGGTTCCACCACTTGTGTGTCTTGGTCTTCTCCCTAACCCTCGGTACCTCACGTTCCTATCTGTCTAGTTACCCTGCCTCATCCCATTGACATCTCCTTCCTTCTCTCAATTATCTTGTGCTTTTTTAAACACTATGATGTTGTGCCTTGGTGTCCCAGAGATGCTGATAAGGGAGGCAATGGGGTGGTTTTGGTAGTTATAATTTGGAGACTATGAGACAATTGAGTGTGTCCACTGATTATGTACAATGTACTTGTAATATGTATGTTGATATTCAAAAGAACATGACATTTTTGTTGTCCAAGTGGCATAATGAGGGCTATCTAGATCATGAAGAATTCCGATTTTTACATGTCACGAATCTGGTGACACCTATAATAAATTTTTTGCCCAAGATTCATAAAGGTGGACAGATAACCACTGTTTAGACCTATAATATCTGGAATTAGATTCTTCACGGAGAGAATTTCTGAATATTTAGACATATTTTTGGCACCTATGGTTAGTAGTTTAGCGTCTTATGTTAAAGACGCTAAGGACATATTACGAAAGCTGTCTGATATTCCATGGGAGGACACTTACTTCCTGGTATCCATGGATTTTAAGTTTGCATTCCATCATCAGACATGAATATGGTATGGCTCCGCTGAGATATTTTTTTTCTTCCAAGCCTGCTAGCTTTTTGAAACATGTTCAAATAATATTGGAAATGATTGAGTTTGTCTGACAGAATAATTATTTCTTATCTCAGCGAGTTTGTACCATCAGATTCAGGGCACGGCCATGGGTGCTAGGTTTGCTCCTCCTTCTTATGCCACCCTATTCATGGGATAGTATGAGAGGAAGCATGCTTGGAATGAAAACCTGCATGGTGGCTATAATCATGTGGTCACATGGTATCGATACATGGATGAAGCTTTTGTAATATGGAATGGAGCTGAAGCAGAATTATTATCTTACCATGAGTTTCGTAATTCCAATAGTTTAAATGTTGAATTATCTTTGGAATATGGCAAATTTAAGCTAACGTTTTAGATCTGTAACACTGATTTTTGAGGTTATATTGTGACATGAGTCTGTTCATTACAATATGTTGGATCAACTATCAGGCCACTTACAGAGAGATTAAAAGAATATCTTAATGGCATACATAATGGCAATAGGAGATCTCCGATTGCGATGCACTTTTTTGGATAACAGCCAACACAGTGACAAGTCTGATTTCACTATTAGGGATTGAGCATATATACTCAAACACCATATGGGTGGAGATATGTTGCTAAAATTATGCTGTAAAAAGACTAGGTGAACTGATGTGGGACGGACTGTTTCATTTGGTTTGAACATTGATCAAGAAATGTACACTACATTGTAATTAGCTGTTTGGTAATCTTTTGTGTGCACCCATTCAATTTCACCACTTATGAATGGTTGATCATATTTCTTTTACATGTATACGATGGTTTATTACTCTGAGGACTTATTAACTGTTGTTACTGACTAACTGCTTGATCCAATCTCTTGTTGAGGCCATTATTTCTAGGTACATCTGTAGTATTTTCTGTACTACGTGGTGATGGGAGACCTTATTTAGGACTGTAGTAGGTCATAATATATTTTTTATTTTCTAGTTGGCTGTTTTGGCTTTGATGTACGGAAAACCTTGGGTATTTGTTCAACAGTGGTATGGCGGCTTGTATTGTATATTTTTGTTCATCTTTTGTTTCCAGTTCGGTCTTGTTCAAGATTCAAGTGTGGTTGAATGGTTTCTTCCCTAATGTCAGGATTATAGGCATTATGGGTTCGCATTTGTAATGTCAGATTGTGTAGTTCTTTGTCATTAGAAGTTTACCATTTCTCGGTCATATTCATTTTTGACTACGAGCGACAGGGTTTCACATTAGTGTTTTGTTTCATTGAATACCTTTTTTGTACATTGTGTGTCCAATTGATTAATTTGAACCTAAAAGGTGTCTACGTGGGTTTAATCAACGCATTGTTTGTTTATCTTTTTTGCATTTCATTTTCCGGCTGCTTTGGGTTAGCTAGGTATTTGGCATAATGGCTTGCTTATCAGCGTGTACCGAGGAGCTGTGAGGGGTCCGAACCTGATGTCCGATGCTTGGGGGTTTTGTTTTCTTGCTCATCCACACTTGTATTTTATTTGATTAGGCTTTTAGGAGAGATACGGTTATAATGTGGTTTTGTTTATATAAAGCTTTCATGCAGTATTTAACTTTTAGGACACTGTGGTTTGGATTTAGGTTAAAGGCTTGATAGCCTAGGAAACTTGAGAAAATTGTGCCATCGGATTTTTCTTCATTTGCATGTAGGTAGATTATTTGACATTTTAAAAAACGGTTAGCTAATTTAGTAGACCATGACGTCAGATGTTAATGAGAGGAGTGAGTATTTTAAGTGGAGGAACATTTTAACATGGTTTAGACTCTTTCTCTTCATGTCGAAAGATGAGACAGAGTTGAAGGTTAAACAGGTTTTTGACAAATGGTGTATGACTGCATTTTGGTACGGCAACTTTAATTCTCGGTTTGTTTTCCATTTAATGTTTTGTAGTTGGAGCTTGAGGTGTTTCTGTAATGTGGTTTTAAGGTATCACATTGAATGATGATGTTCACTGGTGTAATTTCGGGTAAGATGGTTACAAAAATCTTTTAGGATTATCGGTGCCATTTCAACCAGATGGTTATTGACCATGATGAGACAGTTTTTTTGTTTATTGCTTTTATTTTGTAGACGTTTGGAGTTTTTGTGATTTGATCTTTGTCGCCATCAGTATTCTGTATACCGCACCGATGTGTGAATTGTGCCTCTTGCTACTGTGATTGCATACCTCTGTATAGATACATTGCTTTGTTTTTTCCTCACATGAGATCGATAATCACTTTGGGAGTAGGAGATGTGGGTGTGTCATTGTGTTTCTAATTTTGAGTGATCTAAGATCACTCTAATATGATGAGGGATTGAACCCTACAGGCGGTTGTAGAGGTGCGCTTTTATCATTTTCAGATCTTTCGATTCCTATTGGTTTTTAATCTGCTAACTAATTGAAGAGATTAAACCATTCAATCTGTTTATTTTCTATTCATTTAACAATTTGAGAGACATCTCTCCTGCTCACATGCAATTTGTTACATGCCCAAACAAAATGTATACACATCACGCATGTAGGATTCGGTTCATTCAAAGATCTTGTTAGGGTGCGTTTCGTTTTCATTATTATTTGTTACTTATACTATTTAATTCACCTTTGTACTTTGGATCAAATTTAGCCTTTTGCATGAATGTAAGACTTGATACACTAACCTTTATTTAGGTGAAATTTATTACGTTTAATTAATTGTAGAGTAAGCATAATCCATTGTGAACGTATACTTGGTTTATATAATAACCATGCTCAATTAATATTCTGATGCCTTTATGGAATTTATAAGGGTGCTACCTAGATATGCACTAAATGTATACTCGACATAGTTAATAATTTTGCTCAATTAATAAGAGGGTATTATCAAGTTCTGTTCAGAACAGACAGATAAGGATTTGTAACATTTGCATTTATTTTTATTTTTTTATTCTTAATTTTTTGTGAAATGTGATATTCAAAAGGTAAATGATTTTCCTACAGCCTTGACAAAGCGGCAGGAAAGCCGCGAAACACGCATCTGCCTTCGCAGGATTATTTTAGGGTATTTGGATGCTATAGACAGCTTTCGCAGGATTACCTTTGAGGATTTGGCTGCTACAGATGGGGATCTTGCAAGAATCTTTCAGAGGATTGGGCTGCTTCATACACAGGAACAGGGACTGGACTCAGTCTTTATGAATATTTTGTTCCTTTTGGGTTGTTGTTATGAGGATTGTGATACTCTGATGAATAAATAAGTTGGCTTTTAAATGTACCTATGCATAAAGAATACACTGAATTCATCTATTTAATTAATATTGTTATTAGTTAATTCCCCACAACCTAGTTGTTAAAATTTTATGGCAAGACCGGAGGCTCATATTATGCTTTCTGATCTTGCATTTATTACAATAGCAGCCAAGATAAGCACTGAAAAACTACAATTCCCAGAGGGCCAAGAAAACCGCTGGCCAATGGGAACAAACAGAACCAATAACAGTAACCAATGGGAGAGCAGTCCCCAAGTATAACGGTAGTCCTGACTGCGAACAGCCCTCTTTTCTTGCAGCTCGCATTTGAAATTGTTCACTTTTGTGGTCTATGGTAATTTATGACTTCTATTATTAATGTATTTTGGGGGTTTATCGCGCTATTGATGCTGTCAGTCTCCGTGCTCTATATTCCGTTTAACTTCCCCCTCAGGTGCCTGGAATTACTCCGTTCCGCCCCGCGCGTTGACGGCTGTTCTACGCGTCGCGCGGCGACCGTTTTTCTCCTTTTCTCCTCACCTTGCTTTTGGCCTCATCCTGCTCTGTTGGACTCCGTTTTCTCTGCACTTCACCGGAGAACTACCTCCTGCTTTTCGTTTGTTCTCCGCCCCGGTGGGAGTGGTTTTCTCTGTTATTGGATTTCTCTTTGACGCCCATAGACGGTGCCTGCTGCTGGGTTCAGTTAACCCTTTCCCTCCAAGTATTTTCTTACTTTTTTCTGTATTATGGCGATTGACAGCTCTCCCGCCTCTGACATGCATAATGATGAAGGGGAAGCCTTCAAAAATGATATAAATGTTTTTATAAACTCTTCTGTGGAACATGCAGTGGAAAATTCCATGAAACGTTTTTCTAAAAATATGGAAAACTCTATGCTATCACTGATGTCCAAAGCTTTGGCCCATTCTGCGGGGGATAGCAGAAAAAGGAAGTTGGTACCCTCCAATTCTAAACATGATTTTTCTGATGCGTCACGCATGGTTAGCGAGGTTTCCTCGCGCAAGGTTGAGGACGTGGTGCCTCCTACTAAGGAGGGGAATTCTGTTTCAGATGGCAAATGTAAAGTAAAATCTAAAAATGTGGAGGTACTAAAAAACTGGTTATTTCCCAGATTTTGGACACAGATGATGATATAAATGACGCTGATGATTTATTTGACCTCTTTGATGTCTTTTCTCCTCCCTCTCCTAAAAAATTCAAATCGGATGCTTTTTCCTTCACTCCTGTTCTGGATTCTGAGGGTACTCCTATATTTGACCCGTCTTCTATTCGTCATCCTAACTCCACGGAGCGGTTCCCGGCTTCCCATGTGGGTGATTACATTTCTGCTAGACTTCGCCTCCCACTGGACAAATCTTCCAGGTCTAGATTGAAGTCAGAATGCCCCAAGCCTTCGTTGCCTTCTAACATTACTAGCGCTCCGGCTATTGATCAGCCCTTACTCACTTTCTTTTCAAAGTTTGGCAAAGACACCTGTAAGGGAGTGGATAGGGCCTGGTCCACGTGTCAGGACAAGTTATTGGACATTGTGGGGCCTCTTGCCCATATTTTTGATTTAGCGGAATCAGCGCGTTTGGATGGCTCAGATTTGGATCCTCAGGATATCTCCTTATGGGTTCAAAGAGCATTTTGTCTCTTAGGAAATGCCAACTCGGCTATCATCCATGAACGCCGTAAAGGTCTCCTTATCAAACTGGACTCCAAATTGGCAAATTTGGCTACTCTCGATCCTGGAATTAAGGCTGACGGCCTTCTGTTTGGGGATTCTTTAGTCAAGGATTTAAGCAAATTTGTCACCACCTTCGCTTCTCTTGACAAGGCCCAACAGTCCATTAAGAACGTTTTTTCTCCTCGGGTTTTTGGACGGGCCGGCAGGAGTCGCTTTGCCGGCCGCTCCTATCAGAATCAAGGCTCCAGAGGTCCTTCCAACTCCAATTATCAAGACTACAGACCCCAATTCTACCCCCAAAGAGGTCGGGGTTTCAGAGGCCGAGGTCAGAAGAACTTCCGCAACAATTCCCAACAAGGTAAGCCTCTCAGATATTCCTCCTGTTGGGGGACGTTTAAGACTGTTTGTTCAAAAGTGGCAAGCCCTGACAGCGGATCCGTGGGTCCTAAACTCTATCCAAGGTTATCTTATAGAGTTTTACGCTCCACCTTTCCAAACTGTTTTCCCTCCGCCTCTCGTAGCTTCTTCCGACATGGCAAATCTGATTTCCATAGAGGTTCAATCCCTGCTCCACAAACAGGCAATCCTAGTCGCTCCTCCAGACCATTCAGGCTTCCTCAGTTCCATTTTTCTAGTGCGCAAAAAGAACAAGAAAATGCGCCCGGTTATAAACTTAAAGTGGTTCAAACAATTCGTGGTTTATCGTCGCTTCAAAATGGAAACAATTATCCATCTCAGAGATGCTCTTCGGTTGAACGATTGGATGGTCAGAATAGACTTACAAGACGCTTAACTTACGATTCCAATTCATCCCTCTTACACAAAATTCCTTCAATTTCAGTGGTCAGGTGTAACTTACCGGTTTTGCTCCCTCCCCTTCGGTCTGTCGTCAGCACCATGGTGCTTTACAAAGATCATGAGACCGGTGGTCACTTATCTGAGGTCCCTGGGGATCAGATTAATTGTTTATCTCGACGACATTTTGATAATGAACTTGGACAAACCAACTCTGTTGTCTCATTTGAGCATCGCTCGATCTCTTCTTCTAGACCTAGGTTTCCTTCTGAACCCCGAAACATCCATGGTCATTCCTTTTCAACGCATCTATTTCCTAGGCTTTCTCGTGGATTCTTCCACCGCTTCTCTTCATCTTCCTCAGTCAAAAGTCTCGGCTATAAAGTCGGAAATCTCTCACGTGCTTCGGTCTTCTCTCATCTCCCTCAGATCCCTCGCTCGAATTGTGGGTCTGCTCTCCGCCTCAATTCAAGCAATCTTTCCGGGCCCTCTTCATTATCGTGTCCTCCAACGGCTAAAAGATTCGTCATCTGCGTCAAGGCCTGGCATAGTCAGATCTCATCTCTCTAGACCAAGAGTCTCGTTTGGAGCTTCAATGGTGGATCGACCATTTAGATGCGTGGAACGGTCGAACTATCTTCGCTTTGGCCCCAGATCTTGTGTTAGAATCCGATGCAAGTCTGTCGGGTTGGGGCGCCCACTGCGGTTCAATATCGACTGGAGGTACATGGTCTCCCGAGGAGTCCAGATTGCACATCAACTGTTTAGAGATGCTGGCAGGCTCCTTTGCAATCAAGAGTCTCGCAAAAGACAAAGTGCGCTGTTCCATTCTTCTTCGCATGGACAATGTTTCTGCGGTCCGCTACATCAACCATCTAGGTGGCACAAAATCCAAAACCCCTCGCGGAGTTGGCAAAGAGTCTCTGGGAATGTTGTCTTCTCAACAAGATCTCTCTCACCGCACAGTATCTCCCAGGCGATCTCAACTCCGTAGCAGACTGGCACTCTCGTTATCTTCGGGATTCCAGCGACTGGAAGCTTCTTCCATCCGTCTTTCTCTTTGTCAAAAATGGGGCCCTTTTCATATCGGTTTGCCTTTCGCCTCAATTCCCAACTTCCTCGCTTCTTCAGTTGGCGCCCGGATCCTTTAGCCCTGGCGACAGATGCTTTCCTCCAAGATTGGTCGCCTCTTCTCAATTACGCCTTTCCTCCTTTTGTCATGATCAACAGAGTCCTTGCTCAGGTCAGACGCCAGTTTGCCTCTCTAGTGATAGTGGCCCCCTTCTGGCAGTCTCAGGTTTGGTTCCCATCTCTGTTGGAGATGGCGGTGGACTTCCCAGTCCTTCAACCTGTGTGCAACGACCTTCTTTTTGATCCTTTGGGTCAGTCTCACAGCCTCATTCTGGACACCTCCTTGGTTCTGTCCGCGTGGAAAGTCTCGGGGGTTCCCAACCTGACCTTCTCATTTCGCAAGAAGCTTCGCTCTTCATCAGCAGGGCCTGGGCTCCAGGAACGACTAAGGCCTACAAATCCGCTTGGGCTTTATGGTCAAGCTGGTGTGTGGGAAAATGTATCGATCCCGTTTCAGCGCCTTTAAATCTTATTGTGAACTTTCTGGCTTCTGAAGCCAGTGCAGGTAAGTCCTACAGAACTGTCAATTTATACAGATCAGCGATTTCACTGAATCATTCTCTGATTGAAGGCAAGCCGGCGGGTGCTCATCCCTTGATTTGTCGTCTATTAAGGAGTGAAATTCTCTAAACCTCCGTTGGCTAAGTATTCTAAACTTTGGGATGTGAATTTAGTTCTCAAACTCTTTTCTGATTGGCCAGATAATTCAGAACTTTCTCTAAAAATGCTCTCTGCTAAACTTACTATGTTGTTATGTTTGGTTTCCATTAAACGTGTTTCTGATGTCAAAGCGATGGATGTTTCCTCTCATCAGTTCACCCCCTCCGGGGTGATGTTTCATATAAACAAACGCACAAAAACAAATTTGAACTCTGTTTTTTTATCCCTATTTCCCTTCCCAACCTAAATTGTGTGTAGGTCAATGTCTCAAAATATATGAACAACGAACCCTTGATCTCAGAACATCCTCTCATTCCCAGCTTCTAATTTCTTTCCGCAAACCTCATAACCCTATTTCTTCTGCTACGCTTGCCCGTTGGGTTCGCTGGGTTATGTCCCTGGCTGGCATTGATGTTTCGGTCTTTGGGGCCCATTCCACCAGGGGAGCCATGGCCTCTAAAGCTTTTTGGGCAGGCTCCAGGTTGGAGGACATTCTGAGATCAGCAGATTGGTCCAATGATGTTTTCCGAATGTTTTATTGTAAACCGGTTGTTAATGCTGCTTCTTTAGTTGTTGATATGCTTTAAACAAGCATAATATGAGCTTCCGGTCTTGCCATAAAATGTAGATTTTCCTAGTATGTTATGAAGGAAAGTCTTAATTTTATTAAAGACACGGAGGCGAGTATTATCCCATTGCAACACCGACTAATATGTGTTTTTCTCCCTCCCTACAGCGATTCCGGCCCTGCCTCCCGCTTCTTCCTGATCGGAACCATGGTCTTCATGGGACTTCTGTTCTTCTACTTGATGTTCCTTCGTCCATCAGCGATTCCTCGACCCTCGCGATCGCTTCAAGGATGTCCCTGCTGGATTGTGGTCAAAACCTCTTTGCTTGGACTTTAGCCTTTTGTATTGTTTATTCTATTGTCCCTCTGTTTATGGATATTATCAATCTGCTCGCCGACGAAAAGAGGGATGTTCGCAGTCAGGACTACCGTTATACTTGGGACTCTCCCATTGGTTACTGTTATTGGTTCTGTTTGTTCCCATTGGCCAGCGGTTTGCTTGGCCCTCTGGAAACTGTAGTTTTTCAGTGCTTATCTTGGCTGCTATTGTAATAAATGCAAGATCAGAAAGCATAATACTCGCCTCCGTGTCTTTAATAAAATTAAGACTTTCCGTCATAACATACTAGGAAAATCTACATTATGTGCTTCTATGCCAGGCTGTGTGCTTCCTCCCCCCTTTTTAAATGAACAAGAGTAGATCATATAATCTAGCCTGTAGAGAGTCACCCCGCTTCTCTTCACACCAAGCATCACACTTGGATCAATGAGCTGGAAAAAGATTATTTGGTGGTGGGGCAGCGAGCAGTCAAAATGTCTAACCACTTCAGATGGCAGAACAAAAGCCCCTCAGTTGCTTCCACTGAATCTCCACACATGAAGGTGTAGACTTTGGAGGTTCAGGTACAGCACCCTGCCTTTCTGCTGGGACAGCAGCAGTTCCAGAAAAGGAAGCTGAAGTGGGAGCAGATGCTCAGCTTCAGTAGTTCGAAGTGCCAAACCCATCAGGGCAATCCATGGCCACCAGAATCAACAGTGCTCATTCCCACCTGACTTTCGTCAATACCTGCTGGATCAGCGGCAGAGGAGGGCATGCATACAGGAGGACGGAGTACTACATATGAAAAAATGCATGTCCTACAGACCCTAGAATAGGAAACTCCAGAGAGCAGAAGTATTTTCAGACGTAGAGAATAGTTCTACAAAGGTAACACCCCACTGGGTGAAGGTACCATTTGCCACCACTGGCGGCAGACACCACCTCAAAGGTTGTTAGCCCTGATGTTGAGGGATCCTGCAAGATGATTGACCATCAGGGCACGAGTCCCCAAATACGCTTCGCTTGCTGCAGTACCCCAGGGTTGTCATACTGTCCAACACCTGGACTGATCTTCACCTGACAGAAGGAGGAGGGGACTTTTGATCCAGGTGAATGGCTCACAGCTTCAGAGGATTTATGTGGTAGAGCTGCTCCGTCAGAGACTTTAGACCTATACCTCATCTAGGTGACCTCCCAGCCCAGAGATGATGCATACATCACTACTTTGAGCTTTAGAGGGAGCAAGGAAATATTCTACCAAATGCCTGATTGACAACAGTCATCCACCATCAATGTTCCGGAGCGGCCTCATCTGATATGGGGATTTTGCCAAAAAATCCTCCCAAGTGATGGTTAGGCCTACGGCACCCACAGATTTCAGTGAAGGTCTTTCATACACCAAAAGGTGAGAAGTAGGATGCACAATGTCATCGAGGTCAGAACAGAAACTCCTGACAAAAACATCAGGATATTAGCCTGAATGCCCCGGACTAGTTGCAGAGGCCAGAAGGCAGTCAGGGCAACTGTGCCCATAAAAGCCACAATAAAGTAAATTGTCTGCACTGGCTGGAGATGTGATTTAAGTTCTTTAATGGAGGAACACAGGATGGAGAACAATTACACAGTTGACTGTAAGTGCTCCAAAACTAGCTGCGACAAGTCCACATTCAGCAACCAGTCATTGAGGTACAACAATATGTGCATCCTCAATCCTGAAGAATATATTCCACAGCCACCGATAGGACTTTTGTACAGACCTGAGGGGCCAAGTTAAGTCGAAAGGGCAGTACATTAAACTGGAAGAGTTCTGATACAACCACAAAGAAGTGGGACTTCCAGTAGCACTGCAGGACCAGCACATGAAAGTATACATTCTGTGGGTCCAAGGACACCACCCAGTCTTCAAATGATACTTAGGTTATGCAGGCATTAGATTCTGACAGTGCTTAATTTGTGCCGGTGCTTTCCGGTGCTCAACACCGGCACTTATTTCACAGGGCTGGGGCTATTGAATTTTCCCTCCCTAGGCATTGGGCAGCCCTGCTAAGTACCACCCATCAGGGATTAGACTAATGCATTTACATCTACCCAAATTGAAAGCGCAATGAAGCGCTGCGGCCTGCACACAATTAAATAAAAAAAGCGCTGCTGTGCATCAATCAATTTGATTTAGCTGCCTCAGAGCTCGAAGGTGATGGCCTTATCCGGAAAGCCAACGAAACCAGATTCTGACATCCGTCCTTGCCCGTTACAGAGTCGGACGGCCCACCCGCCTCCCGCACACCCTGGAACAGCGAACTTCATCCTATTTTCTCCCATACGCTTGACGTCACCCTGTCGAGTTCATTTTCCATCAGCGATATTCAGTTCCCAGGGCGCCATAATCGGATTCCCCATCAAGCCCTGAAGAGTCACGGGATAACTCCCTCGTGTGACGAAACACGTGTCGGCTGGTTGTTTTTCTTGAAGTGGTTGCTCAAATAAATACTTCTATAAAATCACTCTGGTGTTGACCACTAAGAATTAGAGATTATACGAGACATTTCTACTAATAAGTTATCCTCATAACGTGTGCCCAGGATTTTTGTTCACATTCCTGGTGTGAGTTTCACGACTTACACAATTACGGGGTTACAGGGTATCTCCTCCGACCAGGTGGCACCGTCCTCACTCGCAGTACGACACACACACCGCATATCAGCTTGAGCGCCAAGCTTCCTCTCTAAAAACCCTACTTCTACTATTAGCCCTGCTAAGTACCACCCATCAGGGATTAGACTAATGCATTTACATCTACCCAAATTGAAAGCGCAATGAAGCGCTGCGGCCTGCACACAATTAAATAAAAAAAGCGCTGCTGTGCATCAATCAATTTGATTTAGCTGCCTCAGAGCTCGAAGGTGATGGCCTTAGGGGAATTGAAGTGTGTCTTTGACACATTGTTTTCCAAATGGCTAGCACTGGATATAAAAAAACAAATCTACCTTGTTGAAGACCGACCTCAGCCTCTGGGACAGGTGGATCCAGGATATTCTCACCTGGCGGCAGAGACAGAATCTGCTTTGCGCGGACTGGGCCTAGCTCACATGGATTCGGCACTGCTTTCTGTTTTCCTATAAAAGGCGCCCACTACTGTTCAATGTCCAGGCAGCTGTTTCAGCCTGGATTCACAATTTTCTTACCTCTGCTGCTGCCCCAGCCTGGACAAGACCCAGGTTGATTAGAGTGGGCATTGTCGCCACCTCAAACCATGCGCTGCTGCTCTCTGGCCTACCTGCTGCAGCCCCTGGACATCATGGTTTCACCAGCCCTGCTTCAGGCCTCTGTGTGTTGTGACTGGCGCAGGCCGATGCAGCACTCTTGTCTCCGACACTCCTGTCCAGTACTCCAGACCTGACGGAAGATCGGCAGCCTCCTCACATGCAAGATAGACACAGTCACTGAAAGGCTCTGGTTGGTGCGGGCTGCGGCAGCAGGATGTTTTTATTACAGATTCCTGCACAGCCAGCCCAAGCCACCAGGAATTGCTGCTGCCGCCGGCGGAATTAAAGTAAGGAACATCCGTGACCTTCTTGACATGTGCTGCCCTCCCCTGCTCTTGGAGGGTTGATGCGGGCTGTGCCAGTCACGGTGAGAGCAGGCACTGAGTGTCTAAAGGCCCAGGGAATGGCTCTTAAGACAGTGTGCCACACCATGCCCTCTCACCGCGACTCAAATCTACAGCTGCATATTAGATGCCCGTACAGATACGACTACAGTCTAGTAGGACTCTTTTTAGAAAAATGATAAAAACATGGCTCTTTACCAAGCTTTAGATCTGTTAGCTTCTCCTGGATTGCACACATCTCAGCGCCAAGACGCCTCGGCAATAGTGCGCTTTATAAATATTCAGTCAGTCAGTCAGATGCAATGCAGTACAGTACTGTCTGCAGAGAAGAGGGCCAGTATCATCTCGATCACTGGGACAGCCAGCCCTCTACGGACGGGTAACTGACTCCTGTCTCCAGCACATCATCATGGCAGTCAGAGCAGCTGTCTGCAGTGAGAGACTGCATATACTACAGCTACATCGACCAGCCCGAGGCAGCAGGCATGGTTTACCCACCACTGTCAGTGACTCCTTGGTAAGTCAAAGATAACGTGGTGAATAATGTTTCTGCTGGAGAGAGATCAGAGTTTTGTTTAGTGCAAGTTTTAACTCACCAGTAGCACAGGGGAGTTAACATGCATGCTGCAAAGAATGTGTATTTTGCATATCACAAAAGTGTATTTTATGTGAATAGTTCAGTGGGTTACTGCTTTGTCACAGAGATCCTTTGGTTACTTGCAATTCATAAATTACAATCCTAATCCAAATAGTGGCCTTAAAACTGTCATTAGTTTGTTTGGGTAAAAATGCATTCTTATTAGTAAAGACAACCCCAATTACTGTGGCAGATTTTAAATCCCAAGTTTGTGCTTTTCCAGACCACTCTTAAAATATGCTGCCTACCAGTATGGATGACGTGACCCTACACCTTGTAATCCTCATTGTTTATTTAACATTTCCTAGGATGATTCATTGTCTCTGTACAATGTGTCTGTGGTATAAAGTTCTCTGACACCCTGCACTGGTATGAGCAGCACTATAAAAACAAATTAAATGTTTGTGAGAGAGGAACTATGGAGAGATAAGGGGCACAGTTGGAGAGTGGTAGTAAGGGAATCCATGAAGAAGGTCGTCATTGGAGGGAGGGGGGGGAGGGCACCAAAAACGTTTGTTGCATTGGGCACCACCTGTGCCAGTGCCAGCTCTGAAAGAGTGAGTCAGTGATGTCTGTCACTGTGCTGTTCAACATTGATAGTTTTGTCTAATTGGAAAAGTGTTGTACTTGGTCAGTCAGTGGAGGAAGTAGGTGGATCTGGGGGAAGTGGCTGTGGCCTCCTAAAAAAATTTGGAACACCTAACATTCTACGAATTAAGCACTGGATTCTGAACTTCTTTTTGAGGAAGAAGTTCAAGAATCTGAGCACTGGTAGCAGGACTAAGTACCTCGTTCTTCTTAGATACCAAAACATACAAGGATTACCACCCCAGTCCTTTTTCCGCTTCCGGGACCAATTTGATCTCCCACATCAAAACTTCCTTTGACTGAATTTTAGCATGATTCAACTGAGAGTAAGGGGTGGTGAAAGAGGATGCTAGACGCAGGGTAGACGGGTAAGTGCATTTAGAAATGGAAAGACATAACCCAACATTGGAAAATCTGAAGGACCCGTTGATCCGATGTGATGAAATGCCAGGAAAGAAGGCACTGTTGGATTCTGCTGCTTACTGGTCTAAACATAGGATTGAAGGGTGTACTAAAGTGTTTTGACACAGATGCTTGCGAAGAGGGAGCAAGGAGCACTGCTGTTGTAGTCAGCCTCGTCTTTTAGAACCTCTTATACCGCTGCCACCATGAAACGTCTGCATGCGTGGCTGTAATGGCTGAGAGGGTTTTTGCTGGGTATATGTGAAACCCCTCCTAGAGGATCGTCTGAACTTCCTATATTGCTGATAGAACTGCCAAAAATAAGGGGAGAGTAATCCCAGTAAGTGAGCTGATCTTTTATTTTCATTAAGTGTTCTTCTGACGTCTTGCCTTAGAGCCTTGATCCATCAGATATCATGTCCTTTCAGCAAGTTTGAGCATTTCCTAAAAATCCAGTTGAACGCATCCAGGCATGTTACCTAATAAGAAAGCTGGTGCCACACCATAAGCTACAGAATCCATAGTGCCCAGTCCAGAATGAAAAACACTTTGTAGCATCCCGACCATCATGTACAGTCTGAGACAAGGCATTGTGCATATCCTTCAGCAAAGCCTGCAACACCTTGGGGGCCATTTTGCAGGCTACTTTATTTCATTACAAGATCGGAGGCTAACATTATGCATATAACTTTTAATGCAGTCTCCAAGCAGCCGCATACATCATAAAGTAAAGGTGTTCCAGAATAGAACATTCAGAACAAATAAAAGGCATTAGCCCATAACAAACAGCCTCTTTTGAATGCGGCTCCAAGCAGATAAGTTCATTGCTTTGCTTCTACTCTTGTTTTTGAACGTTATGCCTCAATTTAATACTCTTTCTTGTTAAACGTCGTTCTTACTTGTCAAATGTTTCAACCTGTTAATCTATTAACTTGCCGGTGTTATAACTTGCTGATGCCTTACTCTGACAATGTTCAATCTTAATCAATGTATTGGTTTGCTACCGTTTTTCTTTTCACGGCGCTCGCGCTCCGCTCTTCCCCTTTACCCTGGTCATCCCGCTCTCCAATTTACGGAGACCGGCGCCTGACCCCCACCCTCCCCCCGAGCCGCTTCAGCTCCTCAGCGCATGTCTCTCCGTCCTCGGAGACAGTTCAGCCCACATTAGAGGAAGATACCCTGGCAACGCGCGCGTCACGCAGACGCGTTGCCAGGGATCTTTCCTCCACCTCTCACGAGTTTCCCCTGACAACCAGCTGATCAGACGCTCGAGCCTTCTTTCGGTTGCTCGCGTCTTACAATCAGCTGGTAATTTTATCCACGCTCGTCCTGAAAACGAATTTAACCCTCCAATTCCTGCCTCTCTCACTGGCTGACTTGTATCTGGCGTTTACTCTCCCTCTCTCCACCCAAAAAAACAAAAAACAGGAGTGCCATCACTCACCAAAAAAAAAAAAAGCGGGAGAAGAACAAGGGTGCCATTCTTTTATATACCCTAAAAAAAAAAAAGGGGGGGGGTGCATTCCTTCATAATTCTTAACTTATAGGAGAAATAGTGTCTGACATAGACTCCGATGAGGCCAGCGCCCCTATACCTAGTATGGATAACCAGGCCTTTAATAGCATCATCCATAATGAGATGAGATCTTGCATGCTGGAAACCTTATCTAAAGTTATGCCACCCAAAAGGTCACTCCCTATCATGGTGGACGAAACCAGCGACATGCAAAATAACTCTTCTGATGGTCTCATTGAAATAAGGGGGAAAAGAATTAAAAAGAATTAAAATATTGACTATACTACCCCCAGGAGCACTTCAGGAGTTCCAAACTCCTCTACTATCACGGGAGGTCACCGCACCTCAATTACATCGGGTGTCCTCAGCGGCACACATTTTATGGGTGTCCCTAGTGGCACAAACTATCCTAGTGCTCAACGTAATTTTTTGGGAGATGATGATGACTCACAACACGAGAATGGCTCTGACATTCGACGAAAACGTCTTGGACTTAGACGACGATGATCATGAGTTTTACCAACAATCCTTGGATGAAGAACTTCCCTCTACTTCCAAAGACGTTATCCTAGACCCCTCGGGGGAAGAGATGTTCTCCCCCCTTAATATAAAGCACCCTCGTAGATCCGAATGGTACCCGCAAGAGCATGTCAGCAAATAGTGGCTTAGAAACACTTTGGAGAGAGATACCCGTAACTTACTCAGAGCGGAATGCTCCAGACCCTGCATAGACGAAAAAGTATGTCAAACTTCCAATCTCGATCCCGAGCTAATCAAGTACCTTTTTAAACTCGGGAGAGACCCAAGAAAGGGGATGGAGAGGTCCCTTAAAGGGTGTCAAGACCGCCTCCTCGACGTCCTGGGTCCCCTAGCAAGGATTATTGACATGGCAGAAGACAGCCACATCAACAGGACACCTTTAGACACCGAGGCAATTAGAGGCTGGTCCCAGAGGGCATTAATTCTTTTGGGCAACGCAAACGCCAGCCTAAACTCCGAGAGGAGAAGGGTGGTCCTTACTAAAATCAGCCCTAAGCTGGGCGATCTAGCTGATAAAGAACCCTCCATTAATCCCAAGGGTTTACTATTCGGGGAAGATCTTATCAAGACCCTTGGGAAATACGTTATGACCTTTACGGCCTTAGACAAGGCACACCAAAACATGAGAAGGGTCTTCAACAGTAACCTTTTTGGAAGGGCCGGAAGAAGGGGCCTCTCTTCCGGCCGCTTCAACCGCAGGCCCTACCCTAGATCAAGAGGTTATGGGAGAGGCTATCAGCCCTCGAATACCCCTCAATTCTACCCTCAGAGAGGAAGAGGCGCCCGCTCCAGAAGCTTCAGAGCAAGAGGGATCTCCAACGACAACAACTCCCAGAGTGAGTACAATTTTACTTTCTTTCCCCCCCTCCCT
Organism: Calotriton arnoldi; assembly: GCA_963921515.1. Taxonomy (NCBI): domain Eukaryota; kingdom Metazoa; phylum Chordata; class Amphibia; order Caudata; family Salamandridae; genus Calotriton; species Calotriton arnoldi. Next base: position 2,745,340 of record CAWUFW010001011.1, read on the forward strand.
TTCCCCAAAGGTGGGAGACAGACTCAAACTCTTCTATCAGAACTGGAAATTGATTACTCAAGACCCTTGGGTCCTAAATACTGTGAAAGGGTTTACGATAGATTTCTTACAAATTCCAATTCAAACTTCTTTCCCCAGAGACATCCCTCTCACCCTAGATCAGGAGAAAATAATAGAGGAAGAGATACACTCTATGCTTCAGAAGGGCGCTATTGTGGAAGTTCCTCTGGAAATGCTAACCTTTTTAAGTACTCTTTTCCTCGTCAAGAAAAAAGGACAAGGGTTGGAGACCCGTCATAAATTTAAGGGAACTCAACAAGTACCTCGTCTACAGACATTTCAAGATGGAAGGCATCCATCTTCTGAGAGACTTCTTATTGGAAGGGGACTGGCTAGTCAAGTTAGACCTAAAAGACGCTTACTTTACCATCCCTATGGCCAAAGCGCACCAACCCTTTCTCCAATTCATGTGGAAGAATCATCTCTTCCAGTTCAAGGCACTCCCTTTCGGCCTCTCCTCCGCCCCATGGTGTTTCACCAAGGTGATGAGATCGATCGCCTCCTCCCTAAGAAAAAGGGGCATTCGTCTAATCATATACCTAGACGACATCCTCATCCTTTCCCAGGACCATTCTCAAATCATTCGGGACCTGAAGTCTGTAATAGATCTTCTAGAGAGCCTAGGCTTCATCATAGACAGAGAGAAGTCGATTTTATCCCCCTCAAGATCCCTGGAGTTCCTGGGCTTCACCATAGATACCACGAAGTGCCTTCTCCTACTCCCACCGAAGAAAATATCCAAAATCAGGAAAGAGATAAGACACGTCCTGAAACAACAGAACTTATCCTTAAGGAAACTCGCCAGACTTCTAGGTCTACTTTCCTCTTCTATTCAAGCCATCTTTCCGGGCCCTCTAAACTACCGAGCTCTCCAAAGAGTAAAAGCGAGAGCTTTAAGATCGGGTCTCTGGTACGGGGATCTTATTTCTCTGGACCAGGAAGCCAGATTGGAACTGGCCTGGTGGCTGGAGAGCCTGGATGCCTGGAATGGCAGAGCAATCTTTGGTTCTGCACCAGAATATATTCTCGAATCGGATGCGAGCCTTCATGGCTGGGGAGCCTGTCTCCTGGACCAAAACACTGGCGGGGTTTGGTCTCAAGGAGAATCCACTCACCACATAAATTACCTAGAACTCACTGCCGGTCTCTATGCACTGATGAGTTTCAAACATTCTCTTCAGGGCAGATCAGTCATTCTAAAGATGGACAATATGTCCGCAGTTGCTTATATAAATCGTCTGGGAGGGACGAAATCTGCGGACCTCTCGAATTTGGCCAAGAAACTCTGGATGTTCTGCCTGGAACACAAGATCTCTCTGAAAGCCGAATATCTTCCAGGGAAAACCAATATTTGTGCGGATTGGAACTCAAGATTCCTCTTGGAACGCAGTGACTGGAAACTCAACGTTTCCGTCTTCAATTCACTCAACAGGATATGGGGCCCTTTAGAATTAGATCTCTTTGCGAGCAGACTAACTTTCCAATTGGAGAACTACTACAGCTGGATGCCCGAACCGGGTGCTCTAGCAGTGAACGCCTTCCTCCAATGTTGGAAGGGGACCAACGCATACGCCTTTCCCACTTTCTCCATGATCCAGAGAGTCCTTCAGAAGGTGAGACAACAACGATGCTCCATTGTCCTAGTGACTCCCTTCTGGCCGTCTCAGGCTTGGTTCCCCACTACCTTGGAACTGGCTTACGACCTTCCCTTCCTAATTCCTTCCCTACCAGACCTTCTTACAGACGTAGACGGGCTAATTCACCCACTAGTTCAAACAGGGACATTGAACCTACTTGCCTGGAGAGTGTCAGGAGATCCAATGACCTCTCAAAGCTTTCAACAGCTGCAACTCTTCTCGGAGAATCTTGGGCCCCCGGTACACACTACCGATATAACAGCATATGGAAATCCTGGTCACGTCGGTGCGTGGAATGGAACTTGGATCCCGTGGAAGCTCCTATCGTTGATCTAGTTAACTTTCTTGTCGAGCAATTCGAACGAGGTCTTAGCTATAGATCTATTAATTGTTATAGGTCTGCTATCTCCGCAGGTCATGTTCTCGTCAATGGTAAGATGGTAGGTAAAAACGCCATTATCTGTAGAGTCCTCAAAAGCATTAGACTTAGGAGACCTCCCAAACCCAGATACCAGTCTCTCTGGGACGTTAACCTAATTCTTGATCTTTTTTCTAACTGGCCTGATAATATTCACCTGAATAGGAAAAACCTCTCTATCAAACTGGCCACACTACTTTGCCGTAGGGTTTCGGATGTTAAAGCTCTCGAAATTTCGTGTAGATCCTACAACATGTTTGGAGTCAAATTCGATCTTTTTAAAAGAACTAATACTATGTCCGATTCTATTTTCTATCCTCGCTTCGATTTATGCAAAAAACTTTGCGTGGTTGACTGTATGAAAGAATATGACCGCAGAATGAATGCTCTTCGCCCTCCAGGTGTGAACCAATTACTTATCTCCTTTGTTAAACCACACAAGCCTATAACTTCTACTTCTATCTCTAGATGGGTCAAAATAGTTATGAATTTAGCTGGCATCGATTTGAATTTGTTCCAAGCTCATTCGATCAGAGGTGCTATGGCCAGTAAATCCTTTTGGTCTGGTGGTAAGTTGGATGATATTCTAAAAGCTGCCGACTGGTCTAATGCTAGTACTTTCGCTCAGCATTACTGCAAACCGATTGCTCATATGTCTGATGTAGTTTTACATGGCTACCAACATGCATAATGGTAGCCTCCGATCTTGTAATGAAATTGCGATTCTCCTATTAACATGACAAGAGAATCTGGATTTCATCAAAGACTCGGAGGCTAACATTATCCCACCCACCCTTTCCCCTGTTCATTTATTGCTCCCTTGTATACTATTATTGAATTTTTTATTTAGAGTATATTTACAGCATATTCACCCTTGCTTTTCGATTGTTCCTTTTCTCATTGTACCTAACTTACCTGTTGTTTCTCTCCTTTCAGGAATACCTTCTTTAATTGACATTAAAAAACTTTTTACTTCTTGTCTTTCCTTTTCAAATTTATTTACTTATATTTCTTTTTTTTCAGATAATCTTTCATGATCTGATCTCGTTGATTACACTCTCCGGTCTTCATATTCTTCGCTTGGTGATGGTTTAATGGATTGTTTGGACTTCAATGTTACGAGACTTTTCCTGTTTTACACCACATTCAAAAGAGGCTGTTTGTTATGGGCTCATGCCTTTTATTTGTTCTGAATGTTCTATTCTGGAACACCTTTACTTTATGATGTAAGCGGCTGCTTGGAGACTGCATTAAAAGTTATATGCATGTTAGCCTCCGAGTCTTTAATGAAATCCAGATTCTCTTGTCATGTTAATAGGAGAATCGCAATTTTATGCCATATTCACGCCAAACTACGAAATGGGACTTTCAATTTATGAGATACTTCAAGTTGTCAAGTTATTACAGGAAGTAGCAAAATCAACTACAAATGGCCTATAAATAATTTTCACCCAAATAGTGGTTCAGTGAACCTTGATTTTGCAAGAAGAAAAAAAAAAAAACACCGCTCTCGATTTTATCCTGGCTGGTAAAGAAGGCATTTGTGCTATAACTGGACCTATATTCCGACCATTTTAGTAATTCATGAAAAGATCGATCAAGAATGGTAAAGTGTTAAGGGCTTACATATCATTAATATTGCAATTTGTTTTGAACAGTGGGTCCTCTGGTTATGGTTGAAAGTTGTTTTGGAAGATGGGGTACAAAAATACTTGAAGTTGTCTGAATAATTTTCTTAACTCTAAGACTCATTTACATCCTTGCCAAGGCTGTGCTGCCTTGATATCAAGTAATATCTGAGGCAAGAGGACTTCCTAATCTTACACGTTGACAATTCAGGATGACGACGAGGACTATGATAGTTGGAAGTTGGATTATGGTACTGTAGAATCTCAGGAAAGTGATGTTGCACAGGAAGCACCATGATTAATAAATACTAAAGTGTCATGAATTGTGAAAACAAGATTCCAGAAGAAGGAGGAATTAAGAAAAAAATATTACATGCATTTCATCCATTTTTGTGCCACTATAACCTGCTTCTTCACACAGGAAGTACCCAACTCTGATGTTGAAGCACCTTGCATTTTGGCTCTCAAGGAGCGAAATAACTGAAATAGCCTGCTCAGCTGAAAAGTTTATATTTTTGTTACTAGTGAAGGTCGTTCTCATGAGCTCATCTAAACACCTGTTCATATGCCTTGAGTGATATCTTACCATGTGACCAATACTAGCAACTTGTATGTAGTAGAGTATGAATTTGGATCTTGTCAGTACTACTTCAGCTTGCCTCCATCAATTGTTACAGGGGGACCACCCCTCCCCCCCACCAATTATGTGATCCAAAGACCAGTAATTTTTGTCAATAATCATTTTCAGACCGTAAGCAGGGGGTAAGGAGATTTCTTCGATGAACCTAACAAATCATAAACTCTTCGTTTAGCTACCACAGGTCAATAAATCACACAACACACTCACCACAACACATCGAAAAACACCTAACACAGGTCAGATATGTCACAGAGTATGCCATCTTGGAGCTGCCAATAGCATTTACCTTCTAATAGAACACTATTCAACGCTTTGAAATACATAAAGGTCCTTCTCTGCTGACCAGAACTTAAAACTTCTGGCTCTATAATATGCACAACTAGAAACCAAACCAAAGATTTGACAGAGCGCAGACAATCTAATAGCACATCTCTCACAAAACCAAATTAAATTCTTAGTCACAATGCATCAGTCTCACATGCAAAAGAAGGTACTGTAGCCATAAAGTAACTTGAGAGTTCCTCACCTAAGAACACACCCCAATTTTTACTTTCATTTCTTTTTTTAAATATATTTATTGCACATTCAACAATTTTATTTCCAACAATCCGACCGCCCTCCCCTACCCCCACGCTCCGATAGTAAGAAACAGTAAAACCGTAATTCATAACAAACTGGATGAAATTAATCATACAGAATAATTTAAATTCATTAATTGAGCTGACAATCAAAAAACCTCCATTAATACTTCAGAAGAAAAAGAAACGTGAGTCACAAAATTCAAAGTGCATTGTGCTAAAAAAAAGATCTGTGGGCACCCGCCATACTATACAATAAGCATACATACATACTACCTTAATTTACCCATCTAGATAAGGGTGCCTATAGTAACTGCCCTTTCCTCCTTGCCCGATAGCCTTTTCTAGCATAGACCGCTTTCTCCAGATTGGAGACTGCTAATAAGCGAGCCAACCACTGTTGAAACTGTTGGGGTTGCGGGTCTAACCATGCCAAGGCAATTGTTAGTCTTAATATAGCCATCGAGACAGCGAGAAAATATTCCATTTCCTGCGTCACTTCCTCTTCTTGTACTCCTAGTAAAATTACATGTGGGGTCAACAATACTTCTATATTCAATTTACAATGAATAAAATGTTGGCTTTCGTTCTTTAAGGGGATTAAAGAGGTGCATGTAGCAAACATATGAACTACATCTGCCCACAATGTGGCACACCAGGGGTAGCTCGTTCCCCTACCCTTTCACCATTTCACAATTCTAGCTGGTGTGTAATATAGCATAAAACAGGTCTTAAAAACTGCACTTGTAAGTTAGCCGACATTAAAACAGCTTGAGATAATATAAGAGCATTAGCAAACTCGGCTTCTGAAATAGCCGTCTTCTCTTGCCATTTAAGAGAAAATTTGTCAAGATAGTCTTTCATTTCATTATTTAATAAATGATATATTGTCCCAAAACGGATATTATTCTGCGCTATTAAAATCTTCACCAGTTCCTTTTTATAAAAGCCATCGGGACTACCCCCCTCGCGCTGTAGGTAATCTCTTATTTGCAGATTCTTAAATATCTCCCTATTGTTAACACCAAACTAACTTCAGGTCATCAAAAGTTACTAAGCCAGAAGGAGAAAAACAAGTACCTAATTTATCTATACCTGCTTGAACCCAGTTTTGTATATAGCCGTCCCTAAAGATTTCTGTCAAGTTGGGTTATTCTGAATCGGAGTATAGCAATTCAGTCTTCCTTAAACCCATCAATTTCCGAAGAGATGACCATACCTTATAGACTCCCAGGAGACACTTAAAACGTACTTTTTTATAGTAGCTCAGCTCCAATTGTCTCCAAAGGCAGCCCCATGCCTCCCTGCCAATTAAAAACTCAAATGTAGCAGGGATGGGTTTTGTGGGTTCATTCGTTGATGGCTCCCTAAGTAAGATACGACTATATTGCAGCGTGGTGGCTCAATAATACAATTTAAGATTTAGTAGAGCACAGCCTCCTCTTTCTCTTGGAAGTGAGAGATATTGCAACGCCCTTCTATGTTTGACATAAGCCCATGTTATATGTTATGTTATAGGGGATTTGTAGAGCGCATGGCTGCCCAAAGGCTTCCCAGCGCTCGGCATAAAACGCGGTAGAGGCCGGAGGAGCGAAGATTAGCCGAACTCGTGGAACAACCAAGTCTTCAGTTTTTTCCTGAAGTTCGCTTCTTTAGCTATGAATCCGACTTCCAGAGGAAGTGAATTCCATAGCTTGGGAGCCAGGTGGGAAAAGGATCTTCCACCGCATCTGGCCCTTTTTATTCTGGTAGTTTTTAACAGGCGCTCAGTGCCAGACCTCAGGCATCTGTTGGGGAGGTGTAAGCCCACCAGATTTCTGACCTTGCTAGGTCCCTTATTATTTATGGCTCTGTGTGTTAGGCAGAGTGCTTTGAATTTGACTCTCGCCTCAATCTGGAGCCAATGTAAATTTCTACGATACCTTCTCAATGGTTCCTGAATTGGGGTCTGACACAGAATTCTGAAAGCAGCGTTCTGGACGACCTGTAACTTCTTGATGACATATTTAGGTGCTCCCAGAAAGAGTGAGTTGCCATAATCCAAACGTGATGGGACTAGAGCATGTATAACCGTTTTTCGTAGCTGATGGGGAATCAGCTCAAGGATCTTGCGGAGCATTCTGAGCAACCCGAAGGAAGTACCTGCCACTTTATTTGCTTGGGTCTCCATGGTTAGCTCCTTATCCATCCAGAAGTCGAGATGTTTTATAGCAGTACTCGGGACTGGAGCAATCCCTAAGCAGCTTGGCCAACTGGATAGTGGCCTGGGGACTCCAGAATTTCTGAGGACCATCAGTTCAGTTTTGTCCCCGTTCAGTTTCAGTCAGCTCCCTGTCATCCATTTCACCATGTTTTCAAGACAAGGCGCCAACTGACCCGATTCACCATCGATCCTAGCATCAAATGAAACAACCTACTGGGTGTCGTCAGCGTATGAAATCATAGAAATGCCATAAATACCTTGTAAAGAGAACGTCAAATGCTTTTAACCATTCATTCAAGAATTCCAGGGGAATAGATCTAAAAAAATATAAGATTTTAGGGAAGAAAATCATCTTATCACATTGCATCTTCCAATCATTGTAAGATGCAAATTATTCAATCTAAAAAGCTCTTTTTTAGTCTTCCCTATCAGAGGCTCTAAATTTTCCTTTACAATTTCCTCCACTTCGGATGATATTCAGACACCCAGATATACCGCATTTTTGACCACTCGTTTGTCTACCATCAAGATCTTATCATTCTTAACAATTGGAGTCTTATCTTATCTTTGCTCAACAACACTGGCCCTGATCAGGCCAAGTGCCTTGAAAAAGTTTCAGCATGGATGGAGGGTTCGTTTCTGAAACTTAACGGGTCCAAAACAGAGCTGATGTTTTTAGGTAAACCACACCCGCCCAATGCAAGTCTACTGTGGCCTAGTTGCTTTGGCTCTCCCCCTTCCCCCAAAGAACAGATCAAGAGTTTGGGGGTTTGGCTGGATCGTAATCTGGATTTTGGGGAGCAAGCACAGAAGGTGGCAGGCAGTTGCTTTGGGTTGCTGAGGATGACACTGAAAATTATTCCCCTGCTTTCTTTCTCTGCCAGGAAAGCGGTGGTTCAGGCCCCATACTTTCCAGGCTCGACTATGCCAATGCCCTTTATTTAGGAGCACCCAGCACGACTTTTAGGAAACTGCAAACTGTACAGAACTGTGCAGCTCGCCAGCTACTGAACATCCCCAACCGACAGTCAGCATGGACTGCTCTGGCCACTCTACACTGGCTGCCTATTCAGCAGAGAGTGCAGTTCAAGGCGCTTTGCATTGCACATAAGGCAATGCTAGGTAATGGTCCACCTATTGTTTGCTCCATTATCTCCCCTTAGCACCCTAAAAGAGCCTTGCGGTCAGGCAATAAACAGATGGCGATTGTTCCAAAAATAAGGAAAGCACGTGCAGGGGGTCGCCTCTTTTCGTATAATGCAGCAAGGTTGTGGAATTCTCTCCCCCTTGACATTCGATGTGAGACCAATCATTTGGTCTTCCGGAAGCGCATAAAAACGTTTCTGTTCCCATAAACCTGCACCTAGTTCACGAGAGGTGGCCTCTAGCGCTGGGATGCCTTCGGGTAACCATGCGCTCTATAAATATTTTACAATTACAATCTTTATTCAAAGAGTAGCCGGAAAGCTTCCCAAAAAGTAGGTCTTCCTCCTAGATTATTTTGAGTGCAATTTTCGGTTTGGGAGGTCACTAATGCTATATCATCCGCATATGCTAAAATTTTACTGTCATACCCTTGCACTGTTATTGGTGAAATTGCAGTATTTCGCTCGACTTTTCATATAAACGGATCAATATACAGTGCAAACAAAAGTGGGGAGCAAAGACATCCCTGTTGAGTTCCCCAGGCGATCACCACAGGCCCTGTCATGTCCCCGGAAATACAAAGATTAGCTACTTATTTATTTATTTTGAAGGTTTTATATAGCGCGGACAAGACCCTTGCGGGTATCAGAGCGCTTTACAAGGTCAATATCGAGGATACATAAGCATGTAGTACATAACATATAGTTCCATACAAATCAAGAGTAATAATCACGATAAACCTAGCTCAAGTGAATTTAGCCATGAGAAGGGATTTAACTTCATTTTTGAAAGATGCAGTAGAGGGATTCAGTCTAGTTTCTGGGGGCAAAGCGTTCCAGATCCTGGGCGCCATCCCTGAGAAAGCTCGATTGTATGTTTTCTTCTTGTTGAATCTTTGTGGTTTCAGTAAAAGGTTATTGGCACTTCTGGATGCTCTGTTGCCACATGAAGACACCAGTTTTTGTGCCAGGTAGGTGGGAGTGTTGTGATGAATGGCTTTATGCGTCATGCATGCGATTTTTAGTTGAATTCTGGCTTCGAAAGGTAGCCAGTTGAGGGATCTTAGGTCCGGGGATATGTGAGCATTTCTTTTGGAGCCAGTAATGAGTCTAGCTGATGCGTTGATTGACGCTCTTAAAGGGGCCAATGAGGATCTTGGAAGGCCGCAGAGAGAGACACTCCCATATTCCACTCTCAGGATAACTAGAGCTTGTACTGCCAGTTCGAAGTCCTTTTCAGGCAGGAAAGGTTTTAATTTTCTCAATGTGTTCAACTGAAAGTTTGCTCCGTTTGTTGCGGAGCTGATGTGTTTCTGCATGTGAAGATTTCTGTCCAGAGTTACTCCCAGTGATTTCGCTGATTCGACGATAAGAGGTTGGCAGTTGAGTGCCGTTAGGTGTTTGATCCAATGTTGAGTTATGGGTACTTGGGAGGGAGGAGCGATTAGGAGGAATTCGGTTTTAAGGGTATTCAGTTTTAGATGGTGTTTGGCCAGACAGGTCTGAGTTTTTCCTGGAGTTGTGTTGAGTGATTTGATGTCTTCTAGTGAGTGGATCTTTAAGTAAAGTTGTGTATCGTCTGCGTACATATGAAACTGTACGTTGGAGGAGTTGAGAATTTCGGTGAGTGGTTCCATGAATAAATTGAAGAGTGTCGGAGAGAGGGATGATCCTTGTGGGACTCCTAAGGTGACTGGGACGGGTTCAGACAGGGAATGATTAACCTTGAATCGTTGAGATCTGTTTTGGAGGAACGAGGTGAACCAATTTAGCACAGTTCCGGATAGTCCCATTCTGTGTTTCAGAAGGTCTAGCAGGTTGTCGTGTTTGACGGTGTCAAATGCCGAGGAAAGGTCGAGCAAGATAAGTAAGCAGGCTTTGTTTTGGTCTAGGATTTGTAGTGCAACGTCTATTATGTGGGTCATATCTGATTCAGTACTGTGTCCTGCACGGAAACCGGATTGGTATTCGTTGAGCAGATTGAAATGGTCAATGTGTTTACCAAGCTGAAGATGTACATGTTTTTGAAGGAGTTTGGCCAGGTTAGGGATGTTGGATATTGGTCGGTAATTATTTAGGTCCGCGGGGTCAACCGTTGGTTTCTTTAGGATGGGGGATACCTGCCCGGATTTGAGGATTTCAGGGATGGTTCCTTGAAGGAGAGAGGTATTTATGATCTTGGTCCAAAGAGGCAGTATCAGTGGGATGAAGTCTTTTATGCAGTTTGCGGGAAGAGGGTCAGTGAAGTGGTTGGCGGGATTCAAGGCAGTGAGTATTTTGAATATAGCTTCTTCGCTATAAGTATTGAAGGAGGACCAAGATGCATTAATTTTTAGGTCAAGCTTTGGTGAGGTCCAGTGTGGGACCCCTGGCAGGGATGATGAAGAGTTAATGTGTGTGTCATTGTGTATAGATAAGTCGTTGAGTAGGTCCTTCTTTATGTTTTCGGTCTTCAGAGTGAAGAAGGAGGCAAACGCTTCGCAGTTGGGGAGATGCGCCTGTATTAGCTTGGGGGGGTGAGGTGCATCCTTAGATTGTGTTTTGATTAGCTCGAAAAGTTTTTGGGGACGATTCTTGGCCTGGTCTAATTGATAACTGAAAAAGTCTGCTTTATATCATCTAATCTTTCTGTAGTAGGCGTTTCTTTTCATTCTTAGCAGCTTGAGGAGGTTGGCGGATGGTGTAGCTCTCCATCTACGTTCAATTAGTCTTAAGGATCGTCTGTCCTCATTGAGTCTTCCATCGTACCAGGGTTTTGAGTCTTTGATAGAGACTCTCTTCAGTTGTAGGGGGCGACCTCGTCTAATACCATGTTCATGGAGTTGAAGTAGTGGTTGGTGAGATCTTGAACATCAGAATGCCCTACTGGGGGAAGAAGGATGTTGGAGCTAGAGGTTGTGATTCGGTTAGTATCGATATTTTTCAAATCCCTCTTCCATATTTTAGATCGTGTAGGTTGCACAGAATTAAGCTTCACTGATTCGTTGATGAAGAAGGTGATGATATGATGGTCTGACCAATCACATGGACGGATCGTATTGAGATGAATGGAATCTGCCTTAGAAATGACTAGGTCAAGGATTGATCCTTTATCATGTGTGGAGCTGTTACAAAATTGGGTGAGGTCGAGGTCCGTGAGGAAGGTTTTGAGACTATTGACCGCTGTATCATTAGGGTCATTCCAATGGAGATTGAGGTCTCCGAGGAATATGTGGGTATTTTGTTGTCCGGCATTAGTTGAAACAATGTCCATAAGATGTTCGATGAAGGTGAGGTTATCACCAGGTGGATGATAAAGAATGTGCTGAGAGCATACTGGTTTGCTAGTGATGTCTAGGCATAGGTATTCGCAAGAGGGGAATACTGGGGAGTGTGATCGGTTCACTGAGAGATTGTTCCGGTGTATGCAGGCAATACCACCCCCTGTCTTAGCAATTCTGTCTAGTCTGATGATATCATGGTTTGGGGGTACCAGTATGTCAAGGATGGGCATAGAAGATTCCTTTAACCAAGTTTCGGTCAGAATTAGTATATCCGGTTCTTGCGTAAGTATAAGGTCAGCTAAAGCCGCTGCATGTCTTGAGGCAGATCTACAATTTAGCAGTATACATTTGAGACGGGGCTTGATGAGGGTTGAGTTGGGTTCCTGTACAAGGGGAACTTGTCTAAGGTTGTTTTCGACTATATCTCTGGAAATATGTTTTGTGAGTCTGTGAGCATTGGAAGGAATAGTTTGGATTAGGGAATGTTTGTGGAAGTTGTCTGGAATCACTAAGTTGAGGTTGGGTTGTGGGTGCTCATATGAGCGTAATAGGGAGAGTAAGCCGTTATCCGATAGCGGATTGGTCCTTCGGATTGGGCGGGTTGCAGTATTGTGGTGAGGAACTGATCTCCATCTAGGGGGCTGTTGTTTCAGGGAGAATTTGGAATGGTTAGTGTGGAAATGTGTCCTAGCTACAGGTTTGTAATACAAGGCTTTAATTCCCTGTATAAACACTGATCTTCCTTACTTTCATTTCAAAGAGCTCCTTTAGAATATGCAAGCTAAAGCATAACATATCCACATGCAAAATTCAGCTCTAAAGATATTGCATTCAGTAAGTAGGACTTTCAATAGCACTATCACTTCTGGCCAGACAATGGGCAACTGCTCAACTTTAATTTAAAAATTAAACATCAAAGTCTAAGGGCTCAACCAACTCAATTTAGAGAATGCTTGTATTAAAAAACATATCTAACAATCTCATCACTGACAAATACATTTAATCCACAATAGCCAACTACAGGGAAAGGGAAAGGCCAACACCTTGTAGAAGAGTGCTTACGTTACAGAAGTGCTACGAGCTCCTGCTAAGTGTACAAGTGCACTATACAAATGTGCGTAATGTAATCAAATGTACCTTTTCTTTGTGCATTCCTGTATTGCAGCTGGTAAGGCGACATCATCAGCACATGACGACCAGTTACTATATAAGCGGGATGTTTCTAGGGATGGTGAAGAACTTGAAATGCCACCTAGCAATGGGGAAAACAACTGTGCGTCCATCGTTTGTTCTTTATGGTTTACCTAAAGCAAAAAGAAATCAGCACCCATGTCATTTTAAAATATGCAGTCAGTTGAAAACACCAGAATATGCAAAGACGAAAACCTACATGACGTCTGCATTTCATGTACTCAGATATATCGTATTTGTCAAAAGACAAAGGGTCTTGGTGGCAGCTAGCTGTCTCGAAGGACCTCCGACCTCCAAGCTACCCAGGCGTGCAGCTACAGCGTATGTGCTGACGCTGCCACCACTCGCCCGGGGATAGCCTCACGCTGCTGCCCTACGGCTTTTCCTGAGCTCCAGGGCGGCCGAGACACAGCGCGGACTGATGTCCGGATTCAGGCAGGAGCCAAGAGTCAACGGATTCAAGGTAATCCGCGATATAAAACACATCAGAAATGCGATTCACCCCAGGAATTAGAAACAGCGATTTTGGGGTAAAATTACGTAAGCTTGAGCTCAGGAATAATTAATCAAATTTCATCGGCTGGGAGCGTCTGGAGCTTGCGACCTGCGCGCTACGCGGCCGCCATGTTCTCCCACAAAAAACCAAAAAACGCTGTTAATACTGAAGGACGACAGGACCTGAAAGGTAGGAGACCCATTGCAGAGGTCTTTCTTTGTGGGCCCGGAGACCGGATTAAAGAGGGACTCGCAGTGGAAGTTGAAAAGGAAGTGCAAACTAGACATACTGGGTTTACTGAGCAGAAAGAAGGGCAGACTCCCAATTGTGATTGTGACTTAGCCCCCCCTGGCTTTACAGTTAAATCCCCAGAAAATATCGAAAAGGGTTTCCCCAAGGAAATTGTGAGGCGAGAAATAAAAAGAAGGGCAGAAAACAAAAGAAAAAAGGAGACCATATAGAGCCCAAACTTAAAATGACACCATCTCTTCGCTCTTTTTTAAAGTACAACCATCAGTACTTGCTCTAAAACGACCATCACAAGTTGAACTAGAAGGTTCAAATTCAACTTGGGGGCCCATGGCTAATACTGTTATAGATACTATTCCGTAGTTATGGAGAGTGGTAATAAATTTAGACAGGATGATGCTGAAATAAGGGCTATGAACATGGCTCCCGACATCCCTGAAGTTCCTGGTGGAATAATGAATCAAATTGGCGATAACGCTAGGGACATTCAGGACAAAGGAGACAATGATTGTGGTGATTATAGTGGACATAGACCAGACACAAGCAGTATAAGACCAGATATAAATATAACAACTTCTAGCAGTGGGAATCCGGGGGGGGGCAGTCGGGTGCACCTTTGGTAAACCCACTAGAAATAATGATGGGAAACCTGATGGGGAACCTAACGGCAGAAATCAGAAATGGGTTCTCGACATCTGAGGCAAACCAGCGTGAAATTCGTGGGTTTTGTGAGACTCTGGAAAAGAAATTAGATATGTTATCTGGATAGGACAGAGATCTTAGAAGATTCAGTAGAGGAGCTAAAAATGGGCCTTGCTAGCAGTAGAATGGAACTCCAGGCACTGCGCAAAGAGGAGCAGAGCCTTCAGGAAAAAGTTGAGCAGCTGGAAAATAACTCTAGAAAAATAATTTGAGGATATTAAATGTACCAGAAGGAAAAGAAAGTGAGGACTTAAAATCATTTGTGGTAGCTCTCATAAAAGCTGCAGTCCAGGTGGAGGAAAGTGAAGTGGATATCGCTAGAGATATACAAAGAATACACAGGGATCCCTTCAGAAAAACCCCGGGAAGAACAAAACCAAGGAAGATTCTTATTAATTTCCACACCTATGCACTTAAAGAAAAAATATTGATAGCTGCACTAAAACTTAAAACCTTGAAGGGCTCTGACTTCTCTTTTGAAATAAGATCGGAATACAAGAGAAGCAGATGACCTACTAGAAAGTATTAAGGGGGGAGTGGCGGGGGCAGTTAGGTAAAATAGAATAAGTAGGTAGTCATTTTGGCGCCCACACTGAACATGTAATTTTTTTTTATTATTATTATTTATTTAATTTTTTATTTTTTTATTTTATGACTTAGTTATTTTAAATTTTTCACTTGTAAGACTGGGAGCTAATGGAGCATAGGACTAATTTTGGACTAACATCATGTCCAAGAAGAAGAAGCAGGGGTGGGTTCTCCAGGGTGAGTTGGGTGAGTTGGGTGGGGTTGGGTTGGAGGGTGTCACAGGGTGGGGAGCATTTGGGAAAAAACAAAAAATAAATCCTCAAACACCTTAATATTAGTATCAGTAACCAGAATAATAATATTAGAGATATGTCCATACAGATATTAACGTGGAATGTCAATGGATTACGGGTGAAGGGCCGAAGGGATAGGCTACTTCAATACTTAAGAGATTCTCCCGCACAAATTTTGGTCTTACAGGAGACACACTTGTTGAAAAAGGAATGTCTTGATATTTTTGGAAAACAAAGATGGGTACAACAAGTTTTCTGTACAGATCAGAGCGTGAATATCAGAGGGGTTGCAATAATAGTGAAAAAACAAACAAAAGTTTGGGTAACACGTACGAAAGCAGACAAAGGGGGAAGGTGGATCATAGCAGATGTTAAAATAGATGATAGGCCATTAACGTTAGTAGGCTATTATGGCCCAAACTGTGATGATTGTGAACCATTAATAAACTTATTTGCCAATCTCTTAGATTTCACCGGCCCAATAATTATGGGGGGATTTTAACGTTGTTCTAGATTTAAAATTAGATAAATCAAGTAAAACTAGAACTATACCGACCCCCAATTCACGTACACTATTAAAAAATATGATGACCCAACACACATTGTGTGACCTCTGGAGAGAAAGGGTAGGAACTCTACAGGGAATATCTTTTCACAATAAAAAATATGGTAGTAGGTCTAGAATTGATTATTTCCTAGTAGATTGGGGCCTTAGAGAAGACATTTTGGACATTGAATATAAGGCGGCCCACTTATCAGACCATTCAGCAGTTTTTTAATACTTAAAAACAGTATTAGGTGTGAAGAGAATAGGTGGACTCTGGATCGGACCATATTAGCAGATAGTGAAGTAATGGAAATTCTTAAAGCAGAGGTCAGAGAGTTTATTGAGATTAATACTGGTTCAACATCAAATGGAATAGTGTGGGATAGTCTAAAGGCTTTTATAAGAGGTAAAATCACTAGTGTAACATGTTACAGAAACAAGACATATAGAAGAGATATTTCACGACTAGAGGAGGAGATGAAGAAAATAGATCTAGAAATAAAGAGATCAGACTTAGAGGAGAATATAAAAGAACTTGAAAAGCAGCGGCTACTTATGAAGAATCAACTATACGAGATCCTCCAAATAAGAATAAGAAAGAGGTGGGAAGCTAGCAACCTAGCACATTTCGAGTATGGAGAGGAGCGGGTAAACTTCTTGCTTGGAAAGTTAAGACAGAACGGAACAAAAACAGGATTAAGGAGATCAAAGAAGAACGGTCTGGAGATATCCTGAGTACTGAGACTGAGATTAAAGAGGCCTTTAAAAACTTCTTTAGTGATCTATATATGGAAGCAAAGGAGGATATAGTAGGTACCGAGGTAGAGGACTGGCTTGCTGAATCCATTCGACCTATAGATACTAGTCAACAAAAAATTTTAAATCAAGAGATCACCAAGGAAGAAGTAGTTAAAGTAATTCAAACTAGCAAAGGGGGTAGAGCGGCAGGGCCAGATGGCATCCCAACAGAGTTGTATAAAATTTTAGTGGAGGAGATATCCCCTTTCTTGACATCAGTGATAAGAGAGATATTAGGTCAGGGAATACAACTACCAAAATCGTGGAATGAGGCTACGATTACCCTTATCTTGAAACCGGGTAAAGATCCAGCATCCTGTGAGTCGTATAGACCAATATCCCTTTTAAACTCAGATTATAAATTTTTTACAAAAATTTTATCTGGTAGGTTAGCTAAAATTGCGGGTGAGATAATACATGAAGATCAGAGGTTTTGTAAAAGGGAGATACCTACATGAGCTTATTTATGAGCTTATTGGAGCTATCGATTTCGCAACAACTTTTAACACTCCGTTAGCTATAACAACACTGGATGCCTCTAAGGCATTTGACAAGGTGAGATGGGCCTATCTATTCTCAGTATTAAAGAAATATAATTTGGGAGATAATTTCTGTCAAGCAATAAAGCTAATATACAAAGAACCAGTAGCAAGAGTACTTGTAAATGGTAAATTATCCTCACCTTTTAAAATCCTTAGAGGCACTAGACAGGGCTGCCCCTCTCCCCACTTTTGTTTAATTTGTACATGGAGCCCCTGGCTTTTAGAATTAGACACTCAACCGACATTCCATCTTTTTGTCAGGGTAATTGGGTTAAGAAAGTTGCACTATATGCAGACGACCTTATGGTATATTCTCCCAATTTAGATGCTGTATTACCTATAATTTTACGTATAGCAACAGAATTTGGAGAGGTGTCGGGGTACTCAGTAAATGAGCTCAAGACCGAAGCAATGATATGGAACCAAGTAAGTTGCAACCCATTAATTAAAAAGGAGATGCGATATCTTGGTTTAAGAATAGTTCAAGATATCAACGTGATTGCTGAAACAAACTTAAGAAGGGTGTTTAGAGAGATAGTCCAACTAATGAAAAGCTGGGTACACCTCCCGTTAACTATTTTAGGGAGAGTCAACTTGGTCAAGATGAGCATCCTGCCAAAGATTACCTTCATATTCAATTCATTACCATTACATTTCGACAAAGCCACTATACACAGTATACAGCAAGCAATAAATTCTTTTATTTGGGCTAATAAAGGGATTAGGATCTCTTGGAAGAAGCTACGAAGAAGAAGGGAGGTCTATCTTTGCCAGACATACAATATTATGCGTGGGCTTTCCAATTAAAAAATTCCAGAATGCTTATAAAAGATTCCCGATGGATCCAGAACAGGTTTAATGTTCTCAGCCATGCTAAAAGAGCATAAAATAAAGCTTGATGGCTTCCTTTTCAAATTTGGTGATCCCAAATGTTTAAAAAAAGTTAAACTGAAGGTGCTGCACTCAATGGCAACAATGTGGTACCACATCCGACGCCTTTTGAAATTAGATTATTACTCTCACTTTGCCCCGATGTGGGATTCCCCAGGAACCCCAGAGTGTCTCAACGACAAGTTGGCGTTACCAATCAGAGATGCAGACCTAAAGGTCTGGGGGGATCTGACTAGAGAAGGAAATCTGCTATCCTGGTATGATTTAAACGGACTGATGAAGGGTACACTCTCAAAGTTTAAATATCTACAACTAAAAAGTTGGGCGCAAAGTAGAGAATCGACATTGGGTACTGGTAATATTCTAGAAGATCAATTGGTGACTAAACCATCAGGAAGCAAAGAAGTAGCACTCTGGTATTGGCATCTTCAGGACATCATGGATGGAGAATTCACTCTGGCGGAGGAGTTGTGGGGAAATCACTTGCCGCGGGAGCAGTTGCAGAATATTTGGCAAGTATCCATGCGCACTCTTTACACCATAGTTAAACCTGCTTTTTTAAGAAGAAACCATCTGTTTTCACTTCATAGGGTATATATATCACCCGAGAAATTATCTAAGATGGGGAAAGGAAGCCGAATCAGCTGTGCTAAATGTGGGTTGGAAAAGGCTATAGACATCCATATGTTCTTCCAATACCCAGCAATCAGCGAGTTCTGGAAAAAAGTACAAACAACCATGACAGGTATTTTGGGCCGGCAAATAAAGGTAAGCCTTTCTCTGGTTATCTTTGGGGTGGTCAACGAACTTGTTGGTAACTTTAGAGATCTGTTGTTTTATGCAATGTTACTGGCCAGAAGAGAAGTTTGTCGTAAATGGGTGAGCAATATACCTCCACAGCACTCAGAATGGCTGGAATCCCTTATATATATATATGTCGAAGATGGATCTTTCGGGGAAAAAGTCTAAAAAGAAAGCTTTCTGGAAATTATTAATTGCTTGGCTGGAGAGCCCAGAAGGGGTACAAAAAAATTGAGTAACATTGCTGATATAAGTACAAATTTACGTCCAATGATTACACCGGCTAACACTCCTGGACTGCTTCAGGGCCCTCACGAATTTTGGAAAATCAAGCAGTATTGGTGTTATACCGCGTAAGAGACAGCCACAGAAAGGTTGGTGTCTATTGGAGTATGCCCGGTAGCGGTTGGTATCCCTCTGGACAATGGGCAGAAACAAAAATGGACATCTTTTTCTTTTTTCTGAGGTGAATGAGGACTAAAAAAAAAAGAAAAAAAAAAAAAAGACAAAGGGTTTTCTAGGGCGCTGAAAAAAATACAAAATTATCAATGCTTTAAAATTGTTTGCACAGTTTGTTTCATTGTATTTGGGTGAACCAACGTCAAAGTATTGGAGACTTTCGCACTGGCAGTTTTTTCACTGCAGTAATGACTGCCATTTATGCAAAAGGCTAGCCTCTCCTCTTGAGGAGACTGAGTACATACTATGTTGTACAAACATCTGGTTCCATCCCTTAGTGTTTTCATCATAAGGACAGGGCAAGTCAAGAGCTGATGAACATTAGTGTAGCTTTCTACGAGAGCAGAAGATGGCCTGAGTGCTGTTAATCAGCAAACACACATTTAGTTGGGCAGAATCGAAGGCACCTTAAGCAGTTATTGTTTTTTTATTTTTATTATCAACCACAATGATCACTACTTACAATTACTGGTTCGTTTAGTCTTTTTAATAACAGAAAATCAAATAAATGTGTATGGGCACAATACTGAGGAATTCGGTAATGCGGGGGAGGGGAGCAAATTATGAAAAAATCTGGTATCAAACAAGGTTGCCTCCTGCTATATTTGCAACAAATCGGCCTTGTTGGCACTACAGAAAATCTAACATTTTGATAAGTGCTTTAGAAGGATTCTGTCACAGTCTGTCAAGGTTAGCACACAGTGCCCTATGTACTTCGTGTTATCCTATGACATCCGATTTTAACTTCCAACATTCCAAATGACTATGCACTGTAACTTTGCCTGTATCTTGTTGGTGCTTCTGAATTGCTACTAAGTTTACCCTCTCGGTTCTGAGGGCATGTAATTTCTTTCTAGGTCTGGAATTTGACAGCACGGTGGTCTACTGACCTAATGTTAACATTACAGAGAGGTGGTTTTGAAGCTGCCCCTTACAGACATTGTCTTTCTTTGATCAGCTTTTTTCAGCCCTCTGCTTGAGACTGTTAATCAAGTTTTGGCGCAGCCCAATAAAGTTTTCATTTCTTACCTAATGCTAATAACTGTATGAGAGTAATCGTATGCCACTACAAAAGTGCTTGCATAAAACTTCAAATGGGACTACTTCTCAACTATAATTACCCTCTCTGTTGGGTCGTGCTGCCTATGGATATAGGCAGCACGACCCGACAGAGAGGTGGCTTTCTTTAATTTTCTAATGCTACAAACGTTAGCATACTTAAAGCACGTCTGTAGGCTGTGCCAATTCTTGCTTTATCATTGCTTCTTACATGATAGTTTTTGGTCTAGTATTTACATGTATGGTAACCTTCCCTCTTCCCTGTTGAAACAGTCTAGGTCTGCCTCAGTCTCTATAGTTGTATTCTGGGCTGCTCTCTTATCAGATGACACAAATGTTCTACTCTCTTTACTGAGGACTGCATATTTGTCTTTCCTGCCGGTGTTAATATGAATTGTTTTAAATGAAAAACAAGCACTGGCAAAGGCAATAGTTCAGGCGGTTAAAAGTGTTTGATAATATTTTGGCAGCTTTATGTATCATTTCCCTCAGATGCCCTAGAAATGTAATTTCATAACAAAGCAACATCTGGAACTACATACAACAGTATGGAATAAAGAAGGGCCAATTTGCTAAACACACTGTATTGGCAGAGTTAAGTTGTACTTTAAAAGGAAGAGAGTTTTGAAAAGGAATCAGGAGGGAAGTCAGAAGATTAAGTTTTAATTGGTCAAATTAAAAGGCACACAGCAAAGTATTTGATAATAGACTAATTCTTTCATTCCATCTTTAGGAAAGCCTATGTGCATGCAGTCTTTACTTTGAGAGAAAAAAATGCAGTAACTTCAACAACATAATATAGCAAGAAAGCAAAACAAATTAACACACAACAGTGATTTGTCAATCCAGGTGGTGTACTGGCGCCAGGACTCTGCACCTGGACACAGATGGGACGATACACCAGTGTCCAGGTGCAGTAGCCAGCGGAATCTGAATCCATTAAGTTTCCACTCTATTGTCTCACTGGTTACATCTTAGAAAGAGGTCGTATTTATTTATGTATTTTTATATAGCGCATACTTTCCCCAGAGGAGTCAGAGTGCTTTACAACAGAGGGGAGTAAATTACATAAGGGAAAAAAAAAAAAAGAGTAACATGGTAGTGGGTACACTACTTATATGTACAACAGTTACTTGTGGCGTGATTTACAGATTAACAAGTTACATATTCAGGATGTTCGTGGAGCGGTGCACCACCAGGCCGCCTTTCCTGATAACAAAAGACTGACCAGTTCCTTTATACGAAGAATTTCTTTATTTCAATGGTATCAAAAAAAGGTAGGCTCCAGCCAACGCGTTTCGTTCAATAGGGATTGAACTTCATCAGGGCGGGCTCTTAGAGTAATGACACACCGCAGGAGACAGATATATTGAGTCGAATCGTGGGTGAAAGTAGATAGGACGCATCGCCTAGAACTATCTCGGCCTCCCTGATAAGGGCCTGATATATGTACCTTAATCGAGGGTATACAGCATCAAGGACATGGATCCATGGTAAGAGACACTTTTACATTTTTATATAGCGCATACTTTTCCCAGAGGTCACAATGTGATCCTGTGCACACGCTATGTGTTTAGTACGTTATGGCGTAGTTCCACCAACTTAGTTACATATTATACATGTAGAAAAGTATTTTGTTCTTGCAATCACGACAAATTTGTAAAGTATTCTTTCTTTCTTTATTCCGTAAGATAGCCCAGCCAACACGTGTTTCGTCATGGGAGATTTCCCAACTGACTTCTTCAGGGCTACAAGATAAAAATATATATGTACATTTGGGATCAGTCGATCCACCACTCCATTACGAATAAGCATAAGTTGTGCAAAAACTGTTCACCCGGTGACTTATTCATATATATATTTGCCTCGTATACAATCACATTAGTGAGTTACTAATGCGGGTCATAGAATTGTGAATAATCACAAGCTTATACCACTTATTCCCAGTCAACGCAATCTAGATATTATATAGTGTATCACAACAACAGTGTGTTTGTGAATCTTATAGGGTTATCGTATAATAAAATATCTCCCCTACGTTCATGAATTTATTTGCCAGTGTTCGGTGATAAAACGGGGAACTATATAGAATTGGTGGGACTTGTGAACTCGAAGATATAGGACCTAAAATGCCCTATCTTCAATTTATATTAGCCGAGGTGAGACATTCATGTATATATTGTATTTAATGTTTATTGCACCACTAAAAGTGATCTGACTTAAGGAATAATCCCCTACCTGTAGAGCAGGTAGATGTAATATATCCAGTTCTGAAAAGATACGAAATCAAGAGCAAACACTCCTGTTAGTATTGCATTGTCCCAATTAAAGGTCGAGACTAAGTAAACTATTATAATGAGAGGGCGGTGAAGCTTACTCACCTCCCCGCCGGTTTTACTTCCGTCCCGGCTGTAATAGGCTTGACCCCCGGATCCAAGGTTTCGGTGTAAGTGGGTTGCTTCGTTCCTAGATTAGTAGATCAGGTGGTATGAGAGGCATACCAAACTATTAGCAAAAGTTGCCCCGTCCCCGTTCCAGGCACACTCTCTTACCTTATTGTTCCATGGTAAAAGTCCTCATATTATAGCTGGTGAGGTCCTAGCAGGTGAGTGCCCCAATGGTGTAAGGGGGGGGTAATCTGAAAATAACGTGAGTGCATTAGTCTACTTACACAAGGCTATGTGTTTCTGCTAATAGAGACCCTCCCGCGTAAGAGATTCTTACCTAGAAGCGAGTACGCTTCACGTTGCTGTCTTCTCCGTGTGTAATCAAATGGACCGGAAGTGACGAGTCTCTAAGCTGGGTTCCTTAAGTATACTGACCCGAGAGTGAAAAAACAACTAGAGCGCGTACTTCTTTGCGTGTGCGTCACCATAGAAACCCCGGAACTAGATTCTGGTATGCTAGTTTGCAGACCTGACTCGAAAGTTCGAGCCCATTCCACTTGATGTGATATTCTACCCTGTATTCGAACCAAGTATTCAGCCTAACGTAGTTGCAGCAAATAGCGTTACTCTGGTTATTACTAAGTAAAGTGAAGCCGGATGTATGGGTCGTGTACTTATCAGTTTCTTCTATATCCATGAATGTCATCTCAGAATGGGGAAATACGTGTGTAGATACAAACCAGTATTTGAGTAGAGAGGTACTAGGGAAATAAAATACGTATATTGATCACGACCTAGTGGTCCAAAGCATAAATGCTATCCAATATATACCAATGTTATTACACATATCTGTGTGTTCCATCCGTATTTGTAAACATATATTTCATAGCTGAATTCCGTACCTTTGTGTTATACATATTGCTTGTTTTTACATTGCAAGTTCCATCTGTTACATACCAACATGTGAGCGATCAATAGCCCAAAATGCTCTATTACATGTTTAGCGTTAAAAACAACATATAAAGGGGATTACAGTAATATTGAAGTACGCTAAGAGATGCACACATCTTGATAGCAGTCCGTTATGGCATCTATGTTGGGTCAGTTGCCCAAAATACTGCATTTCGTGATCAGCGTTTAAACCGTCTTCCACTGCCTAATGCGCATAATCCAAGTTGCCTCGGAGCGACGCAACATTAACTCCCTGTTTCCCCTCTATTGGTAGGAGGGACATGATCAATTCCAAAAAGGAAAACTGTTTGTATGTTCCTGTGCGCCACATATATTGGCATGTATAGCCACTGGGTATCTCTCATCTCCTTGTTTTAGTGCTCTGGCATGTTCACTAATCCTCTCTTTGAGTGTCCTAATTGTACTTCCCACATAAATACGATTACATTTGCAGACAATTATATACACCACAAATTTAGTTGTGCAATTGATGCTATGTCTTATCGTGTAAGTGCGTCCATCATGTCCTCTGAATTCTTTTTTCTTATCCTCGGCCCATTTACAGACCCCACAGCATCCACATTTGTGGAAGCCTACTGAGAAGTCTGTCAGCCAATTAGACTTAATCCTACTCCTTGGGGAACTGGGACTTAAGATGTTTCTGAGCGTCTTGTTCCTTCTGTAAGTAGTCAAAGGGCGTCCGGTAACAAAATCATCTAATGTCCTGTCTGCTCTAAGGATTCCCCAATGATTACTCATTATTTTCAACAGTGATTTTGATGTCTCATTATAATTCGTTATCAGTCTAACCGGTTGTTTTATATTTGTAGGCTTGTTTTTGTCTTTCAGTGTATCTCTTCCGGTGTGTTCATAATTCTATGTTCAGCTTTCCTAAGGGTCAGTTCGTTGTAACCCCTCTTCTTGAATCTACCCTTCATTTCTTTGAGACATGACACAAATTCTCCTTCCTCGCTGCAGTTCCTCCTAGCTCTTGTGAATTCCCCAAGGTATGGCTCGGACCTGGTGTGAAGGGTGCGCATCTCCGCATGTAAGAGTGAGTTGCAGGCCGTAGGCTTACGATACAGTCTGCTCTGTAAGGTGTTATTACTGACATAACTCAACGTCTAGAAATTCTATTCGTGTTTTACTGTATTTGGAGGTGAATTTGATGCCCATACAGTTAGAGTTAAGGTGTTGGCAAAACTCTTTCAGCTTCAATTCTGTGCCTGACCATAGTAAAAGGCAGTCATCGATGTATCTGCCCCAGTAAATAATATGTCCATTCCATTCACTGCCCTTTTCACTCCATATCCATGCAGATACATCGATGACTGCCTTTTACTATGGTCAGGCACAGAATTGAAGCTGAAAGAGTTTTGCCAACACCTTAACTCTAACTGTATGGGCATCAAATTCACCTCCAAATACAGTAAAACACGAATAGAATTTCTAGACGTTGAGTTATGTCAGTAATAACACCTTACAGAGCAGACTGTATCGTAAGCCTACGGCCTGCAACTCACTCTTACATGCGGAGAGTGCGCACCCTTCACACCAGGTCCGAGCCATACCTTTTGGGGAATTCACAAGAGCTAGGAGGAACTGCAGCGAGGAAGGAGAATTTGTGTCATGTCTCAAAGAAATGAAGGGTAGATTCAAGAAGAGGGGTTACAACGAACTGACCCTTAGGAAAGCTGAACATAGAATTATGAACACACCGAGAAGAGATACACTGAAAGACAAAAACAAGCCTACAAATATAAAACAACCGGTTAGACTGATAACGAATTTTAATGAGACATCAAAATCACTGTTGAAAATAATGAGTAAACATTGGGGAATCCTTAGAGCAGACAGGACATTAGATGATTTTGTTACCGGACGCCCTTTGACTACTTACAGAAGGAACAAGACGCTCAGAAACATCTTAAGTCCCAGTTCCCCAGGGAGTAGGATTAAGTCTAATTGGCTGACAGACTTCTCAGTAGGCTTCCACAAATGTGGATGCTGTGGGGTCTGTAAATGGGCCGAGGATAAGAAAAAAGAATTCAGAGGACATGATGGACGCACTTACACGATAAGACATAGCATCAATTACACAACTACATTTGTGGTGTATATAATTGTCTGCAAATGTAATCGTATTTATGTGGGAAGTACAATTAGGACACTCAAAGAGAGGATTAGTGAACATGCCAGAGCACTAAAACAAGGAGATGAGAGATACCCAGTGGCTATACATGCCAATATATGTGGCGCACAGGGAACATACAAACAGTTTTCCTTTTTTGGAATTGATCATGTCCCTCCTACCAATAGAGGGGGAAACAGGGAGTTAATGTTGCGTCGCTCCGAGGCAACTTGGATTATGCGCATTAGGGCAGTGGAAGACGGTTTAAACACTGATCACGAAATGCAGTATTTTTGGGCAACTGACCCAACATAGATGCCATAACGGACTGCTATCAAGATATGTGTGCATCTCTTAGCGTACTTCAATATTACTGTAATCCCCTTTATATGTTGTTTTTAACGCTAAACATGTAATAGAGCATTTTGGGCTATTGATCGCTCACATGTTGGTATGTAACAGATGGAACTTGCAATGTAAAAACAAGCAATATGTATAACACAAAGGTACGGAATTCAGCTATGAAATATATGTTTACAAATACGGATGGAACACACAGATATGTGTAATAACATTGGTATATATTGGATAGCATTTATGCTTTGGACCACTAGGTCGTGATCAATATACGTATTTTATTTCCCCTAGTACCTCTCTACTCAAATACTGGTTTGTATCTACACACGTATTTCCCCATTCTGAGATGACATTCATGGATATAGAAGAAACTGATAAGTACACGACCTATACATCCGGCTTCACTTTACTTAGTAATAACCAGAGTAACGCTATTTGCTGCAACTACGTTAGGCTGAATACTTCGGTTCGAATACAGGGTAGAATATCACATCAAGTGGAATGGGCTCGAACTTTCGAGTCAGGTCTGCAAACTAGCATACCAGAATCTAGTTCCGGGGTTTCTATGGTGACGCACACGCAAAGAAGTACGCGCTCTAGTTGTTTTTTTCACTCTCGGGTCAGTATACTTAAGGAACCCAGCTTAGAGACTCGTCACTTCCGGTCCATTTGATTACACACGGAGAAGACAGCAACGTGAAGCGTACTCGCTTCTAGGTAAGAATCTCTTACGCGGGAGGGTCTCTATTAGCAGAAACACATAGCCTTGTGTAAGTAGACTAATGCATTCACGTTATTTTCAGATTACCCCCCCCCCTTACACCATTGGGGCACTCACCTGCTAGGACCTCACCAGCTATAATATGAGGACTTTTGCCATGGAACAATAAGGTAAGAGAGCGTGCCTGGAACGGGGACGGGGCAACTTTTGCTAATAGTTTGGTATGCCTCTCATACCACCTGATCTACTAATCTAGGAACGAAGCAACCCACTTACACCGAAACCTTGGATCCGGGGGTCAAACCTATTACAGCCGGGACGGAAGTAAACCGGCGGGGAGGTGAGTAAGCTTCACCGCCTCTCATTATAATAGTTTACTTAGTCTCGACCTTTAATTGGGACAACGCAATACTAACAGGAGTGTTCGCTCTTGATTTCGTATCTTTTCAGAACTGGATATATTACATCTACCTGCTCTACAGGTAGGGGATTATTCCTTAAGTCAGATCACTTTTAGTGGTACAATAAACATTAAATACAATATATACATGAATGTCTCACCTCGGCTAATATAAATTGAAGATAGGGCATTTTAGGTCCTATATCTTCGAGTTCACAATTCCCGCCAATTCTATATAGTTCCCCGTTTTATCACCGAACACTGGCAAATAAATTCATGAACGTAGGGGAGATATTTTATTATACGATAACCCTATAAGATTCACAAACACACTGTTGTTGTGATACACTATATAATATCTAGATTACGTTGACTGGGAATAAGTGGTATAAGCTTTGTGATTATTCACAATTCTATGACCCGCATTAGTAACTCACTAATGTGATTGTATACGAGGCAAATATATATATGAATAAGTCACCGGGTGAACAGTTTTTACACAACTTATGCTTATTCGTAATGGAGTGGTGGATCGGCTGATCCCAAATGTACATATATATTTTTATCTTGTAGCCCTGAAGAAGTCAGTTGGGAAATCTCCCATGACGAAACACGTGTTGGCTGGGCTATCTTACGGAATAAAGAAAGAAAGAATACTTTACAAATTTGTCGTGATTGCAAGAACAAAATACTTTTCTACATGTATGATATGTAACTAAGTTGGTGGAACTACGCCATAACGTACTAAACACATAGCGTGTGCACAGGATCACATTGTGTTTACAGTGGACCTCGTCTTGGGTCCCCGATTGAGGGTTTAGGGTGTTAGTCTCCCTCACCTCTGCACCGCACTGATAACTCTCAGAAAGAATTGCGTATAATTGGGAGGCGCCAGGTCCACACTTAGAAAACGCCCCGAAGTTCCTTAGTACTATTTTCCCAGAGGTGTCAGAGTGCTTTACAACAGAGGGGAGTAAATTACATAAGGAAAAAAAAAAAAAAAGTGTAACATGGTAGTGGGTACACTACTTATATGTACAAGTTACTTGTGGCGTGATTTACAGATTAACAAATTACATATTCACTCAACATTATATATTAAGAAAAGGTGGGGCGATTAGGGTTACACAAATACATAATTACAAAATTGAGACAATCGTAGTAACAATCAGGATCATGAACTAAGATGAGGGGGCGTATGCCTGGAGGGGAGCTTGGCGAGGAGAATTGTTGATCTAAGTATTTATGAAAGAGACGAGTTTTAAGATCTGTTATGAAAATCCAGAAAGAGGCGGTAGTGAGAAGGTTTGAAGGTAGTAGAGGCGTCATTTTACTGTGTACCTTTGAGCGAGGGGCGTAAGCAACTCTGGCATTTATCGCTATCTGGGAATCCTTTTGACTTAGAGGGAATTTGAGCGATGCTTTGATAATTCACCTGCTGTAAAATGTAGCAGGCTCGTATGTGGCCAAGGTACAGATAGTAAAAAATTAAAACAACGTGCAGACTGGTATTTTTTATAAAACAACACAGCAGAAATCCACACAGCTAGAAGCAGCCACAAGTCATTTAATGAGCGCACGTCCAGACTAGAAGGCAAAGCCAGAGACTACTTCGCAGACGCTGTCCCGCGGTCATGGTACAAAAGACAGGTGATACAATATTAATGCAATGAATCGATGGCAACGGACAGAGCATGTGCGCTTTCAAGTGAGTTTTAAAACCTGTCAGGGGCCGCTGCTGGCATTAAACTGGCCTTAATCTGCTCCACAGCAGCCATGGAGCACGGGGCAGCGACTGCTGCAGCTATGGCTCCGCGGATACCATGGAGCCCAGGCCCGCCCGACCGACCCAGCCGGAAACACAGACTGTTGCCATGCTATCAGCTGCTCTGCCTTGGGTCGCTCCCTGGCCGGCTTATGACAGCCCACCCATCGCCAGGCTTGACAGCGAGCACCTACTGTCCTAACACCCGCTCCCCGCATCCCTTCAACCAAGACTTACATGGTAGGACTCCAACCCTGCGCCCCGCGGTAGCCATGTCAGATGACGTCACTGTTGAGTCGGAAGAGCTGGGAAGTGTAGTCTGAGAAGTGTTGGGGCGGAGCTAGAGAGGAAGTCAGCCAGACTTCAATCCGGTCAACTTCGGTACCATTTAAAGGGAGAATATATGGTATCGGCAGGGTAAGGTAGGCGACGCAGCAAACTGAGACGTCAACTGGGGGATCTTGGTTAGTCCAATATACCACCAAGGGTGCTCGTTTTATAAGAGAACCAACAATCCTGGGCATACAGGCATCCAGTGCTCCCTGATCTAGAGATCGTCCTTTTTTCAGCATCGGCGAGCTCGGCGCAGGGGCACGTGGAGGTGTGTGCAGCGCACCTCTTATCTTGCTCCAGCCCTTTCCGTGTCCCTGTGTGCTCGTTTCTGTCAGATTTGCCACTTTAAAGTGGCTTTAATCATTTCATCATCACACCATGGGCGATGTTTTTAACACCCCATTAGCCCCCTCATTGACCTCTCTTCTCCTTCTCAACCCTGCTCACACACACCAACACCAGGGCACAAGTCCTAAACAAGCATTGGCATAGCCAATAGGTCTCGCCTTTGGGGCGTTATAAGTGTTTAGCCAGAGCTATTGACTTTACCAATGTCTTCAAGCTGTGCTGTAGAGAAGTGTGGCTGCTGTGCAGCATGCTGAAAAGTTATAATAAAAAAGTGTCAGAAGCATTTTTGTTACTTTATATATGACCAAGAAGGCATTATGTAAAACTGAACGACCATATTAAAAAAAGTATTTACAATAACAAATTTCCTCAGTTTTCTTTTGTTCTTCCAATGCTGACAACTTGTTTCTGCCTATTCCAATGGTTGTTTGTTAAAGCTTTTTTTTTGAGGGGGCATAAACAATCGGAGGGTGAAGGTTGGGAACTAGTACCTGTATTATAACACTAGCAGCGGCCAGACGCTAGGGGAGAATTAACAGATGCCAGATTCCGAGAGCAGGCTGAGGTGGTGCTGAGTGATGCTGAGGTGGTAGTAGTGGTGGTGGTGACTGGTGCGGAGACGATGCTGAGGTGATGCTGAATGATACTCAGGTCTTGCTGAGTGATGATGTGGTGGTGTACTAGTGCAAAGGCGATGCTGAGTGATACTGCTGTGGTGCTGAGTGATGCTGTGGTGGTGCTGAGTGATATTGTCTTTGCGCTGAGTGATGCTGTGGTGGCGCAGAGTGATGCTGTGGTGGCGCAGAGTGATGCTGTGGTGGCGCAGAGTGATGCTGTGGTGGCGCAGAGTGATGCTGTGGTGGCGCAGAGTGATGCTGTGGTGGCGCAGAGTGATGCTGTGGTGGCGCAGAGTGATGCTGTGGCGGCGCAGAGTGATGCTGTGGCGGCGCAGAGTGATGCTGTGGCGGCGCAGAGTGATGCTGTGGCGGCGCAGAGTGATGCTGTGGCGGCGCAGAGTGATGCTGTGGCGGCGCAGAGTGATGCTGTGGCGGCGCAGAGTGATGCTGTGGCGGCGCAGAGTGATGCTGTGGCGGCGCAGAGTGATGCTGTGGCGGCGCAGAGTGATGCTGTGGCGGCGCAGAGTGATGCTGTGGCGGCGCAGAGTGATGCTGTGGCGGCGCAGAGTGATGCTGTGGCGGCGCAGAGTGATGCTGTGGCGGCGCAGAGTGATGCTGTGGCGGCGCAGAGTGATGCTGTGGCGGCGCAGAGTGATGCTGTGGCGGCGCAGAGTGATGCTGTGGCGGCGCAGAGTGATGCTGTGGCGGCGCAGAGTGATGCTGTGGCGGCGCCGAGTGATGCTGTGGCGGCGCCGAGTGATGCTGTGGCGGCGCCGAGTGATGCTGTGGCGGCGCCGAGTGATGCTGTGGCGGCGCCGAGTGATGCTGTGGCGGCGCCGAGTGATGCTGTGGCGGCGCCGAGTGATGCTGTGGCGGCGCCGAGTGATGCTGTGGCGGCGCCGAGTGATGCTGTGGCGGCGCCGAGTGATGCTGTGGCGGCGCCGAGTGATGCTGTGGCGGCGCCGAGTGATGCTGTGGCGGCGCCGAGTGATGCTGTGGCGGCGCCGAGTGATGCTGTGGCGGCGCCGAGTGATGCTGTGGCGGCGCCGAGTGATGCTGTGGCGGCGCCGAGTGATGCTGTGGCGGCGCCGAGTGATGCTGTGGCGGCGCCGAGTGATGCTGTGGCGGCGCCGAGTGATGCTGTGGCGGCGCCGAGTGATGCTGTGGCGGCGCCGAGTGATGCTGTGGCGGCGCCGAGTGATGCTGTGGCGGTGCAGAGTGATGCTGTGGCGGTGCAGAGTGATGCTGTGGCGGTGCAGAGTGATGCTGTGGCGGTGCAGAGTGATGCTGTGGCGGTGCCGAGTGATGCTGTGGCGGTGCCGAGTGATGCTGTGGCGGTGCCGAGTGATGCTGTGGCGGTGCCGAGTGATGCTGTGGCGGTGCCGAGTGATGCTGTGGTCGCGCCGAGTGATGCTGTGGTGGCGCCGAGTGATGCTGTGGTGGCGCCGAGTGATGCTGTGGTGGCGCTGAGTGATGCTGTTGTGGTGCTGAGTGATGCTGTGGTGCTGCTGAGTAATGCTGTGGTGCTGCTGAGTAATGCTGTGGTGCTGCTGAGTAATGCTGTGGTGCTGCTGAGTAATGCTGTGGTGCTGCTGAGTAATGCTGTGGTGCTGCTGAGTAATGCTGTGGTGCTGCTGAGTAATGCTGTGGTGGCGCTAAGTGATGCTGTTGTGGCGCTAAGTGATGCTGTTGTGGCGCTAAGTGATGCTGTTGTGGCGCTAAGTGATGCTGTTGTGGCGCTAAGTGATGCTGTGGTTGCGCTGAGTAATGCGGTGGTTGCGCTGAGTAATGCTGTGGTGGCGTGGAGTGATGCTGTGATGGCGTTGAGTGATGTTGTGCTGCTGCTGAGTGATGCTGTGGTGCCGCTGAGTGATGCTGTGCTGGCTCTGATTGATGCTGTGGTTGCGCTGAGTGATGCTGTGGTGATGCGGAGTGATGCTGTGGTATTGCCGAGTGAGAGAGAGAGTGAAGATATATATCATGCTTCGGAAATTATGGCTACTTCATTTCTGCTGAGAGTCCTAAAGCCAT
Source organism: Calotriton arnoldi (assembly GCA_963921515.1). Lineage (NCBI taxonomy): Eukaryota > Metazoa > Chordata > Amphibia > Caudata > Salamandridae > Calotriton > Calotriton arnoldi. Next base: position 2,777,509 of record CAWUFW010001011.1, read on the forward strand.
TTTATTACAATGCACAGTTCCCAATTCTGCTTAAGTGCATTCAGCTGAGCACACGGCCCAGGTACTTCACAAAAGTGCTTTCTCACAAATGGTATGGAGAAACGCCTGCACCGCACACAATGGAAGCGAATACTAGTCAATCATGTTAAATATAAATATATACATAAGTATGCACTAAATAAGCAAGCATTTCGGTGATATAGGTTTCAATGTTTTTTCAACAGTGCTAAACATGAAGTCAGAATATTTTGAACACAGTCACACTAAAAAATAAAAAGAATAAACTTGCAAATGCGCCTGTAGAAAAGAGTTGACTTTTCTGTCCGGTTCCAGAGGGGACATCAGTCTGGAGATGGGGCAGAGAGGAGAATTGGGAGACTACATCACTTCAAAAACCTGACTGAGGTTTACAGGGAAGCAGAACGCTGTTGTTTTTCATGTGACTGTAGTCCAGGGCCGTCAGTTGGTAATGTGAGCTGCTGCTGAGATCGAAACATCAGAGTCGTGACAGATGCCAGGCAGAGCTGCATATGCCATGACGAGAGAGTTAATGAGCCATGACGAGGAAATGAGGAAGAGATAGGAAAGGCAGATGGCTGCTGAACGCGTGCACGCGCGCATTAACAGCAAGCCTTAGGCCACAAGCAAAAACTTGTGGTCGCATTTCTAAAGCCCCCACTCACTAAATGTCTCGCCAGACCAGCTTGCGCTGGCTCAGGCGAGACCTAAAAAGAAGTGGGGGGACTGACCTAGTTTGTCAGTATGCAAGTGACATCACGGCGCACAGGAATTGGCATCATAGAAAGTGGCATCACAAGCCACGACTTTACAGGAAGAGTATCACAAGAAGTGACATCAGATCTAAAGCCCTCACATATAAGTTTAGCAGATCTATCGTGTACGTCTGAGCGTATTGCGAGGACAGTAGCGCAGTGAGCTATGGAAGATGATATGTGACTTCTGCACCTTGCAATCCCCCAGTTTTATGTAACATCCTGTACATTCATTTACAAACTTATATCATTTTTTGTACATGTAATATGCACGTGTTGCTGTAAAGCGCTCTGACACCCTGCATTGGGCTGAGTGGCGCTAAACAAAGAATAGTGGTACTTAAATTATTTCAAAGCCTCCTCAGGGGAAGTAAGCTCTATATAAATGCAATTTGCATTGTGTAAATACTGAGAAAGACCAACACATCTGATGTTCTTACAGTGCATGCATATCTCCTAAACAGTGACTGAACAAAGTGAAAAGCTGCCTCTCTTAAGTGTGTGTTAAGTGCTAACAAGATGTGAGCCTGTGTTTCCCCTTCGCTTAATTTGCGTCAGGTGTGAGGCTCCTGACTGCTCCCAGCCAAGGGACTGAACAAAAGGAGGCCTGATGACCCCTCAAATTCGGCCTTTGTTATGGGCCCAGCAGGAGTCTGAAATTAGAAAGCCCTGTCCCCGCCTGCACGTTGTTGCTTGTTACAGATGGAAAGCAGACAATATGCAGGTGCTGCTGAAAGTGTCCCGGTGTTTGGAAATTAAACCGGTACGAGTTCAGCACATTATTCAGTGGCGCCCAAATTCTTGGCAGGGTGGACGGCGTTCACCCTGTGAAAAAAGTGGGTGGACGCCGTCCACCCGCGTGTACCCCGACTCGTGCCCTGACCAACACCCTCATCCGCATGTTGCAGGGGAGCTATGGGTGATTTAGGTGAGCTGTGGTCGAGGTCTGAAGAGGTTTGTGTTTAGCGGTCAGTCACTGCTCAGCCAGAAACTAACCAGTGATCTCAAAAGGGTCCCATGCTGCCTCATTTTAATCACTAGCAGCAGCAAGGGCTCCAAATGTCTCTCCACCCAGGGCGCTATCTCAGCAAAGGCTGGCTCCGGTGGCGGGGAGTACTACTAATACATTTTAGAAAGCAGAGCATTGCCAAAGCATCCTGAGCCACATCAACCGCAGACCAAGGAGCATAGGAGCCATCGTACTGCCTGTCCAGAAGGCTTTCCACACCACTGGGTAAGAAGGGGGTGGGTTTGATTTATAGTCTTGATGTTATGTTATGTTAGCATGTCTTGTATAGCGCACAGCTGCCTCAGCAAAGAGGCGTCCCAGCGCTGAACAGAACATAGAGGCTGGAGATCAGAAGAAGGCACTAGGCTGTGGGGAAAAGATGGGTTTTAATAGCCCTGCGGAAAGCCAAATAGTTCTCCATGGCACGAATGGGAAATGGCAGAGCATTCCAAAGCTTGGCAGGCAGTAAACGGAAAGAGCGCCCGCCCGATAGCGCCCTCCTCGTACGAGGCACAATCGCCAGATGTTGTCCCGAGGAGCGAAGTTGGCGCGTGGGGGAATATGGCGATAATAGATTGGACAAGATGGCCGGAGAGGAAGATTTCAATATTTTGAATGCAGTGCAGAGGACCTTAAATTCGACTCGGTTGACAACAGGCAACCAATGCAACCGGCGAATAGCACTAGAAGTGGGACACATTCTGGGGAGGCCCAGCAGGGTTCGTGCAGCTGCATTTTGAACTCGCTGTAGTCTCAGGGTTTCGGTCTTATTTACCCCTATGTACAGTGCATTGGCATAGTCCAGTCTTGATAAAATGGAGGCCCGATTGATCATTTGCCCAACGGGTGGATCAAAAAACCCAAGCAGCGGTTTAAGCCCCCGAAGTATGCCAAAGCAGGTCCCTGCAACTTTCTTGGTTTGCACCTGAAAGCGGAGGTTCGAATCGACCCAGACACCAAGATCTTTCACCACCTGCTTAGGGGTAGGTGCGCAACCCAAAATGGCCGGCCACCACCGATCCCCCCCAGAGCTCTTGATGGTTCCCCACCAGCAGGACCTCTGACTTGCTGGAGTTCAGTTGGAGACAATTATCAGTCATCCACTCGGCGACAGCCGCAAGATCCTCCTAAAACTTGGATGCTGTTCCCCCGGTGTCGTTCGAGAGAGCAACCACCAGCTGAGTATCATCAGCATATGATACAATGGTGAGCCCTCTGCTCCTCGCCAGGACCGCCAAAGGTTGCACATAGAGATTAAAAAGCATGGGGCTCAACGCGGAGCCCTGTGGGACCCCTTGTTTGTTGGCATGAAACGCAGAGGCAAACGGTGGAGCCACGACCTGGAAGGCCCTATTAGAAAGAAAAGAAGCAAACCAGTCCAAGGCCAAGCTCGTAACACCTGCCTCCTTTAGCCTACGTAAGAGGATCCGATGAGAGACCGTGTCGAATGCGGCACTGAGGTCTAGAAGAATCAGAGCCGACGTACGTCCCTCATCTAGACTGAGCCTGAGATGCTCGATGACAGCCAGGAGAGCCGACTCCGTGCTGTGGCCCGAGCGGAAGCCATTCTGCGAGAAGTCCAGACGGTTGTTAACTTCCAGAAATCTGGTAAGGATGGAGTTAACATGAGTCTCAGTGATCTTAGCGATCCACGGGAGAAGGGAGATCGGGCGATAGTTTTCCAGTTTGGTAGCGTCCAGGGTAGGTTTCTTAAGCAGAGGAACCACCCTTGCTTGCTTCCAAGTGTAGGGAACAGCCGCACTGGACAGAGATTTGTTGATCACCTGGCTCAGGGGTGACAAGAGCACAGGTAACGATCTCATAAACTGGTCAGGTTTGAGGGAGTCAGAGGGGGGATCCGGATTTAATCTTGGTGCAAACCAACCGTAGCTCCTCCAAGGAGACCAGCGGGAGAGCAGCCAGAGTGTGAATTGGGAGCCGTCCCGAAGCAGGGTCAGGACTCATGACAATGCGAGGAAAGGATGAGTAAATGTTTTCCACCTTTTCAACAAAAAAGGTGGCAAGGGCCTCACATTGCTCGTTAGATGATATCGGAGGCACTGCTGGGACCCCAGGTTGTTTCAAACTCTTCAGTATGGAAAAAATCGTTTTGGAAAGATTGCCACTACTCCTGATTTCCCCAGTGAAATAGGCTGCACGCGCTGTGTGAATGGCCCTGTGATAGCTTTTCATTGCTGCTTGATAACATTTCTTCTGTGAAGGGTCATAGTCCCGTCTCCATACCCGTTCCAACCTTTTGCAGGTTTTACGCAGAGTGGCAAGAGCGTCGTTGTACCAAGGGTTGGATTTGGAGTTACAGCTAGCTGACCACTTCGCCGGAATGAGTGCATCAAGGGGTCTGCAAATCCAATCTGAGAAAGCTTTGTCAGCAGCATCAGGATCGTCTAGCATGCTGAAGGCATTTCTAGAGAGAAAGTCGTGAAATTGTGCGAGATCAAGTTTATGCCACGGACGTTTAAAAACAACCTTCTGACATTGCTTCTGCGGGGGGAGGACCCCAGAGAGAGACATAGAGATCAAATAATGATCTGACCAACAGACCGGAATGGGCGTGAAGACTGATAACAAAGGAAGATTTGAAAACACAGGGTCCAGCAGATGACCTGCAGAGTGAGTGGGACCCTGAACCAATTGCGTCAGCTGACAGGCACCCAAATCCGCCAGGAAGTTGCACAATTCCACATCCTGGGGATTTTCTAGGTGCAGGTTTAAATCCCCGATGACACTAAAATTCGCTGTCCTTAGGGCCAAGATATTGACAGTTTCCACCAGTGACGACCTAAACTCTTTAGAGGGTCCGGGCGGACGATATACAAGTAACCCAGACATGATATAGCAGGCGTTCAGAGAGAGTCCGAAGCGAGCACACTCACAGGCAGCTAGGGTCTCTTTGACAAAAGAGCAGGTGTAACAAGATTTGAAAATCAGGGCACTGCTGCCCCCTCTAGACTCTCTGATGAGGGTCACGATATTGAAGCCCTGGGGAAGGGCCAGTCCTAGCACTGACTCGGAGTCAGCAGATAGCCAGGTCTCAGTTAAAAAGAGGGCGTCAGGGGATTCCTCGGATAGAAAGTCATAGATGTCAGAATGATGTTCAACTAATGAGCGACAATTGAGGCTAAGTAGATTAATAACGTTGTTGGAGCTTGAGGTAGGAGAAGGCAAGGGGGGGGGGAAATCGGTGCCCAGGAATTGAAACCACAATGCAAGCAGCAGAATGGTCCCTCTGGGAGGAGGCCTGGAGAATGGTTGCAAGGGCGGACAGCTTTCCTAATGTCCAAGAGACTGGCCAGGGCATAGGTGAGCCAGATCTTGGTGAAACTGGCAGCATGCCTGGCGTCTGGCGACGTCCAGGCGTGGACGGGCGCAGACGGGCTTGCCTTTGGCGCGCCCGCTGCGCTCGTCCGCTGCGCGGTCGTGAACTCCTCATCTGAAATAGAGGAGATCGCAAGCTAGTCCCGCCCTCCTGGAGCCCAACCGGAAGTGCGCCTCAATTGGTGTAAGCGCTGCAAAGGAGGAAAGAGCCCCACCTCCACACAAACGGCGAAGCCGCGGTGGACCGGAGCGAGGCTCAGAGGAGTGAAGGTATGAATAGAAAACAGCTAGCGTTAGGGTTACATAAAAAGTAATTGAAGGTATTAAAATATTAAAAAACACTCGTAGTCAGTAAAAGCGCCACACTAACGAAGTTTAAAATCAATACACAGCTAAAGTGCCAAGTGCATAGAGAACGCGCAGCCTCTTGTGTGTCCGCTGCGCGGTCGCGAACTCCTCATCTGAAATAGAGGAGATCGCAAGCTAGTCCCGCCCTCCTGGAGCCCAACCGGAAGTGCGCCTCAATTGGTGTAAGCGCTGCAAAGGAGGAAAGAGCCCGCCCGCCACACAAACGGCGAAGCCGCGGTGGACCGGAGCGAGGCTCAGAGTGAAGGAGTGAAGGTATGAATAGAAAACAGCTAGCGTTAGGGTTACATAAAAAGTATTTGAAGGTATTAAAATATTAAAAAACACTCGTAGTCAGTAAAAGCGCCACACTAACGAAGTTTAAAATCAATACACAGCTAAAGTGCCAAGTGCATAGAGAACGCGCAGCCTCTTGTGTGTGTGTGTGTGAGGTAACGTTGTTACTTTGGAGTTTATATCACAGCACAATGGGGCGGGGGGGTTAAGCACTGCCTTAGCATCTCAGCCATTACCTTCACCAAAACCAGCCCACCGGTCTTGCTTATGAATATAAGTGCCTTTTGTGTAATTGATGGGTTTAGACACTCAATAAGTCCTCATACATGCACTCTGTCACTCATCTTTGCACTCATGCATCCATTCAACGACTCATTCTTGCATTCACCCTCTGACACAAGCACAATAAAATGTACACACTTAATAACATATGTAAGATACATTAAAATAATACAATTAGAAAAAAGAAAACATGCTTCTGTCTAAACACTGCGGCAAGAATTCAAGCTAGCGCGGCTGATTAGGGGTGTTACCCCAAAACCGGTCCCAGGATGCTTGTTTCTGGTCCAGGGAGGACCGGCTTGGCAGTTTCGGCTGGACTGCTCCCATGAGGAGCAGGGTCAAGACCGATTTGCATATGGCTGGGTCGAAACTCGGGTGGCGTAGTGAGCAAAAGAACAATGGATTTAACCCAGATCTCTTGACTGGGGGTGAATGTTTTATTCATTCAGGGTTCTGGCCATCATTTGTTGCCACAGCTCTTTTCGCTCTAAGAGGGATGGGTATGCCCGGACGTGGGTCCCTTGCTCGCGGTGCCACTGAATTTAAGCTAGCCTGGCTGATGAGGGGCGTTACCCCGAAACTGGTCCCAGGATGCTCGTTTCTGGTCCAGGGAGGACCTGGCCTGGCAGTTCCGACTTGACTGTTCCCATGAGGAGCAAGGTCAAGACTGTTTTGCATATGGCTGGGTCCAAACTGGGGTGGCGAATGGAGCAAAAGAAGAATGGGTTTAACCCAGATCTCTTGACTGGGAGGAATATTTGATTAATTCAGCATTCCGTCCATCATTTGTTGCTGCAGCACTTTTCGATCGTAGTAGGATGGGTATGCCCAGACGTGGGTCCCTTGCTCACTGTGCCGCTGGATTTAAGCTGGGCTGGCTAATGACAGGTGTGACCCCGAAACTGGTCCCAGGATGCTCGTTTCTGGTCCAGGGAGGACCTGGCCTGGCAGTTCTGACTTGACTGTTCCCATGAGGAGCAAGGTAAAGACTGTTTTGCATATGGCTGGGTCCAAACGGGTGGCGTAGTGAGCAGAAAGATGGATTTAACCCAGATCTCTTGACTGGGGGTGAATGTTTGATTCATTCAGCATTACGTCACCCATGCCCAGACGTGGGTCCCTTGCTCGCTGTGCCACTGGATTCAAGCTAGCCTGGCTGATGAGGGGTGATACCCCTAAACCAGTCCCAGGATACTTGTTTACGGTCCAGTGAGGACCTGGCCTAGCAGTTTGGGCTGGACTGTTCCCATGGGGAGCAGGGTCAAGAATGATTTGCATATGGCTGGGTCCAAACTGGGGTGGCATAGTGAGCAAAACAACAATGGATTAAACCCAGATCTCTTGACTGGGGGTGAGTGGTTGAAAAATTTCAGCACTCCGTCCATCATCTTGTTGTGTTTGCGATATCCCCGGAGCGCAACTGTTATTCTGTATGTTAGGTTTTAGTGTCACAAAAAGAGATGTGGGCTAAAATGTGGGAACTGAAGCAAACCCTCACAAAAGCCATATGGCAAATGGGTATGGAGTCATAAAGGGTTGTATATGAGGGACGGGATGTCCAAGGAAATTTGATAAGAATTAGCGGAAATGGAAAGTCTACCACGGGTTCAGGGATGCTTCATGAGTCAACGGGTATTGAGGCCTCCGCATAAGATCTCCTCAAATCAGGACAAGCTGATGACCACGCAGAAACAGCAGTAACAATGGAGAACCATGAAGCTAAAGAGGTTCGGTTGAGAAAGGGGTTGAATGGAAATCTCATTTTGGAGCTAGTGATTGCTCATTTGAATATGTACAGTGTTTAGCATTTTTAAAACAAAAACAATTAAAAAGAATTACTGAAACCTATAACTTGAGCTAACGGGATAGTGCCTTTATTACTTGTGGTGGACCTTCACCTCAACTAATAAACTACTTTCTCAGAATATACACTAGGAGATTCTAGAGAGGTTGGCCTTCCCATTATGAAGATAGTGGAAACTACTTATATTGGAGGGAGTCATTTAGCTCAAATGGAAACTGATATGCCATTGTACTTACCACAAATACCCTATGTTACATTCATTTGTGTTGCCTCTGGGTAGTGCCCTCAGATTGATGAACATCTAAGCAAATCCATTTTAAGAATTCTCTTATATTGCAGGTAAGTCTGATCTTGCCCTCAGGAAAGGGTTTCCATGTTTAGGTTCTATGAACGATTGTTCATTGGTCAGACATGGTGTGTCTTCTATATCAAATGGTCCTTGGTCAGAGGGTCATTTAGTCCCGGCTTGTGCTTGGCATTTCAGTACTTGTTTGTACAATGCGTAACAAGACTGGATGAGATAATATTGTACCACAATATTGTACCACAATGTACCAGATATCCTAATACATGGCTCGATATTTTAACAGCAACGCTGTTATTTCTGTATTATTTTAATTTATATTGTGACCTAGAACATACCCAGCCCCAAAGAGCAGCACAGCACTTACATAGAAAATCCTTAATATAGAAGGAAAATCTCAAACGTTATGTTTAGCACACCAAACCATATGGCACTTGGAATCTACTTGAAACAAGATTACCGAACCAAAATCTGGTTAAGTCATGTTATTTGGTCAGGAACAGAGAGCACACTATCTCACACGTAAAATGTATAAGAGTGATACAAACAGAATTACATCATTTAGTTTAAAAATATTAAAGCCGGGATTAGAATCCAAAAACAACAATTGATGGACAGAATGCAGAACAATGTCATACATTCACCCCAGTACAGAGATCTGGGCCAAAATCCATCGTTTTTTTGCTCACCATGCCATTCCAGTTTGGACCCAGCCATATACAAATCAGTTTCGACACTGCGCCCAATGGGAACAGTCCAGCCCAAACTGCCAGGCCAGGTCCTCACTGGACTGGAAACAAGCATCCTAGGACCGGTTTCGGGGTTTCACCCCTCATCAGCCAGGATAGCTTGACTCCAGTGGCATGGAGAGCACGCTTGGCAGTTCGGGATGGACTGTTCCCATGAGGCACAGGGTCAAGACTGATTTGCATATAGCTGTGTCTGAACGGGGGTGGCGAAGTGAGCTAAAGAACGATGATGGATTCAACCCAGACCTGTGACTGGGGGTGAGTGTCTGAAAAGTTTCAGCACTCCGTCCATCATCTCCTTGTGTTTGCTTTGTTTGCCCTAAGTTGGCAGAGTATGCCCAGACGTGGGTCCCTTGCTCACTTTGCCACTGGATTCAAGCTAGCCTGGCTGATGAGGGCTGTTAGCCTGAAACCGGTCCCAGGATGCTTGTTTCCGGTCCAGGAAGACAGTGGCTTGGCAGTTCGGGCTGGACTGTTCCCATGAGGCACAGGGTCAAGACTGATTTGCATATAGCTGTGTCTGAACTGGGGTGGCGAAGTGAGCTAAAGAACGATGATGGATTCAACCCAGATCTGTGACTGGAGGTGAGTGTCTGAAAAGTTTCAGCACTCCGTCCATCATCTCCTTGTGTTTGCTTTGGGATAGGAATCCAGATATTCAAGCTCCAAATCAATAATTTAGCAATTATGCATGTAAAACAAGAAATAAAAGGAGGTTTCCACAACTTTAAAAAACATCTCTCATGAATATAGAGTCTACATTCTGAGATTTAGGAATTAGTAATTTTTCATTTCTTGTTTTCTACTCTGAACTATATCGTTTTTGGATTTAGAATCTGTCTGGATAAGATTATCACTGCGTTTGCCACGAAACTTTTCCATTCAACCAAACTGTGTGTGTCCCTGGGCAGTGATATTTATTTACTTGCGTTCTTAAATAGCGCGAACCAGACCCAGAAACGTAGCAGAGTGCTTTACATAGGCCATTGTCAATAGTACCATTTACATCCAAAGCTGTTCCATTTGCTTATCTATATATGTTAAATGCTTTATCTTTCCAAATTTGAGAGGAATTGAAAATGAGCTGAACATCAATATTAAGCACGATATTACATTGTGTTGATTGCACTGCTTTGCTATTAAATGTATTTAACACTTCATACTGCTGGCAAAGGCCAGAGCGCTTTCGTGGACGACTAGCACCCTATTCCGTACACTTTTGACCATGAATGAAATCTCAGTTGGAAAAATGTGGGCATTGATTCTTAATTCTCGTTCACTGATAGGTATGTTTTTTTGTTAGCCAATGAGAGAATCTTCAATCTGCATGGGTGAGTTAATAATTGCAGAAGTAAGCTGTATTCTCTGAAATACCTCAGAGTAATTCATTCGCCGTCGTGCTATACAACACATATCTTCAGTTGACTGGCACGCTCCCTATAACAACCAGCGCAATAAACACACCGGGTGTTGGTATATAAAATCAGTCAGTGCCAAGCGTTTAACGTGTTAATTTAGGGTCGTGCGTCACAAACATGCTAGTACAACTGGATTTTTCGGTTAAAGCGTGATTAAATAGATTATACTGAAAACTTTTTTTTCTCACTTAAAAAGAGTGTAAAATTGGGGACGGGTCATTTATGGGTCACTAAGGACTATCCCGTGGCGGCAGAAGCTGTATTATAGGAGGTTAGTATTACAGGGGACTCACCTCAGCTCCTGGATATTGAGGACTCGGAGCGGGGCAGGCACTGTCAGCTACCATCTTCACTTGCTGCTTACTGTATGCATGTTCAACCCAGTACTTTCTGAGCCAGAATGCAGTCAGTAGGCGTGGCTGAACCACTCTGACTGGAGCATGTTCACAAGTCCTTCTTCGCTTTCTTTGGTGCCTACGCCGTTGTCATGGTAGTTTCCCAAATAAAGGTTTTTATTGATTTAAGCCGCGCAATCTAGCAGCCAGTATAACCCGTGCCGTGTGCCTTGTTTATTGAATTGTCTTGTCCACCGACAGCTGTAACTCTACTTGATGATTCATAACCTACGGCCAGGGAAGATTTCATAAGCTTTTCTAGCCCAGAATGTCCTCACATTTGCCGTCGGAATATATTTTTCGGGTCTAGTCTTTCAGGCACCTCTTTCCGTCGCCTTGCCCCTCCCTTAACTGTATTTTTGCTTCCTCCCGCTGTTTCCCGCCACACCGTATCCCAGCCAATAAGAAGGTTGGAATGTCAGTACGCTTCGTTCGGAGTTGTTTCCACCCTTGGCGTGTATTTAGTTTTTCATATTGGCACTGGCTATTATTCTGGGCAGTTTAAAGGGAAGCAGTTGGGGCTTGTTTGTCTGTACACAGTGTTAAACAAACAGCAGTTACAGTGGCACGTAGAAAGGTATTTAACGTCACACCCTATTTAACTGCGATAACATAGAGCGCCTATTAACCCATTACCTACGGAGCCTTCCCCACCCGAGTGCACAGCCCTCTTTTAGTTATTTGGGGGTAGTTCGTGCGCAGGCCCCAATAACACAGAAGGTATCCACAACAAAACAGCGTCCTGTTTTTCCCCATCATTATGGTATCCAGGGTTTGTGGCTTCCCCAGGAGAAGACAGAGAAAATAGCCAATATATAACTACATTTTGTTTTTTTGGGGGAAAGATTGAGGAAAAAGTGTTTTGCAAAAAGTGTCTTAGTTTTTCCCCCTAAAAATAGCGCCAACAGAAGATTTGCTGTGCTAAAATCACTATTTTTGCAACTTTTGGGAACATGCAGAGCTGTATCAAAAAACAATTGTTTTTTACCACAATTGTGGCATTTTTCTCAGAGGTAGCTCATTTTTTCTAGTTTTTGTGCTTTTAACCTAATTCCAATTTGGGGTGGAAACAGGTGTGAAACCTATGGGTGATGCCCATAGTTGCCAAGGTTTCAGATTGCTATGTGTGACAATTCCATAATTTCAGTGTAATTATGAGTGACATTTCAACAACTATAAGTGACACTTTCTCGCGTGCAAAATCAAGCAATGAAGACGAGGTAAATATATAAATATCACTAATTAGATCCATTTGAGCAACAGGAAATTCGAAGAAGCTCTACAAAGTGTTGTAAAGCAGCAAAAATGGAAGGGTGCTAACATATTTTTGCAGTTATCTTAAGCAGTACTTTAGCTTTGCTCCCAAAAGTCATCATATGACGCAGTAAAAGATCTCAGCTGCTATAATATAAATCAGTTATCTAGAGCCGCTGTATGCTGACCTCGCTGCCCAGCCTGCAGAGGCACCATTTCAGTATAGCCCGAGGACACAAGCAGTGAGCTACAGGCTCATGCTGACGCACGCTCAGCTTTAAATTAAATATATTGAGAATGAGCACTAAGTAAATGTGTGCCACGGCAGCGACGAGTCTCTGGCAGCCGGTCCTACTGTCAGCTGAGCAGAGTAGAGAGCTGCACAGAGGACTGTATAGAAGTGATTAATCACAATGCTAGTTTGAGCTGCTGCAGCTGGACTTTTATTACGTGCTTGTCCTTTCAGTGCAACTAAACTCAAGCGCAAGTCAGAGAGCAGTCAGAGGAGTTTCTTTCACGATACAACATGAAGCAGCAACTGGCTGCAGTCTCGTGTCTCTCGCACTCCTTGAGAAATCCCCTCAGCCCGTGCTCCTCCCACCGCTGATATCCGAAGCCTACAATTATGCCACGGAGCCTCGGCGACCTGGGCCCTCGATGAAATCAAATAAACAAACTCAGAGGAAGGGCAGGCTATATTCTCAGCCTGCTCCGTGTGATCCACGCTCACCACCAGCCGGCGGTAAAGTGGTTACCATCGTCATGATGTGTCAGCTGAGCGGAGCGCTGCTCTGTGACGCTCTAAAATTAAATATTTTTAAAGTCCGATATTACAGTCTGACCTGAGTGTCAGTGACGGAGAGCCAAGCGACGACGAGTCTCCAGCAGCCGTGCGGTCGCAGGGACGTACTTGCATGAAGAAAGCCACAGGCAACAGTGCGAGGAACGGTGGGGCTGCCTGTGCCAAACGAAACTTAAGCATAAACTGCCGCCCGCTGATCGCGCCAAAGCAATTCATGGAGACAATGTTGCAGTCATGTGACGCCATCTCACGTGACTGCCGCTGCAGAGCAGCGCACTTCTGACTAGGCTGTCACATACACTGAGCTGCCAGATGAGTGCTAATAGCAGCGTCCCATCTCCTGCGTAAGCTGTTGTCAGCAACTTCACGAGGCTCTATTAATGCGTGACTTTGCATTTTCGTGCGATGATGCGGATCACCACACGAAAATGCGTTAGTCTAACGCTTGTTGCATGATACTTGGCAGAGCTGGATGCCGGAAAGCTATCTATTTCTGAAAAGTAGACAAAATTCTGAATTCAGAAAGGGTCATTTGTGTAGATCCCTCAAGGTTTCCTTCAAAATAGCATTGAAATAAAAAAATATTGAAAATAAGTAGAAAAATCAGCCATTTGTGGCAACATTTTTTTCGGTAACTTGTCAAGATGGCTGATTTACAAACATCGTACACTGGTATGTGCACTAGACCCTTCTGGTCGCAGGGATATATTGAGTTTCTAGATTCTCCAAGAAGCCGAGGTACCCAGAGCCAACAACTGAGCTGCACCTTACAATGGTTTGTCATTGTGTACGGAGTATAGATGAATTCATACGATAAAATATAAAGAGTGAAAATGGGTATAAAGGAAACCTAGGTATTTCTGAAATGTACACCTGATACTGAGTTTAGGAGCAGTGGTTATTTCTACATCCCTGGATTTGTTGGTATACCTACTAGCATGTGATTCAGAGGACATTTTGCAAAATGCATTCTTTTTTACACACAGGCTTACATTTTTAAGGCAGAAATGCAGATACATTTAATTGATAACAAGTGCTCTACTATTGTGCTTCCACATGAATCCCAATAAAAATAATACCCATCTTGTGTGGCTAGGCCTGGCACCTGCAACACAATACACCCCAAAATGTGAGCTGAAGACATCGCATTTTACTCAGCAGAATGCAAGCTACTTTTACAATGTGGGTAGCTGCAGATTTTGGGTCCTAGCTCAGGACAACCTACCATACCCAGACAGTTTTGTAAATTAGATACCCTGTGGAGTCCAGGGTGGTATGACTTCTGTGGTTCTAAGGTGTTTTACCCATAAGCCCTAGCATACCTTAAACTGTGCCTAGAAATAACTTTTCCTCACATTTGTTTGAGGGAAAGTTCTGGAATCTACGGAGATCCACTCATTTCTTACCACCAAGCAGTCCCACACGTCTCCTGTTAAAAATGGTACCTCCCTGGTTTGGCAGAGCTTTGCACCTGCAACAGGAATCTCACCAGGTTATTTTACCCAGAAGCCTCTGCAAACATCACACTTTGGCTAAAAACACAAGTTCTCACATTTCTGTGATACAAAGTTCTGGAATCTGTGGGGAGCAACAAATGTCCTACCACCAAGCATTACCCTAGTCTCCTAATAAACATGGTACCTAACTTTTGCGGATGTGCTTAGCCTCCTGACAAGAAAGGGTCCAAAACGCAATATAGACATGACAACTTTTTCCAATGAAAACCAACTTTTTTTTTTTCAGTTTGGTTAGCTGTGAATTTTGGGTCTTAGCTCAACTGGCACCTAGGGAAACTTACTGCATATTTCTGAAAACTAGCTACCCAGGAGAGTCAAGGGTGGCATGACTTACGTGGCTCTCACCAGGTTATTTTATCCAGAAGCTCTTGCAAACCTCAAACTTTGGATAAAAACACACATTGTCCTCACATTTGTGTGATGTAGAGGTCTGGAATCTGCGGGAAGGCACAAGTTTCCTACCACTCAGAGTTCCCCCAAGTCTGTAAATAAAAATGGTACCTCAGTTGTGTGACTGGGCCTAGGGCCCGCAGTAGGAACGGATCAAACCAAGGTCAATGCGAGTCCTTACAAAGGGAGCTTGGTTTGATCCGTGCTTGTTGCGGGCAGTAGGCCACACCACACAAGTGGAGCAGCGTTTTTATTGGGACAATTAGGTAATGCTGGGTGGGAAGGATTTTGTGAATTCCTGCTGATTCTGGAAGTTTCCATCAGAAATGTCAAGAAAATGCGCAACTTTAGGCAAAATTTGAGGTTTGAAGGGCATTTGTGGGTAAGAAAACATTGTGGGATCCACGCAAGGCACAATACACACAGAGGGGGCAGTTCCTCAAGGAAGGAATGAAATTGATCCTACTTTTACTGGAATCAATAATCTGTCGATCCAGATTGTGAGGGATCCGCGTGGTAAGATCAAAGTGCCCTCACACACCTGGTAGGGTGTCATGCTTCATCATTGGGTGCTCCTCGTCAAGCGGGTGCTGCAATGCTTGACGGGCCTGTGGGCTCTTTAGCGGAGATCTTTTGATCAAAACAGCCATATGGTGAGTGCAAGTGAGAGAGTGGAGATAGGGTGGTGAAGGAAGTGGTATAAAAGAGTCTAAGGGAACCAGGGGAATTTTTAATGGGGTAATGGTCCCTTGACACAGTAAAAACAGAAGGAGCTATCTGACATAATAATGTACCTTAATAGCTAACATGTGAAATTTAGTGGTGTCAGCATGTTTCATGCCTTGACTGCCAGAAGGGTCAAATGGCATTTCATTAGGACCGGAATATTACCTACCCAAGTAGTATGGTATTGGGGCCCACCAGTAAGTATTGGATACCCACTCAAGTAACAAATACTGCACCTGCATTGATGCAGTGGGGCTGATTCCACCCAAAATTCAAGGGAGAAATGCCCCTTAGATGAGGCAGAGGTCCGCGACTTAGCTGTGGAAAAAAGTGTTCCTCACAGGAGCTGTGCCTGAGACCTACCCTCCTCTGCCAGCCCTATGTAGTATGGTAGTGGGGCCCACCACTAAGTATTTGATACCCACTCAAGTCACAAATACTGCACCTGCATTGATGCAGTGGGGCTGATTCCACCCAAAATTCAAGGGAAAAATGCCCCTTAGGTGAGGCAGAGGTCCGCTATTTAGCTGCGGAAAAAAGTGGTCCTCGCGGGAGCTGTGCCCGAGACCTACCCTCCTCTGCCAGCCTGTAGGTCCACACAAGGCACACCACTCTGCGAATCCCCTAGGTGTCTAGTTTTCAAAAATGTCTATGGCTGGTAGGTTTCAATGAGTGGCAACCGAGCACGGCCACAAATACCGTAGCTACCCCTATCCCTGATCTCTTTACATAGCACTTTAGGGCCTTTTTTTGCGGTCTCTTGGCCCACCCACACAAGCAGGGTACTGTTCTCAAGAGATGTGTGTAAACACTGGGTGTTGGGAAATTTGGGGATCCACTGAGATTCCGGAACTTCCCTGCACAGAAGTGTGAGGGAAATGTGTGTTTTTAGCCAACATTTGAGGCTTGCAAGGGCTTCTGAGTAAGAAACTCTAGTGAGATCCAGATCCATGCAAGCTACACCTCCTTGGACTCCCCTGGTTGTCTAGTTTTCAGAAATGTGCACTTTGGTATGTTTCTCTAGGTGGCGGCACAGAAGAGCACCCAAATCACCCACATTGCGAAAACAGAGTGGTGTTCAGTGGAAAAATTTGATGTGTCTATTGTGTGTTGTGTCCCCTTTCATATCGCGGGTGCTGGGCTCACCCACAAAAATTGGGTTCCTTTTTTATGTGGAGACGTTTGAATGCTTGGTGGTTGGCAGTTTGTAGATCACAACAGATTCCACAAATTTCCATCACAAAATGAAAATAGATGAGTGATCTTAGTCATTTACGCAAAATTTCAAGCTTTGCAGGGCATTGTGGGAAAGTGAGTGCGATCAATGCAAGTTACACCATCTCGGACACCTCTGGGTGTTCAGTTCTCAAAAAACATGAGGGCTTGTTACTTTATGTGAGAAGTTGGCCTGGTATATGCTGTCCGCTAATTAAAGTGGGCACCCTGTACCAGTCCAAACAACCCTTATGGTGATTTAAGAGGTCAAAGATAACCTTAGAAAGCTATCCAAGTGGTAGCTCTGGAGAGCAGCCTTCAGGCTTAGCCTTGAAGGAATGGTAAGCAGCTTGTTTTACCAGAATGCAATCTTATAGTATTGGTTAAATGAAAGGAGAACCACACAGTAGTTATAAAAATATGTATTTATTAATATAACACTATCAAGTATGACACAGTATCTCCTACACAGAGATAATCACAAAGCACACAATACTTAAGCACAGAAATGACAGTAAATAGCACTAATACACAGTGGGCCCCGGGGGACCAAACCATATACTAAGAAAGTGGTATAAGAACCACGACTCGAGTCAAGACAGTGTTGAGAGGACGTAGAATCGCTGGGACCCCAAGGAACCACCCAAGGTGAGTAAGTAGGGACCCCATGGAGGACGGGTGCAGTGTGAGAACACGACTGCATGCTCCGTACAATTCTATGGAAAAGTCGCAGTTGAAGTTTTAGAATTTAAGGACCCTTCCCAGTGGACTTCGAAGAAACCCCGTGGAAGACAGAAGCATGGAGAGCCACCCCACCCATGGATTCCGAGGCACCCAAGTTACCTATCCCAGGGAAGCCGGGTGCATAGGTCTGAAGTGGCGTCGGAAACCGCAGTCGAACCCAATGGAGGGCTTCAAAGAAGAGACGCTGCTGGAAGGAAGAAAATATTCTGTTGGAATCCAAAGGTGGATTCTTGTCGAAGAGTACCTGAAAGCAGAGGGGACAGAGTCTGGGTCACTTAGGAGTGACCAGGGGCTCGGTAGGCGAATGCCCACCGATGTCGGGTGCTTCAGGTGAGTTGATGGAGTCCTGGACTCTGCAGCTTCGGGGACCAGGAGACATCGAGGACGACCAGGAGCTGGATACGAGCTGTCCCACGAAGGATGTCGAGTGCTGAGGGGTCGGTGTCCGGCGGGAGCACCAACAAGCCTTGGCAACGGCAACCCACGCAGAAGGTCAAGGATGTGTACGGTTCGGACCAGCAAGGTCCAGGAGACTCACCAAACACAGGGGAGTCAGGGCGAGCCTGGAGCAACCGGGGGAGCACAAGAAAAGCAATGTTGACCATCAAGTGGACCCACAGGCCGGAGGCGCAGGAGTCGCGAGAGGACCTCGAGCTATTTCACCAAACAACAGCCTCCGGAGGACTCATGCAAGGAGGTCGAGGTTCTTGGTAGGAAATGGTGCCAGAGGTTGGGGCTACTCGGAGCCCAATGCACTTGTTCGGTAAATGCCAACAAGCATATGCACTTGCAAATGTACGCAGTGCACAGGGGTTCGGATATTGCAGCCCCCACGAGGGATTCTGACCTCAAACTTGGTGAGAGGACAGCTCGGGCCTCGAGGGACGTAGAAACCAACCTCTTGTGTTCCTGAAGCCTTCGGAGTCCGTAGGAGCTCAGGATCAGCAGACCGGACAGCAGTGTTGCGGTGCCTGCGGATGCAGGGGAGTGACTCCTTCACTCCAAGGGAGATATCTTCAGTTGTCCTTGATGCTCCACAGGTCCTGCACGGACGATGCAGCAGACTGAGTGGGAGACGAAGTCGAGCTCAAACAATGTCCAGCGAAGTCCAGAGTGTCCAGACGGTCGAAGCTCAGTGGTTTCTGGTTCAGAATCTTGTCCACGTCGAATCTAAGGTCCTACAGCCAGGTAAGCCCTTAAGTACCTACGGGAGAGGGTTGGAAAGATACAGGGGACCTCCCAGGGGAGGATCTGGACAGGGGGAGGTTACTCCCATGTCCTTTGTCCAGTTTTGCGCCAGAGCGGGAGCCAACGGCTCCCAGGACTGGTTTGAACTGGACTATGCACAGGGACACCAAATGTGCCCTCATGCAGACTTTCAGTCGCTGGCAAGCGCACCCACCCAGCCCTAATACACTAAATCCTGTCTGGGAGGTGGTCACACCTCCCTGTGACAGGATGCCTATTGGTCTGCCTTCCCCTGCTCGAGCTTGGCTCAGCAGCAGGAGGGCAGAAATGTGTCTTTGGTCGGCAGCAACCATTTTGTGCTGTCCGGAGCTAGAAGGCTGGTACCAGGAACACCAGGGACCCCACGAAGCACGCTTCTGAGGGGTGGGATCATACCTCCCACACCGGTTTCCGGTGTGGGGGTATGATCCCAACATGTTTGATACCAAACACGATAGGGTTAGTTTCAGCCGTTTTAGCATTGGTCATCACGCGGTCACATAGGGCCACTATATATGTCGTAAATCGCTGCCTCACTGACAACCCGGGAGAATGGACTCCGTAGGCTGCAGGGGTGTTCTGCTCATGCAGTTGCACCCTCTCACTTAGAACCAGGCACCCTGCCCTCAGGACTGTAAAGGCCTGCTAGAGGGGTGACTTATAGGTTTTAAGTGCAGTGACCGTTAGATATAGTAAACCTATATCTTAAGTAAGGGGGTGCATGCACCAACTTACACAGGCTGCAATGGCAGGCCTGTAGTTCCATTTTGCATGGCCTCTCATGGGTGACATAATACATGCTTCAGCCCATGGGAGGCCTCTGGGGTACCTATGCCCTGGGTATATGGGTACTATATACTAGGGACTGACAAGGGTACCCCAGTATCCAATCTGGAATGTACCTAAGTACATATCATAACAGTTTAGGGAGAAAGCAGATAGGCTGGGGTCCTGATTAGCAGGATCCCAGTCAGACTAGTCAAAAACAGTATTACATTTAGCAAAAAGTGGAGGTAACCATAAGAAGCAGATCCTACTTTCCTACAGTCTGGCCTTTATTTATTTTAGTGAAATCAAAGCCACATTTCAACATTGAGGCAGTATTGAATTAAAAAAGACAAGCTGTAGAGGTGTTTTGTACAGTATAAACGAATTCATGCATTTGTATTTACTGCAAGCAACGTCTGTGGTTATATCAGTCAAATAAACACTAACATGTGGCCTACACACTCCCTGGTGGTCCAGTGGATTAGGTCAATTTTCCGCCCAGGGAAGCGCAATCGCGCCCCCAGGGGAAAACAAACATTAAAAAAATAAATGCCCCCAAGGAGGGCGGCCCATGTCTCCGGAGGTCTGACTCCCAGAATGTGTGAGTGGCCCCAGGGTCGGACTGACGTATAGGGCAGAGTTCTCTCTCCTGTGATATTTGTGTGTGTTATAGGGTGGAAGTGGAGAGAACCGGAATACTGCTAACTCCCTTCTTATTATTTGAAAGTTTATGTTCTGGTGGGCCAATTTTTCATTTTGATATCACTGATATTACCACAAGCATTCCCTGCTGCAAACACACATGCGTACCGTCTTCCATACATTCCAAAACACTTATACAGCATGTCTTTACAAGTTCAAAACTGCCATGATTTGTAAATGTGGGCCACTTTTTGAGCTAAATGGCATTTTTAAAAGAAAAAAAATAATTGACCTAGAGGGGTCTGCCCATGTATCGGGAGGGCCGACCACCAAGAATGTCTGACCACCAGGGTCAGACTGGCCTATAGGGCAATCTGGTAGTGTCTGAAGGGCTGGTCTGAGAGGTCAATATATGGGCTGTTTTCGCTGTATGTGGGCCTCTTTTATGATCTGGTGGCTGGTTTTCACTATTAATTTCTCTAAATTACCACAAGCATTGTCTGCAGCAAACACAAATGCCTACAGTCTTCCATACCTTGCAAAACACTTCTACAGCATGTCTTTACAAATTCAAAACTCCCATTGGAGTCGACCCATGTCTGGTAATGTCCGACCCCCAGAATGTCTGAGTGCCATTTTCTTTTCCCCTGAGGGGCGCGATCACATCTATGGGGAAAACAAACATTTCTGTAAAAGCGCCCCATGCCGCGCTTTCACTTTAATGGCAGCAACGCCCCTTTCTTGAGACGCGGCTTGTCTAAAGAAAGGGGCGAGGCCGCCATTAAAGTGAAAGTGCGGTATGGGGCGCTTTTACAAAAAAAAGCATTTGTTTCTGAAGTTGACAAATAAATGCTTTTTTTGTAAAAGCGCCCTATTCCGCGCTTTCACTTTAATAGCGGCTGCGCACCTTTCTTTAGACAAGATGCGTCTTTATTGAAAGGGGCGCAGTGCTATTTAAGTAAAAGCTCCAAATGGGGCGCTTGTGGAAAAAAAAGTTAAATAGAAAAAAAACATGCGGCCGCATTCGGCGGCGATAGCAAACCAAAGGCGAGGCCGCCATTATATCAGCTGAGGCATGCCATGCTATGAGAAAAAAAAAAGGAAGCGTTGCGAGATAGCGTGTCCTGCCTGCAACGGCAGGCAGGAGAAAACCATTTAACAAAATAGTGCTCGGAGGCTGTAATTAAAGGCTACAGAGTAACAACACACGTAACAGGGGGTATCCTCATGGGAGGTTACAAGATGAGAAAAGGTGGTACTAAGGAGGGACTACTAAGCCTATTGACCAATGAAAAGCCACAGTTTACAAAGGACAGTGACAAGAGACAACTAAAAAGATGGGCGGAAAGTGGGCGGAGCTTCAAGTCCATACCTGAATGCAGCATGTCTCGAAGAGACAGCGCAAGCACTGCCTAGGCGAGCCCTAAAAAAAGACAGGAAAATTATTGAAATCCAGATGATGAAAATACTATTAATGCTGTGTAGGTTATTCTCAAATGTGTTATATTGCAAGTAGAGGTAGATTTAATGTGTCAACAAACAGTAGATATAGGGTGACCAGATTTTGAAAACCAAAAACAGGGACATTTCACATTTCATTGTTCGGAGAAGTTGGACAACAATTTTACACTGATGGAGAGCCACAGATGACTTTAAAACCCTTGCTAACCTCAGATTTTAAGTTGGATGAAAAAGGTCGGACTTTCCAAACGGAGCGTGGTCTATTTAATTAAGGGCTTGTCTTTTGCATGTAAACTAAGTTTCTGGGATTTCCATAGTGTGCCACCCCACTGATATTTTGGTACCTCTTCCTGTTATTGCAACCAGCCATATACCACAACAAATAACATGCACCGCTTCATCAATGGATGTTAGCTGCTTAAGATAAATCAGTAACAATAATGATTTGATTGTAAATAATATTGAAAATGTCTCTATTCTGAATTTGTGACTGTGAATTAAACATTACTGAGGCCCGTGAAAGGGATAGTTGTCTCTTCGGCATCTCAGTCACTCCTGATATGTTCACTCTATGTTAGACAGGTATGCTGTTTTTCTCTCCACATCTCCTTTACCTGCATATCTTTCACCCCATCTCTTTCCTCTGCTGCACCCTCTTTTCACTTGCTCCTCAATGCACTTTCTCACGTCACCCTAACTTCACCACCTCCAAACACACAGACTCACTTGTAAGCACTGCATTTTCTTTTATTTTTGCCTTGTCAATATTTTGACAACTGTGTACCTCCTTCACATACACATTTGCACAGAATCACAATTGCAACTGGAATACATAACCATTGCTCTTTGCACTCAGTAGAGAGGCCAAGGATTGGATGACCATATATTCTGTATACCTTTCATGGCCCTCTGACAGACACTGTGAGAAATTTGCACTGCCTTAAAACTCAACTCCAGAGTGCTCAATTATGTCCAGTATAAACACCTGGAGGCAACTCAATTTAAAGTATGCACTATACACAAACAATATTCCAGCCCCAAAAAATACATAAACGCGACACCCTGGAGGTAGCTTATTTAATCTTCTATTCCATAAAAGTGTTTTACTTGTGAAAGATAAATCGGAACAAAATCGCTTGACATGGTTTACGTCAATGAATTTTACATTAATTGTTCAGAAATCGATCAGTGTTTTTGCCAATTGAGTTATGGACATGAGCATAGGGCCCGATAAGGACCCATTTCAGTGTACTTTTTTAATTCCTACTAAGTCTGAAAACAGAGGGACCAAGCCCACTTAAAGCCCTTGCTCCCCATCTTAGAAAACACAGACAAGGCACTAGGGGAATAAATTCGGCACGCCTGGCCTCCCTAGTACAGAAGAATTTGGAAAAACTTCTAATTGAGTATTGACTCATGCCTTTCATCAGAACCCTGAAACTCACAGACGTCTGTTGTTTTACTCTGAGAAATGTGGGTAACCCAGGCTACATACGTGGACTTCGAACTGTGAGATGGTTGAGCATTAAATGCATATTTTGAAGGAGAGAGTGGCCTAAGTGGATGAAGCATTTTGGAACAGGGGAAGGAGATTTAGAAAACAAAAAGGGAGAAAATAATTTCGAAGTTGACTCACGTTAAAGGGGAGGGTTTTCTAAACCACACAAAGCTAACATAAAGCCATTTGTGACTATATCAATTGGGAGTCTGGCGCCTGCACCAGAAATGTTGGTAGGCATGTATGGCGAATGGATATTGTAATGGTGGATAGTGTTGGAAATGGAAAATGTGACTCCACGAACTCATCCTTTGGGGATCAGGCTGTGGGGAGAGCCAGCCCCCCCACCTTTCAGTGGCCTATATAGTGTGTCTAACGACAATCGAGGCGATTTACTAGCCCAAATAAAGGCTGAGAACATACCCTCCATCTCTTTAAAAAACATCACCTGAAGAGCCTATGGAATAGCAGCAAACAGAAAATTACATAGAGGGAAAACTGACATCCGAACCAACACAATACGGCCCATTATTGAGAGAGGTAGCTTATTCCATTTTTTAAATAGTGCCTTAACCTTACTGATTAAGGGGACATAATTCAATACGGATAAGTCATTAACACTTTCTGAGAAATAAATCCCTAAATAGCGCTTAGGCCTAGCATTAACTAGAGGATGAAACTCAGAAAGTAAAGTGTCGAGTGTGCAGTTGCATAATAAAAATCTCAGTTTTCAACTTATTCATCTTATAACCTCCCAAAGCTTGGTATGCTTGAAAGATTGCAAAACCCCACTTCTGGTTCTCCATTTCAGGTTTTAAGAACAGCGCAATGTTATCCGCATATAGCTGAATGGGAGTCATCCCGCCAATAGGTGGTACTATGTTTAAATTTGTCCGCATGGCTATAGCTAATGGTTCTATAAAAAGGGCAAAAAGTATAGACGGAAGGGGGCAACCCTCCCTCATCTCCCTAGTCACCCCACAAGTCTCGACATTTCTGGATTTATAATTATTTGCACTCTAGCACCTTTATATAGACTGCATATTATCTGGACCAATCTGTTAGGGAATCCAAACTTCTTAAGAATAATAAGAAGGCTCTCCCAAAAAAACAAGTCAAAAGCCTTTTTGGCATCTAAAAACATAACCAGCGCAGGGACTTTTTTTTGTACAAAATAATCCAGGGCTTCCGTTAGAAAATTTGTAGTGGAGAATAGCTGTCTACCAGGCTCAAAACCACACAGATCTGAGTGGATGACTGCACCCATAACGTGACTCATACGATTAGCTAAAAGATTTGTAATGATCTTATAATCTACATTTAGAAGACTGATAGGCCTATATGAATTAATGTTCTCTTTATCCTTGCCTTTCTTTAAAAAGGTAAGTACAGTTGCAATATGGAAAGAGGCCGGGACTTCACCCCCCTCTAGAATATGGTTAGCACGTTTTTCCAATTTGGGGTTTAAAACGGATGCAAATCTTTTATAAATTTCAGCTGGAAGACCATCTTCACCACAGGCGTTTACCATTAGCTAATGATTTTACAACCACCTCGATTTCCTCAGGGGAAATGTTTGCTTCACAGGCTTGTGCATGATTTGATTTTAGCTTTGGTATGGGGAGTTTATTTTTAAAAAAATCTCTCGGTCGGCTCCTGCACATTGACCTTCTGTTGCATGCTATATAATGCTTTATAATGTTTGAGAAATGTCTCCTGAATTTTCTCAGGGTCTTTAATGTGGGCTTTTGTTTCTGTGTCCACAAGGGATGTTATCTTATTCTGCTCTTGACGCTCTCGCGCCTGCCAGGCCAAATATTTACCAGCGTATTCGCTTTCCTTCTGCACATTTTGTAGGTATGCAGACTAAGCCATGTATCCTCGCTTGTAGTAATATTCCTGCATACGCATTCTTGCACGTCTGAGCGCTATTTTATTGGCAGTAGTTTGGTACCATAGAAGATCCATACTTGCCTGGTTCAATTCGGCCTCTAGCCCTGCCCTGAGTATAGATATGCATTTCTTCTGCCCAATCTCATTAGAGGTGATGTAGCCTTGTATAGTTGCTTTAAAAGCCTCCCACACATTCTCAATTCTGGAAGAATTATTATTTGCCTTAAAATAGCTAACTATTTTGCTCTGTATCTCCTTACACCACTCCTCTTCTCTGAAGTTTACTTTATTAAAAAACCATCTCCCAGCTGGCCGTGCTACCTTGATGCCAGATACACCCATCTTTACCAAAGCATGGTCAGGGAAAGCATTTTGTATATGAGTATAGCTATTTATTTTTAAGTTTCGTGTGGAGAGCAAGTAGTCCAATCTAGCAGCTGACTTGTATCTTTCTGAAAGATAAGAATATTCTCATTTATATGGGAATTTTTCCATCCATAGATCTATTAGATATAACCCTCTGTTACACTCTATCAAAGCACTGGCCATTTGTCGTTTACTCTGCCTACACCTACCTGAGGATGAATATAAATCTGGGTTTTGTAGGAGATTAAAGTCCCCCCCTAAAATAACAAAACCAGAAATATTGAGCAGAGCTTGGTACAACTCTATGAAAGGCGCTGGGTTATCTAGTATCGGAGCATACATTGTAGCAAAAGTCTGATATTATTGAGAAGCCCCCTAACAAAGGCCCACCTACCTTCTGTATCAGTTTGGGAAAAAGTAACTTGAAGGGGCAAATGTTTATTCACATACAATGCTACACCCCTATGTGCAACACTTGCACACGACATACACTGATAACCTGCTTAAACATTTTTAATGTAGGCTCCTTTTTGTCAACAAAGTGTGTTTCTTGGACAAGTACGGTATATGGAGAATGCCCTCTCACCCAGGTATCTATTGCCTTGGCCTTAGATTTGTTTTTTAAGACCATTAGCATTCAATGTAAGAATTCATATAAAATCCTTATGTGTCGTTATTTCTGAGTCACCGCCACATATATCATTTGGAATGTTGCGACACAAGTGCAAAAGTCTCGACAACACCTATCACATAGAGATCCAAAGAATCATCTGACATAAAAAAATGTTTTAAAAAAATATGATTGCATATCAACTTATCATGGCCTGTGTCTACAGATAAACAGTAAAGATGCATGATCTCTCCGAAATCGTAATGGATCCCCCATTCCCATGAACTTAAAGTGACTAAGTGCATTTCCTTGCTACAGCCTGGAAGGACCATGACCCTCCACATTTACTAAAGTGCAACATGCGTCATAAAAGTGCATCGTGCTTCTTAAGCTGCAAATATGGATTACATTACACGAAACTTGAACTCCCGCTGTACGATTACTGCGTCATTTACGATAAAGTGCCTACGTGTCTAAGTGCCTCGTGTACCATCTCTCTACTACACGTAAAATCTCTAATTCCCTAACTAAAAGAGATTTAAAGCATTCAACAGTAAATATCCTACAAATGGACCCTGACTTCTTCCCCCATCCATCCTTCTGCCATGCTTGCACTATTTCCGATTTTGGTGAAAAATGATCATCTTATGAATACTGGTTAAGAACTTTCCCGTTTTTACTTGCCAGCCCCCAGTGCCCACCCCACCACTCCTTTGTCCTGTTACCCCCCAGAGTGAGGACTGCCCACACATCCTCCCTCTCGCCCAAAAGCACCCTGGGTGCCATGAAGTCGCACCCCATCGCACTCATGTCTCCGGCCAACTGAAGAACCCCCCCCCCCCCCGACCCCTGAACGACAGAATGCCAACACATTCCACTCTAAATAGGCTGGGGGGAAAAGGGGTGGATTCACTCATTCAAATGAACCATCCTACACCTCTGCAATACTCACAGCGTTAGCTAGACAAACTCTGAAGAAGCGCCTGGGCCTCTTCTACATCAGCGAAGAAATAAAAATGACCCTTTGCTAGGACTTTACGCTTAGACTGCTGTACAATGGACACCTGTGCACCCCTGTCCTTAAAAGAGTCAATCATCCTGACAAAGTCTTTTCGCCTTCATGCCGAGACAGCAGACATGTCCGAAAAGATCCTGAACTGCAGCACTTCCTGGGTGGATAGAGTTCTCTTTTCTGCAACTTTGGACAAGATGCATTTCCTGACACGAAAGTCGGCAGAATTGACTAATATTGTGCAAGGGTATTTTGCATTGACAGGACGTTTAGCTGGCACTCTATGGCCCTCGTGATACTGAAGTCCCATGTTAGCTCCGGAATTGCTTTCTTCATCAGCGAATCAACCAGTTCCGTACATGTGAAACTTCGCTTCCTTCTGGAACACCAACTATTCGGAGATTTGAGCGTCTGTCATAATTTTCCAAATCCTGTATTTTGCTCTCCAAAAAGCCTTTATTTTTTTCCAATTGCTTGACTTCCTGCTACATGGGTGAAACTTTATGCTCTAGATTTAGCAGGGTATGCCCAGACATGGTCCCTTGCTCAAGAACCATGATCAATTCAACCCAGATCTGTGACTGGGGGTGAGTGCCTGAAAAGTTTCAGCGCTCTGCCCATCATCTCCTTGTGTTTGCTTTGTTCGCCCTAAGTTGGCAGGGTCTGCCCAGACGTGGGTCCCTTGCTCACTTTGTCACTGAATTCGAGCTAGCCTGGCTGATGTGAGGTGTTACCCCGAAACTGGTCCCAGGATGCTTGTTTCCAGTCCAGGGAAGACCTGGCTTGGCAGTTCGGGCTGGGCTGTTCCCATGAGACACAAGGTCAAGACTGATTTGCATATAGCTGGGTCTGAACTGGGGTGGCGAAGTGAGATAAAGAACAATGATGGATTCAACTCAGATCTGTGACTGGGGGGTGAGTGTCTGAAAAGTTTCAGCGCTCCGTCCATCATCTCCTTGTGTTTGCTAGATTTGAAATTCGGCATTCAGCCTCTGTCAGCCTTTCTGGGAGCTTGGCCATGCCTTCCTCGATCTTTGTCAGTCTCTCATGAAGTGCTGCTATTTCCTGGGTCTGCATTGTTCTTAATTCTCTTATCTCTGCAAGAATGTTCTCAACCATGCTTTTTAATGGACTCCCCCACTACTTGTTGCGATTCCTAGCAGCTTATCCTGTTCTCACTTCCTTACACCATTTGAGAGGTGTCCTTAGTAGTCAAAGCGATCCGAGCTACAGCCGCCCCTAGAGACGCCACATCAGATACCTGTTGACCCATTTTCTCGGCTACTTGGGGCATAACTTGGGCCTTCATCAGTGACAAAGATTTTATCTGTTTTGAAAACAGGGGATACTGCTTTGGGACTTTCAGGGGACTCTGAAGTGCTTGTTGCTCGCTGTGTTGCTTCCTGAAGCAATATTACTTATTATCCACACCCTCAAAGCTGGAGGGAAAGCCGGATAGTTGCAGATCAGCGATCTCTCCTCCACTTTCGGTCTCTGACCCCCTCTTGCTCTCAGTTTGATTGATGCGGCGCACGCAATGTAATTTGTTTTATTTATTTATTCATGTACTTAACTCCCTTCGGCCGTATGTCGGAGTTTACTACCCCCCACCCTCCCCCGCCCCGCCCCACCGCCCCGCAGCACTCCCTCCAGGAGCCGCGACTGCTTGCTGGGCTACATGTCCCCCAACACTAAACAGCTGCACTTTCTCGATACACTCCCTCCCCCCTTTCTCCATGGATCCATTCATATGGACTGGCTAATGGGGGGAGACTTCAAAATGGCCATTGACTGCAGCCCAGATCGATCAAACCCACCCTTGCCATCGGGACCTTGCAGCTCACTGGCATGGGGATTTCGGCAATGGGCTGCACACTGCACAATGGTGCACCTCTGGCGTGTACACGGGATCCATACTAGGCTGTATAGGTTCATGGGACCGCCTGGCATTGTTCCTGCTATTCATGACTGATTAACTTTGCCGCACAGTTTCAAACCACAACCCCCTATGACAAATGCTGACGTCGGGCCCGGCAGGCCACTGACAGCGGTACCAACTTGGCGTCTACAACCCAATGCTCTAATAGACCCACTCTTTAGGGCTGCCATTAGAGAATTGATAGATGACTACTTCAGAAACAATGAGGGCATGAATGTGGAGTGGGACGCCTTTAAGGTCATAGTGCGGAGGGCTTGTATTAAGACCTCCTATGGGGTCAAGCAGACACTGTTCGAGATGGCACGTTGTCTCGAAGGAGCGCCTCTGCAACCTCGAGTTCGCTGCAGTGAATAGACCTGCAAACGGGACGAGACTGTTGGGCCTGACCAAAGCATACCAGGCATCACTGGAATGCCTCTGCTGCCTGCATTATATGTAAGGCTCCCAGTTTTACGTTTTAACTGATTTTGACAGATAAATACAGACAGAAAACAATGTGTTTCCTGTTTGTATTTATTTTTAAAAGCAGAAAAATACTAAAAATGTGAGTGACTCGCCATGCTCTCTTTCATGAATTCCAGGCCAATAGCTGAGCAGATAGACAGCATGGGGATTTAAAAAAACAGGATGAGATTTCCTTAAATACAAGCATATGTTAACGCATATTTGATGCATAATGGTAATATTTACTAGCAAGTGTAATGTTTTCTTATATTTGGCTGCTTAATTTGCTAAAACAGGATAGGCATCAAAGTATGAGTGCATGTTCATCAATTAAATAGATGTGGAAATGTACCATTTTACAACTCTGTTTATTCTCTAAACACAACACAAATATGGATAAATATCAATAAGATGGACAAAAAATTAATTTGGATAAACACAGATGGAAATGTCAAAAAAATAAATACCATAAAACCGGGAGCCCTAATTACAGATAATACCTTACTTGCCAGCATGATGAAAGGACAAGGCGGGTCGTCTCCGGCATAGTTGGTCTGAATGGATAGCCCCAAAGACCTATAGGGCCTATATGGATTGAGGATGGACTGATCACGGCTACACAAGTGGACATCAATAAGGTATTTGTAAACTATTATCAAACACTATATGTGGCTGATAAGGTTCCACAACCCGCTCACCTTGCCCACTTTCTGAGCTCAATGCGGCTCTCACCGCTTTCCGCTGTGCTAACCATGGCTCTGAAGGGCAACTTAGAAGTGCCAGAACTCACACTAGCTATAGATCAGCTGGCGAGGGGAAAGACACATGGAGTTGATGGTCTTCCTTCTAAATTCTCTGCTGACTCCAATCCAGACTGGTGACCCGACTTCACATTATGTACAAGGGAGCGTTCCAAAAAGGTGAGCTCACTGAATCCACGAGAGAAGCAGACCTAGTACTTTTGTCGAAACAGCGGCGGGATCCCCTGGATGTGAAAATCATATAGACTCCTGTTACCTTCTCTCGATGGAATACAAAATACTGGGGCAGGCAATTGCAAACCGACTACTACTCTACTTATCGGGCCTGGTACACCTGAACCAGTGTGGGCTTGTCCCAGGCAGGAATACTCATACCAATCTACACCAATTGTACTCGGAGTTCGAGGAGGTGTCGGGCCTCCAAGTGAATTGGGATAAGTCTTGACTGTTTCAGTTATGCCCTACACTATCCCTAGAGTGACCTTGATTTTTAGAGGCTCCCCTGGCCTGGAAACCTATTATGTTTAAATATTTGGGGGTACAGGTTTACCACACGGATCGAGAATTGAAGGGGGACAACCTAGATAAGTGTGTTGCAAGCATAAGGGACTTGATGCCCTTCTGGCATTGCCTCTCACTATCCCCTTTAAATATGATTGTTCTCCCTAGACTGCTGTATTTTTTTTCTGGCGCTCCCTCTTATCTTGCTGAGATCATTCTTTAGGAAATTGAAATCCTTCTTCTCTGAACTGATTTGGGGGACCTAAAGACGACAGCTCTCGATAGAAAAAGCTATGAACTCCATGGACATGGGTGGTATTGGCACCCCTAGTCCTGAAATGTATTATATTGCAGCTCAACTAGTATGGCTAACAAAGCAAACACAAGGAGATGATGGAAGAAGTGCTGAAACTTTTCAGACACTCACCCCCAGTCACAGATCTGGGTTGAATCCATCATCGTTCTTTAGCTCACTTCGCCACCCCAGTTTGGACCCAGCCATATGCAAATCAGTCTTGACCCTGTGCCACATGGGAACAGTCCAGCCTGAACTGCCAGGCCAGGTCCTCCCTGGACCGGAAACAAGCATCCTGGGACAGGTTTCGGGGTAACACCCCTCATCAGCCAGGCTAGCTTGAATCCAGTGGCAAAGTGAGCAAGGGACCCACGTCTGGGCATACCCTGCCAACTTAGGGCGAACAAAGGAAACACAAGGAAATGATGGACGTGGTGCTGAAACTTTTCAAACACTCACCCCCAGTCATAGATCTAGGTTGAATCCATCGTCGTTCTTAAGCTCACTCCGCCACCCCAGTTTGGACTCAGCCATATGCAAATCAGTCTTGACCCTGCCCCTCATGGGAACAGTCCAGCCGAACTGCCAAGCTAGGTCTTCCCTGGACCGGAAACAAGCATCCTGGGACCGGTTTCGGGGCATCTCCCCTCATCAGCCAGGCTAGCTTGAATCCAGTGGTGCAGTAGCACAGGACCCACATCTGGGCATACCCATCCCATTCAGGGCGAAAAAAGCAAAAGGAGCAAATGATGGACAGAATGCTGAACAATGCAAACATTCACCCCCAGTCACAAACATCTGGGTTTAATCCATCGTTCTTTCGCTCACCACGCCGCTCCAGTTTGGACCCAGCCATATGCAACTCAGTCTTAACCCTGCCCCTCATGGGAACGATGGAATAAACCCAGATCTTTGTGACTGGGGGGTGAATGTTTGCATTGTTCAGCATTTCGTCCATCATTTGTTCCTTTTGCTTTTGTTCCTATTATATGTAGCATTAACAACAGTGATAACTGATATGTGGGGCATGGGAACTCAAGAACTGGATAGGGCGGATGCCTTATCCACAGTATTGACATATGGGGTGAATAGGAAGGCGGTAACCTGTATGCATAGGGCAGTAGCCCCGGTGTTCCGTGTCCCCACTGTGGCACTGAAAGCTAAATGGGAACAAAATGGGTGAAGACATCTCTACCAAAAAATGGGGCAAGATATTGGAATACACAAGGGGAGTGAACAGGAACCCCTGCTTTAAGTATACTCAGCTTAATTATCTCCATTGTACATACCTGTCCCCAGCTCAGCTAGCCAAAATGTATCCAGGGCCCCCAGCGACCTGCCCTCATTGTCAGGCGGGAGACGCAGACTTCTTTCACATGGTGTGGGACTGCCCCCACATCCAAACTTACTGGAAGTCTCTGATTTCTCAGACCTTAAAACATTCACCCCGATTTTGCGACCTTACTTTACTCTTAGGCAAGTGCAGTATACTGATGGCCTGGAAGGCCATGACCGATTGCAAAATGACTTCAAGAACTGATAAAATGGTGCACCACGGAAATCAATGTCATGACCTGTATCCACTGTCAACTAGTCAAAGGCACCCTAGCTACAGCTTGGGACACACTCCTGCTGGCTTTACAAGCCAAGTTGAATGATAGACTACTGTAAATTGTGCACAAAGCCTCTAGGAGTAAATGGACCCTTATAGTAACAGAACTGGGTAATAGTGTGCTCGTAGACACACACAGATCATTATTATGTGACTTTAGACACGATAATGGGGGTAGAGAACGATTAGTGCATTATAGGATGTGGGACTTGGTGGCACCACATGGGAGGTGAGGTGGATGTCTTGTTCAGCTGCCTGATAGAAATGGAGTGTTTTTGTTTTCGTTGAAGCTACGGATTGTCAGACATTGGTAAAATGCTTGCAATGACTAGATTCACAAGGTTTTGAATCCAACTCTACTGGGGAGATGTCCACATTGTTAAACTTTGCCTATATCATGTAATTGATGACTGATGTCCATGCAGTGTTGCTTGCTTATTTGGTTAACAAACTAATAAAAAGTTATGAACAATGGAAAAAAAAGGTTTGTTGTGCAAAGAGCACCATCTTCCCAGCTTACAAAAACAAGCAGAGTTTTAAATAAATAAAAAAAAATTGCCACAGTACATGGACCATGAGAAGACCACATTGACTTCAATTGGTCAGATGTTTTTTTGGAAGTGATATGGCGCGTTTTGGTATCAGAGTCTGAAGGACCGGCACTATAAACATTTGTCACGCGGGACTTAGCACACATCGGATATTAGTATAAAAGATTGAGATCATTTGCTAAAAATCTTTATAACTGATGAAGTCCTCTGGAAAGGACGAAATACGTTGGCTGGGATGAAAACATGTGTTTGAAGAATACAAATTTGGCGCTCAACACCATGGCACCTGGTTATTAATGGACTGAATAAAGAATCATCAATTTTTATAGACTGATTCACATTATTTGAATATGAGTTATTAGGATAACAGATTGCTTCTTTGTGAGTCTTTGCAGCGCTCCATGTGCTGGTTTTGATTTTCAATTGGTCATAGTTTTTGTCCATTGCTGTTGCAGGCCCTAGGCCTAGCCACACAAGTGGGGTATCGGTTTTATTGGGAGAAGGGTGGGAATGCTGGTTGATAGGTAGTTTGTGGATCCCCATGGTTTCTGGAACTTTGCCTTATAGAAATATCAGGAACAAGTGTGATTTCAGCCAAAGTTTGAGATTTGCAGGGCATTGTGGGCAAGAAAAGGTAGCGGAATCCAAGAAGTGGAACCACGCTGGAATCCCTTCGGTTTCTAGCTTTCTGAAATGCCCACGGCTCATAGGGCTCCCTGATTGCCAGCTGACACAGAACCCTAATAGTGTGGCCATTCAACCAGGCAAGTGAGAGGAAATGGGATTCACTCCCCCCACCCCTTCGTCGACACATGTCAAATCTACGCCCAGAAGAATTCACAGTTCCTCTTGCTTCCTTTGGGGATGCTCTAGGGCCTAGGGAGGAAGAAAGACTGTTGGGGCTTTAGGAATGGGGAAAATGATCTGATGCCTGGGTGGGCCGACCCTACTTAAATATGTATATCCAATATTCCTCCCCAGATTGAGGGGCTTGTTCTGGGGTGAAGTCATGGTCTGATGCCTGGGTGGACTACCCCCACCCAGTCTCTCTTTTTTAACATCATTTTTCTCTGTTGCCTAGTGGGCTTTCTGTTCCACCACCCCTGGGGGAGCAGATATGGGGGTAAAACTCAACACTCTTTTCCAGAGGGAAGCAGAAAGCCTGCTGGGGGCACGGCTTGATGCCTAGTTGGGCCACCACCTTCTTTAGATTGGGATAAACCCCCCAATCAGCACCCCGAGGAGGCAGAAACAGTTGGTCCCATTCTGGGGTGAGGCACAATCACGTTTGGGCATACCACACCCATCTTTTTTTTTTTAAATTCCATGTTGTCTAGTGTGCTTTCTGCACCCCCAGGATAGGGTGGCGGGGGGCATATTGAGTGTAAGCCCTCCTAAATCATAAAGAGGGTAAAGCACCTGAGAAGAGTGCCTTGTATAGGCTGCTATCCCTGTTCAATATCAAGCATCAAGGTAAATGTTTTGGCTAAGGTACTGGCCAATGTACTGCATGGGGTAGCCAGTGGAATGATACAATCAGACTAGTCGTGATTCATGACAAGACTCAACTTGCAGAGACAGCAATGCTGCCTGGAAAATACTAAAATAGTCAGGGAACTAATAATTCTGCTATCATTTGCTGTGCCTATGAGGAGCTGACGATGAACACTGCCTTGAGGGTGAGAATCCTTAAAGGCAGCTGCAAACCTGCTCAAAGGAAGTGAACATCAAACATGTGTGGATTAAGTTAGATCCCACCACAGCATGACAATATTGCAGGGTGTAGGAAGATAGGATCCTTCTGCATGGTTACCCCCACTTTTTGCCTGGCACTTAGCTGTGTTTTGACTAGTCTGACTGGGATCCTGCTAATCAGGACCCCCGTCTATCTGCTTTCTCCTTAAACTGATGTGTTATGTACTTAGGTACACCCCAGATTGGATACTGGGGTACCCTCGTCAGCCCCTAGTATAGGGTACCCATGTACCCAGGACATAGTTACCCCAGAGGTCTCCCATGGGCTGCAGCATGTATTATGCCACCCATGAGAGACCATTCAAAATGGAACTACAGGCCTTCCATTGCAGCCTGTGTAAGTTGGTGCATGCACCACTTACTAAAGATATAGGTTTACTATATCTAAGGGTCACAGCACTTAAAACCTATAAGTCACCCCTATAGCAGGCCTTTACAAGCCTGAGGGCAGGGTGCTTGGTTCTAAGTGAGAGGGTGCCCCTACATGAGCAGGACACCCCTGCAGCCTACGGAGTCCATTCTCCCGGGTTGTCAGTGAAGCAGCCATATACTATATAGAGGGGCACCGCATAATGGCGCGATGACCATCTCGAAAACGGCTGCAACGAATCCTATCATGTTTGGTATCAAACATGTTGGAATCATACCCCCACACCCTAAACGGTGTGGGAGGTATGACTCCAAGCACTGGAAGAGCCCTCCGTTAGGCTCTCAGTGTTCCCAGTACCAGCCTTCTAGTCCCGGACAGCATAAAATGGTTGCTGCCGCCCAGAGACACATTTCTGCCCTCCTGCTGCTGAGCCAGGCTCGATCAGGGAAAGGCAGAACAATAGGCATCCTATCACAGGGAGGTGTGACCACCTCCCAGTCAGGATTTAGTGTATTAGGGCTGGTTGAGTGCGCTTGCCAGTGCCTGAGAGTATGCATGAGGAGCACATTTGGTGTCCCTGTGCATAGTCCAGTTCAAACCAGTCCTGGGAGCCGTTGGCTCCCGCTCTGGCGCAAAACTGGACAAAGGACATGGGAGTAACCTCCGCCCTGTCCAAACCCTCCCCTGGGAGGTTCCCCTGAATCCTCCCAAGCCTTTCCCTAGGGTACTTAAGGGCTTACCTGGGTGTAGGTCCCTAGATTTGTCGTGGGATAAGATTCAGAACTGAAACCACTGCCCTTCTACTGTCTGGGCACTCTGGACTTTGTTTGGGCCTGACTTCGTCTCCCTTCCAGTCTGCTGCATCGTCTGTGCCTCTGCATCATAGGGCTTGAAAAATCCCAAAAATGTTACTAGACCTGCAGGTCTAGTGACTTAAATAATCTACTCGACCTAATTATAATGCTCTTGACCCATAAACTGGTTTCAAATTATGTGATCCTGGGCAAGTATTTTAATTCACTGAGACGCCATTTTCTTCTTTATCACATATGAGAGCACCTTCAAATACGCACGTTCAGCACGTCTGCTGTACAGAAAACGCTTTTGTTTGATTTAATAGACTAAACATTAGCTCCATATAGAATGCAAATCTAGTCACATATAAGATACACTTGACTGCAGACTTGCCTCTTAATTCATTAAATGCATTGTCATCAGGGCTTGGCCAGGAATGTCTCTCACATCATGTTTAAAAACTATCCCTTTTAATAAATACATAACAAAAGCATAAAGTAGCAGCCCACTGTTATTTGCAATCAGCAGATTTTACATTGAAATGGCCACAGAATTTGTCACTGACATGTAGTTTTAAAACTATATAGTGTACAATGTTTGAAATAGTTTCTGCAAATATTTGTCACCAAGTAAATTGTTCTGATTTGTTTTCCTCCAATTTAAATCTTTATTTGCATCACACTTCTGAATTGCAAAAAAAAAAAGTTCTTTCATAATATCTGATCTACTTGTACTATTCATTTGCAAGCTGTTCAAATGTTGTTTTAAAGAAAGAAAACAGACATTTTACTGCATTTTGTTTCACAATTATTGTCAAATAGCTCACTTGACAAAAAAGCATTAACTGTAAAAAGAGAAAGAAAAGTAAACACCATTTTCCAGGAACACATGAGTAACAATTAGTAAAAAGACAAACTGACATTTGACCTCTGTCCTTGAGCAGTTGGCAAATGTGTCAAGATAAAACAAGATTTAAAGGCGTTTTAATTGCTCATTCACTTTCTGAACAAAAAGAACACCTGTTTCTTCCAGTTTAAGTTTACTCGCCAGCAGGGTCAAGAAAGTGCTAAAAATAGCTCGACCTGCTAAAATTTCACTCGCAATTGCGAGTGGTTAGCGGATTATTCGAGGCCTGATACAGGAACCTTCCAAGGCCTGTGAAGCATCAAGGACAACCTAAGTAATCTCCCTTGGAGTGAAAGAGTCACTCCCCTGCATTCGCAGGCACCGCAACGAAGACGACCGGTCTGCAGATCCCGAGCTCCTCCGGACTCCGTGGGCTCTGCTACTTAGGTGGTGGTTTTCCTTAGCACCCGAGGCCTGCTCTATCCTCTTATCAAGTTTGAGGCCAGTAGTCCTTGTGGGGGTTGCAATAACCGAACCCCTAGGTACCGCGTCCCTTTGCAGTTGCAAAGGCTTGTTGACAGCTTTGCAAGAAGATCTTCGGGCTCCAAGTAGCCCCAACCTCGAGCATCTCCAGTGACTAGAATCTTCAGCCACACCGCATTGTGTGCATCGTGGCCTGCATCTTTTGGTGAGCTGCTTGAGGTCCTCTCGCGACTCCCCATGCCTTCGGCCTGTGGGTCCATTTGAGGGTCACCTTTGTTTTCCTTGGACTCCCCTGATTGCTCAGGGCCTGCCCTGACTCCCCTGCTTGTGGTGAGTCTTCTGGACCTTGCTGGTCCCAACCGTGCACCTTCTTGACTTCCTGCGTGGGTTGCCTTAGCCAAGACTTGTTGGTGCTCCCGCCGGACACCGACCCCTCAGCATTCGAAATCCTTCGGGGGACAGCTCGATTCCGGGTCCTGGTCATCCTCAGCGTCGCCTGGTCCTCGCAGCTGCAGAGTCAAGGTCACTGTCATCTTTCCTGAAGCACCCGACATCGGAGGGCATCCGTCTTCCAAGTCTCCTGGTCACCCCTGAGTGACACAGACACTGTCCCCTCTGCTTTCAGGTACTCCTCTTCAAGAATCCACGTTTGGATTCCTCCGGACACTTTCTCCTCTTCCAGCAGCAGCACTTTCCTGAAGTCCTCCATTGAGTTCGACAGCGGTTTCCGACGCCACTTCACACCTATGCACCGGCTTCCCTGGGATAGGTAACTTGGGTACCACGGTATCCATGGGTGGGATGGCTCTCCAACCTTCTGTCTTCCACTGGGTTTCTTCAGGGTCTACTGGGAAGGGTCCCTAATCTTTAAAACTCCAACTGCGTCTTGCACAAAGACTTGTACAGAGCACGCGGTGGTGTTCACACACTGCACACGCTCTCTGTGGGGTCCCTATCTACTTACCATCAGTGGATCTGTGGGTCCCCAGCAATTCTACGTCCTCTTGACATTGTCCTGACTCGAGTCTTGGTTCTTATACCACTTTCTTAGTATATGGTTTGGTCCCCCCCTGGGACCCGCTGTGTATTAGTGCTATTTACTGTGATTTCTTTGCTTACGTATTGTGTGCTTTGTCTCTATCTCCGTGTAGGAGATATTGTAATGTACTAAATAGTGTTATATAATAAATAGATATTTTTATAAATACTTTCTGTGGTTCTCTTTCATGTAGTCTATACTATAAGATTGCATTCGGGTAAAACAAGCTGCTTTACACTCCTTCGAGACTAAGCCTGAAGGCTGCTCTCCACAGCTACCACTTGGATAGCTTTCTAAAGTTGTCTAAGACCTCTTAAATCACCATAAGGGTTGTCTGGACTGGTGCAAGGTGCCCACTTACATTAGTGGACATCATATACCAGGCCAGCTTCTCACACAGGGCTTTCAAGAAACATATCACAACTGGTGATTTAAATAAGAAGGGTTGGTCCGGTAACCGTAAAAAGGATGAAAGAGTCAAAAGGTACCTTTTAGCCGTGCCCAGAGCAAAGTCTTGCTAGGCGAGGGACAACACAAACAACAAAACATCAGATAACTTAGCCTGGAGGGGGTCAATCTGATGTGTACTGCACCATTCCACAAACTTGTCCCAATGATAGGTGTATACAGTTTTAGTTAATGAATGCCTGGTTGCAAAGATGACATCAATCACCTCTGGACGAAGGTCAAAGGTGTTTAGCTGTCATCACTGAATCTCCAATTATAAAGATGGAGATTGCAAAGGCCTGGGCGTAGAACCCTGCCCTATTGCTGCTACAGCAGGTCCTCCTGGAGGAGCAGCCTTATTAGAGGACAGATGCTCAAGCCCAGGAGTTCTGTATACCATACTCTCCATGCCCAATCTGGGATAACAAGGATGACTTGAGTCTGTCAGTCCATATCATCTTAAGAACTCGGGGCAGAAGAGGTATAGGCAGAAAGGCGTACAAGATTCCCGGGTTCCACCCTATGCAGAACGTGTCTCCAACAGAAAGCTGCCGTGGCAACTCCACCGCATAGAACTTCTGAAAGTGTGTGTTCTCGGTGGTGGCTAATAGATTTAGCCAAGATTTTCCCACGGTGCGGAAAAGACTTTGTGCCACATGTTGGTGCAACTGCCACTCGTGATCTGCTAGGCGTTGACGGCTGAAGTCCTCCACCTTAGCATTCAAAGATTCTGCCAGGTGGTTCTTCACTAGGAAAATCCCTTGATGGTCCAGCCATTTCCATAGTTGTAATGCTTCCTGCACAGGGCTCAGTACCCCACTCCGCCCTGCTTGTTGCAATACCATAAGGCAGTGGTGTTGTCTGTAAGCACCTGTATCAGCCTCCCCATTATGAATGAAAGCAGGGCTGTCAATGCCAAGTGGATGGCCCTCAGCTCCAGGAAGTAGATATGGAGTTGGGACTCCGCCATAGACTAGAGAACTCTGATCTCCACCTCTCTAAGAAGTTACGCACAGGTCTAGCAACCACCACTGCAGATCTTTTGCACTCTACTCCGAAATCTGGAAGTGGTCTGAGAAGTTCCCATGATGTTAGACCCACTGAGACTTCAGATTACCCTACACAGCCCGTATAAGCCACCTCCTGTGCTTGACCAGCAGGATGCAGGAAGCCATCAGTCTCAGAGCTCACCACACTGAAATCCAGGACAGAGGCTGAAAGATCAGGATCATAGCCTGAATGTCCTGGACTCTCCTTTCCGTGGGAAAGGCACAAAACTGAACCGTGTCCAGAATGGCTTCGATGAAGGAGAATCTGAGGAGTCAGGAGTGACTTCGGCACGTTGATAGTGAGCCCCAGCGATGACAGGAGGTTCGCTGTAGTCTGAAGGTGGTTGACAACTGCCTGGGGCGAGCCTGCCTTCACTAGCCAGTCGTCGAGGTAGGGGAAGAATGGGACCTCAGACCTCCGAAGATGTGCTGTCACCAGCACCATCACTTTCGTGAACACCCAAGGGGCACAGTGAATTGAAAATGCTCCTGTCCCACCACGAACTGCCGGTAGTGCCTGTTGGCCTGCAGGAGAGGTATATGCAAATAGGCATGTAGCATATCTAACGCCACAATCCAGTTTGCATGGTCAAGGGCAGACAAGAACTAAGCCATGGTGAGCATCTTGAATTTCTCTTTCCAGAGGAAGGCGTTGAGAGGGCACAGGTCTCCAATCTTCGTTGGCATTTGGAAGTAGCGAGAGTAACAACCACAGCCTACTTCTGATGCCAGCATCCTCTAGACAGCCCCTTTGGTCAAAAGGGCCTGCATTTCCTGCCATAAAATAGACAGATGGTCCTCGGTCATTTGTTCCGGGGATAGTGGAAGGTGCAGGGCAAACCCCTATTGTACTATTTGCAGGACACATCTGCCTGTTATAGTCTGCCAATCTGGTAAGAACAGCTGGATTGAGGCTGCCAACCGGGTGGCATGTTAAAGGGGCTTGGCAGCGGGGGATGCAGTGGGCTGACTGGTACTGTGTCCCGGATTGTGAGGCCTATGGGTAACACAGTCTCAACCACGAAAAGGCTGGGTATCTTTCTGAGGTTGAAGCAGCTGTCTGTACAGGACACCTCTGCCAAGGCTGCAAAAAGATTGGCATGTTGACCAACTTCAGGAGCAAGATGGACAGGCTTGGAGACCCATGCGCACCTTTTCAGGTAAATGAGGGTATCAGGAAGGAATCGAGTCTCGCTTGGATTTTTCTGTTTTTTTCTTCAACTTACCCAAAGATTTGGGGCCGAGTGCTGCCTGAATTTTATATGCTTTTCCTTAGACTTACCCAAACATTTGGAGCGCAATTATGAGTGATCTAGGGAACGACTCCAGCGACTTCTAGACCCGTACTGAGACCGACCCTTGGAAAGATCACAACGTGGAGTCTTTCGATGATGGGCGACGTATAGCTTCGCCTCAGTCTCGTATGTCCATTGTGTTCATTGACGTAAAGTCAGTGCAGGGCTTAAGAGTTGTGACTCGACCCCATGCACCACAGGCAAACCTGACGAGGATCTGTCAGAGACATTTGTTTGTGACAGTTCTTAAAGGGTTTGAATTCTGTCATCATGAGAGGTGATATTTCCATTGCACGCTGTAAAATGTAGATAGCAACATGGTCTCAAAGAGATGAGAGATAGCTCCGGATCTGCATCTGGGGGCGCAGAAAGACCCGCACGTCATTTTCTGAGCAGAATGGCGTCAGTGTGGAGCCGCACGGCACCACCTAGCGACGCTCAGAGGTACTGCTCAAAAGTTTCCGGGTCCAGTCTGGGGAATATTCAAAAGGTGAGAAATCTGCAGTTAGAAGTCTCTATCAGAAAGTTATTTGATTCAATACAACAGCCTGTTATGTTTGCTTCTTGAAACTGATGGCCTGCAGTTCTTATTATGGTTTGGAGTGCTGTGCACTGCCCTGATGGCAAGGATGACGGTTAATG
The DNA here is from genome assembly GCA_963921515.1 of Calotriton arnoldi. Classification (NCBI taxonomy): domain Eukaryota; kingdom Metazoa; phylum Chordata; class Amphibia; order Caudata; family Salamandridae; genus Calotriton; species Calotriton arnoldi. Next base: position 2,819,170 of record CAWUFW010001011.1, read on the forward strand.
TTATGTTGTACCTATCGTTTTGATTTAAAACAAGGGGCATAATAGGGCTGTCCGCTATCACCACCACTCTTTGCCTCGTCACTAGATCAATTGGTGTGCTCAATGAGACAAAAGCTTAACACCTGCCTCATAGCCATGGATCAGTCAGTGATATGGAATCCCCTCAAGCTGAATGCTTCGAAAACTGAAATGCTGACCTGCAGGGCATTAAAAAATGATGACTATTTTTTTAGCCAGATGAACTGGGACATCCTCCAAAAATTGCTTCAAAAGTAAAAAATCTCATAATTGTTTTAGACCTGTCATCCTTAGGGTGGTCTTTCCCCAGACTTTTTTCCTTTTGACTCCTATTTTTGCGGATTCCTTTTGTTGGTCTTAAGACTCTGAGCACTTTACCACTGCTAACCAGTGCTAAAGTGCATGTGCTTCGCCCCTGAACATGATGATATTGGTGTATACCTGATTGGCATATTTGTTGTACTGGTAAGTTCCTTGGAAAGTGCTATACCATATACTCAGGGCCTGCACTTCAAATTCTACTAGTGGGCTGCAGTACTGATTATGCAACCCAAGTAGCCTTTCAAACCGGTCTCAGGCCTGCCACTGCAGTGCCTGTGTGTGCAGTTTACTGCCGCTTCGATTTGGTATTTAAAACCAATTGGCAATCCTTAAGCTCCCCTTTTATTACATAGAAGTCCCCCCAAGATAGGCCCTAGGTAACCCTAAGGGCAGGGTGCTATGTAAGTAAACGGTAGGACATGTACCTTTATGTTTTGCATGTCCTGGTAGTGACAGCCTATTTCGTTTTTCACTAACCCTAAGGGCAGGGTGCTAAGTGAGTAAACGGTAGGACATGTACCTTTATGTTTTGCATGTCCTGGTAGTGACAGCCTATTTCATTTTTCACTACTGTGAGGCCTACCCCTCTCCCCCTCTCATAGGCCAGCATTGGGAGTTCCTTAATACACTTTTAAGCTGTAATTCCTGATCAGATAGGAGCAGCTTTTTCATGTTTCATATGTTTGGAATGGTAATGATAAATGAATCCTCCTTAGTGGTGAAGTTGGATTTAACATTACTGTTTTAGAAATGCCACTTTTAGAAAGTGGACATTTCTCTGTACTTACTACTCTTTGAGCACAAGAGCCTGTCTCCAATACACGTCTGTGTTTGGGTGACAGCTGCACTTTGTGCATTCCCCTTAGACATTCGCAAAATGCATGAAGGTGAGACATCTACATTCTGAGCACTTATTTGCATTCTGATGGCTCTTCCTGGGCAGGTAGGAATGAGAGGGACAGACACACTTCAATAGGTAGTGTCCAGTACACACACAAAGCACTGATTTACTCCCCATGGTTAGCCTGACAGCCAGGACTGGGTTGAAAGGGATTCTTGTGCACTTCAGAGAGTTGCTTTGAAGTCACCCCATACATCAAAGGCACTTTTGGGTATAACTACTGGGTCTCGGACCCCCTAAAATCATGCACTTCTGGATCTTAAACTGAAACTCTGACAGATGGACTGCTGTGCTGCTTAAAGGACTCAACTGGACTGCTTTTCTGCTTGTTGCTCCCATACTCTGCTGGAAGGAGAGTTGGACTCTGCCTTCCCTCCAAGTGATCTCCAAGGGCTTGATGGCTTGCCTCCTGTTTATTGAAGTCTCAGGGACACAAAAGACTTTCTGCAATTCTGTTGGACTCTGCTGTGAGTCCTGCCCTTGCCTGAGGTGCCCTCTCCAAGTTCTGGGCCTCAGAAGTGGTTCTGCGACTGCTTTCTTAAAACCCGGCACATCGCCACCACTGCACCGATCAGAACTGATGCATCGCCCTTCGAAGCCAGCAGTTCAACAGCCTGCACGGCCCGCCGACAATGCTCTGCGCAGTTCGACGACAACGCAGTGACCCAACTGCGTGGAAAAGATCAATGCATCGATGCTTTGCTCCATCCAAGGTACTTTTTCAGCAGGCCCTGCGTGGGTTCTGTAGCCGGCCTGCCCTCCATCGCAGTCAGCCTGAACTTTGGATTTGCAGCAGTCCCTCACAACCTCAAGTAACCTTTTGATGCTAGTGACTCTAAGCAGTGTTTTCACATTTAATTTTTTTTAATTCGTATCTTGTCTTCTACAGATTGTTTTTTTGTCGTTTTGGTCTGGTTTTACTCAGATAAATATCCTCTATTTTTCTAAGCCACTGTAAAGTCTTTTTGTGGTTTATTCATTGTATTATAGTGTGTGTGTGTGTGTGTTGCACTAACACTTTACACATTGCCTCTTTAGATAAGCCACGCTGCTCTGTGCCAAGCTACCAGAGGGTGAACACAGGTTATCTTTTAATGTGTATCTAGCTTATCCTGACTAGAGTGGTGGTTCCTGCCTGGCCTGGTTGCATACCTCAGCCAACCAGGAATCCCATTTCTAACTTTCGTCTTTGACTGATCACTCTTCATGAATACTCAAGTGGACAGGCTGTCCCATTCAACTTTCTACACAACGAAAACACTTAGATGCATCTTTCCACATCCTAGACTTCCTGAAAAGGTACAAGCACCAACATCACTCATTCTCTCTAACCTTGGCTATGCTAAAGGACTATACCCTAGCATTCCATGCTCAACTCCAAAAGGATACAAAGAATCTAAAATTTAGCAGCAAGACTACTTCCACATGTAAATTTACGAACCAACATCTCTTCCATCCTGAAGGGTCAACACTGGCTCCCGATAGCAAGAAGATTTTCTTTCAAACTACTGTACATCATACACAGAGCCATCAATGGCAACGGACCAAAATTAATTTAAACAAAAATCACAAAAATACTATCAACCCAGGAACGTGCGTTCCTGTCTGGCACAGCGCTAAATTCCTGCTTACAGAAAGAAAACCACTGGTGACACTTCTTTCTTTGTTCAAGCAGCAAAACATTGGAATTCCTTACCTGCAAAGATCAGAGCCACTAAAAATCACTTAAGAGTTCAGAAGGATGGTTAAGTCCTGCTTATTTCCAATGTTTACCAAGAAACAAATGTACATGCTGTCATTTTCATCCTGCAGATACCCTTCAGGACCCTCTAAGAACAAGAAACATTGGCAAAGCCAATAGGCCTCTCCTATGCAAGAGCTATTGGCTTTGCCAATATGTTTTAGCCATGTAATACACCAGTGTGGCTGCTGTTCAGCATGGATAAAAGTTAGAAGGCTAAAGGAGAGTGAAGTGGAGTGGCAGAGAGTAGAGTTGAGTGGCATAGAGTGAAGTCAAGTGTCAGAGTGCAGTATCGTAGAGTGTCGTAGAGTGGACTACAGTGAAGTGGCATAAAGTACAGTGGTGCAGAGTATATTGGCGTAGAGTGCTTTGGTTTTGAGTAAAGTGGAGTAGTCCAGTGATGTAGAGTGGTGCAGTGGTGTAGAGTGGAGTGGCGCAGAGTGGAGTGCAGTGGCATACAGTGCAGTGGTGTAGAAGTAGATTGTTGCAGAGTAGAGTGAAGTGGCGTAGAGTGGAATGGTGCAGGGTAGAGTGCAGAGGTGTAGAATAGAGTGGCAGAGAGTGCAGTGGCAGAGTAGAATGGTGCAGAGTGCTGTGGTACAGAATAGATTAGAGTGGAATGATGCAAAGTAGAGTGGCGTAGAGCGCAGTGAGTGGAGCTGAGTGGTGCAGAATAAAGTGCAGTCTTGTAGAGTAGAGTGTCAGAGTACAGTGTCTGAGTGCATTGGCATAGAGTTCACTGGCGTAGAGTACAGTGGCAAAGAGTGCAGTGGTGCATAATAGAGTGGGGCAGAGTGCAATGGCAGAGTGGCGCAGAGTAGAGAGGCGTAGAGTGGTGCAGAGTAGAGTGCAGTGGCGCAGAGTGCAGTGTTGCAGAGTTGAGTATCATAGAATGCAGTGGTGTAGAGTGGCATATAGGTCATTAGTGTAGAGTTCAGTGGCAGAGAGTGCAGTGGTGCAGAGTAAAGTGACGTAGCGTGCAATGGTGTAAAGTGGCACAGAGTAGAGTTTTGCAGAGTAGAGCAAAATGGCATACAGTGCAGTGGTGTATTGTATTGGTTTTGAGTAAAGTGGGGTAGAGTTGATTGGTGCATGGTAAATTGCACAGGCGTGGAGTGGCATAGAGTGGCGTAGAGTGCAGTGGCAGAGTGAAGTGTCGTAGAACACAGTGGTGCAGAGTAGATTAGAGTGGCTTAGACTGGATTGGCGAAGAGTGCAGTGGTGCATAGTAGAGGAGTGTGGGGTAGAGTGCATTGACAGAGTAAAGTGGTGTAGAGTAGAGAGGTGTTGAGTGAAGTGGCGTAGAGTGGAGTGGTGGAGAGCAGGGTGCAGTGACTCAGTGTGGAGTGGTGCAGAGTAGAGTGGAGTAAGGTAAAGTGGAGTATGCATGGTGTGGTAGCGCACTGCCATTACAGGAAACACATCTTCAATTGAAATGACCATTAGATTTGCACAGACATAGTTTTACCAATAAAAGTATAAAGCGCACAAATGATAATGCCATCACCTAGTGTATTGATCTGTTTTGATCGTATTAAAATATTTGTTTCCACCACACTTCAGAATTACCAACAAATGTGCTTCATTTGTGCTTTCCATATTCTGAAATATCTGCACAGTTCATTTACAGACATTTAAATGCTGTTTTGAGCTAGAAACAAAAATACCATCGTCCAGCACACCAGAGTAGCCAGCATGATTGTCACATAAAGTCTCTCACTTTGAAGTTAGAGAAAGAAAAACAAACCCCATGCTCCCTGGAAGACAGAGCCTGACATTTGACTTCTGTCTTTGAATGCACAGCAAATGCAACAAGATAAGAACAAGATTTAAAGGCCTGTCTACAACTATTTAGTACTGGTGGAAGAATACAGTAAATAGGGTTTGGGCAAGGGAAGGGCCACAGTCAAGCTGGACAGCCTAAAAAAATAAAGCCAGCAAACAGAAAGCAAGCAAATGTAAGTTACAAACCACAAACCCAAAGGTAAGCAACGGGCGATATGCATTTCCAGGGAAGCTTTCCGAAAGTCCCCAAGATGTCGTTAGCAAACCAGACAGCTGCGCAGTCTGGTAGGCTTCGACTTAAAAAAAGTGATAAATCAGCAGAATCGCTTCACAAACAACCCCTAACATCAGGGAGAACCACATCGCCATGCATCTGTCTCAAACACATAATAGAGATCAATGCAAACCCCAGGGATTGTCTCAATATCTAAATAAAAAATGGATAGATTGTATCAACACAGTCAGAAGCCAAACAGAACAACCTAAGATGCAACAACTTATACCACCCAGACAATCAACTTTCAACCTTACTTTTCTACTACATACTTCTCCATATTGCATCCTATCACAATAGTTTAAAAAAATATCCTGCATGACGATTAACTTGATTTATAGTTGGGGATTATTCTTTCTCCTTCCTTTGTATTTAAATGATACTCCTTATATTCCAACATCTGCCTGCCTCCGTACCTCCGAGTGTACCCTACTTAATCACATGCATGTCGCATACTCCCTTTTACATTTCACTAAACTAGCCATACTCGATCCTTGCAAATCATAAGTTCTCCTTCTGAGTAGCCATTCATGTAATACCTAACCTTTTTCTAACCTATCTACTCATCCCACTCTAATAAATCACAATTTCCCCTTTCCTTGCAATCACACATCTAAATTTCTCTATCCTACTTACTTGTCCTATTTTTCAACTTGCATAAACTCACTCTAATTCTTACACCTAACTTCTATTAACTTAATCCACCACTACAAACTGGAGAGCATGCCTTAGTTTCCTTAGAGCACAAGACTAACTCAATAATCAACAAAATAACCACTGGAGGTAACCATTGACTTTGGGTTATGAGGTAGCATCCTAACGGCCATAAAGCGCTTCAATGGTGGAATAGTCAATGGCATAACAAGATCTCCTTGTACGTGAATTATCTACAGTTACATGTGGCAGAACTCGACTTGTCGATTCTGAGGTAGGTACCCAGGGTTTAAAATGAAACTGGGATAATTCGTTCCTGCACCCACAGAGCAGATAAGATCCACCATCTGAATTGGAGTGCTCACTCCAAGTGACCAAGAAGGGCTTCTGCTACTTTGGCATCTATGTTAAAAAAGATCACATCAGGTTTCTTATAACTTGAAGACAGCTGTGAGTCGATTTTAGGTGGACGTGACTCACTGAATCTATTGAAGTTATCCTTAACGGTTCGGATGTGTTGTATACGATGATCGATTGGCCTACATTTTATATATGTTTTATATATGTTGTGCAAAATAACCAATTTCTTATTTTAGAGTTATTTAAGAGGGCAGAAAAGGTACTCTGTCTCCTGCTCTAGGATGGTGGCGTGGCTAGACTAGCACTGACTATGTTGTGCAGGTTTATATATGACAGAACATAGCTCTTCCTGATTTGACATCGTATTACAGGGCATAAGTTTGTGATAGTGAATCACTGGGCATGTTCTCTGAAGCAGGAGTCATCTCTCTGTATTTAAGGACATAAAACAGGGGCCTGAAGTACTTCAAAGGTCCACAAACATAAAAAGGTATCTCACCCTTTTTTTGGGAAAACACGTTTGTTTTGAAAACCAGCGAGTGTCACCCTATGCAATGGAAACAAACCAGAATTGTTTTTTTGTTAGACGCTCTCCCACTCTAGTAGCGGCATGCTTAACCATTGGGTCTCATCCTGGTCCCTAGAAACAGGAAGGACTCAACCTTATTCCAGGAAGTACTTATGATATAGAAACTGGAACTGGGGGGTATTCTCTGTTTATAAATACCTAGCACAACCAAGGTATACCTTTTATTAGTGGTTGCTCAGTTATGATTAAAAACACCAATAGTTAGGGGTAAACTAAGGGATATAATGATCCTATTACCCTCTCAAGTTTGTCGACATGTTTCAGCCCCAAATAAAAGGCCCCCAAGGACTAGGGCTTTAATCAGGACAAACAGGTGCCCCAGAAAAAATTATCTGGTTACTAACCATCTAGCTTCCCTAATGAGGTGGGACAAATACACATGCAATACACAATTCATGCATGTAAGAGCTTACTTGCCTGCTTGGTAACGGGAGTGTTCTAATTTGATTCCCTATTGTAGAACCTGTTAAAGCAGCATGGGAGAAAGAGAGGAACGCGTTCCTGTAGTCAGTGTTCAGGGGTGCAGTGTTGCCCGTTACCTATCTTGGCCCTCTCTCCTGCCGGCTCCAATGCCCTGTGGCGAGATTCCACAATAGGGACTCAAATTTGAACATTCCTGTTACCAAATGGGCTAGTAAGCTTTTACATTCATGAATTGTGTGTTGCATGTGCGTTTGTCCCTCCTCTACTACTAAAGTGGGTGAGGGTCTAACAAAAAAAACCTGTTCGGTTTTGTTTCCATTGCATAAGGTGACACTCACTGGTTTTCAAAAGAAACGCCCCCCCTCCCCGCTTCCCAAAAAAAAAAGGGGCGAGATACTTTTAGGTGTTTGTGGATTTAGAGAAAGAGAAAAGGAGAATGTTATCTCACCCCCTAAAATAAATGTGTTTGCTCCCCTTACCTGACAGATGGTTTACATCCTGCTGGCTTTTGTGGTTACAAAGTACTTCAGAGGTCTACATGGAATATCGAACGGGAGGTGGGGATGGAATACCAAGAGCCAAGGTAATGGGCCTGTGGATATGGAAGCAGACTGAAAGGTAATGAGCTCGGAGTGGACGATTAAAGGGGAGACACCCCTGTGGGACAGTCCCTTCTGGAGGTGGGGAATGTATCTGGTTTCCGGACATGGGTACTATAGGTATAGATAAAGGGGCAGATATACGGAACATGGGAGACATGAAAGGTTTTGATTTCCTGAAGGTGGAATTCTCTCTCCAAGATACCCAACACTACAAATATATACAGCTGAAGCATTCCCTAAGGCAATACAGGGACAAGCAGATAACTACCTGGATGGAATACAGCGTGTCATCAGAAGCGATACTGAGTAAGACAATATCCAAAATTTACAAAATGTTACTTTATAATATACCCAATATACTAGGGAATTTGAGAACTAAGTGGGAAAGAGATGTTGAAGCAGTGGAAGATGCAGACTGGGAGGAAGCATGTAGGTATATCTAGGAGGTTGCAATATGGGCAGGATTTAGCTTGACTCAGCAAAAAATCCTGCATCTTGTTTATTTTATGTGCACACAACAGTTACTCTTTGGTAGGATCATAGGAGTGAGTTTCAGGGGTCTTGCGGAGGTGAGGGAAGCTTCTTACACACGCAATGGGAATGCCACAGGTTGTAGCTTTTTGGGACAGAGTGGGAGAGTGTCTATCCGAGGTGATAGAAAGCTCATTTGATACTCTCGCATGGCAAGCACTGCTGGGGGTTGGGGCCATGAGATCCCACCAAATTATGGAAAGAAGCTATACAATGTAGGGATGGGAGTGCCATTGTGAGGCTGTGTGGTAGGCAAGTGGTACCCGAAATGGAAGTTTGGTGTGGCAGCATGAACTGGTGCAGGAGGGCTGAAAAAGTCATTTACAAAGGAAGGGAATGCCAGAAGATATTTGCAAAGATCTGGGTGAGAGAGGCAAGATAGCCGGGGCCGACAGTAGAACATATATGAGAATGGATGTGTCGCTGCATCAAGACAAGATCAACGATGGAAGTTACTATCTGCTAAGACAATAATTTAATTGATATAACTGACTGTACATTACCTTTTGATTATGTGGCTGAAACATTACTCGCATTAGATACAGTGTTGAATGTCTAGTGATTGGAAAACTCAATAAAAATATTATAGAAACAAGCATTTGCAATGCAATAGGTCTCGCATTTGAGAGAGTTTACGCTATTGGCATTGTAAATGACAATGCCTTTATTTATCTATTTTGACAATTAACACAAGTAAAAGGCACTGTCATTTACAACGCCAATAGCTCAAACTTTTGTAAATGCCACAAGACCTACTTCATTTCAAATAAGGGGGCGCCATTGTCCCGTGCTGCTTGGAAAGTGAAAGAGCGCATTGCGCTCAATGTTGCAGGAAAGCATTTCGTGCCTGCAGTAGGAGAAACTCATTAAAGAAAATAGTGCTTACAGGCTAAATAAGACATACCATGTAACAACAGAAGTAAAAGGGCCAGTCCTCATGGGAGGTTACAAATGAAGACAAGGCGCTACTAAGGAGGGACTAACAAGCCTATTAACAAATCAGAAGCCAGCATTTACGAAGGACATTGACACAAGCCAATGACAAATATGGGCGGAGAGTGGGCGGGGCTTCAAGTCTATTCTCCATTACAGCATGCCTCGCAGAGCAGCGCATGCGATGCCCAGGCTCGATCTATAAAGGATACAAACAGTATGGGGACACAGAAAATGGTAGATTAAATGGACTACACTAATTCAAGACGGTTTGGAATTACAATGGATTCTATCTGTGAAAAGCTACCGCTTTGTCAGGCACGCCATTGTTGCTAACCTTTTACCCCTTACAGCCGTCCCACTAAACACCACATATCCTTTTAATGGCATTAATCCAGGATTCATGGCCGGTGTTGCACTGGAATACATGGTGCTCAAAAAGACAACTGAATAAAGATAAAGACTTCAGATCTACTCATAATAAGCTAACCTCCAATCGGAGTAAGGATGGACTTTTAGTTTTGTCTGATATTCTTTCTTAAGGAAATAAAAATCAAGTGAATAAGTATTACATTTAAATAAAGGCACAAACATCTTTCAAGAAGACATCACTGCTGTTAACAAGGCATAAAACTCTAAGGGCCAGATGTATCAAGCCTTTTGCGTTCGCAAACGGGCAGATTAGCAGAAATCTGCCCGTTTGCGAACGCAAAAAATGCTTTTCCGATGTAGCAAACCCAATTTTGCGATTCGGTAACCTGTTACCGAATCGCAAAATGGGTTTGCGATTCGGTATTTGGAAGGGGCGTGTTTAGGGCGTCCCTTCCTAATACCGAATCGCATTGGTATGTATGAATGTTTTGTGACCGTAAATGTGGTCGCAAAACATTTGCATTTTACCACTTACTTCAAGTAGGTGGTAACCCATTCGCAAATAGGAAGGCCCCTTTGTGAATGTTTGTAAAACCATTTTTAAGGGCAGGCAGTGGTCCGACACTGCCTGCTCTTAAAAAATGAAAAGAAAACTTTTCATTTTTCTTTTTGTAAAGCATCTCTTTTTCCTTTAAGGAAAACGGGCTGCTTTACAAAAAAAAAAGATTGCTTTATTTAAAAGCAATCACAGACATGGTGGTTGGCTGATCTCAGCAGGCCACCATCCCTGTGATTTTTGCGATTCCTAGGGGGTCGCAAATTGCGACCTACCTCATTAATATTCATGAGGTAGGTAATTTGCGATTCCCTAGGAATCGCAAAATGTGTACTACACACCTTCAGACATTCCATTTTGCGATTTCCTAATTGCAAATCCTTGTGATTCACAATTAGGAAATCGCAAAATGGTATCTTTATACATCTGGCCCTAAGCATGGTAAACGAAACAAGTGCCCACGTACCTAAAACAAGCCAAAAGGCCAAATTTGATTGAAAAGTATATTTACCTATGCCTTGGTATTTTGCTTCTTGCGAGAAGTATACCCCCATGTAAATATACTTGCGCCTATTTACCACATACCGTTGTGATTATTTGATATAGCCTAACATGATGGACTTTCCAGGTCACGTCTTATGGTCCTTGTGAAATGGCAACAGGTTTTCCCACTAGTGATATTTCTGGTAGTAATCCTTCACATACTTACATGAAATCATTTGCAGATGTATTCAGGTTAAATGTTTAGCACTGTAAATGTGTTCTAAAGAGGGCTATACTCAGCTTTTGGGGGTCTTCTGAGCATTTACACATCAAGTGCCTTATAACCATCTAGCAATAGGCGACAGTTTAAATATGAAAAGACATGGCCACAACATCCAAAATTGTTGTTTATTACCCTAGCCAATTTGAAGGATGTTTTGCCTTCTGTGCGTTTCAATATCCATCGTATTTCATTAACAAACTCTGTAACTGGACAGTGGATTTGAGACCTATGCAGTTTTAAAAACAAAAATACAACCCAAATAGTTTAAAAACGAACAAACAATATTCCAATGTTATACTGCTTACTATATAAACCTGAGCAAAACGGCAATGTTATGAGGCAGAAAAATTCTCTGAACATGTTTTGAATAAATAAAGGAACTCTACAATTGTGGTCTGTTCAATTCACTACTGCAACATTGAGGCCACCACTCTGGCAAAGATGTTGTCAGATCCATAAAACTGTCTGAGACGTTGACACGAAGCTGCTCATTTATATGAGCTAGTCGGAGCAAAGCCAAGCCAGTGGCGTCCTCCCCAGCTCGGTACTTTCCAGCCGATTTGCCAGACACAGTTGAAATTTCAGCACCACTTGGAATAGCACTTAATCCGGGAGGTAGTGGCAGCACAAGCTGAACTGGCATTAGACGTTTGCGAATGACACCCGTGTGGTGGGTTCTGGCTGTTAATTCCTGCCCAATGTAACATCCTTTGCTGAAACTGATGCCGTTCATGTAGGCCAAGTTGGATTCCAGTGGCAGAGCAACTCCTGGAGGGAGGTCTCTCACACCTTCGGGGACACCTGTGGAAAAAGGAAAAAAATTAAAACTATTTTAATTACTAAACAAAAAAAAGTGGTATCTTGTGGAAACATTTATGGATACAATCATAGACTGAATGCTGATATTTTTAGAGTAGAGTTGAAACCACGTATTCCACAATTTTCTTTAAGGCATTGCAGCAGTTCTACCAGACAAGAGTACTGACTTTAAGGCAGACCATGAAATTGGAAGAGCTATTTCTACAGTCAATCAATATTTATACTTGATGAAAAAAATATCCTTTAAAACACAAGATAATAAAATACAATCAGATTAAAAACATAATATAAAAAGGCAAATCACAATTCTTCTGCAACTAATATAAATCCAGGCCAGCTATGACACATTATTATAAATACTAAAATCAATTTATTGATTCAGCTTCCAGTTTTTATGGGCCTACAGCACAGAACCACCTTCTCATTATCCACATTGTGGTCAAACATTTAGCCAAACTATGGACAATTACTCCATCTGTACAAGTTCTTGAAATTCTTAGAACTTCTTGCGTTCTGGTCCCTAACATACGACAAATGAGTAGGGTCCATTTCTTGTGAGAACCAATAAAGGCATTGAAAAAGAAAAGCAAATGTGGTACTGATTCGATCTTTATTTTTCATGTTGGACATCTGTCATTGTGACAGACGTTCTTGCCCCATTTTTTTTATTTCTTTAAAACATATTTTTATTGGCATTTTGTTATACAGTGATCAGTACACAATTATGATGCAATAAAGATCTTGTACAATCATTTGCAATAGGCATAGTACAGAGTGTAGTGGTGTTGTCAAACGCTCAATATCCTAAGGGTATCGGTAAGAGGAGGCCCAATGGACACACACCACGGTAGGGAGCAGTACACATTGTGACCCATTCAATTTTGTATTTCCGTGGTAACAGTTCCAGATTCAATGTAACCTCAGTAAAAAGCATAACATATCCACCATTTAGGTGAATCATATCTGGGTACATGGAGTCTATGCCACATCCGGATCTTATGTACAGCAATGTTGCCAACAGGGCAATAAAACAGAGTAACAAACAGCCTGTCTAGGGGTAGTAAAGTGCTATCTACAGGTAAAGTGTCGTGCATGTCTCTAAGCGCCCGGGAGAGGGCCAAGTTCTTGCCCCATTTAACTCATATCTAAATATGGCATATAATTATTTAGCTGCTGGAAACACTACGTTGTAAAGGAAGGGCTCAAATAGTGGTGTGCATTTGTGGTCCAGAAACCAGTCTGAATTATTTCAAAGCTCACACTATTTTAAAAACATATTTTATTGAGGTTTTATGGTATAACATACGTCGACACCATGAGCGATAAAACAGTACAAACTGATAAAGAATGGTATGCAAAGTAATTGTGACCAAAAGAAAAAAAAAACAGCCTGCCAATAAGAGTCAGTTTCAGTTTATTTATTATGATTTGGGACTCCGAAGAGTTCCACATAAAAGAAAAAGATTAATCTAAAAATCAACATTGCACTCCATAAAAAGAGAGAAAGTAAAGTACTAAATTCATCATAACATATCATATAAGAACAAGGAAAAACATGAATATGGGAACCATTCAATAAACTTTCAGGTGCCAAAAGGATTGATCCATAATAAATCAGATTACCATTGATGGGTACTTAGGGGACTTTTACGAAGATTATAATCTAAAACTATCATAAAAACTTTCGAATTTAAAATCATATAATAAAATGCGGGTATTTGTCAATTCGCAATACAGTACAAGATAACCAGCAGCATAACCATGTAGTGGAAAGCGGGAATTTGTCAATTCACAATACAGTACAAGATAACCAGCAGCATAATAACGTTGCAAAAAGATTTAAAACTTCACAGGAATTTTTTTCAGTTTACGGTACTCGATAGCTAGCAGCAAAAAAGGTTGGAAAAGTGCAAGTGCTCAGATACATACATAGGAGATCAGCATACAGTACTCGTTAGCTAGCAGCAAGAAAGTTTGGAAAAGTGCCAGTGCTCAGATACCTTTATAGAAAATCAGCATACAATACTCATTAGCTAGCAGCAAGAAGGTTTGGAAAAGTGCAAGTGCTCAGAAACATACATAGTAAAATCGATCAATACTGTTCTAATATATGTTTAAAATTGTTTAAAAAAGCTAAAAATTTTTAAAACAAACAAGTTCAGATGGGGGTGCCAGCAGACAGTTGCGGGCCTCTTCTGCTGTGGTAATATTATACTTTAAAAAACAATTCCTTAGGTATCTGCGACGTATTGATTGTAATGTCGGGCAAACAAATAGGACATGATTTAAGTCTTGTATACAGGAGTTACATAAGTGACAAAGTCTTTCCTGTCTAGCAATGCCCTTCCAAGCTCCTGTTACGATTCTTAGAGGGAGTAAATTCAGTCTAAGCAACAGAATAACTCTACGTACTCCATGTTTTAGATTCCATAATACATATGGTTGGGGTTTTTTGTGAATACTACTCCCCACAATACAATCATTATTTCTATTCTCTGCGCACATTTTAATATCTCTTTCGCGAGAAACCCCATTGATTGTTTTTTTAATTCTGATTTTCAAGGCACGTTTACAGAGTACCGCCGCACTATCCCTATCTAAGCCGAACATTGTTATGGGTTTTGAATGATTCCTAAAAAGAGCACTCTTTTCTTTCATGCTGACAAAGATTTCCTCGCATAGAGCTACCCGTAACATATTCTCGGAGCTGTTTACTAGTGCGTTGCCCCATCTTAAGCATGCAGCCATAGTTAGCACATAAGTGGAGAGTAGCGCGAATTCAAGCCTGATCGCTGCGATAGGAGCAGCGCAATTCAGATTACATATTTGGCTCCAGATGCGTTCCTCTACTTTCTCAAATTTATCCCACTCTTGTGCATCTATTGTTTCACAAGCATAGCTCAATGCTGGTGGTATCTTTATTTTATAGACTGATAAGATGTGTGTGAAGTGTCTTTTCCCGCAGTGTGTGTACAATCGATTGATTGCAAAGGCTTGTGAAATTGCCTTGCCTTTACAATGATCCATATGATTGCTGCCGGAACACCTGTTTGTAAAGATTTTTCCTAAATATGGATAAAACTTTACTACTTCCAGCTTCTCATTTCCCAAGAACCAATGCGAGTTTTTTCTAGTTTTACATCCCCGATAACTAAAAATCATAACTTTACTCTTTAAAATATTTATTTTTAAATAGTATTCTTCTGTATACCTAATCAACTCAGCAAGGCGCCTTTGAAGTCCAATTGGGGTTAAATCCATTATTATGGCATAATCTGCATATAGCAGACAGCTCAACTTTAAATTTCCTAATTTAGGAGAATCCCCTTTGCTGAGCCCCACTCTTCTTGGCAAATCATTAATATAAATATAAAAAAAGAAGAGGGGCCAAAAGACACCCTTGCTTCAACCCATTATTAGTTTCTATTTTTCTCGAAAGACCCTGTGTTTCCCCTAATAAAACCTGCGTCCATTTAGAGGAGTGAAGTGCAATAACTAATCGTAATAAATTCCCTGGTATCCCCATTGCGGCCAGTTTTCTCCACAACGTCCCCCGATCTACCCGGTCAAATGCCGTAGAGAAATCTATAAAAGCCGCATATAACGGCATGCCCCGACTCACTGGGTATTTTTCAGTTAAAGTTTGCAAGGCGGTGATATTATCCAAGGTACCACTATTTTTGCGAAATCCTGTTTGTTCTACGGGAATTAGATCATTTCCAAATGCCCAATCTTGCAGATGGGTGAGGATGCTCTTCGCAAATAATTTGCCAGTCGCATCCAGGAGAGAGATCTGTCTAAAACTGGCAGGGGAATTTTTTGGACCCTTTTTATATAGTGGAACAATTATACTTCCCTTCCAGGATTGTGGGATGTCACCATGGGTATAACAATGGACAAACAGTGGATGTAAAAATTTCGCCCACGCTTCGCCATCCTGTTTTATTATGGCTATTGGAACATCATCTGGGCCCATCGCACTAGAGTATCTTGACCCTTTAATATAACCCTCTATTTCGGAGCATGTTGGTGCTCCATATTCGCTCCCCATGAATGGGGCAGAGCCAACATCTTGATTCCATCCAACTGCGGAATTTAAAGCATACAGCTGGGAAATATACGTAGACCATTCTGCGTCTGGAATCAAAATGGGCTTTGACTTCTCTCTCCCATCGCAAAATTTTGCTATCAGCGCCCAATATTTCCTGGTGTCACCGGATTGAGCAACCTCTCGAAGTTTAACCCAATTTGAGTCTTCGACCCTTCTACGTTCCGATACCATTTTCCTTTTCCGTACCAGTTTCAGTTTATTAATTTCCCTTTGCCTTGGTATCGTAGACAGCCTAAATTGTTCTCTAATTAAAAGCATTAATTTCCCCGATTCAATTTTTTGATTTCCCATGATATAATCACTGATGGTGCAGAACTGTGAGCTTGCTTTTTTCTTCAAAAAGATCTAATTGCAACCAAGATTCTCTCAAACCTGTCAATGGGGTTTCTTGGGTACTAATAAAAGCAATATTTTCAAAGACTCTCTTAAAACTTGGGAGCAAATTATTTGACCAACAAGTGCGACCATTACTGCAATTATATAAAACCTTTTCATCCCTATGATTCCAGAGATCAGGCTTCTCGATTTCTATATCAACATTAACAGCCAAAATTCTATGATCACTCATGCTTGTTGGAAATACCCTAAATTGTGTACATACACTAAAAAGTTGGTAAGATACCACCATGTAATCAATTAATGAGTGACCATATGGGCCCTGATAAGTATAAGAGGCTGAGGAATCCTCTGGAAATCTACCATTTAACGTTACTAGGTCAAACATTCTCCAATTATGCAGAAGTAACTGACCTCGTTTATCTGATCTTAAATGATCGGGCAGTAAAGAATATGGAATGAACCATACTTCCTCCAATTCAAGGTTTGAAAAAGACGTGACTGCACCGTTGGATAATTTGGCATTAAAATCACCCACCAACATAATCCGCAAGCATTCTTCAGTGCTACTTATCCTTTGCACGCAAGTACAGATTGAATCAACCAGTGAGTTGGATGCTCTCCCTGGGGGAATATACACGTTTACCAGAAAAAGAAAAACAGCTTGCCCTGATTTATCTTCCCCAATCCTCAACTTCACTCCCATACAACACTTTAAGGGATGAATGTAAATCACAGGATCCCATCTCATGGTACAGCTAAGTAGAATAGCTAAACCACCACTAGCACGCCCTTTTACAGAAGATTTTGCTGCACAACAATATACATAAAAGTTCTCGAACTGAAAGTCCCCACCCTTCCAGGTTTCCTGGAGGCAAATTATTTTAGGGTCATAATCTAATAACGTTTTAAGCTTACCATTAGTTTTTCCTACCCCAGCTAAATTCCAGGATAGGATTCTCCCCAATTGGCTACCCCCGCAATAAGGGCATTTTTGTAATTTCTTTTGAACTATTCCGGGTACCGGCCACCCAGCTACACTGGGCCATCTCATCCTCCGCAATGGGACTACTGGGCCTTTGCACTTGCGGACCTATAATGTTAATTTCTCTATTTCCTAGGTTTCTCCCTACTGTTATTTCAATATCTTTAGGATTTATAGGGGTTATAACTCCCATGGGAGTGGAGAGCCCACTACCTGGCACCTGGTGGATCTTTCCTGAGCTTTCAGGCGAAACTGGACAAAAGTTCCCGCGAGAGAGCACGTCTATTCCTCTCTTCCTAAAGGAATCTACATTAGCTAATACTAACATTGAAACTACCCTTGACGTGAATGTGACTCTAGTACTTGGAGGGGCACTCTTGAGGTCTAGCTAGACCAACTCAAGGTCTTTGCTTGATACCAGTCGCAAGTCCTCTATTTCTGATAACAACTGTAAAAGGGCGCTTCTATTCAGTAACATTGAGTCAGTGTCGAACAGGGAAACAAAGAGCAAGGTCCTGTTCACCTTCCCGACACCCGGCCCTGTATGCCATATGGGCCTTTTACCAATCGGCCTCAAGACCAATCCCCTCTCTGACCTAACCCTCTTACTGCTACAAACTGTGGTTAAGTCCCCCTCCCCAACCTTCCACTGGCCGGGATCTAACCGTACTGGGAAAGTATCCCGTCCACCAGGAGGAAGAGGGGCACCTCCGCTAACCAAACCCTGTTCTAATACAGAGGCGTATGAATTTGCCACTACATTTCCTGGTGTAGGGTCTCTACTTGTTTCATAATTAGCTAAAATAATATTGCGGGAAAAACTCTGATTCTCAATGTCACCCATGTTGACTTTAGGAGTCCCTCTTTCTTCCTGTCCCTCTTGGCTCCGCAGCTTAATCAGCACCGAGTTCGAGCAAGTCGGCTGTTTATCATTATCTAGCCCTGCATTATGACCAACATTCAATATAGATTGCCCCAAGGGCCCTGGATCCTTCCTACTTGATGGCGATTTTGTTCTATTCGACTCCTCAATTACGGAAGGGAACTGCAGTTTTTTCTGTTTCCGTTTAGGTATACGTCGAATCCTGTTCTTCTTCTTTCCCCTCCGATTATGTCGGGTGTTACTTTCTCTCGGTGGGGCGACCTCCCCTAAGGGTGCAGTGACTAAAGTATTAGCAGTCTCTTCAGTTAACTGTGATTTAATCGAGGGACCTGCCATGCGTGAGTTGTTTGAGATACTTTTTTTTTTTAATAGGGTATACCCGTAATGGGGAAGTAACCGGGGATACTTTTGAATTTAAATTTCGATTTCCCCCTTGACTAGTAGGCTGGGAACTCTCTCTATGTTGTTTAACTGGGGATGAACTTACCAGGGGACTACCTCTGGGCGGCACAACTATAGAGTCCTCCTTCACTTCCTTCTCTTCTATCTTACTTCCCCTTTTAGACACCCCATTACATGTCTGGCATGAGCGGCAAACTGCATCAGGGACCTTTGCTAATTTATTTGTTGCTTGATTAACCTGATTAAGATCTTGGATTCCCATTAAAATTAAAATAGGAGAGAGAACTTCCAATATATGATCAGAATTTACCATACTTTTTTCTAACAAAGATAAAATTGATGAGAGAATTCTCTCCAATGCATAAAAAATCTCTAAGGTACCCCCCCCGGTATATTCTCGACTGAGTTCAAGATATTATCTGCCCCCTTATCGAGAAAAGCTGCTGATGTCCCCATATCGGACAATTCTAGTGAATGAACATGTGAAAATCTAGTGGGGGTACTACTATACAGGACGGGCATATGCGAGTGACCAGCTAATAAACCTGGAGACATTCTCGATTCCAGGTCCGGATCCTTAGTGCTTGTTTTTCTCAAATGCGCCTTCAAGTCTTTGTTTTTTTCCAGTGGAATAGCAATGTCCGGTAGGGTATAGTCCTCCATTTTCGCCAGTGCAGGGCTACGATCTATAAACTGTGGCACCTGTAACACCTGCTCACATAAATTCATCAGAGAAGGACCAGAATTACATTCGATAATACTTCTTGGACTGGTTTGGGGATTATCAAACAAGGATACCAACCCTGCCAATGGTGATAATGGAGATGATTCCTTTCTATCCAAGTTCTCATTCGGAAAGACTTCTACTTTGCCCTCGGCTACATCCGTTTCCATCTTACTGTCCTCCACTCCTGCTTGTAAAGCAATTCCACCACATAGCTGTGTAAATGTCGGCAACTGAATGTTTTCGCATTTGTTCTGATGCTGAATAATTACGGCGGGATAAGGGGCCACTATAAACTCTGAGATAGCGGACTGAACGCCCTCCTCATTCTCCGATTTTACATAGGTGTCCATCTCCTGGACTTCCTGGGCCTCCTTTTCCTCTTCCTTTGCCACCTTACCACGTTTGGAGCACCTTACGCCCTTTGTGAGCATTGACATCACCGATGGGTAAGCTTTCAGATGTATGAGGTGCTCCCTATTTCTCCTTCGCCGTATAGTTTTTTGGAGTTTAAGGGGACTGCGATGGTCCGTGGAGTGACTTGCTGAGCTTGCAGATGGCCCCGACAGTCCTGTAGCTAATTCTACTGGTGCATTTGCGTTTGAGCGCAAGCACCTGGATGGCATTACAAAATATTCTATTCTGATCTATACTATTCCCACGAGGTTTTTTTAGGTCACTTGCGCTGGCACTGGCTCTAGGCAGACAGGCAGGCAGGCAGGCAGGCAAGCAGACAGGCGACGTGATGGACAGGGAGTCTGGTTCTCTGCTCCTCCACAACGGCTCTACTTTCTTCACAGGCTCCACAGGCTCTCTTAAGAGATTCAGCCTCACAGTGCCACAGCCGCACTCGCAGTCACTAGCCGCGCCCGGTGTAAGTTATTATGACTTACCGGGCCGCTTAGGGGAAGCGGTGGTGGAGAGGTGCCCTCAGCCGGGGAGTACTGGGAAGTGCTGCTCAGAGCTGGCAGCCAAAAAACACAGGCACGCAATGTCTCAGCGCCTCAATGCCTCTCAATGCCTCTGGGACAGGGTGGGACAGGAAAACAGAACAGCGAAGAGCAGCAAGGAGTAGCGCGTCTCCCACCTGCACGCGCTCGCTCTCACTCGCTCTCACCCGAAAGCAGCGTTTGGCAGCGTCACCGCTAGAACCCAGAATGGATCCCGCCCACAGCCGCTTCGCTCCGACTCCGACCGCTCCAACTCGAGGCCGCTCCAGGTCAGCGCCGGTGCACAGTGAGCCCTGATCCCGCCTGGGAACCCCTTGCGCCCCGCTGCAGGGTTCACCTGGCTCGCACCGTGACCAATGGGTCCAGCTGCCGCCACTCCGCTGTGACGGGGGCTGAAGAGCCGCTGCGGGTCAGAGAGGCGAGGCGAAACTAGTGTCCGGACCGTCCGACAGCCAGCCAGCCATCACCGGGTCTCGATCTCCGCCGGGCCGGGCCGCCTCTGCAGGAAGGGCTCAATCCGGCGGCCACGGACACAACAACAGCGCAACCCCGCTCCGACGCTCTCCGACTCTCTCTGAACCGGAACCGGAAACAATAGCAGACAATTGTGACCCATTCAATATTGTATTTCCGTGGTAACAGTTCCAGATTCAATGTAACCTCAGTAAAAAGCATAACATATCCACCATTTAGGTGAATCATATCTGGGTACATGGAGTCTATGCCACATCCGGATCTTATGTACAGCAATGTTGCCAACAGGGCAATAAAACAGAGTAACAAACAGCCTGTCTAGGGGTAGTGAAGTGCTATCTACAGGTAAAGTGTCGTGCATGTCTCTAAGCGCCCGGGAGAGGGCCAAGTTCTTGCCCCATTATGGCATATAATTATTTAGCTGCTGGAAACACTACGTTGTAAAGGAAGGGCTCAAATAGTGGTGTGCATTTGTGGTCCAGAAACCAGTCTGAATTATTTCAAGGCTCACACTATTTTAAAAACATATTTTATTGAGGTTTTATGGTATAACATACGTCGACACCATGAGCGATAAAACAGTACAAACTGATAAAGAATGGTATGCAAAGTAATTGTGACCAAAAGAAAAAAAAAAACAGCCTGCCAATAAGAGTCAATTCCAGTAGACACATAGGGAAAGGTAGGATATGTAAACATGGTGCTTCGAGAAAGAAAAAACAGGAATAGACGTATGTAAGGGGAAAGGGGAAAGCAAAGTCAAACAATAACCTCAAACAACATAGCAACAAGCTTCCATTGAGGCGCATTAGGAGACCAGGGAGGTGTACAATTGTCATTTGGGGTGGTGGGGGCAGGGAAAGGCTCAGCCATCGTTAATCTGGCCCCACCAACCTTTTCCATGAAAAAGAGCCGAAATGTTTCTTGTAAGACTGTCTTTGTGACCTAGCATGTGTCTGTTGGAGAATCCCACAGAGCTGCTAAGCCTAACTGGTGCAACATAGCTTTTACATACCACAACCATGGGATGTTTAAATGGTTATTTAGTTGCAGTAATTCTTCAAGAGACGTCCTATATGGGCCACGCTCATCTGTATGCCACAGTCTACGCCAAAAGAGCAAAGGTCTTAATTTTAGGGTGTGAGCAATTTGGTCTGCCCAAAGCCAATGTACAATGGAAGAAGAGGGGCACTCTATGGTAAGTTTATGATTTTACGAATGTTTTCCACTACAGTAGGCTTCGTGTCCTTTACATATTCCCATTTCTCTGACCTATATAGGGCTGTCCCCAAAGCTTTTTTGTTATATATTTCTAAGTCCGGTGAGATAGTTCTTACAGTTGTTGCTTTTTTATACAAGATTGCCATAGCATGGTGTAACTTTAGTGCGCTTTTACTGATTTGAGGAAACCAAGACATGTTATTAGCCAGCCTTGCGTCAATGTATTCAAAGTTTGCGACATGCTCAATCATTTCCTTGCCAGTTTTTATAGAATCCTTGTGCAATTTATAAGGGCTGAATAACATATTTTGTTTTATATGTATTTAACTCCAACCCTAGACAATTGTAGAATGTCATGAATCGATCAAACAGGAGCTGTAGTGCGTAAGGAGTTTTGGAAATTAAGAGCGTGTCATCTGCAAACACAGCGTTGGCACTCTTAATGCGTCTATTTTTGGTTCATTGTTGCAATGAATGTCTAGATATTTTCCCACTTTGTTTATAAATAAATAATGAGAACAGGGTCAGGGCCAATACGCATCCCAATCCTTCTCAATTGCAATATGGCTGGTCATTTCACCCTCACTTCCCCATCTCCCCTAGGCGGAACTGGTTGATGTTATATAACCTTATTAAAAGGATGGTATCTGGGACACCCATACTTTCCAACACAAGCCAAAGTTTGTGCTGGGGGATCAAGTCGAAACCCGACCAAAGATCAACGAACGCCGCATGAAGGTGGCACTTGCCTAGTCTAACATTTTTCCATTAAATTGAGCACAATCGAAATATCTGATCAATCTTACTGGTTTCAAAACAACAGCCTGCTTGTAGGTCCAATAGTATTCTGCTGCCTTCGACCCACTCTAGAAGTTTCCCAATATCTGACGGCAGAAAAGATTTGTCAGACCATCAATTAAACTTATGGGCCTATAATTGTCGGGGGAGGGGTCAGGGCAGGGGGGGTTCATCACAGGTCCCTTTTTTATAGATCGGTACGATCTCAGGCACGCTGCAAGATTTTGGTATCTTGATGCCCTCCAAAATGTTGTTGGTAAGTTTATTAATATAAGGCACCCATACATGGTGTCCTGATACATATAGGTCATCAGGTATTTTGTCAGGCCCGGGGCCAGGTTTCTTCTAGTGTTATAACTAGTGGACTTGATACTTCTGGTATCTCATATGATTCATTGTCTAGTATTCCACTTTACCCCAGACTTGTTTTCGAATAGTCCTTCAAAGTGATCTACACATACTTGTGGTTGAATATGGTAGTCAACATTAGATTTAATTTAGCGACTGCCAATGGTGACCACATGCCAGAATAGTTTATTATCTTCCACTCTTGCTGCTGTAGTTAAATCTTGCCACAGTGCATTCTCCCATTCCGACCATATTACCACCTGTGTACATTTGTATTTTTTCCTAGCTAGTTTAATTTTTTCTCGATTTTTGCTTTTGATAGATGCTTTAAGGACAGACTTAGCCTCTTTGCACTGCTTATTAAACTAGGGTGAACTTCCTGGTTAGTTGTGGTCTAAGCTTCCCTCCTGAACGTTTCTCTTATGAAATCGTAGAGTTTCTCATGGACTGTTTAAGTGCTAATAGGCTTACAAGCTGCTTTAGTACTATTTATCAAAATATCGAACGCCTCTGCAACTTTTTTTTTTGTAAACTATTTGTATTGGCTTTTATGCATAGGTACCCAAATACAACAACACCAAACAAACTGTGCAACATATGAGAGTTCCAACATACTAGCCACAATTGCTTACAATTTATCTGACGGTGCCAGAGAGCACAGCAACCAACGAAAGAATGGCGACACATATACGCTCTTAATCAAGATCTAGGAGAGTTAACAAGTATGCGATAAGTGGGGCCAAATGTCCTTGGGTCGGGGCGATATTGGTAGTTCCTCAGTGTAAAGTTCTAGTTGCTTTTTGAAGTAAGTCATATCAGAGAGCCACTGGTTCCGAGTGAGCACTCTCCATTTCCCTCAGTTTATTGCTACTTGCCTCATTACAAGGCAACTGCCACCAGTCTGCGTGTTGTGGGCTGCAGGTCCTTTACCAGGCCAAGGAGGCACACGTGAGGCCGACACGCCACAGGCTCTAGAGCAATTTCTTTGAGAACATCTGTAACCTGTACCCAAAACCGGTGCACTGGGAGGCACAACCATGACAAATGTAGGAAATCAGCATTGGGCGCCCCCCCGACTCACACAATTTGCATTGGTGAGTAGACCGTATAGAGTAGAGGGGGTATAATACATTTGATGGAGGTACTTGAAGAGTATTATATGTAAGTTACAGTTAGGCATGAGCATGCACATCTGTGAACAAAAAGCCCACTCAGCCGTTCTAGTGGCTGGTCCAGCACCACATTCCACTGTGTCAATGCTAGGTTTGGGGCCTCGTGTCTGTCTCCCTGAGCAGCAGCATATAGTTTGGTGATAAGGCCTCTATGTGAGGGGCTGGATAATAGAACCGTGACAGCTTGCAGGGCAGGGGTTCAGCAGGGTGGTTGGTGAAGAGTGTACGCATTGCCGCTCTGAGACGAAAGTAGATGAAAGTAAGTAAAGGGGTGTGGCGTTGCGAGTTGACTATATCTTCTAAGGTAATGAATGTTCGCTCAGCATATGTGTCGCCCATCATCTTCAAGCCAGCTCTGTCAAGGAGATTGAGTGCGCAGTGCTGTTGGGTAAGACAGAGCCGGGTGGAACCGCAATGGGAGCGCCGGTGCGTACAAGGGGAGTTTGTCGGCTCGCGCCCCAACAGGCACCATGCTTTTGTGGTGCAGTGGATAGTGTTAAATTCAAACCTATTAGCACAAGTGCATATATGGGGTAAAATATCAACGGGTGGGGTGGGCGTCATTGTGTTCAATCGCCTCACGGGGGGCATAGTCATGATGGCGGTACCAGTAGTGTGCGAAATGAGCCTGCGCACAAAGATAAATCTGGAATCATGCTACATACCCTCCAAGAACAGAAGACTGGAAAAAGTTAATTTTTATGCATGGGCAAGATGAGAAGGATCCATGTCAGGAGCACTGAACCAGCCTTGGGTGTATGGGAGGGTAAGCGTGTTCCATCTGAGTCGGGGCTGCTTGTCTGCCCATGCAAGGGTTGTCAGCTGTGTCTGGAGTGTGTTAAAGAATTGGTGCATCAGCAATAGTTGTATATTGATGAATAAATAGAGGAATTTGAATAATATCAAAATTTTCATCACTGCAATCCTATCCGCCATGGAGAGTGGCAGCCGAGACCATCAAATGGCCTGGTCTTCTAATCACGACATTGATCTACCATAGTTAGTTATATTAGATCACCAGGTTTGGATCTGCATTGATCCAGATCCCCAGATACTTCACCGGGTCTGTGCTCCATTGTAAGGGGAAGTCTAGCGCGTGAGGCTGAGTGTTAGGGGTCAGGGGGAACACAATGAATTCAGACCAGTTGATCCCGAGTAGCGACCAATCTTATATATTCACGAATTATGGGTGCTAGGTGGGCAGCTGGGTCGCGCACATATATGACCATGTTGTCAGCGTAAAGGGATATCCTGAAGGGGTGCTGCGTGAATCTCAGTGCAGATGCCGCATAGCGTTGCCGGAGGATACACACCTCTGCAACTTTGATATAGATTTCGGACATTAGTTACGGATCTCTCTCGACATGGGACCATTTTAACGTACACTCATTTTTCGAGAGGCATAATTCCCTGTATTGTATAGATGATGACCCACTAGACCTGATATTAGATACCTTTGCATTGTAAGGTGACTGGTATTGTGGTCACTATCTTCCCTCTTTGGTATTACCATGTCCTTCACATATGGCCACAGTTCGAGCTCCAACATTATATAATCCATTCTGCTGCTCTGATTGGCCTGGCTGAAGGTATGAACACCAGCAAAGTCAGAAGAGGGGAATCAGGCATTACATGCTCTAAGTCCTATATTAATTGTCATCCCCATAAGTTGGGTGGATAAAATTGACAATTAATTATAAAGAGATATTTCTAACGTTTGAGAGAAACCATGCCTTTCCTGATGCCACAATTAACGTTTTAGATATTTTTAACAATACTTTAAAATAGGAGCACTGGAAAGTAGGTGGAGTTGCATCAAGGGGTAACAGCGATCCATCACTCGGTCCTGTGTACAGTGAGGGCAGTAACCAACGTTTGATTGTCCCCATAGCTCACTGCTCCCCAAGTATTGCATTATAAAAACTAATATAACTGAGAACTGCTCATTTCATTTTGGGCTATTGGTAATGCTCCCAAGGCCAGGTAGAGTATATAGCCAAACCAGAACACACCAAAAACACCTTCCACTCAGTCAGATTTAACCCTATTTTTTCCTGGGAGAATATCCTATATAAAAAAAGGTTAGTGAGATACCAGACTGTCATGGACTACATAGTTTCACTGTTAAAACTGGTTACTAAGAGATATTGCAGGAGCAATTTGTGAATGGCCTCAAAGGGAATTGATACATAGCATCAAAGTGCTCTGATCGTGGATTTACCCCATCTGTAATTTCCAATTTAAACTACATCATTCTTACCTTTTTTGTACCTGTACTTGTGGTACTCTTTAATATTTCCAATCTGCGTTCCAGGGAAAGCACTAAGTACATTGTAGTCTTTGCTGGTGACCAATCTCCAACCCATCGCTTCTACTCTGGGATCAGGTGTTAGAAACGTAGATGAATCAGGGGAGTTTTCTAAGACAGCAGACACATTTTCATTGCCCTCACTTGGGAGGACAGCATATAAGGAGAGCTCAGGGCAGGGGAGAAAGTTGACTTTTCTCCTGATCTTGTACACTTTCAGGTGCTTCTGTATCGAGTCCAGTACTGAACTGTCACACTCCAGCAAGATGTTCAGCTCTTCATCCTGTCTTTCACCGAGTCTGAAAAACACAGAGCGCATATAAACCAGAAAGCAAGACTAGAGAGAAATTAACATAACACCTTAGAAAGTTAATCAATTGCACGCTACCACCTAAAAAGATACCCCAAAAAAGATTAGATCAACATCTTCCACCCCCACATGAAATTCCAATAGAAGAGTAGTTTTTGAATGCGGATTCAATTTGTGCATAACTGAATTACTTGCACACTCAAGAACAACGATTATGAGGGTACAGATATATGGTTTTCAGTTACCAGGTAAATACAGAGCTAACTAAGTTGACCCACCATCAGGCCAGATCTATATAAAAACTAGAATGCATAGGGCCTTAATTAGAGTTTGGAGAGTGGGATACGCCATTATAAATGTGCCAGACATCCCGTCCACTGTATTACAAGTACATTATAGCCTACGACACTTGTAATACGGTGGATGGGATATCCGTCATGTTTTGATGGAGTATCCTGTCCACAAATTCTAAACAAGGCCCTTAGTTCTTTAATCCCTTTACTCAACTCTTGCACTGCATGGCTAGGGAACTAAATCTTAAGGAGGATCCTGACAATTCTTTTCAAGGTCCCAGTTTTCAATAAAAACAGACATTGAACTAATCGTTTTCTGGGGGTGCACATACACCACAGCCTGGAACTCCCTTCTATGTTTTCCAATTTTTCTTTTCCACCGTCAGAAAAAAAAGCTGCAACTTCTGCTCATCAACGCCACTATCCTCACTCCTCTCTCCAGACACTCTTGCAACCAGTCTGAAGATGTCCCCCAACTCATCTGAATTGTACTGATGTTTTTACTAGTGTCATTTATATGACACTGACTAGCATTATATCTACATGTCACACCAGTTCTAGGGTATTCCTTTCAAGTGTTTTATTCTATGTTTTGGGGCCTAGGTGTCCTTGACCAGATGCATTTATGTCCTTGTTGCTGCCTGTATTTCCACAAGTCCTTGTAGATCTGTACCAATGATCGATTTTCATAGGATTCTCCCTAATGACTTGTGAATTCTGTTGATCTACATAAAGCACTCCGATGCTCTTGGGCCTTGTACGTGCCATACAAAATTACTAAAACAAATAAGCAAATTTTCAGACTTCCAACATAACAAAACAAAAGCACTCCTGCTCCTCCATAAAAGCATATGGGAGGAAATTACATACTCTCAAACCATTTTCAGATTTGATTAATATTATGATACCTCAGCTGATCAGCAAGGGCTCAAATCCAATGACAACTGAGGATTCAAAAGACAGCTAGGATGTTTCCAAAGCTAAACATCAACCACATCAGTCCTGGCTTAGATCCTCTTTACCGACAGCAAATGCAATTAAGCGTAATGTGATTAACACATAAGGCCGTCTCAAACAATGATCACCCACTAGCTTAAATCTGGCATTATGCTTCGTACCCTACTAGAACCGAAGAATGAAAAAAATTAAATTTTTATGCATGGGCAAGATGAGATGACAGAAACATGAAGGTAATAGACTCTGGAACAATCACGACCAAACCTGATCCAAACCACTACTACAAATTCAAGAAAAACCTGAAAACTCCACTGCCAGCCAACTTCGAAGAGGTTCTGGTACTCGAAAGTGTGTTCCTTCTTTAGATGTGAAAACAAAAAAAATCCCTATTTAAGTTAATATTTGTGATTAGTACATAAGATGGACATGACCACTCTACTCCGCTCCAAGGTCTGAACTGGACGTTCAACATGCGTCAACTTAAGACACACTACCTCAATACCATTATCACCCATCTTACTAAGGTCGCGGACATGGCAGTGAGGTAACAGAGTGGTACTATACAAAAATTCAAAAATAAATAATAGGATCCACATAACTACATTTGAGACATTCAAATTAAAATCAGTTTGATTGTACTTTTCATATGCAGGCACTCTTCGGAAACTGGTTGATGATTAATTAAGTTATGTAATAAATGGAACTGAGTTGGCTGTCATTTTGGATCTGGGCTACAAATGTGTGGGTAGTCTGTGGAGCGGGTCTTCAGGAAATTTGACTTCGGGAAGAGAGCAATGGGAAGGACAGAAAAAGCATCCCAATAGTGCAGCGTTTCTCAAACCTTTTATTTTTACATCTGTGGCAAACTTTTTGCAGTCAATTTCCTGCCTGTGAAATCTCAATAGGCAACTTCACTTGAGCCCTTTACAGCTTCTAGATCATGTTACCGTATACAGAGAATATCCACTGCGGTTGGAGCTGGGTATCAGTCTTATAGCAGTCATGGTGAAACCACCACCAAAAGTAGTCCTTAGAACCTGTAGAATAGTGTTGAAATGTATTTACTTTACATAAAAAATAAATCTTTAGAAAAAAAAAGCAAAAGCAAGACTTCCTTTTCCTTTATATTCGCTTGCAGCTTGAGACAACTTCCAGGGCAATGACAAAAAGATAGGAAAAATTGTCAGATTAGATTACATTATCTAAGATTTCAAACCACAAGTCTGAGATAGGTCTTATAGCATATAGTATATTGCAACCCAGAGACAAGTTAGCACAGCACTACGGACACAAGTTTTGCTGATAAGTATTACATATTGAATGGAGGCATATTCAAAGTATTACTGTCCTCCAAAAAGCCTTTTAGGACCTGAAGTACAAAATTAGAACCTTGTATTTATTTGCAGGGCATACATTTCCTAGAATGATTTAGGAGAAAAATCACTTCCATGACCGACAGGCAAGATTGTCTACAATTTTTTGTTTTATAATTCTTTTTATTGATGACAATACTTATACATTGCAAACATAGTCACAAAGCTTTATACAGAGCAAAACGTTGATAAAGAGTCATGCCTTCTCGCATCTAATTCTATCTTCTTTTCTACGTATACACAGCCCCTGTGGTGCTCCGCTCATTCAGTAACTGGGGTTAGATGGTGCGCCGCCTGCGGAAGCTCACAGATGTTCTCTCTGTACTCATTCCATTTCCCCCATATTTGTGACCATTTTTTAGGGCAGCCCCTCGATTCATATATTGTCCGTTCCATTAACATACACCAATCTAGGGGGCGTGGCCAGGCTGCCGACCAAGATGGCCACGTAGTGCTGCAGCTCCGCCATCCGACCCCCTTGCCCCATCCGTACAAACCACCGAGCCATCCTCCCCGCCGACAGCGGAATCAGACGCAGCAGTGTGGCCCCTGAGGATCGGTGACTCCCTGGCCTCCTGAGAAGCTGTGAAGCTTGAGATAGAGCGACCGGCGCGGCTCAGCCGGAGGCCTGATCGGCGTGAGCTCGCGCTGGGGCCGGCGCACGCACGCTGGTGGTTCCGGCAGGGCCTGCCTCGCGAATGTTCGAGAGCGACGCAGCCCAGAGTGCAGCGACGAGGCGACTGGGAGCTACTCGGAAGGGGACTCCATGAGCATCACAGCTGACTCCCGGCCCCGCAGGTAAGCCGGCCTGCGCCGCTCCTGGAGGCCCCGCAGCGAGAGGGGCCGCGGGCGAGCGTGGGGGCCAGCCATCCGGCTGGTCGGGCCGGTAGCGCGGGTGCTGGGTGGGGTCTTGATTCCCGGGCTCGGCTGGTGTAAGGCAGGGACTCCATGTCAACCGCACGCCACAGAATTGTTTGAGAGCCGCTTGGGAATGTGCCGCAATGTGCGTTGCGGAGTCTGGAGGTGTCGCTCACCGGAGGCCCGGTCTGCATCCTGAGTCCTGCAGTTACCTACCTGGACTTCCTCCTGCTGTAGTATAACGTCTGCCTGAACTGGGAGACCCACACCTGTTTGCTGAGCCCTTGTGAGCGCTATTCGACCTGCGCTAAGCTGAGGGTGATTGGGGCCCCGTGACAGGTCAATCCGTTACGCTTTGGCCTACACTGCCATTCCTAGCTGGTTTAAGGGCCGGACACGCACAACCTACAGCTACCCTCACTGCGTATCTCTGCGCCTCCTTGGGCCACTGCTCGGCGCCACCTGGGTGAGGGCCACGTCATGGTGCGGAAAGACCCTAAGCAAATGGTACTACAGTTCAGCAAGCCGAGTGGGGCATCAGTGGAGCCCGGCGCTGACATGGCTGAGGGAGGTGTGGAGATGGCCCGGACGGAGGGTGCCCCTTCTGGTCCAGACACCCTCCTAGAACTGCGAGAAGGGGTTAAGGCCCTGGATGGTCGCTTTGACTCCTTAGAGAAGTGCCTGGATACCATGGGGGCCAAGTTAGAGGTGCACGAGCGCCGCCCGGCCACTGTGGAGGTCAGGGTGTCCGATCTGGAGGACGGGGCCGCCCAATCTGCCAAACGCCTGGACCGTATGGAGAAAATACTAAAGAATGTGGCCATGAAAAATGAAGATTTGGAGGCGAGAAGCAGGCGTAACAATGTACGCATTCTTGGAGTCCCGGAGTCCACCACTACTGGCCGCATGTACCGGTTTGTCGAAAACTTGCTAACTGACCTATTTGGCAGAGATTCCTTTACCACTACTTTCTTAATAGAGCGAGCGCACCGTACACTCGGTCCTCGTCCTAATCCGGGAGTCCCTCCAAGACCAATTATAGCCCGCCTCCTAAACTTTCGTGACAGAGATGCGGATGGCAAGGGAAAGCGGCTCCCTGACCTGGCAGGGGTCCACGGTCACATTGTTCCCAGACTTCACCGCTATGGTCCAGGAGGCGAGGAGAAAGTATACTGGTGTGAAGGCTACACTCCGAAACTTAGGCCTCATATGGCATGATCTATCCAGCTTGCCTTTGTGTGGATGTTGCAGGGAGATCTCGAGTGTTTGATACCCCTGCAGCGGTTCAGGAGTTTTGCCGTGACTACAAAGGGACCAGTGGCGCCCAAGGAAAAGACCCTCCTAGAGTCTCTCCCCCACACAGCGGCTCAGTGGCTAGTGTGGAACTATTCTCCTCGGAATGACCAGAACTGCTGACCTTCAACACATACTGTCTGAACTACTCTGAGGTTGTTTAAGGGCAAATAACTGTGTGTATTAGATTATTCCTTTTTACAAAGTTGGGCTGGTGGCGAGGCGTTGCCTCACCCAAAGTGTGTATCACGTTTGATTGGATATACTATTTGGAATGTATATTGCTTTTCCCAATCCTCATTGCATATGGGGGTTCTGTGTTGCATTCTACACATTAGACAATGGGGAGTTTCCCTGCGGTTGGGAGTGCAGGGATGGGTTGGGGGTGGAGGGGGGAAGTTTGTTTGGTCCTATTGTCTACCATTGTTTTTTTCCCTATCTACTCATTGTAGCTGGTATGATGCTTTATATGATGCACGAACAGTCTTATTCTTAAATCAGGTAAATGTCAACGTGGGGTAAATTGTCCACCTTTTCAGACTTAACACTGATCACCTGGAACATTAGGGGCTTAAATAATGCCAAGAAAGGGAAACAGGTGCTGCATTATTTGCAGAGACACCAAGTAGACATCGCGTTTCTACAAGAGACGCCTTTGCCAAAGACAGCTGCGACCCACTTCGCCTCGTCATGGGGTCTCCATAGATACTTTGCGAATTACAGCACATACGCCAGAGGAACGGCTGTACTTATACATAAACATCTGCCATTCCAATTCTCCAGAGTTTGCAACAACAGCGAGGGTCGGTACACTATAGTGGCGGGGCATCTAATGGGCCATCGGTTGGCATTTGTCTGTGTCTATGCGCCTAACATTGACAGCCCAGAATTCTTTCATGACTTGCACGCACACCTACTTCAGCTGGATGTGGACTGCATTTGCATGGGTGGGGACTTTAATCTCCTACTAGAACCAACACAAGACGGCACATCAGACCCCCAGACACCAAGCCCTGAGCGCGCCGCGCTTTACTAGAACTATGTGAAACACTCGGTCTTATAGATGTATGGCGACGCTGTAGACCCGGAGACTCAGCATATACCCACTATTCTACACAATATGACACTTGGACACGGTTGGACTTTTGGCTTGTCTCCCCCAGCTTGGCAGAGTGGTTTAGAGCGTCCCAACATCTACCCAGAACACTTTCTGACCACTTCCCAGTCGTCTTAAAGCATAGGATCCCGCGACCTGAGGAATGTGAGAGGCAGTGGAGGTTTCTCAGTCAGGCTTTGTTGGACGAAGTTTTCTGCACTGAACTACATGACGCTATTGTTGAGTATTTTGACCTAAATACAGGGTCGGTCCAGTCCTGGGCCACGCTGTGGGAGGCATTCAAAGCATATCTACGGGGGGTTTGTATCTCCAAACATGCCGGGGTGTTGATGGACTTGCGACGCACTCTAGCAAACATAGAGCAGAAACTGGGCTCACTTGATCAGGAGCAGGTTGCACGGCCAGTGCCGGCCAGGATGGCCGCCGCTGCCCAACACTCCTGATGGAATTTAGGGAAACTGCAGAGCGAGAAGCACGTTTTCTAAGTAAATATGCTATTGCGCGACGTTATGGTGAGGGAGAGAGGCCTGGCCGGACCTTGGCGCGGCTTTTGAGGCCCCCCGCAGGCCAATCATATATTGCCCGTCTCCGCTCCTCTCAGGGGCAGACATTGACAGGCACTCCGGACATACGAGACGAATTTCTGGATTATTATTCTAATTTATACTCGACGTGCGTAACACACAGATCGCAATGATTACCTAGCAGAAATTGCACTGGTATGGCTTGAAAAAGTTATGCAACAATTCTTAGCATAGCCCTTCTCTACAGATGAGATCATCAGTGCCATCGATGCCATGAATGCTTGTAGGTCTGTCCATTGTCCAGATCCTCGAAGCCTCCATCCCACACCACGATTCTGATATACTGCCACTCAAATATTCATGACCCTCCACTGTGAGTACCCAAGACAATACACCATGGAGGAACACTTGGCAAATGTTGCTCTTGACCCCCAGAGCCCAATGACTAATTTCTCTGTACATTCCTGGAATGTCAACGAACTCTTAGACTACATTAACAACAGCCACCATTCACTATGCGAAAATAAACTACTGGCGGTCCTAATGCTCCACGAGACTCATCTGTTGGGTACGAAGTGCCCATTTGTATGACGC
The DNA here is from genome assembly GCA_963921515.1 of Calotriton arnoldi. Lineage (NCBI taxonomy): Eukaryota > Metazoa > Chordata > Amphibia > Caudata > Salamandridae > Calotriton > Calotriton arnoldi. The sequence continues at coordinate 2,852,846 of CAWUFW010001011.1, forward strand.
TTTGGCTACGATAGAGTATTTCACGCCTGCTTCTCCAAGATGAGTCCATGAGTTTGGGGACAAGTCTAGCAAACTACTCTCCAAGTTCGCCACTAAGGACATGACCTCTAGAGCGGTTCCAGAGATCCTTGGGTGCAGTGGCAACATATGGCCATTGTCATTGTGGAGATGTCTGCAGACTACTTCCGAACCCTATACGCCTCTTGTCCATGACCCCAACACAAACATACTAGGTCCATCCTAGCAGACATTCTCCACACAGTGATTTCACAGCCCCAGAAAGCAGACCTCGATTGGAACCTTACGCTAGAAAAACTAGGAAAGTCCCTTGCCGAAATGAACGTGGGCAAGACACCCTGCCTCAATGGCTACCCCATCAAATATTGCAGTGAATCCGGGAGATACTTACTCCCACTTACTTGAGCTCTATCTAGAAATAGAAGTTAACGGGACATTCTCCGCAGGATAGACCTCGCTACCATAGTAGTAATCCATAAACCAGGGCGCCCCGGAGCACTGGTCCTTATATAGACCTAGATCATTAATCAACACCAAAATTAAAATCTTTGCAAAAGCATTCACCCTCAAGCTCCTTTGGGTGCTGCCGGATCTGGTTCACCCGGATCAATGTGGATTTATACCTGGACGCAATAGGAAGCACTGCATCAGACGTCTGCAACTGGCATTATTTCACATTCACAACATCCAAGAACCATGTGCCCTTCTCCTTGTCAACTTTGAGGAAGCATTTGATTCCACTGATTGGTCCTTCCTCAGTGGGATATTGGGATACATGGACTTTGGGCCACGAGTCCGTTGATATGTGGGGCCCTTGTACTTCTCCCCCTCAGCACAAGTACACATTAATGAGACGCTCTCTGACCCCTTCCCAGTCCGCAGAGGAACCAGGCAAGACTGCCCCTTGTTGCCCCTTCTCTTTGCCCGAGCGATTGAGCCTTTGGCTCTGCTCATCAGATGGGACACGCAGTCACAGGGTTGGCGATGGAGGAGAAGACCAGATGGCTCTTTATGCCGAAGATGTCCTTCTATACTTAACAAAACCCCATGAAATGGGACCGCACATGATGTGGACCCATCTCTTTACGAGGAGGCATTGGGCCTACATACCAACTGGGCCAAATCTCTACTGGTCCCTCTCAAAGGTGACTCAGATCCAGTTGCTTGGCAGACTTCCAACGGTTGTTTCCAGTACCTGGGTATTCATGTTTCAGTGGAACCAAGCCTTACCTGGAGCTTTAATCTTTTCCCCCTTTTAACCCGTATGAAGTGTGACTTCCACAAATGGGCACAACTCCCACTCCTAGGTAGGGTAGCATTGTTTTAAATGATGGCTCTGCCCATTCCTCTATGTCCTGCAAAGCTTTCTGCTGACAATCAACGCATCCTGGTTCTGAAAACTCACTCCTTCCTCTGGGCCGGACACCCGCCCCAAATTGTCCTAGATAAATGCAGTTAATCGACTTACGATGGGGATATGGGCATGGCTCTATTACTGGGCCTCTCAACTATCAATAGTGATAAATGACAGGTTGAGTGGGGCCTAGGGGGAACCTGGCACATGGGCTAGAACTGTCCCTCTTGGGCCAGGACGAAGTCCTCCACAGAAGCTCTCTTCCCCAACACCTTCCCGAGCCCACTAAAGTGGTAGTCCTAATATGGCAAGCCGCGCTCAGACTTCTAGATAGGAGAAGAAGACAACACAACATACCCTACTGTGGAAGGAGCACTGGCTCTGCCATGTGTCGAGGTGAGAAGGATTTGGTAAATGGGATAGATAGAAATTACCTACCTGGGAGATGTATGGCAAGGATCTTCCATGAAATCTATTTTGGAGCTGCACTCCCACTTCACCCTCTCTACCACTCAATTTCATAGACACCTACAGCTAAGGCACGCACTCTCCTGCCATCTGGAAGAAATTGTAGCACCCTCCCCCCCCCCCCCCACTTCAAGAATACAATCTGCTCAACGCTAAACTCCTCATGGGTGAGTTGGGGAAACAAGGGGGGTCTCGCAGATATACAAATCCCTGGTGCTTAATACCCCAGACAAATTTGTCTCCCCCAAACAGAAATGGGAAGCCTGGTTGGGGCCATTGAATGAAGCTGATTGGAGAGACAAGTGACTGGCCCCCTCAGACTGCTGTGGAAGGCTCATAGCACGGGCTATGCCGGAGTGCTCTCAATACGCTGCACCAGACGCGGACTTCTACCATACAGTCTGGCCATAGGCACTAATAATACATTACTGGAAGGCCCTGGAGATGGTGCTGGCCAGAGTACTAGAGAAGCATGTCGAGATGTCCCCTAGAGTTGCCTTGTTGGGCATTGTGGTGGACCAGAAGGGACCCCTTGGAGAACGTACACTGGTTGGCACTGAAACTCTAATTCCCTAATTGAGACATTGCTTGTCACTGGAACGCTAATCTGCCACCTGGCATCTCTGCGTGGCACACTGCTATGGACTGGTGTGCTAAGATGGAAAAGCCCATCTACTCAGCCTGAGGATGTCCGCGTAAATATGCTAAAATATGGGGATACTGGTGGCGTCATTATTGCCCAATTAACTTGCCGATGGGACAATGTGTACTGAAGTTCCCCTAATTCGGGGGCAATGTAAAGTGATTTTTGGACAGGACATGTCTGTTCTTTGACGTAGCTACTTTAAATAAATAAATAAAACTGGTTAATAAAAAAATAAAGTTCTCACCCTGGAATTCTGATCCCTTGTCACCGTTGAAAACGGAGTGCATAGTAAAAACATAAATACAAAAAACAAATCGGTAATCGCAGCCTCCCACGTGTAAAAAAAAGTCGTCATAAACCACACCGCTAGCTATGCACAGAATTACACCACAAAGTACCAAATATTAGACACCATAACGGCACAAAATGACAACACTGTTAAGTTGTAAAAGATAATAATGTTAAAATGGTAAGCTCTAACCTTCCAACAAATATAGTCAAAGGAGTGGTGTAAAATTCAATGTCCTATGTCCTCACTCACGTGACAACCTCATTGGAGACAGGAGTTCGCAGTTCTTATGTAAGTACTAAAGCTGCTTATCTTTGTGCTGCATGCAGGGGTTTTCATGGGAGGGGTGACCCTGTTCAACCCCGTCTCGCTCGCCCTACCCTAGGAGAGCAGTTCATGTTGAGTGTTTAAACTATAACATTTTAACAATTTCAAATGCGTACTATCCCTCACGAGGGGCGGGCTGAAGCGCCTTAAGTACGGGTAGCGTGCTACACCGTGGGAAGCCAAAAGTTAGACGTTTAGTCAGAATTATAGAAAAAAACACTCTGCTTGAATTATTGTCTATACTGTTGAGTTCACGTGTAGTTTCTGTTACGGGGGGCGGGACTTTAATAATAATGTTGGCAGTGTCACTCTACAATTGTCGCAATTTCAGTAGGTCGCATAAACAGGACGAAGGTGGGTGATCTTCGACAAGCACTACTTCCATCCGCCAGACTTCTGAGCGTCTCCTCCCCGATCGACCCTCACGACGTCACAGTACACCCTGCATCAACTCAGAATGACATCGCAGTCCGAATCCACAGGGCCAGGGTTTAAGTAAGATGAAAAAACTGAAGGGGTCTCTTAAAGGGTCGGGCCGATGTAATTAAAGGCAAAAATGTAAGCCAAAAGTACATGCTTTGCATAGTGTACCGCTCGACTGATATTTTGATGCTTCTGACATTGCATCACGATATATAATACAAGTAACATTACACCTACAACAAGCCAAGGTTGTTGTAGGTTGTTGTCAATGGTTGTTAGTTGCACAAGATAAAAATTTAGATAAATAAGCAACAACTATGGCTTTTTATAGAGTATTGCAAATGCTTCAGTTCTGAAACGACGAGACACTGAAAGAACTAGTCTCTTTGATGTTACATCAAAGGCATTGAAAGGTGGTACAGCAGCAGAGTTAAGATTTTTTTTTCATCCCGAGGGTGAGGGCAAAAATGGAGAGGCCGACAGTGCTGAGCACCGGCAGGACCCGTCCCACTTAAAGCCTTGCGAGTCCACCTTACATAATGCTATATTAAACCCATCATAGATGCAAAACAGTCATTACGCTGCAACTGCACATCATGTTCCACTGTCTGGAGTAAATTGTTACTTACCTATAAAGTATGACGTCATAGAGCGTTCTGCCCTGTACATTGAGTAGATGAGCGTAGATCGCACGGCTATCCTCTGTGCGCATGGGTCCTACGTCATTCGTGAGGAGTCCCTGCAGAAAAGACTCTGTGTCTGATCCCTGAATCCGCAGTAGGCCGCGGTTCTCCAGCTGGAAACAGGACAAACCCCTACAGTGACCGGCACCGGACACATGTGGCACACGGCGCAGCGCCCGCAGCAGCCAGGCCGCCAGCATCCTCCTGCATGGAATGCGCGCCCCGCATACAATGGAAGCGAATTACTACCATCTCACACGTCAAAAGTACTCTTCCGGGGCAGTAAAAACTACTTCCAGAGCACGGAGACGTTTCACTAAAGTTTTCGGAACAAGCAATAAGATCATTCGTAGAATATTCCAGAAGAGGGCGCCATTGTAGAGGACAACTGGGCTATTGGAGTCGTTACTTTATTGTATTATTGTCCAAAGTCAACCTGCGAAACTTGTATTATAATTATTGAAGTGAGTTAATATAAGTGGAAAAGACGAGTGTGGGAATAGTGTGAAGCAAATTAAATATTGTGAGATACCAAGGAGATGTTAAATAGAATGAAACCGAAACGCGATTTACGTGAGAGGGATGGCGAGTACCATTCTGATGGGAAGGTAGAAGCGAGAATATTTATTTATTTATTTATGCGTTTTTATATAGCGCGGACTTTACCCAAAGGTGTCAGAGCGCTTCACAATATTTATTTATTTATTTATGCGTTTTTATATAGCGCGGACTTTACCCGAAGGTGTCAGAGCGCTTCACAATAGGAACAGTAACATTGCATGAGGAGAAGGTTACAAGTGAGCATAATACAAAAGCAAGCGTTACATTACATGAGGAAAAAGTGACACTTGTGCAAATAACAAAAACAAACAAGATACAAAAAGAGGTATACGTTACAAGAGGAAAAAGTGACAGGTGTGCATGATGCATAAGATACAAAATACAAATAGAGGTATAATACTGCAATAAGTGACAGTCACTCAGAACACACTGGGAAGGCACTTCTATAGGGATGGAGTACAGAATTTCCTATAGTGGAAGAACTTCCTTGAGGGAGTAGAGAGGGCGTGAATTAAACAGGAGACTTAAAATGAAGGGTACACAAACATAAAATCCAACACAGCACGCAAGGGTGAGGAATGTACAGGAAAAAGTAAAAATTTACAATGAAGAGCGAACTTCCTAGAGGGCCTGAGAATGAAAGTATTAGTTCTGAAAGTGTCTTTGGAAGAGAAGAGATTTGAGGTCAGCTTTGAAGATCCGGGTAGAGGAGGTGGCACGGAGTAATGGGGGAAGCGAGTTCCAGATTCTCACCGCATTGCCTGAGAAGGATTGCGCCATCAATCTTTCCCTTTTGAAGACGGGGGGATCAAGCAGAAGCTTTTCCGCATTGCGAGAAGGGCGAGAGCCACCGGACAATTTCAATTTATTCGCCAGGTAACAAGGGGAGGACGTGTGTAAGGCTTTGTGTGTGATGCAGGCAGTTTTGTAAATAGATCTTGCCTCGATCGGAAGCCATCGAAGAGAGGACAGGATAGGAGTGATGTGGTCGCTTCGTTTAGATCCTGAAATGAAGCGAGCTGCTGAATGGAGGATGGATTTGAGAGGGGAGAGGTGGGATTTGGGTAGGCCCGTCAGAAGAGAATTGCAATAATCCAGTCTTGAGAGAACCAGAGATTGTACCAAGGTTTTTAAGTCTTTCTCCGGGAAGAACCGACGGATCCCCCATAGAAGGCGCAACTGGTAACGTGCGTGCTTAACAATAGAGTTGATGTGGGAGATTAGGTTGAGTCTTTTGTCAAGAATGACACCTAGGGATTTAGCGCTGTCGACAATGATGGGTTGGTTGTTGAGCAGGTTCAGCTGATCCATCCAAGATTGAACAGGAGGAGGTGAGAGGGAGGTAGAGAGGAGGAGGAATTCAGTTTTGGCGGGATTAAGAATGAGTTGGTGAGCTAACATCCAGTTGTGAATAGAGTTGAGAGTAGAGTTGAGTAGTAAGAGATCGTGTGCGGAAGACACCTTAAGGTAGATTTGAGTGTCGTCCGCATAAAGATGGTAATGGATCCCAGATTTGCTTAGAAGGTTCCCCTAATGGTTCCAGGTAGAGATTAAACAAAGTGGGTGCCAGGATAGAACGCTTGAGGGACGCCTTGACCTACAGCCAATGGAGATGAAAGACTGTTCGCTATCTTGATCATTTGGGATCTGTCCGAGAGGAAAGAGGCAAACCATTTGAGCACTGTGCCATCCAATCCCATTCTCTGTTGAAGAGTGTTGAGGAGGGTGCTATGATTAACAGTGTCAAAGGCTGCAGAGAGGTCTAGAAGAATCAGAAGACACGATTCCCAGAGTCGAGTATATGCAGCGCATCATCAATCACTTGCAGCAGGGCTGTTTCAGTGCTGCAATTTTGGATGAAGCCAGACTGGAAGACGTCGAGGAGGTTATTGTCCATAATATGTAAGGAAAGTTGTTTCGCAACACATTTTTCGGTGATTTTCGAAAGAAAAGGGAGGTTGGTGATAGGGCGGAAGTTGTTGAGGTCGTTCGCATCGGCGGAGGGTTTTTAGAAGAGGGTGACCTGATTTGAGGGCAACCGGGAGGGAGCCTTGACTGAGGAAGAGATTGACTAGCCTGGTCCAGTAAGAGAGAGTATAGGTGTAGAAATCGATGGCGATGTCGCTAGGGATGGGGTCAGAAGAATGGTTGGAGGGTTTAGTTTCGAGGATGCATTTGAGGAGGTCATCTTCCGAGATGACGTCAAAGTTCTGCCAGGTAAATAAGGATTTCCGCTCCTCAATGGGGGTGGGGTGGGCGACCTGATCCACCAGTGCTTTGACCTTTTCATCAAAGAATATAGCGAAATCTGGTGCTTTCTTTGTGGAATCCTCAGGCTTAATGGTTAGGGGAGAACAGTTTGGGTTTTTGATGAGGTCAAAAAGTTTTTTGGGTCTGTTTTTGGCTGAGTCAAGGAGGGATCTGAAATGTGATGCTTTTTCAAGGAAGATGTGGTTGTGATATTTGGATCTTGCTGAACGTAAAAGAGAGAGATTGGAGGTGGAAGGAGATTTTCTCCAATGTTTCTCCAGGATTCTAAGGTTTTTCCTTTCATCGTAGAGAGCTTTAATGAACCAAGGTGCTGAGGGGGTGGGTCTTTTCCTTTTGCTTTGGAGTGGAGCGACATTGTCGATTTCGACTGCTAGTACTGAGAGGCACTGAGAAGTGAGAACGTTGTCATCCACGTTAGGGTCTAGTCTAGGGAGTGCCCGCATAGCAGAATCACAAAAAGTGTCAAGATCAATGTTCTTAGTGTTGCGGAACCAGGTAGTAGCTCTTTTAGGTTGGCCGAGAGTTATAACGTGCGATAGGTGAAAACGGAAGGGAATGAGGAAGTGGTCAGACCAGTCTACATGGATGGGGGGAGCAGTAGTCAGCAGGTCTGCTTTGGATATAACAAGGTCCAGAATTGAGCCCTTGGAATGTGTGGTTTCCGAGCAATGTTGGAAGAGATCATTGGCTGAGAGAAAGGTGGCAAGCTTGTTGGCAGCCGAGTCTTCCAAAGAGCCCCAGTGGAGATTAAAGTCGCCCAGGAAGATCTGTCTGTCACTTTGAGAAAATTGGTCACTGATGAAGTCAGTCAGTTCCTCCACAAAGGAAGAGCAGTTACCGGGCGGGTGGTAGATGGCATGGAATCTAAAGGGTGAGCCGTGATGTATTTGAAGTTCTAGGGATAGGCATTCGAATGTACGGAAAAGGGTGGTAGGGAAGGCTTTCATTTGAAGGGAGTTTCTGACGATGATAGCGACACCGCCCCCAATTTTGTCTGCCCTGTCATTTCTGAGGATAGAGTAGTCAGTGGGTACCAGAAGATCAAACAAAGTATGAGAGGAGTCATTAAACAATAGGAACAGTAACGTTACATGAGGAGAAAATTAAAAGTGAGCATGTTACAAAAGCAAACGTTACGTTACATGAGGAAAAAGTGACAATTGTGCATATAACAAAAGCAAACAAGATACAAGAAGAGGTAGCAAACGATACGTTACAAGAGGAAAAAGTGACAAGTCTGCATGTTACATAAGCATACAAGATACAAGTAGAGGTATAATACTGCAATAAGTGGCAGTCACTCAAAACACAAGAACACACTAGGAAGGCACTTCTATAGGCATGGAGTACAGAATTTCCTATAGTGAAAGAACTTCCTTGAGGGAATAGAGGGCGTGAATTAGATTTGGAAGTGTCTTTGAAGGAGGAGAAATTTGAGGTCAGTTTTGAAGGACCGGGAAGAGGTGGTGGTCCCGGAGCTGAGGCGGAAGTGAGTTCCAGATTCTCACCGCGTTGCCTGAAAAGGATTGGGCCATCGATCTTTCCCTTTTGAAAGTGGGAGGTTCAAGCAATAAATTTTCCGCATTACGTGATGGTCTAGAGCCTCCAGAGAGTTTCAGTTTATTCGCCAAGTAGCGAGGAGAGGAGGAGTGCAAGGCTTTGTGGGTGATACAGGCAGTCTTGTAGATAGATCTTGCCTCGATGGGAAGCCAACAGAGGGAAGATAAAATGGATGTGATGTGGTCGCTTCTTTTGGCCCCATATATGAAACGAGCTGCTGAATGGAGAACAGATTTAAGGGGGGACAGGTGGGATTTGGGGAGGCCAGGAAGAAGAGAACTGCAGTAGTCCAATCTAGAGAGAACCAACGATTGGACCAGGGTTTTTAGGTCTTGCTCCGGGAAGAAGCGTCGAATCCCCCAAAGAAGGCGCAGTTGGTATCGAGCAGACTTTGCAATGGAATTGATGTGGGAGAGTAGATTGAGTCTTTTGTCGAGTATGACACCAAGGGATTTTGCGCGGTCGACAATGATGGGTTTATTGTTAAGTAGATTCATCTGATCCATCCATGATTGAACCGGAGGAGGAGAGAGTGAGGAGGAGAGGAGGAGGAATTCAGTTTTGGAGGGATTCAGAATGAGTTGATGAGTTAACATCCAGTTTTGAATGGAGTCGAGAGTAGAGTTTAGGATGGAGAGATCGTGTGTGGAGGACACCTTAACCCCTTCCCTGCTCATGACGAGCTCAGCTCGTCATGCTGCACGGGCGGGCTGTGCGCATGACGAGCTGAGCTCGTCACGACCACGCCCGCGATTGGAATGTCCAGCACCTGGCTGGAATTCCGCTCGCAGCGAAGGCGTTAAGGTAGATTTGGGTGTCGTCCGCATAAAGATGATAGAGGATCCCAGATTTACTTAGGAGATTTCCCAATGGTTCCAAATAGAGGTTGAACAAAGTGGGTGCAAGTATAGAGCCTTGAGGGACACCTTGACCTACCGCCAAAGGAGATGAAAGACTGTTCGCTATTTTGATCCTTTGGGATCTATCAGAGAGGAAGGAAGCAAACCATTTAAGCACTGTGCCTTCCACGCCCATTCTCTGTTGAAGAGTGTTAAGGAGAGTGTTGTGATTGACAGTGTCAAAGGCTGCACAAAGGTCAAGGAGAATTAGAAGACAAGACCACCTGAATCGAGTATCCGCAGCGCGTCATCGATCACTTGCAGCAGGGCTGTTTCAGTGCTGCAGTTTTGAATGAAGCCAGACTGGAAATTGTCAAGAAGATCATTGTACTTGATATGACGGGAGAGTTGTTTCGCTACACATCTTTCTGTGATTTTCGCAAGAAAAGGTAGGTTAGTGATGGGGCGGAAGTTGTTGAGGTCGTTCGCATCAGCGGTGGGTTTTTTAAGAAGAGGGTAACCTGCCCAGTTTTGAAGGAAACAGGAAGGGAGCCTTGACTGAGGAGAGGTTAACCAGAGTGGTCCAATAGGAAAGAGAATGGGTGTAGAAGTCGATGGCAATGGCACTAGGGATGGGGTCAAGAGAATGGTTGGAGGGCTTTGTTTCGAGGATGCATTTGAGGAGGGCATCTTCAGAGATGGTGTCAAAGTTCTGCCAAATTGCTAAGGATTTGCGCTCCTCTGGAGGGGTAGGATGAATGATCTGGTCCACAAGTGATTTCACTTTTCGTCCAAAGAATATAGCGAATTCCGCTGCTTTCTTTGTAGAATCCTCCAACTTGGAGGTTGGGGGAGAGCAGTTTGGATTCTTGATGAGGGCGAATAGTTTTTTGGGTCTATTTTTGGCTGAGTCGAGGAGGGTTCTGAAGTGCGATGCTTTTTCAAGGAAGATGTGCTTGTGGTACTTGGATCTTGCTGAACGAAGCGTAGCAAAATTATTGGTGGAGGGCGCTTGTCTCCATTGTTTCTCCAGGATTCTTAGGTACTTCCTTTCTTCATAAAGGGATTTGTTGAACCAAGGTGCTGAGGGAGTAGGCCTTTTCCTTTTGCTTTGAAGAGGAGCGACATTATTGATTTCGACTGCAAGGACTGAGAGGCATTGGGAGGTGAGCTCGTTGACATCCAGGTTCGGGTCTAGCCTTGGAAGTGATAGCAAAGCCGAATTACAGAGAGTACCGAGGTCAATATTTTTAGTGTTACGGAACCAGGTAGTAGTCCTCTTAGGTTGGCCGAGAGTTATAGAGTGTGATAGGTGAAGAGAGAATGGGATGAGGAGGTGGTCAGACCAGTCTACATGAATAGGGATAGCGATAGTAAGCATGTCTGCGTTAGAAATAACAAGGTCCAGGATTGAGCCCTTAGAGTGTGTTGTTTCTGTGCAGTGTTGGATAAGATCATTTGCAGAGAGAAAGGTGGCCAGCATATTCGCAGAAGAGTCTTCCAGCGAGCCCCAGTGGAGATTGAAGTCACCCAGGAAGATCTGACTGTCACTTTGCGAGAATTGGTCGCTGATGAGGTCAGTGAGTTCCTCCAAAAACGAAGGGCCGCTACCAGGCGGGCGGTAAATGGCATGGAATCTGAGGGGTGAGCAGTGGTGCAATTGAAGCTCAAGAGATAGGCATTCAAAAGTACGGAAGGAGCTGTTAGCTGTCTGGCTGGCTGGAAGCACATATGCTTGCCCACGTAACAAAAGTTTAGACACACCGGAAGTGAATAGTCACCTGGTCGGGTTGGAGGCAAACCCTTACCCGGAAGGAGATGTGTGGACACCGGAAGTGAAAGGTCACCCGGCCGGGTCGGAAGCGGATGCTTACCCGGGGAGTGTGTGGACACCGGAAGTGAAAAGGTCATCCGGTTGGGTTGGAAGCAGACGCTTACCCAAGGGTAGTGCGTGGATACCGGAAGTAAAAAGGTTACCCGGTCGGGCTGGAAGCAGATGCTTGCCCGGAGTGAAAGTGAAGGGTTGCGTCCCGAGGCGATAGGTCTCCCGGCAAATGGACCGGCACTGAATGTAAGGCACAGTGCCGAGCTTATGGGTCAGGACACAGGCTCGCCTAATAAGTAAATGGCTAGAGAATAGTCTCTAGCCATTAATCAGGCTATTTCTGTGCAGGGTTTTTTGGAATGTTGAGGTAGAATGCAATCTGAGGAAGAATAAAGAATAGAAAGACAGGCTGAACTTCTAGCACCGTGGGCAGATAATATCAGTTCTTCTGTCTTAGGTTGCTCTGCCTCACCCCTGATGGTGCCCACACCGCCCGTCCCATAGCTGCCAAGGTTTCAGATTGCAATGTGTGACATTTTCATAATTTCATTGTAATTATGAGTGACATTTCAATGGCTATGAGTGACACTTTCTTGCGAGGAAAATCAATCATGAAGACAAGGGAAACTTATAAATATCCTAAATTACACCCATTTTTGGACCCCGACCGAGTCTGTAACAGGGCGTGAGAGGCCCCAACACGGATCTCAGCAGTCAACTGACTCTCGGATTTCGGCTGCAGCAGAGTCACAGCATGGCATGGTTGGGCAGTACTGATAAGGCAGCTGCTAGATCAGTGCTGAAGCTTTTATTGAAGTAGCAGGACAGACGCTATTGTTATCTGGGGCAAAGGATGAGGCTCTTTGTCTCCTTTAGCCAAACAAGCCCATGTCATGTGAAAGAACCATAGCTAATTTTGTTTTTTTTGGCTACAACACTTTCTATGATGGTATTTTAAGCACATACTTACACTGGTTTAACTAAAACCACAAGTCCTAGAATACAATGTGTTGTAAGCTAAAAAGGCATAACTCTCAGAAGGAGTCTCAGATGGCATGGACATACTTGGCAGATATGTGCATAGCAAAAATTAGTTCCTGAAGGAGCCTTGGTGTTAATTTCGGTAGTGCGTCATCATAGGAGAGCATGGGCATTTTTAAATAAAAAATAAAAAAAAATTATGGAGTGCCTTTTCACTGTGTAGCTTGGATTCCTGAGCAAGTTTACATCGTTCCCAATCAAAGCACTTCACTCACCATTAAGGAAGGAAACAACAGATTGCTACACAAAAGTCTTTCATGAAGCAGAAATAAAGCAGGACTGCATTTTTCAATTTTTTTCTGTTTACATATTATACCCTTTCCGGACAGTAGTACCTCATCTTGGAGATACCCAGGCAAAATGGTTAAAACAACCTGAAACACGTTGTGTCGGTGTTTGAAACAAAGTGAAGCACGTCGAGTAGGCAGGGCGTCTGCAATAGTTATAACTGCCCTAAAAGCGTGTGAATATAAAAGACAATAATAATGTTCATAGACAAAGTTTTGTACAGAAGCCCATATTTCACTTTGACAATGATGAATGAAATGTGTTGATTATTATGAGGCATTTTAGGGTTCATCTGCCACAGGAAGCTGGCCGGCTTCAGTTTAACAAAGTAGAACACGTAAGCATTGTGAAATGACTTTTGTGTAACTGCCTTCAACTTGCATGTAATCTGAATACACGATCTACACAATAAAAATGTTACTATAACGAAGTTCAAAAGAATTGATTAAACCAAAAAAGAATCAGTTTGTGACCTCTCCCTCGGTGCATATTCTAGCTTGCACCTACCTTTCTGTGTGATGCGCAGTGCTCCCGCCCACTCTCTTCTGTGTATGACAAGGCTCTCTATACGGGATGACTTGGCTGATTCTTCCGTAGTTCTGTCAGAGCAGAGAGCTAGCAGAGGGAAGTGAGAGGCCCGGGCTTCTCCATGAGGATCCCAGCTGCAAGGTGCTTTCTGTGTACAGTTTTACTAAAGTCAGTCACAGCTCTGCCTGGCGCGCAGCGCGTTGGCCAAAGTAAGTAACACTTACTTAATGAACTAGACGAGTTCAGACTGCTGTCTCTGCGTCGTCGTCCCGGTCCGTCCGGCGGCCGCGGCATGAGCCGCACAGGGACCCGCGGCCGCACAGCAGCTGCAGCACACTGCATGATGCACTCTGCAGCAGTCTTCTTCTCCAAGACACTGAGTGACTCACTGACTCGTCCCCCGCCCGGCCGCACTAGATGCCTCTGATGCGCGGCGGCCCTCAGTGTCCTGTCAGTGACAGAAATTATTCAGTCACTCTGGTCTCGATCTGGCCTCGGCTCCCCGCCGGTCTGGCAACGTGAACGCCGGGGGTTTTATTGCGGCGCTGCGCACCGCAGACAGTCAGCAGTGCACAGAGGACTTGTCGACTCAGATTGAGTCCCCCGCCGCTTCTGACCCACCTTACCTCACTTCCTCTTCCTCCAGGACGTAACGAGGCACTACGGTCACATCCGGATTATAATTCCGGGCCCCCTATGGTGTGCCACAGCCAGTAGCAACCACTGCTGAGGGCAGGCCCGCCCCGGCGTCTAATTGGCAGCAGTGTCAAAGCCGCGCAGCACCGCAGGGAATATGCAGCCAGGCACGACAGGCCGCTGGGCAGAATTGTAACATTGTAGCACTCTCAGCCACTCCAGAGCTGAGAGCAGACAATTAACTCTTAACTTACTGAGCCCAGCAGCTGCTGGCAGCACGTCTCGGAGCAGCACTGAGAGCCGGCGCACAGGTGCACAGGCGGCGGCGCGCGCTGGCACCCTGCGTAGCCAGAGTTTCAGAGTGGCATTAAATGCGTGACAATGCATTTCAGTGCGGTGATGCGGAACACCACACTGAAATGCGTGAGCGTCACACCTGATGCGTGATACTTGGCAGGCATGCCGCCCTTTTCCACATAGATGTTGAATATCACTTAAATGTCAGACTTTGTACTTTTTTGTGGTGTAAACCTGTAGATTACAATGTACTTTTGCTTCCTGAACCTGTTGTTTAAGTATGACAGCAGCAAAACTCAGTGCCTCTTCTTTTCCTTTTAGATATCGCATTAGCCTTATCTTTTGTTCTTAATAAAAATACATATACTATACATGCTTGCTTACTGGGGCTTTAACTAAGCCCTCTTCATCCATTGGTCTGCTGTGGTGTCATTCATATTTTGTTACCACCGACCACAGCATACAAAAACTTATGTTTTTAATTTAAGTATATATATATATATATATATATATATATATATATATATATATATATTATATATGCTTTCTTAAAGGGGCTTTCAGACAGCCCTCTTCACCGACTGGTTTGCTGTAGTGTCCTTCCATTTTGCTTCTGCCCACCGTAGCATACAGGGGGCGACATTGCGCTACATCTCTTACCCTTTTGCTCGACAGATGGACCAGGAACGGTGTTAATCTAGGGTGGCCAGATGTCCCGGATTTCCCCGGACAGTCCCGATTTTCAGAGGACTGACCCGGTTTTCCAACGCTTTTCCTAATTTTAAATACGTGTCCCGGTTTTTGGGACAAAGGTCTGATCACCCTGCAAAGCAGAATTTAAAGGTATATTCTGCTCTCCTTTCCGAGGCCTATCAGAAGTCTGAAAAAATTTAATTAATTAATTTGTTTCTGTCAGGCAGCACAGAAGCCGGTTCGCTACCCGCCCCCAGCAGAAAGTGATAGTGGGGAGGAGCGGGCGGGGGGTGCAGGGTTGGAGGTACTGCTGTAGCTAATATTATGTGGAGGCAGTTTTTAAAAAATGTGTGCCTTTATTTATATGCATATATAAAGGCACACATTTACAAAACTGTGTTTACACAACATAAAGACATATATTTGCAAGAAGCCTAGCATATATATATATATATATATATATATATATATATATATATATATATATTCACTGAAAAAACCATAGGTTTCAGACACGTTATAGTTAGAAATTAGCATTTAAAAAACCTTTGAAATTCACTGAAAAAACCATAGGTTTTAGGGACAGTTATAGTTAGTTGGACATTTCACTCGTACAAAACCATAGAAATTCCCCGTTATAGTTAGTTCAGCTAACTATAACTCGCGCCCACAATGCACTGCTGATGACGTCACATATTACATCCCTCATGACAAGGTCAGTGACATCACTGATGACATCACTGATGACATCTCAAATGACATCACTGATGACATCATCCAGTGACTGTGTGTTTCTGTAAAGTTTAAATATGTTTAATATATATAGGAAAGGCGTATTGAAGAATGAGTGGGTGTATAAGTATCTGAATGGATGATTTAGTACGTGAGTGACTGACTCTACAAGTGAGTGATTAAATGTATCTTACTGAATGCATGGGTTAGTGACTAAACTGTGTGAATGTCTGTATCCGTCTGTCTGTTGGTTTGTAAGCGGCTGCATGGCTTTCTGAATAGCTACATGAGTGTCTACATGGGTTATTGATTGATTGTCTGAGTATCTGTATGGGTGCCTGAGTGTTTGTGTGGGTGGGGTGTGTGTGACTCTGTGCATAGATGTGTGAGTTGGTGATTCACTGGGTGCATGGTTTCAAGAGTGCATCTGTGATGGACTGTATGGGTGGGTGAGTGTGTGTATGGGTGTGTTAGTGATTGAATGTATATCTCAGTGGTACATGTGTGAGTAACTACATATGTGAAAGGCAGTATATATGTGTGTTGGAGTATATAAATGGCTATAAGTGAGAGTGTGTGATTGTGAGAGTGGCTGTATGGATGAGTGTGTACTTGTATCAGTGATTGTATAAGAGTGTAAGAATGTGCTAGTATTTGTATGAGTAAGTGAGCTGGTGTGTGTATAACTGTATAGGTGAGTAAATGGGTGTGTGATTAAGTTTTTGTATGACTGACTAGGTGTGTGAGTACCTCTATGGATGAGTGGCGGTGTGTGAGTGTTTATATAGGTGTATGAGTGCATATGATAGTCCTGTACTGAGTGACTAAGTATGAGTGACTGTACGGGTGAGTGAGTGGATGTGTGTATAGACCTAAGAATCAGTGAGTGGGTATGTAGTTTTGGTGTTGGAGTGTCTATGGTTTTGAGAATGGCAGTCTGTAATTTAGAGTGGGTGTATCAAAAGTTATATTAGGGTGTGAGAAGATGCATGAAATTATCACATGGATGATGTCATCAGTGATGTCATTTGAGATGTCATCAGTGATGTCATCAGTGATGTCACTGACCATGTCATGAGTGATGTAATATGTGACGTCATCAGCAGTGCATTGCGGGGCGCGAGTTATAGTTAGCTGAACTAACTATAACGGAGGAATTTCTATGGTTTTGTACGAGTGAAATGTCCAACTAACTATAACTGTCCCTAAAACCTATGGTTTTTTCAGTGAATTTCAAAGGTTTTTAAATGCTAATTTCTAACTATAACGTGTCTGAAACCTATGGTTTTTCAGTGAATTTCAAAGGTTTTTTAAATGCTAATTTCTAACTATAACGTGCCTGAAACCTATGATTTTTAAGTGAATTTCAAAGGTTTTTAAATGCTAGTTTCTAACTATGCCTACAGAGGTAGGACATGTGAAGGAAGAAGAAAAAACGCACAGAAAGAAGCAAAAGATGTGCAGAAAGAACCAACAGAGGAGCAGAAAGAGGCCTTGTTGCAAAATCATCCTGTGCCCACAACTTTTTCAGACGGGTACTGGTGGTAACTGACTCTGACTAACCAGAGCCAGTGCTATGCTAAAAGACACTTAGAATACAGTGAAAACACCTACATACACTAGGGAACACTATGCGTTGGGGTACCCCTGTGATTAGCATGACCTCCTCTGCAAGTCCCTAGTACATAATAGGGCAGGGGGATTAAAACTACCTCTTAAAACGCGCTACAGGGCGCGTTTGCACAGTGGTGAAGGGAGGGGGCCTGAGGTGACATGTGTGCAAACGCACCCCGTGGCGCGTTTTAAGTTGCGGGATTAAGTCCCCTTGAATTCTGAGGGTCCCTGGGGCCCAACTAGCCCCCAGGTACCTACAGTTAGGACCACAGAGCTGAGTTGCAGAGAGGCGTTCCGAGGCCACGCACCTTTTTCACCTCTCTGCAACGCAACTCTGTTGTGCTTACTGAAGGTACCTGGTGGGCTAGTTGGCCCCCAGGGTCCCTCAGGATTCAAAGGAATTAATTCCCCAACTTAAAACGCACCACAGGGCGTGTTTGCGCACATGTCACCTGAGGCCCCGCCCCCTCCCTTCACCACTGTGCAAACGCGCCCCGTGGTGCGTTTTAAGTTGGGGGATTAGGTCACCTTGAATCCTGAGGGTCCCTGGGGCCCAACTAGCCCACTAGGTACTTCCAGTAAGCACCACAGGCCTGCGTTGCAACGCCTGTAACAAATTGTGCAGTTGTGTTTAGGTAGTGAAGAGGGTCGTGCTGGGGGTAGTGTTTTAGGGTTTAGGGTAGTGCAGTGGTGTTTGTGTAGTGTAGGGGGTCATGCTGGGGGTAGATTTAGGGTTTAGGGTAGTGCAGTGGTGTTTGGGTAGTGTAGGGAGTCGTGCTGGGGGAGTGTTTTAGGGTTTAGGGTAGTGCAGTGGTGTTTGGGTAGTATAGGGGGTCGTGCTGGGGGTAGTGTTTTAGGGTTTAGGGTAGTGCAGTGGTGTTTGGGTAGTGTAGGGGGTCGTGCTGGCGGTAGTGATTTAGGGTAGTGTAGGGGGTACTGCTGGGGGTAGTGTTTTAGGGTTTAGGTTAGTGCAGTGGTGTTTGGGTAGTGTAGGGGTACTGCTGGGGGTAGTGTTTTAGGGTTTAGGGTAGTGCAGTGGTGTTTGTGTAGTGTAGGGGGTATTGTTTTAGGGTTTAGGGTGGTGCAGTGGTGTTTGTGTAGTGTAGGAGGTCGTGTTTTAGGGTTTAGGGTAGTGCAGTGGTCTTTGGGTAGTGTAGGGAGTCATGCGGGGGTAGTGTTTTAGGGTTTAGGGTAGTGTAGGGGGTCATGCGGGGGTAGTGTTTTAGGGATTAGGGTAGTGCATTGGTGTTTGGGTAGTGTAGGGGGTCATGCGGGGGGTAGTGTTTTAGGGTTTAGGGCAGTGCAGTGGTGTTTGGGTAGTGTAGGGGGTCGTGCTGGGGGAGTGTTTTAGGGTTTAGGGCAGTGCAGTGGTGTTCGTGCAGTGTAGGGGGGTCGTGCTGGGGGAGTGTTTTAGGGTTTAGGGCAGTGCAGTGGTGTTCGGGTAGTGTAGGGGGTCATGCTGGGGGGAGTGTTTGATGGTTTAGGGCAGTGCAGTCGTGTTCGGGTAGTGTAGGGGGTTGTGCTGGGGGTAGTATTTTAGGGTTTAGGGTAGTGCAGTGGTGTTCGGGTAGTGTAGGGGGTCGTGCTGGGAGTAGTGTTCTACGGTTTAGGGCAGTACAGTGGTGTTTGGGCAGTGTAGGGGGTAATGCTGGGGTGGTGTTTTAGGGTTTAGGGCAGTGCAGTGGTGTTCGGGCAGTGTAGGGGGTCGTGCTGGGGGTGGTGTTTCAGGGTTTAGGGCAGTGCAGTGGTGTTCGTGCAGTGTAGGGGGTGGTGTTTCAGGGTTTAGGGCAGTGCAGTGGTGTTCGGGCAGTGTAGGGGGTCGTGCAGGGGTGGTGTTTCAGGGTTTAGGGCAGTGGTGTTCGGGCAGTGTAGGGGTCGTGCTGGGGGTGGTGTTTCAGGGTTTGGGGCAGTGCAGTGGTGTTCGAGCAGTAAAGGGGGTCGTGCTGGGGGTGGTGTTTCAGGGTTTAGGGCAGTGCAGTGGTGTTCGGGCGGTGTAGGGGCGGTGCAGGGGGTGGTGTTTCAGGGTTTAGGGCAGTGCAGTGGTGTTCGGGCAGTGTAGGGGGTGCTGCAGGGGTGGTGTTTCAGGGTTTAGGGCAGTGCAGTGGTGTTCGGGCAGTGTAGGGGGTCGTGCTGTGGCTGGTGTTTCAGGGTTTAGGGCAGTGCAGTGGTGTTCGGGCAGTGTAGGTGGTCATGCTGGGGCTGGTGTTTCAGGGTTTAGGGCAGTGCAGTGGTGTTCGGGCAGTGTAGGGGGTCATGCTGGGGCTGGTGTTTCAGGGTTTAGGGCAGTGCAGTGGTGTTCGGGCAGTGTAGGGGGTCTTGCTGGGGCTGGTGTTTCAGAGTCTAGGGCAGTGCAGTGGTGTTCGGGCAGTGTAGGGGTCTTGCTGGGGCTACTGTTTCAGGGTTTAGGGCTGTGCAGTGGTGTTCGGGCAGTGTAGGGGGTCGTGCTGGGGGTGGTGTTTCAGGGTTTAGGGCAGTGCAGTGGTGTTTGGGCAGTGTAGGGGTCATGCTGGGGCTAGTGTTTCAGGATTTAGGGCAGAGCAATGGTGTTCAGGCAGTGTAGGGGGTTTTGCTGGAGGTGGTGTTTCAGGGTTTAGGGCAGTGCAGTGGTGTTCGTGCAGTGTAGGGGGTGGTGTTTCAGGGTTTAGGGCAGTGGTGTTCAGGCAGTGTAGGGGGTCTTGCTGGGGTTGATGTTTCAGGGTTTAGGGCAGTGCAGTGGTGTTCGGGCAGTGTAGGGGGTCGTGCTGGGGGTGGTGTTTCAGGGTTTAGGGCAGTGCAGTGGTGTTCCGGCAGTGTAGGAGGTCGTGCAGGGGTGGTGTTTCAGGGTTTAGGGCAGTGCAGTGGTGTTCGGGCAGTGTAGGGGTCGTGCTGGGGGTGGTGTTTCAGGGTTTAGGGCAGTGCAGTGGTGTTCGGGCAGTGTAGGGTGTCGTGCTGAGGGGTGGTGTTTCAGGGTTTAGGGCAGTGCAGTGGTGTTCGGGCAGTGTAGGGGGTCGTGCAGGGGGTATTGTTTCAGGGTTTAGGGCAGTGCAGTGGTGTTTGGGCAGTGTAGGGGGTCGTGCAGGGGGTGGTGTTTCAGGGTTTAGGGCAGTGCAGTGGTGTTCGGCCAGTGTAGGTGGTCTTGCTGGGGGTGGTGTTTCAGGCTTTAGTGCAGTGGTGTTCGGGCAGTGTAGGGGGTCTTGCTGGGGGTGGTGTTTCAGGGTTTAGGGCAGTGCAGTGGTGTTCGGGCAGTGTAGGGGTCTTGCTGGGGCTGGTGTTTCAGGGTTTAGGGCAGTGCAGTGGTTTTCGGGCAGTGTAGGCGGTCGTGCTGGGGCTGGTGTTTCAGGGTTTAGGGCAGTGCAGTGGTGTTCGGGCAGTGTACGGGGTTGTGCTGGGGCTGGTGTTTCAGGGTTTAGGGCAGTGCAGTGGTGTTCGGGCAGTGTAGGGGGTCGTGCTGGGGGTGGTGTTTCAGGGTTTAGGGCAGTGCAGTGGTGTTCGGGCAGTGTAGGGGGTCGGGATGGTGTTTCATGGTTTAGGGCAGTGCAGTGGTGTTCGGGAAGTGTAGGGGTCGTGCTGGGGGTGGTGTTTCAGGGTTTAGGACAGTGCAGTGGTGTTCGGGCAGTGTAGGGGGTCATGCTGGGGGTGGTGTTTCAGGGTTTAGGGCAGTGCAGTGGTGTACGGGCAGTGT
Organism: Calotriton arnoldi; assembly: GCA_963921515.1. Lineage (NCBI taxonomy): Eukaryota > Metazoa > Chordata > Amphibia > Caudata > Salamandridae > Calotriton > Calotriton arnoldi. Next base: position 2,873,600 of record CAWUFW010001011.1, read on the forward strand.
AGGGGGTCTTGCTGGGGGTGGTGTTTCAGGGTTTAGGGCAGTGGTGTTCGGGCAGTGTAGGGGGTCTTCCTGGGGGTAGTGTTTCGGGGTTTAGGGCAGTGCAGTGGTGTTCGTGCAGTGTAGGGGGTCGTGCTGGGGGTGGTGTTTCAGGGTTTAGGGCAGTGCAGTAGTGTTCGGGCAGTGTAGGGGATCGTGCAGGGGTGGTGTTTCAGGGTTTAGGGCAGTGCAGTGGTGTTCGGGCAGTGTAGGGGGTCGTGCTGGGGGTGGTGTTTCAGGGTTTAGGGCAGTGCAGTGGTGTTCGGGCAGTGTAGGGGGTCGTGCAGGGGTGGTGTTTCAGGGTTTAGGGCAGTGCAGTGGTGTTCGGGCAGTGTAGGGGTCGTGCTGGGGCTGGTGTTTCAGGGTTTAGGGCAGTGCAGTGGTGTTCGGGCAGTGTAGGGGGTCTTGCTGGGGGTGGTGTTTCAGGGTTTAGGGCAGTGGTGTTCGGGCAGTGTAGGGGGTCTTGCTGGGGGTGGTGTTTCAGGGTTTAGGGCAGTGCAGTGGTGTTCGGGCAGTGTAGGGGGTCTTGCTGGGGGTAGTGTTTCAGGGTTTAGGGCAGTGGAGTGGTGTTCGTGCAGTGTAGGGGGTCGTGCTGGGGGTGGTGTTTCAGGGTTTAGGGCAGTGCAGTGGTGTTCGGGCAGTGTAGGGGGTCGTGCAGGGGGTGGTGTTTCAGGGTTTAGGGCAGTGCAGTGGTGTTCGGGCAGTGTAGGGGGTCGTGCAGGGGGTGGTGTTTCAGGGTTTAGGGCTGTGCAGTGGTATTCGGGCAGTGTAGGGGGTCATGCTGGGGGTGGTGTTTCAGGGTTTAGGGTAGTGGTGTTCGGGCAGTGTAGGGGGTCTTGCTGGGGGTGATGTTTCAGGGTTTAGGGCAGTGCAGTGGTGTTCGGGCAGTGTAGGAGGTCTTGCTGGGGGTAGTGTTTCAGGGTTTAGGGCAGTGCAGTGGTGTTCGGGCAGTGTAGGGGTCATGCTGGGGTGGTGTTTCAGGGTTTAGGGCAGTGCAGTGGTGTTTGGGCAGTGTAGGGGGTCGTGAAGGGGGTGGTGTTTCAGGGTTTAGGGCAGTGCAGTGGTGTTCGGGCAGTGTAGGGGGTCGTGCTAGGATATGTGTTTCAGGGTTTAGGGCAGTGCAGTGGTGTTCGGGCAGTGTAGGGGGTCGTGCTGGGGGTAGTGTTTTAGGTAGTGCAGTGGTGTTTGTGTAGTGTAGGGGGTTGTGCTGGGGGCAGTGTTTTAGGGTTTAGGGTAGTGCAGTGGTGCTTGTGTAGTGTAGGGGGTCGTGCTGGGGGTAGTGTTTTAGGGTTTAGGGTAGTGCAGTGGTGTTTGTGTAGGGGGTCATGTTTTAGGGTAGTGCAGTGGTGTTTGGGTAGTGTAGGGGGTCGTGCTGGGGGTAGTGTTTTAGGATTTAGGTTAGTGCAGTGGTGTTGGGGTAGTGTTTTAGGGTTTAGGGTAGTGCAGTGGTGTTTGTGTAGTGTAGGGGGTCATGCTGGGGGTAGTGTTTTAGGGTTTAGGATAGTGCAGTGGTGCTTGTGTAGTGTAGGGGGTCGTGCTGGGGTAGTGTTTTAGGGTTTAGGGTAGTGCAGTGGTGTTTTTGTAGTGTAGGGGGTCATGTTTTAAGATGCAACGCTCCAATACCTGACCAGTCTGCACTACATAAAACTGCAAAAAAACTAAAAATAAAAAGTGTTTTGCACACTTTTGTCATTGGGCTATATGTGGGCTACATCTGGGTAATATTTGTGCTACATTTGGGCTCTTTTGTCACTGGTGGCCATCTTGGAAGACTTCTTTGTTATGAAGTTTCCTAAGTTCCTCATTTACTGCAGTCTCCTCAGTAGGAAATGCTTTCAGTTTTTACTTTGATTCCATCAAGAAGGCATTCAGATGTGTCACACATTTGCCATAAATTCAGAATGTTATTACTCTAGTTGTTCATTAGATCACTGTAGTAAAGCTACTGCTCACCAAGGAGTTAACTGGAAGTCTACTGCTGGTATTGAAAGTGATTGTTTCAGTCTGCATGTCAGAATCTTCTAATGAAATAGAAGAGGATTTGAGATCTCACTTAAAACATGCACTAAATTTTCTTTTTGCAGCACTAACCATAATTTCTATGGCAAAATGAACCCCCTCATTTTGTTCCTTTTTAAATTAAATGTTTTAAGTGTTACCAGTTTATTCCAATCAAGATGGCTTCAGGTGTGCCATACTTTTGTCATAAGTAAGGCTGTTAGCACTCTAGTTGTTCTTTAGAACACTCTGGGAAGCTGCAGTAGAACACAAAGGCATCAACTGACAGGCTGCTCCTGTTGAAATATAACAGGAAGATATTTGAGATCTCACTTAAAACATGTCCTAATTTTTCTTTCTACAGCACTAACCATAATTTCTATGGCAAAATGAACCCCCTCATTTTGTTCCTTTTTAAATTAAATGTTTTAAGTGTTACCAGTTTATTCCAATCAAGATGGCTTCAGGTGTGCCATACTTTTGTCATAAGTAAGACTGTTAGCGCTCTAGTTGTTCTTTAGAACACTCTGGGAAGCTGCAGTAGAACACAAAGGCATCAACTGACAGGCTGTTCCTGTTGAAATATAACAGGAAGATATTTGAGATCACACTTGAAACATGTCCTAATTTTTCTTTCTACAGCACTAACCATAATTTCTATGACAAAATGAACCCCATCATTTTGTTCCTTTTTAAATTAAATGTTTTAAGTGTTACCAGTTTATTCCAATCAAGATGGCTTCAGGTGTGCCATACTTTTGTCATAAGTAAGACTGTTAGCGCTCTAGTTGGTCTTTAGAACACTCTGGGAAGCTGCAGTAGAACACAAAGGAATCAACTGACAGTCTCTGCCCTTGTTGGATGTACATGTTTTACTGAGAATGTCAGACTTCATTCTCACATGACTGAGAAAGATAATGTGAATTTACAGAAAATATGCTCTCATTTTAGCTTCTGGGGCACCTTCCAAAACTGTATGGGACAAGCATGTGAAAATAGTTTTCTCTCAAACATGATTCATGATATCCCAGCAGAAGGTTTTTCACAGGGTAAAATCACCTTAGAACACACCACAATTCCTGAAATTAGTATGGTACCATCAACAAATGAATTCTAATGTAACTAAAGTCTGTTATCACCCTTTATATAGTTCTCCTTTTGGTAACCCTCAAAATCTTCGATTCACTACAATGCATTTCAATGGGGTACTATCATTTATATTGGTCCCAAGATGGCTGCCAGCAATTCCAGGATGAAGTGCTGACAGCCAATCAGATCTCACGATGACATGTGTGGTTAGGCTCCGCCCAGATATATATGTGTTTTTACTTTTGATTTTCTCAGCAACTACTGAACGGATTTACACCATTTAACAAAAAGGGTTCTTTTTGAACCAAGAACTACCTCTTTGCCAAATTTGGTGTAATTCCGTTCAGCAGTTCGGGCTGTAGCCTTGCATAAAGTTTCCTATGGGAAATTGATTTTTGACTCTTATTTTTTTAATTTCTCCGCAACTACTGAACGGATTTACACCATTTAACAAAAAGGGTTCTTTCTGAACCAAGAACTACCTCTTTGCCAAATTTGGTGTCATTCCGTTCAGCAGTTCAGGCTGTAACCGTGTCTAAAGTTTCCTATGGGAAAATGAATGGGGAAAACACGTTTTGGGACCCCCTTTTTCTCGGCCCCCGCTTGACGAATCACCCTGAGACTTTCAGGGTAGGAGCGGACCGGAGCGGGCCATAAAGTTTGAAAATTTCGCGAAGATTCGTCAATCGACGCAAGAGTTATTTCAAATAGAATGTCGCGGATTTCCTATGGAAAATAGGTCCTAACTATAACTATCTACTGGCGACCGCCAGTAGATAATATATATATATATATATATATATATACATATATATATATATATATATATACACACACATGTTTACAAGGCCACACAAAAACCGGGACTGGCCAGATGTAGTCGGGAGACTAAAGGCTTTAGTCCTACTTTTATGTCTCTCCTGTCCCGGTTTTTGTTTCTCAAAATTTGGTCACCCTCTGTTAATCCATTATAGGAGTTTGGTGCTCTTCACTGAACCTGCATCTCAATTTAAACCTTACAAGATAACAATTTCAATTTAACATGTAGAACCCATTTAGTCCTAAAAGAATGACAGACAGAGAAGTCTTAAACCTTATAGGTTTTATTTTCAGTGTTTTGTCATACATAAAATCAATTGGAATAGTCAAGGTCGATTAATCAATAAATCAGAGTGCACGGCTCAGAGTACAGAAATCAATCAAAGTTTGTGTCAGCAAATTACAAGGTCTTGAATGGGAGAGAAATCCAGCTTGGATTCCCATCCAAGAATCGGTAAGGAAAAGGCCTTGCTCTATATGCAAAATAATGCACTTTTATAGGATTCTGAACAGAGGATTTCATACATTTACTGCAGTTGTACACGGTTCTCACAAACTAAACCAATCAGAAGTAAGTAGAGTGAAACAGTTGCAAATTAATACATTTAGAAAATCTCTCATAATTCTACAACATGGAGCTTCTCATGAATGACACCTGTGCTGAAACCAATATTGTTACATCATGTGCGATTCTGCTAGGATTGCTAGGTGCAACCTTGAATGAATACACATTTTTATTTGGGACAGCTTGTGAAGGCTGCTGTCTCTGCCCATGAAACATATTTAAACCTTATTCTACTGACATATGAAAACAAGAGGTTATCTCCGTGGTGAAGTAAAACGTCACAAAGAAAATGTAGTCTGAGGCCTAGAATCTCTAAGATAACCAGAGCTCAAGTTTTTGTTAGTGCAAAGCATTAGATTTCAGAAAAACAGCTTTATCTAACCCCCCATTACGATTCACTAGAATCATCACAAATTTGCCCTCTAGGACTTCACAAGAGAGAAGTCATCAACTTTAAACTCTTCCACCTGGATTCCTCCAGCTTCTTCATCTCACTACACACATGACTTTCTAACATTCAGCATCTAGTCTTTTTCTTTTTCTTCCGCTCGTTGCGGACAACTTTTTCACACTGCGTGTCCCACCCCTTAATGAAATATATCCACAACCTGCAAGGAAAAGAAAAATGCATGCTGCTCCAATCATTATTAATACGAGGGTCAGAATTAGTTTGAGGGTGCCTCCTACATTTCCAAACCACTCACCTTTCTTTGAAAACCCTCTTCCAATTGAACTAGCGAAGGAAGCCACTCCCTACCATACACCAGTCTGTTCAAGCTCTTGTAACTCAGGCCTGATGTTGGTAATGTTCCCAACAAATCTGGTTATCAATCTAGTTATTTATTTTAGGGATATAAGCACAATGTTGCCATGAGCGAACCACTTGACAAACTCCTCTCTCTTTCGCAAGAAGCATGTTTAATGCAAGCCTATTTTGCTTTATTATAGCTCTCATAGCAAGTAATTCTTTATTAACAGTAAGTGCGCCTGCGGTTTTGGTGGCAAGTCTATCTACTAAAGTGGACAGTTTTATAATCTTCACATTATTTAAAGCTACTCTCACAGAAGGCTTTAAAGCACCAACGATATCTCCTAGTATTTGTTCAAAACCCCATCTGCTTCTACTAAGATTGGTATCATTCCCTCTATTCAGGTCATCTGTATGGTCTATCCATTGGAAGAACAAGCTGCATGCAACTTCCCACCTAGTTATGTGGCAACTGGAAATAAGCAGATTGCCTCACAAAATATATTCCCTTTATACTTGCCTCTTGTCCGCTTAGTTCTGGCTTCTTTACCATGTAATTCTGATCACAGTCACTCCAACCCACCTTTACTACCATCTCATTCCCTTCTCTTTCACGATTGATGCATAGTTTTCCTCTCTTTCCCTTGTTTAGGTTCCACTTTTGCTCCTTCCTTCAAACCCTCCTTCTCCTTCCTTATTCTTTCATTAAGTTCATCTATAAAGACCCTCTCAGCATGATTCATTTTGCATGAAAGTTCATTTGCATCTGGGTTAGTTAGATTAGAACATGCCAAAGGTAGGAAATATTTCATCATGTACTCCTTTTTACGTAACCGTTTGAAAGTTTTCGAAAATCGAGAAGTTAGGTTTGTCAGCCATTGGTAAAGTTTGGAAGATTTAGTAACATGTGCTTTTACTAATGGAAATTTGTAGTCCGAATAAAACTGCTTAATCATCCCTTGATAATAGAACAGAATCAGGAACACACTACACGAGAAGTGGTATGATAAAGAAGATGTAAATACATTGAGCCCTCAACTGCGGAATAAGGCAGAAAAGAGCAGACTAAACAGTTTTCCACATGAATAAGATAAGTCTCACATACTCAGCTATCATTTGATAATAATCATCATTTGAGCAGGTAGCTCCAGTTTCGATCAAAAATGATACAGGGTGGCCATTCACCTCACCTACATAGTGTCCACTCTAGCCAATGGACTCTAGATCATCATAGGGACCTGGGACACATGATCACTAAACATAAACGGTTTCTGCTGGACTCTGGAACAGGGCTGGAAGTTTGGGCCTTCATTCTGCATCTGCGGTTGCATTATAGGGACCTGAGGCACACGTGGCCTCATATATCTCTTGTTCTGCATATTGTGCATAAGAGGCTTTGCCTTCAGAGTTCCTACCTGCATCATCCTCTCTTGTGACATGACTTCTGTACTTGAGCATCGAATTGCACTCTATCAGGATTGTATCTAAATTTCCTCTTCCAATGGCCGATCTTGTGGTTCAGAGAGGCAGGAACAGCGGTGTTGTATTTAATGGTATCTATATTTCTTCTTGTAGCGTGACAGACCAGAAGGATTGTGTGTAGTGAGTATTTTTTAAATAATGGGGATGAGGTCAGTTCTGTCACTTGGATGCACGTTATAGATCCGGTTGTTTCCTTTCTTATCACCAAGGGTTTCTGATGCTTTAATGTTCACCTTCAATCTACCCTTTATGCAATCTAGTTTTTTTTAATTTTCATATGATTTGGAAGTATTGGGAGATCATTTGGCCCGGGACTGAATAAGCATTGCACCATGGGGGATTGCAGAAGTACTGTTGATGGGATCATGACATTTATGTATAGCTCCTTGCACATTGGACATGTTTGTATAATAGGATTTGTTTCCATTTTTTAGGTCTGTGCCCCTGAAGAAGGGTCAAGGGCCCGAAATGCATTGGGCAGAGAAGAAAGATTGAAAACTATGAATATGTTTTGAATTATGTAATAATGATAAATTGTTTATGACGAAAATAAACAAGAAATGAATGTAAAATTGCAATTCATTGTACAAGTAAATGGTTTGATAGTGGTGTATGGAAATTTAAGGTGTAAAACACCAACTTGATTAATCAAAAATAATATTGTTTATATTCACTGCAGTGGCATTAAGTTAAAGTGCATAGTGGTCAAGTCTTATAGACTTGAAGGAAGGTGATTTAGTAACACGGCGTGGAAAGACACCACGTACTCCATTGTAGCACGCTGAGTTAAGAGGTGAAGACTAGTTTAAATTTAAGAGAAAAGTCAGGAGTGCTCTACTCGCTCAATACAGTCCAGACCTGAACCTACCATAACCAAACCTTTTAAACCACCATTCAGTGCCAACCTTGTCTGTGTGATCATGTATCTCTCCTTCATCTTTCTCTTCCTGGCATCTCGAGTGTCACTACGATATTTTGCATACTGAAGGATCTCATCGAGGGATTTTGTCCAACAACAAATCACACTCTGCTATACCTGAGAGCTTATTTCGGGGTGCAAACCAAGAACAAAAGTCAAGACAAACCCATTTACATTCTCAGCAGTCGAGTCATCAATTCCGCTGTGCTTTCTGTAAACCTGCATTAGCCTGTCAAAGAAAGCATGCAGTGACTCTTCAGGTTCCTGCATCATCCTCAACATTTTGGCCCGATTCTCATCCTTCTTTTCAAATGTGCCATCACTGCGTTATATTTAGCCTTAACCTAGGGAGAAGGAGCATTGGTACTCGCCACCCTCGGAGGCTCTTGCGTAGGCCAGTCTATAGCTCTCTTACACTCCATCCATAAGCCCCTTGGAACCACCACTTGAAAGAACATGTCAAAATCTTTCCACAAAAATGTTTGAGGTAGTCACAATTTTATCCTCTTGGACATACTGCTTGTCTCGCTACTCTCTCAGCTTTGGAAGTCTGTTTGTGAAATTGAAGAACATGATTGTATGCTCTTCCCTGTCCCTCTCCCAAAGGGTACTTTTCGCTTATGCCCCACCAGTGTTCACGTCCACCTTGCCCTCTGACACTACTCTTTTCTTTCTTGCCTCAACCTTTCCTTATTCAGCCATTGTTCCCTGCATTTTTCCAACTCTCCCCATTATCTGATACAATCCACCAACTCCTTGACGTGCGTTTTTAATCCTCACCACTTCATTGGTTTTAGGTTCTTATTACTCATTGCCATTCTGAAATTCTTTCATAATTTTTTATTTGCGACAAATCAAATTTGCACTTGTCAGCCAATGCCTTTATCTTAGCATTTGCTTCTTATGAAACTCTTGCAGCTTCCTTGCTCATATATACTAATTCCCTCTCACTATAGTGTTTCAGAAAATCTATGCCCAAGTTTCCTTTCATAATCTCCTCAGGCTCAGTCTTCAACTGCGCAACGTTAATCCTTTGGTACCAATTCAGTTAGGCTATGGCGGAGATTTAGAGACTGAAGCTGCAGTGGCACCTTCTTGCGGTAGGCGCATTAGTGGACTCTCTCTCAGGGATTCTTAGTGTGAAGGAACACCTGTATTCACTGGGGCCTGTGGAGTGCTCAAAATCACTTGAACCTTTGGGGTGTTCGAACTTAAGTGTATTTGGGGAAGGCTAGCAGTTGACAAAATCTGGGGAGTGATTTGGGATACTGATTTTGGGGGGGGGCACTTTGAACTACTGAGGAATGAGGAGTGCTAGTGTCCATGTACATCGGAGTTGCACTTGCCTCTGTAAGGGGATCTGTCATTTCTACTCATTCCGTAGAGCTCTGTTGGGGTTGCCTTGTAGGTGTAACTAGATTGTAAGGGGGTGGTCTTGACCTCAACAAATCAAGAAATCCTCATCACTCTCAGCCCCTGTATCATTCTCTTGTCTTTTCTTAGTAAGGGATTTCTCTTTTTCTGAGGTTACTCTCACCTATGCAGGGTAAGTACCTACTGCATCGATCATATACTCACACTAGATGCTTTGTAACTCATCACACTGTGCATCCAGCCAAGTGCACATTTTGTTTTGTGTTTGAAACTTATATCTCTCAGTCTTTTATGTTCACTACCTGTTCCCAAATATTTAGAGCCTGAAATTGTGTGGGTCTGGGTTGAGGTTTCATCTCATACATTCGCGTTCTCAGATTCTCGAGCCTCCCTATATATGAAGGTGCGTATTACAGGAACTGCAGATCCCGGTCTCTCTCAGTGTACTGATGCCATAGTTTAAGCTATTTACACATGTATCACTGTTTCTTTGCCATCTCCCTGACATGTGAGCCCTCACTTTCTATTTGTTGCATTAAGACTCTGGGGGTGTCAATGAGAGATTCCTCATGTTTTCTCAATCGATAGTAAACACAAGAATCACCTAATCGACACGCAGTCCTCTGCAGCAACAGACCAATCGCAGTGCGGCCTCTACCACCTTTCCACTAATCCCAGTGAGACCACTGCAAAGGTCACCAACCACAAGACACACAGTTGATGGACGGAATGCAGAACAAATCAAAACATTCACCTCCAGTCAAGAGATCTGGGTTAAATCCATCATTCTTTTGCTCACCATGCCACCCCAGATTAGACCTGGCCATATGCAAATCAGTCTTGACCCTGTGCCTCATGGGAACAGTCCAGCCCGAACTGCCAAGCCAGGTCCTCCCTGGCCAGGAAACAAGCATCCTAGGACCAGTTTAGGGGTTTCACCCCTCATGAACCAGGATAGCTTGAATCCAGTGGCACAGTGAGCCCGGGACCCACGTCTGGGCATACCCGGCGCACTTAGGGCGAGAAAGCAAAAGACACACAGTTGATGGACGGAATCCAGAACAAATCAAAACATTCACCCCCAGTCAAGAGATCTGGGTTAAATCCATCATTCTTTTGCTCACCATGCCTCCCCAGATTAGACCTGGCCATATGCAAATCAGTCTTGACCCTGTGCCTCATGGGAACAGTCCAGCCCGAACTGCCAAGCCAGGTCCTCCTGGACCAGAAACAAGCATCCTAGGACCGGTTTCGGGGTTTCACCCCTCATCAGCCAGGATAGCTTTAATCCAGTGGCACAGTGAGCCCGGGACCCACGTCTGGGCATACCCGGCGCACTTAGGGCGAGAAAGCAAAAGACACACAATTGATGGAAGGAATGCAGAACAAATCAAAACTTTCACCCCCAGTCAAGAGATCTGGGTTAAATCCATCATTCTTTTGCTCACCATGCCATCCCAGATTAGACCTGGCCATATGCAAATCAGCCTTGACCCTGTGCCTCATGGGAACAGTCCAGCCCGAACTGCCAAGCCAGGTCCTCCCTGGACCGGAAACAAGCATCCTAGGACCGGTTTCGGGGTTTCACCCCTCATCAGCCAGGTTAGCTTGTATCCAGTGGCACAGTGAGCCCGGGACCCACGTCTGGGCATAGCCAGCGCACTTAGGGCGAGAAAGCAAAAAAGACACAGTTGATGGACGGAATGCAGAACAAATCAAAACATTCACCCCCAGTCAAGAGTTCTGGGTTAAATCCATCATTCTTTTGCTCACCATGCCACCCCAGATTAGACCTGGCCATATGCAAATCAGTCTTGACCCTGTGCCTCATGGGAACAGTCCAGCCCGAACTGCCAAGCCAGGTCCTCCCTGGCCAGGAAACAAGCATCCTAGGACCAGTTTAGGGGTTTCACCCCTCATGAACCAGGATAGCTTGAATCCAGTGGCACAGTGAGCCCGGGACCCACGTCTGGGCATACCCGGCGCACTTAGGGCGAGAAAGCAAAAGACACACAGTTGATGGACGGAATCCAGAACAAATCAAAACATTCACCCCCAGTCAAGAGATCTGGGTTAAATCCATCATTCTTTTGCTCACCATGCCTCCCCAGATTAGACCTGGCCATATGCAAATCAGTCTTGACCCTGTGCCTCATGGGAACAGTCCAGCCCGAACTGCCAAGCCAGGTCCTCCTGGACCAGAAACAAGCATCCTAGGACCGGTTTCGGGGTTTCACCCCTCATCAGCCAGGATAGCTTTAATCCAGTGGCACAGTGAGCCCGGGACCCACGTCTGGGCATACCCGGCGCACTTAGGGCGAGAAAGCAAAAGACACACAATTGATGGAAGGAATGCAGAACAAATCAAAACTTTCACCCCCAGTCAAGAGATCTGGGTTAAATCCATCATTCTTTTGCTCACCATGCCATCCCAGATTAGACCTGGCCATATGCAAATCAGCCTTGACCCTGTGCCTCATGGGAACAGTCCAGCCCGAACTGCCAAGCCAGGTCCTCCTGGACCGGAAACAAGCATCCTAGGACCGGTTTCGGGGTTTCACCCTCATCAGCCAGGTTAGCTTGTATCCAGTGGCACAGTGAGCCCGGGACCCACGTCTGGGCATAGCCAGCGCACTTAGGGCGAGAAAGCAAAAAGACACAGTTGATGGACGGAATGCAGAACAAATCAAAACATTCACCCCCAGTCAAGAGTTCTGGGTTAAATCCATCATTCTTTTGCTCACCATGCCACCCCAGATTAGACCTGGCCATATGCAAATCAGTCTTGACCCTGTGCCTCATGGGAACTGTCCAGCCCGAACTGCCAAGCCAGGTCCTCCCTGGACCGGAAACAAGCATCCTAGGACCGGTTTCGGGGTTTCACCCCTCATCAGCCAGGATAGCTTGAATCCAGTGGCACAGTGAGCCCGGGACCCACGTCTGGGCATACCCGGCGCACTTAGGGCGAGAAAGCAAAAGACACACAGTTGATGGACGGAATGCAGAACAAATCAAAACATTCACCCCCAGTCAAGAGATCCACAGCGCGTCTCACAACACTCATGGACCAATCCTAGCTCAACACCATATGACGTAACAACACAGCGTATAGCGAAAATTTCAATGAATGAAACACAATGAACTTATATAAACAACTATTGTCTGCTTCACCTAAATGAAAAGAAAATCACAGTTTGAAGGCACAGATTGTACTTTTAGGGCACTCACAATCATACAACAGCAAACTCTCGACCTTCGGGAGCTTACTTTGAACTAGTATATTTACTCCTGTGCACTAAAGAATAAACAAATACCGATCCAGTTTGGACATATATACATAGTTGATATTATGTCCCTATCTAGAAGTGACTGATAGCGCTTCAAAATACACCTCAACCTTGCAGAAAAATTCAACAAAAATGACTGGATCTCGAGATCACAAAATTTGATGAGCTCACCAACTTAAATCTCAGTTTTCTCTTACAATTGCACTAAATGCAGCAAGCATAAACAAAATTACACAGCGCAAGCCCTCTCTGCAGCGTCTCAGAAACTGTTGTCAGATGTTGCAATAGTGGCGCTTTCTAATTCTCATGGTGTGTACAAGGTCAGTTTGTAATGGGATGTCTGAGATATGAGAACAAGTGCTCCATGCCCTAAACTTAGACAACTGAATGTGCTTACCCTAACTTGTTCCCTTGCACATGCTTTAAACAGGTTTCTGCACATGTGACTTAAAGGGACTGCATATCTTAGGGCTACATATCCTAGGAGTCCTATGACAAGGCCATCTTGGATGGAGGCTTGCTATAAAAGGCTGCCCAGCCCTAGGTTCCTTGCACATTATCCAAAGTCATCCAGAGAGGTGGCAAGCTCCAATCAAGCTCCTGTCTTCAAAGGAAGGTTTTCAGTGCAATTCAGAGACTGGGCTAGTATTCAGGTAGGAGTGCTCCTACACTACCTTTCTCTTACAAATTCCAAGGATTAAAGCAAGTTTATTTACAAAACAAAAGCAATCCTTTCAGTGCTGTATGTTGGAGTGAAGCTCCAGAAAGACTTTGAACTGCAGACAGTGAACTGATAAAGCAAAGGTTGCAATTTGACACTAATTAGCTTGTGTAAAGAAAATAAGTGTTCAAGATTTCATTTAAGGTTTTGTTAAATGAGAAGGAACATTGTGTAAAAATGCTCTAAAAGAAGGTCCCCAGAGCAAGATTCCAATAACTTTAAAAAGGTCATTGGATGTTTATTTTCTGCGAAGAGTCTGAATAAAGACAAAAAATAAAACCAATCAATTTTCATTTTAATGTATGGGAGGTCCAGGTCCCTACCTTGTTGTGAATTTGAACTGAGCAAAGGACAAAAATAACGTATTATCCTGTGAGCTGTGGCAATCCTTGAAACAACCTTTGTGATGTGGTCCAAGGTGCTCCTAACTGCAGGTGTGGTTGGAAATAAGAAAAGAACCAGCAAGCCTTCTTTTTACTGGTGAAAATCAGCCCGGTAAGGATAGAAAAAGTGACTTAGTTTCTAAAGAGCAACAATTTCTTCAAACTGTATTATTTTCTTCACAGGTTTCCTTTCTCACTCTTCCCTTACCAATGCCCTTACCTCACCTGCCCACACTAATGACCTGCGCTATAATAGAGTACAGACTTGGTGCTGGCAGGAGGTGGACCTTTTGAGCATTGCACTGACCCTGAGGATTCAAGAACCATGACAGAACATGCCCATGAATTCATGACCTCCTGGTCAGTGTGATGTTTCCAAAAAGGCATCTCTAGATGAAGTGATTGTTACGTTAGCACAGGTACAGCAAGAGTTGGCTGCCTCTAGGTCAGAGACTGCTCCTTAAAAGAAAAGGTAGATAGGTTACACCGTAATCCCCTCGATGTTCCCTCTGGAATATATACAGGTGCTCAATCCTGGTTACCAGGTACCCCAAGTCAGGTCGGGGCCACCGCTCAGATTTTGGCCACAGTACGCCCTCTAATCCCCCTGGCTGCCCCAGAACGGTTCTCAGGTAACCCAAATAAGGTACAGATGTTCCTGACTCAAATTATGCTTCATTTCACATTTCGCATTTTCGTTCTAATGTATTCCAGACTGCTCAATCTTGAGGTGCCTTCGATAGCTCCTATTTGGCAGGGGATGCTGCCATATGGCCCATCCCTTTGGTATATAATGATGATTTAATCCTTTGTAATTGGGCAGATTTTAAAACCGAATTTGAGAAAATGTTTCATTGAATAGCAACTCCTCTGTGAACTGAGATTACTAGAGCTAAGACAGGTAACTAAGGACTTGGTCAGTTATCTGACTACCTAATTCAAATTCAAATTATCTTTATTGTTTGATTACTTAAAACCATGACAATTTTAAAAACGTGTAATTCATGTATACAAAAAACAAAGTTTTAAAAGACACAAATTGATACTGAAAGAGTGCAATGATCTTACTAAAAAAATGGGTTGTGTTTAAAATGTCCAAAAATAGATTCATTGCCAGTGATGTTCGAAGCCTTAGATGTCAAAAGGGTCGTAGCGTCATTTTTAAAATCTGGAACGGGACAGCTAGACATATATCTTCAAAAAGTCATTTAAGGAGCTGTGAGCAATTAATATTGGACAAGAAACAATGATCGAATAAACAACACTGGATGATCAAGAGTTCATAAATTGATCAAAGGGCGGCATGACGTTGCGACCAGAGACAAAGAGATTTGCGGCCCTGTTTTTCCCAAGTGTTTTGGCCGCTCTGGTAACAAATTTGGTGAACTGAATGTTCAGCTTCGTGTTTTCTGAGTTCATGGCAGCTATTATAGCCTGTCGGCATGTACGAGCTCCGAGTTTATTCCATTCGTCCCGCAGTAAAGTCCTTCTGTCGTTAAGCAATGCGGATATGCGCAGGCTATATGCTCCATTGCTTCAGAGTGGTAGCCGCACTCCCTACATTCGGTACTAACACTAGGGCGCCGACATTCGGGTAAATGCTTTAAAAAAGGCCATTCTCCCATCCTCAGAGCCATAAACTTTAGCTTCCAAAAAAGTGCAAACGTGCTTGATAAATAGGATGATTCAACTCCCGGTTTGAAGTCGGAAATAACCGCCCAGGTGTGTTTCCTTCTAGACAGTTTTGCCCTGTCAGAATGAAAAGACCACAGCCGGGCACTTCTCTTGATGACAGACTTTAACGCCTGCTGGGATGGATTTGTTCCCCAGTATTCCTTGACACGAGTAACTGCAGGGAATGGTCCAGATGGCGCCGATGTTTTTGGCTGGATTGGCTGTTCGATATTTCGTTCCAAAGTCTAGCCTCCAGACTACCTTCCCGGGAGTTGCGCAATCTGTTGCAGAGCTTGATAAACGCGCCGGCCTCGACGCCGTGATGATCTAATAAGCCGAGTTCAAGTCTAACTTGGGCTGGCGATGAGGCTCTTGGCAGGGGCCATGCTCGTTTGAAGATTTTGGTGGTTAATTTATTTAGTGTAATACTGATTGCGCCCATCATGATCTTATGCCCATATGATAGGGAGTTAGTAATCTTTGCCTTCATCACCATTAGCAGTGGAGTTAGGCTTGGGCCGAGTAGCTGTTTCGAGAGTTTCGCTGAGGCAACCTCAAGTGACGGGGCTTTAGCCCTTACTGCCTCTTTCTGCTTTACAAAGGAGCCTCTGGTGTCCAGGAAAATTCCCAGGTATTTGTAATTGGATACTGTTTCAATGTTTTTATTGTTGAAAAACCACCCACCTCTCTGCTGCTTCCGCTTCCCAAAGGTGATTGTTTTTGTTTTTGACAAATTCAGTTCAAGGGAGTTATTTGTTGTGTACGGAAGCAGCTGATCAAGTAGCCTCTGTAGTCCGACCTTTGTGTGACTTAGTAACACGAGGTCATCAGCATATAACAGATTACTAATACGGGTTCCATCTATTTGGGGGGGTGGGAGTTAACGTTGTCGAGTATAGAAGATAGATCCGAAATGAAAAGGTTAAAAAGGAGTGGAGCCAGCACGCAACCTTGTTTGACTCCGCTTGCGGTCTGAAACTTCCTTGAAACGTGGGAGCCTTCTCCCAGCTTTATTCTAATCCAGGTGTTTGAATGAAGTTGGATTATGGCTTTTAGGAGGGCCGGAGGTATACCCCAGCTCTCTAATTTTTGCCATAGACGGCCCCTTGGCACCCGGTCAAAGGCAGCTTTGAAATCGACAAAGCAGCAGTTAAGTTGGTTACATTGGACTGCCACTTTTTCCATCAAAACGGATAATGCGAGTAAGTTTGTTGTTGTTCCTGAGTTAGCCACGAAGCCGGTCTGGTTAAAGGGGAGGCGCTTTGATATTTCAGCCCAGGCCGACAGCTCTTCCAATAAAATACTGGCATAGTATTTAGATTCGACGTTGAGGAGAGCTATCATTCTGTAGTTTTTAGGGTCATTTCTCTTGCCACTTTTCTAAATAGGGTGGATGATGGCTCCTTTCCAGGACTCCGGGATGTTATGGTTAAGCCTGCAGTATGAAAACAGGGGAGCCAAATGTTCTGACCACAAGTCTACTTCTGATTTAAAGAAGGCCTGGGGAAGGCCTTTAGGACCAGGAGCTCCTTCTGACCTAGCTGTACTAATAGTGCGAGCAATATTATTTCTGAACTCTTCTGGTGCCGTCAAAATCTCTATCGTTGGATCTTCAAACTTATACTTTCTATAATTTATTATTACTTCCTGAACGTGATTAACTAAGTTGTTATGCCCGGTCTTACCTATGCGTTTGGCTTCAGAAGGTGGTGACTCTAATTCGGTTGATGAAAGGGGGCTAGAATAACCGTCCCTGCTTATATGTTCGCTAAAATGATTTGTTAAAAACTGAGTCCATTCTTCTTCACTTATGTTTGCGCTGCCATGTCCGCTTCCACCTAGTGGGCCCCTGTTCACTAGTGACCAAAATGACTTTGTGTTGGAATTCTTGCTTGCATGAACTAACTTCAGCCAAAACTGATCGGACTCTGTTTGTTTATCCCTGTGTATGGATGACTTGAAAGCTGTTTGAGCTTGCTTATAGTTGTTAAATAGGGTTGCATTTCCTGGGCTTTTCCTAGCCAGGCGTAGGGCCAGGTTTCTTTGAGATTTTAACTTTTTTGTCTCTAATGAAATGCGAGGTTGTGTTATGTGATGCGACTCGTGGACGGAAATTCACTGATTAATCGATTTACGAAAGCTTCCCAGCCATCAATAACGACAACATCTTTTTCACTCAATAAACATAGAAAAGATCTGCATTTTTCTGTTATTGAGGGGACAGCGCTGGACGTCCATTTCATTCTCCTTAAGTTCTCTGAGTAGCAGCCTGATAGCGTGTGTGGAATTGCCTGATGACGGGGAATGTTGAAAGACAGGGTTATTATTTGAGGTCGGTGGTCGCTCTCCCCAAGGGGTGCGATGCAATAGCTCTCGATCAAAGGGAGCATTTTGCTACTACCCAGTGTAAAGTCCAGAAATTAGTGGGTTCGACCATTAGTTCTTGTCCAAGCAGGGGGGGTGTCCGTGGGGAAACGCCCGTTCAATACGATGTAACCCACTCTGCTAAGCTGAAGGGCAGTGTATTCGCCCAATTTCGAAGGTCTGTATCCTGCGGGTACTGATTGTGAGGCAAGATGCGGGGGAACCGCTGGAAAAGCGATCCCGAGGTCCTCAAACGAGTTTTGGAAAAGGATTGTGTTAAAATCTCCAGAAATTAAACAGGGTATACTACCGTAATCGCTTAATATGTTGCAAACAATTTCGGTCAGACGATCCAGTTTGGATTTTTTCTGTACACGGAGAGATGTAAACGTTGAGCAGGAGTGACTGGTTGTCTGAAGTGGGGCTTCCAACCACAATACCAGCAACCTAGTCTTCGTCAAATTTTTGCTGTTTGATGCGTAGGGACAGTTTAGTACTAGCATAAATCGAAAGGCCACCGCGCAGTCTGCCGTACTTACACTGTCTTGTAGCGGGGGACATAAATTCCAGGTAGCCTTCAATGGGGATGCTAGTTGCTGACCAGGTTTCCTGAAGAATTATAATGTCATAATTTTTTATAAATTCTAGTGTATCTGAAGATTGGGATTTCATCAAAAATCCATTGATGTTCCAGGAACATATTGTTACTCCACGATCAGTGTTGTTTCAATAGTTCCGACTCCAGTATAGAGCTGCTGGCAGCCATGACCAGTCAGCTCTTTGTGTGACTTGCTGGTCAGCTCTTTGCTCGACGTTGCCAACTGGAGGGCGGCTTCTGGCTGACTTTAGTACAGAAAAGGGAAGAGAACTTGTACTGGTAGCATGAACCTTAGTGGATGCGAGTATTGAGGGGTAACTGGGGATGCAGGGTGTTGTTAAAATAATACCCCAGTTTTTAAATTGGTCGGCTTTTGATTGAACCAGCTCCCTTATGGCCGAGGACGCTAGTGTAATTAGGGTTGATTCTCTTGCTAGGATACCATTACTATGTTTGAATTTGATGGCAATTATATCATTTGATTCCAGAGTGCGTAAATCCGGGGTCGATTTGAAGAGTCTGAGAATATTCCCGCGATTTAAGATGTCATGCGGGCCTTGGGAACGTACTCTGGAGTTAACAGCAATTTGGTCTCGATGCTGTCGATAGATGGTTTGTACACTTCTACTACGGTTAGGGACTCAGTTGATTTTTAAGTTTGCGTCTGATGTCTGTTGAGGAATAGATGCGGGGAGCAAGAGGGGTACTTGCTCACTAAGGTGGTTAGTTGTTGGCGGGATGGGAACTGTTTTGCACAAGGGCGCCAAGGATGGTTGGCTGGGTGGAGTTATCGAATGCAGTCCATCGGAGCCTTTGCTGAAGTTGGTTGCATAATGCAAGCCTGATCTGTTGTTCCCCGCTGGAGGTAGGGGGGGGGCTCTGTTGGCAGGGCATAGCTTTTGGAGGGTCATGATGGAGGCTGGCGTGTTGGAAGTTGCCGGCTCCTCAATGGTTTGTGGTTGACTGTTTCCAAGTGTTGCCTGGTAAATTGGATGCGGTGAGTGCCTTGAAACATGAAGCGACTCTGCTGCTAATAAACAATTCGGTTTTAAAAATGATTTTTGAGGCGTTAAAGACTGAACTACTGGTAGCGACCTGTTAATGACGCTGGGCACTATGAGCGGGCCCCGTGGTGTCACAGGTTTGTTTTTGAGAAATAACTACTGATTGTATTTTTGGTTTTGGCTGTGTGCCTGTTACGGGTTTTCCGGAGTCTTTTTTTTTCCCGTTTAGACAGCCGATAGGTGTGTTGTTGATGTGGTATTACGTCGGTGGTTGCATTAGAATCAACTATCGCCATGATTGATGGAGAGGGAGCTCGTGTTTGATCGGTCGTGGGGTCAGACCCCAAGACCTCGCCCAAAAAGGGTGCCTGGGAGGGGGGGTCAGAGTGCCCAGATGTTGGTAGCTTCTTAATTTCTGTTAATACTGACAAGAGAAATTGAGGTAGTGAGGATAAAGAGTCAATGATGGGAGAGCAGCAACATACTGTTTGAACTAATTGAACTTGAGATTGGGCTTTTGTTATCAACGAGTTGAGCGCCTCCAATTTTTGATCAATCCCGGCGGTGTACACAGCGAGAGTGTTTAAAAGGTCAACCTGCAGATCCATTTTGTCTGAATGGTGGTTCAGTGCTGACACCGTAGATTGAAGGGTTTGGAGAAGTTGTGACCAGAGCACATTTAAATCGGGCGGTGGGTGTCTTTCCTGATCTGTGGACCTTTTAAGTTCGTTGGTAAAAAAAGACAGATCGAGAGAGGTATTGATCTTGATATTGTGGTCCCCACCTGAATGAGCCTTTTGATGGCATTGATTGACAGTATTTGATGAACTGATTGGGGACGACATTTTGAAGTTACTTGGATGGGTGCTTGCCAAGGTCACAACTTGTGGGATGAGGACTTTGTTGCTCCCTGCTAGATGATCCATGGGAATTAGGGACTTAGATGCTAAAGGGGAAAACTAGCTTGGATTCTGAACAGGCTGAAAGGTTGGCAGGGGGTCCTCGCTTGCAATGGAAGTTGGTGAGGAGGCCAGCGCAGCGGGAAAATAAGCGTCTTGTGAGTCAAAAAAGAACTGATCAGGGGCCTGGAGCCTCCTTCCGGAGGGCTTCAGGGGCTTCTTTTAAGTGAAGTTCGGCCCTTGTTGAGGAACCTGATAACAATGAGCTATTGCCTGTCCCACCAGCGGCCACGTGGATCATGGGCTGAACCAGTATTTGATGCGGGACTGAGGCCGGACTGGTTAAAGAAAGGATCGAGGGTGCGTCGAGTGTGCTTAATCTTGGCTTTGGGGCGGTAACAGAGTTCCTGAAATAATCCCTCAATGTCACCTTTTTTAACGAGGATGCCACAATTACTAAGGATCCCAGTGTTGGTTCCTCTGGAGTAAAGCTTTCCTGGTGCTTACCTGCGCCCAGTGTTGCTTGTTGGGCAAAGGTGCCTTGGAGGGGCTGGGTTTGAATTGGTGATTGCTGGGGTTGTAGCTCATACCCAGAAACTGAGCCAGATTGTGATTTTGCTGATAGAGTTAGGGCCATTATTGCAGCGTCCAAAGGTGCGTGGACGGCCCCCTTCTTTAGACTTTTTTTGGAAGATTTAGCTAGAACTTTCCTGACTCTCCCAGATCTCATCGTTGGGTATTGTTGCTAATTGAAGATGCCGGTCTTCCGTTGTATGTGCAATTAGGTGCAGAAGGCGGCGGGGAACTTCAAACTGTCCTTACCCTGGACCTTTAGCCCTTTAATTATTTCTTCACAGAGTGTAGCTGATTTGGGCTTTTTGGGGCTCTTTAGAACCCTTCGCCTGATGTTGTAGCTTTGGCTGACTTAAGTTGGAAAGCTGCACTTGCAGAAAAGGGTGAAAATAATTGGTCAGCTATTCTCTTGTGGCTCTAGATAAGGTCGAGAAGTTTGTGTCCGCCACATGTCTTCTACTACACTGGTGACCCACTGGTTGCTTAATTGCTGGGTACAGAGTACCTAATACTGAATGCTGAGTGCCTGGGCCGCTAGCAGGCCAGTATACGATATTTTAAAATAACTGGGGGGGGCGCTGAGAGCAGCCCTGCAAGGCCAGATTAGGCAGACGAGGTTGTGCGCCGGGAGGATTAAAAAGCAAGTGGGGGCACACTAAGGGGGGCCGCAAACCGCACCCAGACTGACCAGGCCGTCTCCGCGTCGCCCTGGCCTTACACTCGCGGCAGAGTCAATAGTGAAGCAATGGGGAGCGGCAGTAGGCTGATGAGGCGGGAGGGAGAGCTCGGAAGCCTAAGGGCCCTCCTCCCCTGCTAGGCAGCCCTGGAATGCTCACCCGGGATTCAAGGTTCTGGAGCTCCAGGTGGATGGGTGAACTGAAAAATCAACTTGGCTACGGCACCTCGAACTGCTGCTCGAACTGCTGTGATGGTGAGGCGAACTGCTGTGGGTGGCGGGGAGCGGGTGAGGGGAAGAGGCAAGCGGGACATGCAGGGTGGGGTCGCAGGCTGCACCCGATCTGATCAGGCCGCCTCCGCACCGCCGCCAAGGGCACATACTCACTGCGGCCGCCAACTACTGGCGGCCACGCTTGCCACTTACTGCGGATGCTCCAACTGGGGCTCCTACAACGGAACGGAGCTCTGCTCTGCCGTTGAAGATTGCTGCTAGGCGCCGCGGCTCCCCCCACCCGCACATGCGAGAGAAATCCTCGGGCCGCGTCGCGTCTCGCCTCACTTACTGCCTACTACCTTCAATCATATAGTTGCAGAAACCTCTTAGCCAGAAGAGAAAAGGGAGGCATTGTTTTATCAAGGTTTAAAATACATTTTGAAAGATGTTTTGGTGAATGTAGACCTGCAGCCTAAAACTTGTGCACTCCTAATACACTTAACCCTATGCCTGGACTATAGGATAGCCGATCAAAAGGGAGACTGTAAATGAGTAGACATGGTGATCCCACAGTTCAAAAGGCCTAGATTACTTAATGCCACTCTTGACTCTACTCCTGAACTCATGGAGATAAGTTCAGTTATGTCCCTGTTGTCTAAGGAAGAAAAAGAGTTACACCACAATAGTCAATGCTTTTATTGCATTAAAAAAAAGAGAATATTGTCAAGGAATAACCCACTAATCATAAAGGGAAGACTCCATTTTCTCTGACTAAAAAGTTTAGTGCTTTGTCAAAAGAAGTAATGGAAAACTCAGAAGCTGAAGTTTGAAGGAATGGTTTATCTTGAGCAATTGGTACATCCCTTTATTAGGAATAGAAAAGAAAGATTTAGAAAAACCTTATTTCATTTTAGAAATGACTCTTGAAATAGGAAAGAAAAAATACTTAATTCAATCAGTGATTGATTTCTGGGCCACAGTTAATTTCGTCCACCAGGGTATGGCAGTTAGTTTAAAGATTTTCTCACAGAAGAAACCTTATCCCGAATCTGTACAGGCTGTGGATGGGAAGCCCCTCTCTTTACGGCCTATTGTAGTCCACACTATTCCTTTGTATCTGAGTTTATCTCAAGGTCTGGATAAACACATAGAAATTAGCCAATTCTATATTATCAATTCACCCCAATATGGATTCATATTGGGGACACCATGTTTATTTCAACATAACCCCTTGATTAAGTGGCAGTGTAGAAAGCTGAGTTTGAAATCACCTCATTGTTCACAGAACTGTTTCACATTATGCTTGGGACATGAATTAGCCTTAGCATCTGCCTATCAGATAGCCAAAGCAGAGAAAAAATAAATTACCCTCTCCAAGATATTTCAGAGGTTCTCCCCACTCATAGAATCGATGACTGCCAAATTGAGCTGATTGGGGGGTTAACATACCAAGTTGTAGAATTTACACATTTGTCTGAGAAAGAAATCCAGCATTTTAGAGACTACAGTGACAAATACTTGGCCAGTGGGTTTATCTGACTGACTCACTTGCCTGCATTTTTTGTCCCGAAGGCCAATTTTCAAGCTCAGAACCTGCATAGATTATATAGTCTTAAATAAAAACACTGTAAAAAATCGTTACCCTCTTCCACTTATCCCTGTCCTTTTTGACCAAGTCAAGACTGCTACATTATATACAAAGTTAGACTTCCCTGGGGCTTTCCATTTAGTCAGGATGTGAGAAGGTGATGAGTGGAAGAAGGCTTTTAAGACTCGGTTTGGGCTATTTGAGAATACGATCATGCCTTTTGGATTGTGTAAAGCTCCTGAAGCATTCCAATTCTTTTTAATGATGTCTTAGAAGATTGTCTGAACCGACTTGTTATTGTATACATTGATGACATCTTTGTCTGTTCTGGACATGAAAAAATCCATGCTCACCATTTCTCCTTTGTCTTGCTAGCCTTGAGAAAGAATCCTCTGTTTTGTAATTTAAGCAAGTGTGTGTTCCATGTGACAGAGGTGGAGTTCTTGGGTGTAATTTTACCCCCCAGGATTAAAAATGGCAGAGAGAAAATTCAAAGCAGTACAAGCATGGCCTCAGCCTAAAAATGTACATGATGTCCAATGTTTTCTTGGGTTTGCCAATTATTACCACCGGTTCATTGACCATTTTTACATGTTGTGGCCCCCATTACATGTCACTTGAGAAAAATGATTCCCCTTTTTTGGTCTCAAGGTGCTCAAAAGGCATTCACATTTTTAAAGAAGGCTTTCACAACTGACCCTATTCTGGTCTACCAGAATCCTGAAGAGTCATTTGTTGTGGAGACTGATGCCTCTGAGCTGGCTATAGGAACAATCCTGTCACAAAGAAGTGTGAAAACAGGTCAAATGCTCACTGTGGCCTTTATGTCAAGAAAGTTGAACAGAGCAGAAATAAAATACTCAATAGCTAAAAAGGATCTACTTGCTATCAGAGGAACTTTCCAAGATTCGAGGCATTATCTTTTGGGAGCCAAACATACATTGACTGTATTTTCTGATCATCGGAATTTGAAATTTATGCACTTGCTTGCCATTTAATCCCCAAACAATTGCAATGGATGCAGTTCTTTGTGGATTTTGATTTCATGGTCACTTTTCATCCTGGAGAGTTGAGAATAGAAAGGCAGATGCCTTAACTCATCTGGACTCTTGTTTGCCCTCTCCTGATTTACATCCTCACTCAACTATCGACCCACAGAAAGTAATTTGCATCATAAAGGCCAACACTTTCCTAAGTTCCGTAAAGCAAGCCATTCAATCCTCAAAGTGGAAAGATTGGGTTAAGCATGATCCACATTGTCAATTAAAAGATTTATCTTTTCATGGCTCACTATTGTTTCTACCCACTAAAGCAGTACAGTAAAGTGCTGTTCATTGATGCCATAACAGAACGATGGCTAATCAACCAGGACTCGAAAAAACAATAAAGCTAATTCAGGGATGATTCTGGTGGCCTATCTTAAGGTCAGACATTCAAGTATTAGTTAAAAAATGTGAAACTTTTGCTTGGGCTAAAACTAATCATTCAGGTCAAAAAGGAGTTTTCCTGCCAATAAGTGTTCCTGAAGAACCTTAGAAATTAATTGACTTCATTACTGGCCTTCCTAGCGATCAAGGGAATACTGTTACATTGGTGGTAATAGACAGCTTGACCAAGTTCGGTCATTTCATTCCTTGTAAACAACTACCTACTTCCAGCCAATTGACCCAACTACTCCTACAACCTATTGTCAGATAGCATGGAATCCCAAGTTCAATTTTGTCTGGCAGAGGCTCTCAATGCACTGCATGCTTTTGGCGATCATGGTGTATTATGTTCCATATTACGCAAACACAAGGAGATGATGGACGGAGCGCTGAAACTTTTCAGACACACCCCCAGTCACAGATCTGGGTTGACTCCATCATCATTCTTTAGCTCACTTTGCCATCCCAGTCTTGACCCTGTGCCTCATGGGAACAGTCTAGCCCGAACTGCCAAGCCATGTCTTCCCTGGACCAGAAACAAGCATCCTGAGACCGGTTTCGGGGTGACACCCCTCATTAGCCAGGCTAGCCTGAATCCAGTGGCAAAGTGAGCAAGGGACCGACGTCTGGGCATACCCTGCCAACTTAGGGCGAACAAAGTAAACACAAGGAGATGATGGACGAAGCGCTGAAACTTTTCAGACACTCACCCCCAGTCACAGATCTGGGTTAAATTCATCCTCGTTCTTTAGCTCACTTCGCCACTCTAGTTCAGACCCAGCCATGTGCAAATCAGTCTTGACCCTGTCCCTCATGGGAACAGTCTAGCCCGAACTGCCAAGCCAGATCTTCCCTGGACCAGAAACAAGCATCCTCGGACCGGTTATGTTCCAAATTACTCCAACTTTATCCACCCGTAATCCCCCACAATCTGATTTTGGATGGAGCGCTTAAACCAAACCTTAATACAGTTTGTATGATGCTACGCTTCTGAAGCCTCTGAATCATTCATCAATTTATTGTGGTTGGCAGAATTTGCCTCCAACAACATGGTTATGTTATGTGGATTTGTAAAGTGCAGCTAATCACTGATGAGGGTATCCAGGCGCTGAGTCTAGCAAGGGTCCGAGAAAGGTGGACAGATGAAATCATGCCTGTTTATTCTGGAAGAGCCAGGTCATGAGCTTCTTTTGGAAGTCCATGAGGGAGAGGGATGTTCTGAAGTGTTGCGGTAGGTCATTCTAGACTATGACTGCAATGTGTGAGAAGGATCGGCCCCCGCATATGGTCTTCTTCATGTGAGGGGTGCATGCGAAAGCCTGGGAGGTGTCTGGTGGGTTGGTAGAACTTGAGGCAGTGGTTGAGATATGCTGGCCCGATTTTGTGGAGAGCTTTGTAGACATGCTTGACCAGCTTACATTCGCATCTTTCCTGAACTAGGAGCCAGTGGAGTGCAATGAGGTGCGGTGAGATGTTGGCATTTCGTGTAATGCCCATGATGAGTCTGGCGGTGGAGTTCTGGGTGGCTTGGAGTCGGCGTAGGGTGCGAGCTGGGATTCCGGCATAGAGGGTATTTACGGGGTTGAGACTGCTTGTGATTAGAGCCTGGGTGACCGTTCGTCTGGTGTTCATCAGGATCCATTTGAAAATCGTGCGCAGCATTCTCAGGATGAGGAAGCATGATGAGGAGACTTCCTTGATCTTTTTATTCATGGTGAGGTTGGTGTCCAGGATGACACCAAGGTTCTTGGTATGATCAGTTGGGGTGGGTGAGGGCCCAGTACAGAGAGCCACCATGAGGTATCCCAGAGTGAGTGGTTGTTTCTGAAAATCAGGATTTCGTTTTGTCAGAGTTGAGCTGGAGGCAGTTGTTTCTCATCCATGATGCAGTGTTACTCATACAGTTGGTGAAGATGGTTTTGGTGGCGCTGGATCTATCCGTTAGGGAGAGAATGAGCTGTGTGTCATCAGCATATGAGACAATGCTGATGTCGTGCGAGCTGACGATGACTTAGAGGGGGGCCATGTATACGTTGAAGACCGTTGGGTGAGGGACGAGGCTTGAGGGACACTGCAGATGAGATTTTTGGGTTCTGAGGTTTAGGGTGGTAGTATCTCGAGTTGTGTTGTGTGGTACACAGAACAACTGAAAAATCATCTTTCTATAGCACTTACGGAGTCCATCCATGATTCCTTCCAATTTCTTTCCCTCTGATTTCCTGTACTGTACCTGAAGTCCACCAGGGAATAGAGAAATTGCAAAACATCGACAAACAAATTAATCACCATCTTGATAAGACACAGCTAAACTACAAGAAATTTGCTGATTGTCATTGCATAGAAGGTCACACAGATCTTCCTGGGAGAAAGGTCTGGCTATCAACTAAAAATATAAATTTCAATCTAAGGAGTCCATTTCATCCCAAATTCATTGGTCCTTTTGCAGTGATCCATCGTGTCAATCCAGTAACTCACAAGTTGAAACTTCCAGCCACCTTAATTCATCTGGTATTCCATGCAGCACTTTTGCAGCCAGCTTTGGGCACCACGTTTAAGAGACCTCCTTTTGGTACGGTGAAAAGCAATGGGGAGTATGAGGTCTGTAAAATCAAGTATGCCAAGAGGCGAGGGCCGTGTCTATGGTATTTGATTTCCTGGTAGGGCTATGGTCTGGAAAATGACTCTTGGGATTCTACAACTACTGTACATGCCCCGCAACTGGTGGCTCAAGTTCATCAGCTTTTCCCTTGTAAACTTTGCTCTCAAAGGTGCTTGGGAGAGGGGAAAACGGTCAGATGTCGCAATAGCAGCACCTTCAAATTCTCATGGTGTGGACAAGGCCAGTTTATAATGCAATGCCCGAGAGATGAGAACAAGTGCTCCATGCCCTAAACATAGACAACTGAACATGCTTACTTTACCTTGCTCCCTTCCACATGCTTTAAACTTGTTCCTGTACACATGACTAAAAGGGACCGCATAACTTAGGGCTACATATCCTAGGAGTCCTATCACAAGGCCATCTTGGATGGAGGCTTGCTATAAAAGGCTACACCGCCCTAGGCTCCTTGGACATTATCCTGAGTCATCCAAAGAGGTGGCAATTTCTGATCAAGCACCAGTCTTCAAAGGAAGATTTTCAGTGGCATTCAGAGATTGGACTGGTTTCCAGGTAGGAGCGCTCCTGTGGTACCTTTCTCTTACCAATTCTGAGGATTATTCAAGCCAAGGCAAGGTTATTTTGAAAACGAAAGTAATTGTTTCAGTGCTGTATGTTGGAGTGAAGCTCCAGATAGACTTTGTATTGTAGACAGCGAACTGATGAATCAAAGGATGCAGTTCGACACTAATTAGCTTCAGTAAAGAAAAAAATTGTTCAAGAGTTCATTTAAGGTTTTATTAAATAAGAAGGAACATTATGTGAAAACGCTCTGAAAGAAACTCTCCAGAGGAAGATTGCAATAACTTCAGAAAGGATCACTGGAAGTTTATTTTCTGCAGAGAGTCTGAATAAAGGCAAAAAGATCAAACCAAAGGCATTTTTTTTTCATTTTGTGGGAGGTCAAAGGTCCGTACCTTGTTGTAAATTTGAACTGAGCAAAGGACAAAAGAGAAATGAAGCTCAAGACAAGTTCGTTTTAATTTATTGGAGATGGAAAGACCTTACTCTACTGTGAACTGTGGCACTGCTTGGAACAGTCTTTGGGCCACATGCGTCAAAGTAGGCAATTGCGAATCCTTAATAGCGATTATTACGGAATCGCTATTAGGGAGTCGCAATTACCTATGCATGTAGGTTTCGCAAATAAAATTGAGATTCCTACATATTCCTTAATAGCGAATCGCAAATTGCGATTCGCTATTAAGGAATGTCTTCCCATTCATTCCTATGGGCCTATAGGCCCATAGGAATGAATGGGAAGGCATTCGCAATTTGTGAGTACCAAATAGGTACTCGCAAATTGCGAATGCAATTTCAAGGGTGATAGGGGGCCAAAAGGTGACCCTGATGCACCCCCAAAACAGGTAAGTGTGCACATGTGGCACACATACATGCCCCAAGGGCATGTGTTTGCGCCACATGGCATTTAGAAAAATGCAAAAAAGTGCATTTTTCTAAGGATTTGCAATTTACCACCAACTTGAAATTGGTGGTAAATTGAGATTCCTTAATGCAGGGTCGCAATTTTTCCTTGCTTCCTGCATTGCATTTAGGGAATCGCAAATTGCGATTCCCTAAATGCATTCGCAAAATAGGTAATCGCAAATATTGCGATTCCCTATTTTGCAATTTGCTTTGGGCTTGATGCATCCCAAATGGCAAAATACTGGTCGCAAAGGGGCCGATTTTGCGAATCGGCCCGTTTGCGACCGGTATTTTGCTTGATGCATGTGGCCCTTTGTGATGCCATCCAAAGTGCTCATAATTGCAGATGTGGCTGGAATAAGGAAAAGAACCAACTTTCTTTTTACAGGTAAAAATCAGTCCAGGTAAAGATAGGAAGAGTGAATGGGTTTTAAAAAAGAGACAACATTTCTTCTTTATTTTCTTTACAGTTCTCCTTCCCTGCTGTTCCCTTCCCAATCCCCTTCCCTCACTGGCCACACTAATGATCTGAGCTACAATAGCATACAGACTTGGTGCTACCTAGAGCTGGACCTTTTAAGCATTGCACTGACCCGGAGGGTTCGAGGACAGAGACAATTTCTTTCAGAATTCAATGAAAAATATTTACATAACAATGACCACTGTCCTTACAAGCCTATAAATCAAAGCTAGATAATAAGTAGATTCAAAATCTGAGAAATTCTCTCGTGAATTAAAAGCCCTAACTTGCACTTCCTTGGTCTACCTTCTCTTATACAAATGTGCAATGCAGTTCCCTGTTGATACTTACAAAAACCAGCTTCGGGAGCTGTAGGAGAGTAGGATCTGCTTCACATGGGTACCCCCACTTTTTGCTGATGCTTCACTGTTTTTCGACTTTAGTCTGGCTGGGGCCCTGCTAATCAGAACCCCAGCCTAGCTGCTTCCTCTCTAAAATGGTTTCCATGTGCCTTAGGCACATCTCTGATTGGAATCTGGAGTGCCCTTATAAGTCCCTAGTATATGGTATACTATGTACCCAGGGCATAGGTACCTCAGAGGCCTACCAGGGGCTGCAGCATGTATTGTGCCACCCCTGGAAGGCCATCCAAAATGACACCACAGGTCTGCTACTGCAGCCTGGGTAAGGTGGTGCATGCACTCCTTACTGTGATATAGGCTACCTATATCACTACATACATACACACATATAAACCTATAAGTCACTCCTATGGCAGGCCTTATCAATCCTGGAGGCAGAGTGCGTGGTTCCTATGTGAGAGGGTGCCCCTGCATGAGCAGGGCCCCTCTGCAGCGTTCGGAGACCCTTCTCTGATGCTGTTTGTAGTGCAGCCTGACCATATACTCTTAAGCGCATTATAACCTCGCGTTAAATGCTAACTTTGGGATGGCTGCACGGAAACATGTCGTGTTTGGTGTCAAACATCTTGGAATACTACCCCCCCGCCAAGACTGGCGGCGGGGGTAGCATTCCACCCTTCTAGAGGGAGAGACATGTACACACCGGCCTGCCCGGTAACTTCTTTCCAAGCCCTGGCATCACAAAATGGATGCCGCTGCCACAGACACGAGTCTGGCCTCCTGCTGCTGACCGAAACTCCGGCAGGGGAGGCCTGGACAATAGGTTTCCTGTCCCAGGGAGGTGTAACCACCTCCCTATACAGGATAGTGTGTATTGGGGCTGGGCGGGAGCACTCTCTGGTGCTTTGAAGTCCTGCACTGGGGGCACATTTGGTGTCCCTGTGCATACCCCAGTTCAAACCGGCTCAGGGGCTTCCAGCCCCTGCTCTGGCGCAAAACTGGACAAAGGGAAAGGGGTGTAACCACCCCTCTGCCCTGACCCTCCCATAGGTGGGTCCCCAGAGTATGTCCAACCCCTAACTTGGTATAAGTATGGGACCCCCGTCCTTAGGACTTTAGATTTACCTGGACAAAACTCTGACACAGAATCCTGGACCTTCGACGCTCTACTTCAAGATTAGAGGACTGAAGAATCTCCCTTGGGGTCAAGGAGTGACTCCCCTGCTTGGCAGGCACCAAAGAAGCAATTGTCCGGTCTGCATCGCTGAAGCTCCCGCCGGACGCCGAAGTCTTTGCATCACCAGAGGTGAATTTCCAGACTTCGCCGAGGCTGCCCTGAGTCCCCAGCAAAGCTGAGGCCCGTAGCTGTCGTGGGTAACGTGGAACCGTGACCCCTGGACACCAATCGCATTTGCAAGTGCATCCTCTTTTGGGTCTCCCACGAAGTTGTGCTTTGGGCTCCGAGTAGCCCCAGCCTCCAGCACCGACTGCACCGAAGATCACTGGCCTCCACTCCACGAGTGTCCTGTGAGCCAGCTCCAAGTGCATCCACTTGAGGCTCCTTCACGGTCGCTAGTCTGTTGGCTAGTAGGCCTCCCCGAAGGCCAATCTTCTTCTGCTTGGGCTCCCTGGTTGCTCCAGGCGTGCCCTGACTTACCCTTGCTGGGTGAGTCCCACAGACCTTGCTGGTCTGCACCATCGTCCTTCTTCCATTTCCATGAGACTTGCCGTTGCCAAGGCTTGTTGGGTCCAATCCGGTCGCCGATACCCCTGCAATCGACAGACGTCGTGGGACAGCTCGAATCCAGCTCCTGGTCATCGTCGACGCCTCCTGGACCTCGTGGCTGAAGAGTCAAGATGACCGTCAACCTACCTGAAGCACTCGACATCGGTGGGCATCTGCTCATCACCTTCCTGGTCACTGGCTAGTGACCCAGACTCTGTCCCCTCTGCTTTCAGGTTCTTCAGATCTTCGATCCACCTTTGGATCCACCCGAACACTTTCGACTTGGCCGCCAGCAGCACTTTGCAGCAGATCGCCATTGAAAACGACGACGAAACCCGACCCCGAAAGACACCTATGCACCCGGCTCCCCTGGGTGAGGTAACTCGAGTACTCCGGTGCTCCCGTGGGTATTGACACTAGAACAGCCTAGTTCTAAAAGGGTTTGCTCCAAGTCCTCCTCTAAGTGTCCCTTTTCTTTAAACTTCCAACCGCGACTTTCCCCATAGAAGTCAACGGCGATTCGCGGCTGTGTTCTCACACTGCACGTGTCCCCCGTGGGTCCCCTGTGTCACTACCTTGGGTGGTTCCTTGTGGTCCAAGCACTTCTACAGGCTCTAGGCCTTGTGTCTAGCTCAGTCGTGGTTCTTATACCACTTTATTGGTATATGGTTTGGTACGCCCCTAGGGCTCAAACGTGTATTTGTGCTATTACTGTAGATAACTAACTTATAACTTATGTATTTCGAACTCTAGCCTCATAAAGAGACTAGAGGGGTGTGTTTAGCAATAAATACATATATTTTGAATATATACCTGGTGTGGTCCTCTTTCATTTGGTCACTCAAGAGATTATAGACTGGTAAAACAAGCTGCTTTACATTCCTTCAAGACTTAGCCTGAAGGCTGCTCTCCATAGCTACCACTAGGATAGCTTTCAATAAAGGTTGTCTTTAACCTATCTCCAATAAGGGGTTGTTTGGACTGGTGCAAGGTGCCCACTATAATTAGTGGACAGCATATGCCAGGCCAACTTCTCACATTGGTGTGCAGCGTGTGGGATTCCAGCTTGCTATTGTTTTACCAGATAATCTCAATTGAATTGATCAACTGAAAACCACTAAGGGTACCTAAGGTACATATAAATCAAGCTTAGTATACAGTAAGTTCTACTGAACTTAGAGTTGTGTGTTAAGGGATAGCACACCCTTTCTACAACTCAAGAGAGTTTAGTAGGCCACACTAGAGTAGGTAGTGCATACACCACACCTCACTAGTAATGTCTTCAAAGCCAGGACCCAGTGAGTCCTTGCCAGAAGCCAGTGGGCTTCTTCCCTCCAAGTATGATAAACTCCCATTCTTGGAATTGAGAGCATTATGCAATACTAGGAAGCTGAAGGCAGGCAAAAGTGCCAGCACCCAACACCTCAGGGAGGTGCTACTAGCTGATGATCTCAGCAGGCCCCTAGGGTCTGAAGGGGTAGGCAGAGAGGGTGGGGCAGAAGATGAGGAAGGGGTCAGGGGTGAAGAAACCCAGGCCCCCCTCTGAAACTGGCCAGGAAGGTGAAAATGACCTTGACCTGGAGAACCCAATTCCTCCTGTGGAGGAGGAGGAGGATCAGAATGACCTCCCCTTTGTCCCCCCAGGAAGAATTGTGAGTGTGCCCAGAAGGTCTAGATCTCCTTCTCAGGAGTCTAACCACTCTGACACCTCAATAGGGACCTCTGTCTCTTCTCATAGGAGAGAATCCTCTCATGACAGGAGAAAGAGACTGATTGAGTATGAGCAAGCCCAGCTTGAACTCAGAAAACAGCAGTTGGCTATAGACAGGGAGTCCCTAGATCTCTACAAAGAGAGAAAAAGATGGGACTAGAGTCCCATGGTGGCAGCAATTTCCCCAGAGATAGGGAAAGGTCTTATGACCATAGAAACCTGAGCAAGATTGTCCCTCCCTACCAGAGTGGGGATGACATCCACAAATGGATAACTGCACTGGAGAGGGCCTGTAAAGTACAGAGGGTCCCTCAGGAGCAGTGGGCAGCAATCTTGTGGCTCTCCTTTGCAGACAAAGGTAGAGATAAGCTCCTCACTGTTAAAGAGGAGGATGCTGATAAATACACAGTCTTAAAGAGTGCTCTGATTGATGGGTTTGGCCTAACCACTGAACAATACAGGTTAAAGTTCAGAGATACCCAAAAGGCACAGACTCAAGACTGGGTGGACTTTGTTGATTGTTCTGCCAAGGCTCTGGAAGGTTGGTTATTGGGCAGTAAGGTATGTGACTTCACAGGATTGTACAATCTTATCATGAGGGAGCAGATCCTTAATAATTGTCAAAATCAGCTGTTGCATCAGCACCTGGTGGACTCTGGATCTGACCTCTCCCCAAGAATTGGGAAAGAAGGCAGACAAATGGGTCAGAACCAGGGTGAGGCAGAAGGTACAGAACCAAGGTGGTGACCCTAAGAAGCAAGATTCTAAAAACTCTGATAAGGGTGGGGAGAAGGGTAAAGACCAGAAGTCTTCACAAGGCCCCCAAAAATCTTCTTCAGGTGGGGATTCACAGTCTAACAAGGGAAGAGGCCAAAAGAAACCATGGTGCAAGGTCTGTAAGCAAAAGACCCACTGGACCAGTGATTGCACCAAGTCCAAAGACTCTACTCCAGCCCCCACCAATGCCCCTAAGGCACCTGCTCCCCCTAGTGCAGTTACAATTGGTGGTGGGACTACACAAGCCAAGGGTTTAGTAGGGTTGACCCTGGGTAAGGATGATGAGCTCTGACCTAGTCAGAGAACTCACTCAGGCTGTCCTAGTCTGTGATGGAGGCATGGATGTGACCTCCTCTGTGAGTCCCAGTAATCTGGGCAAGTACAGGCAACAGCCCTTAATCAATGGAAAAGAGGCTTTGGCATTTAGGGACACAGGGGCAAGTGTCACCATGGTGACACAAGACCTTGTGAATCCTGGGCAGATTATACTTGGTGAAATGTACCAAGTGACCAATGCTAGCAATGTCAGAACAGACCATACTCTGGCAGTTGTTAACTTCTCCTGGGGAGGGGTAACTGGCCTTAAGAAGGTTGTGGTAAGTGCAGACCTACCCGTTGAATGCTTGCTTGGCAATGATTTAGAAACTTCAGCTTGGGCAGAAGTGGAGCTCAGGACCCATGCAGAAATGCTGGGCATCCCTGCAGATGTGTTTGCTGTGACCAGGTCACAAGCCAAAATGTCTAACACTGAACAGGCCTTGGATTCTGGAATAATGGACCAAGGGCCCTCCAAGAAGAGGAGTAGTAGGGTAAAGGCAGTGCCTTCCCCCTTGGCTCAGAAGGAAGATCAGTCTCTTGAGGGGGATGATCTCAGTCCTGAGGAAGGAACTGTCCCAGAGGAGCTTGAACCTGACCAGGTTGAGTTCTTGGGGACAGGGGGCCCTTCCAGGGCAGATCTGAGCCAGGAGCAGCAGAGCTGCCCCTCTCTTGAACCCCTCAGACAGCAAGCTGCTGCTGAGGCTGCTGGGAAAGCTAGTGGTCCCCATACAGTGTATTGGGATGATGGACTCTTGTACTCAGAGTGTAGAGACCCCAAGCCTGGTGCCACCAGGAGGTTGGTTATACCTCTGAAGTTCAGGGGCTTCCTATTGACCCTAGCCCATGACATTCCCTTAGCAGGTCACCTGGGCCAGAACAAGACTTGGGACAGAATTGTCCCTCACTTTCACTGGCCCCACATGTCTGAAGACACCAAGGAGTTTTGTCGCTCCTGTGTAACCTGCCAGGCCAGTGGCAAGGCAGGTGGCACTACAAAGGCCCCCTGATACCACTACCTGTGGTGGGGGTTCCCTTTGAAAGGGTGGGGATTGACATTGTTGGTCCCATGGATCCCCAAACAGCATCTGGGCACAGGTTTATCCTGGTGGTAGTGGATCATGCCACCAGGTACCCAGAGGCTATTCCCCTTAGGACCACTACAGCACCTGTGGTGGCAAGAGCCCTCCTGGGAATTTTCTCAAGAGTGGGCTTCCCTAAGGAGGTTGTATCAGACAGGGGTGCTAACTTTATGTCTGGATACTTGAAAGCAATGTGGAAGGAGTGTGGAGTGACTTACAAGTTCACCACACCCTATCACCCACAATGCAATGGTTTAGTTGAGAGATTCAACAAAACCTTGAAGGGCATGATTAAAGGGCTCCCAGAAAAGCTTAGGCGAAGATGGGACATACTCTTGCCCTGCCTTTTATTTGCATACAGGGAGGTGCCTCAAAAGGGGTTGGCTACAGCCCTTTTGAACTTTTGTTTGGTCACCCTGTCAGGGGTCCATTGTGCTTGGTGAAGGAAGGATGGGAGTTACCTCTCAAGCCCCCAAAGCAAGACATAGTGGACTATGTACTTGGTCTCCGCTCCAGGATGGCTGAGTACATGAAAAAGGCAACTAAAAACCTTGAGGCTAGCCAGGAACTTCAAAAAGCCTGGCATGACCAAAAGGCTGTACTGACTGTTTACCAGCCAGGACAGAAGGTGTGGGTGTTGGAGCCAGTGGCCCCAGCAGCTCTCCAAGACAAATGGAGTGGACCCCATACCATTGTTGAACAGAAGGGTGAGGTTACCTATTTAGTCGACCTAGGAACACCCAGGAGTCCCCACAGGGTTCTCCATGTCAACAGGTTAAAACCATATGTGGACAGGGCAGACATGGGCTTGCTCATGGCTACTGATGAGGGACAGGAGGAAGAGAGTGACCCACTCCCTGACCTGCTCTCACAGAACCCTGATGATGGGTCAGTGGATGGTGTAGCCTTGGCAGGCAGCCTCACTGCCCAGCAGCAAACTGATTGCAGACAGGTGCTCAATCAGTTCAGGCACATATTCTCACTGACACCCAGTCAGACCACCTGGTGCACTCATGAAGTGGACACTGGGGACAGTCTGCCTATTAAAAATAAGATTTATAGGCAACCTGACCATGTCAGGGACTGTATCAGGACAGAAGTCCAGAAGATGTTGGATTTGGGAGTTATTGAACCCTCAGATAGCCCTTGGGCTAGTCCAGTGGTCCTTGTGCCAAAACCTCACACCAATGGTGGGAAAAGAGAGATGAGGTTTTGTGTGGACTACAGGGGTCTCAATGCAGTCACTAGGACTGATGCCCATCCAATACCTAGGGCAGATGAGCTAATAGACACTTTGGCCTCAGCCAAGTATCTAAGCACATTTGACCTGACAGCTGGCTACTGGCAGATCAGACTAGCTGATGATGCAAAGCCAAAGACAGCATTCTCAACCCCTAGTGGGCATTATCAATTTGTGGTGATGCCCTTTGGTCTGAAGAATGCCCCTGCCACTTTTCAGAGGTTGGTGAATACAGTCCTTACAGGTCTGGAAGCCTATAGTGCAGCATATCTAGATGATATTGCTGTCTTTAGCTCCACCTGGGAGGATCACCTGGTCCACCTCAGAAATGTTTTGCAGGCCCTGCAGAAAGCAGGCCTGACTATCAAGGCCACCAAGTGCCAGATAGGGCAGAGTCAGGTTGTGTACCTGGGCCACCTTGTGGGTGGGGGCCAGGTTCAACCACTGCAGAGCAAGATCCAGACCATCATGGACTGGACTGCTCCAACTACCCAGACTCAGGTGAGAGCCTTTTTAGGCCTGACTGGGTACTATAGGAGATTTGTCAAGGGGTATGGATCAATAGTGACACCCCTGAATGACTTAACTTCCAAGAAAATGCCCAAAAAGGTTCAGTGGACAGTTAGCTGTCAAAAGGCATTTGATGACCTAAAGCAGGCCATGTGCACTGCTCCCATTCTACAGAGTCCTGATTACTCCAAGAAGTTCATTGTCCAAACAGATGCATCTGAATTGGGGGTAGGGGCTGTACTGTCACAATTGAATGATGAAGGTCAGGATCAGCCAGTAGCTTTTATTAGCAGAAGGCTGACCCCTAGAGAGAAACGTTGGTCAGCCATTGAGAGGGAGGCCTTTGCTGTGGTCTGGGCTCTGAAGAAGTTGAGGCCATACTTGTTTGGTACTCACTTCCTTGTTCAAACAGACCATAAGCCCCTCTTATGGCTAAAACAAATGAAGGGTGAAAACCCCAAACTGCTTAGGTGGTCCATTTCCCTACAGGGGATGGACTTCACAGTGGAACATAGACCTGGGAGTAACCATGCCAATGCAGATGGACTCTCTAGGTACTTCCACTTAGAACATGAAGACTTAACTGGGCAAGGTTAGTTTAATGTCCCTACGTTTGGGGGGGTTGTGTAGGAGAGTAGGATCTGCTTCACATGGGTACCCCCACTTTTTGCTGATGCTTCACTGTTTTTCGACTTTAGTCTGGCTGGGGCCCTGCTAATCAGAACCCCAGCCTAGCTGCTTCCTCTCTAAAATGGTTTCCATGTGCCTTAGGCACATCTCTGATTGGAATCTGGAGTGCCCTTATAAGTCCCTAGTATATGGTATACTATGTACCCAGGGCATAGGTACCTCAGAGGCCTACCAGGGGCTGCAGCATGTATTGTGCCACCCCTGGAAGGCCATCCAAAATGACACCACAGGTCTGCTACTGCAGCCTGGGTAAGGTGGTGCATGCACTCCTTACTGTGATATAGGCTACCTATATCACTACATACATACACACATATAAACCTATAAGTCACTCCTATGGCAGGCCTTATCAATCCTGGAGGCAGAGTGCGTGGTTCCTATGTGAGAGGGTGCCCCTGCATGAGCAGGGCCCCTCTGCAGCGTTCGGAGACCCTTCTCTGATGCTGTTTGTAGTGCAGCCTGACCATATACTCTTAAGCGCATTATAACCTCGCGTTAAATGCTAACTTTGGGATGGCTGCACGGAAACATGTCGTGTTTGGTGTCAAACATCTTGGAATACTACCCCCCGCCAGTTCTGGCGGCGGGGGTAGCATTCCACCCTTCTAGAGGGAGAGACATGTACACACCGGCCTGCCCGGTAACTTCTTTCCAAGCCCTGGCATCACAAAATGGATGCCGCTGCCACAGACACGAGTCTGGCCTCCTGCTGCTGACCGAAACTCCGGCAGGGGAGGCCTGGACAATAGGTTTCCTGTCCCAGGGAGGTGTAACCACCTCCCCAGACAGGATAGTGTGTATTGGGGCTGGGCGGGAGCACTCTCTGGTGCTTTGAAGTCCTGCACTGGGGGCACATTTGGTGTCCCTGTGCATACCCCAGTTCAAACCGGCTCAGGGGCTTCCAGCCCCTGCTCTGGCGCGAAACTGGACAAAGGGAAAGGGGTGTAACCACCCCTCTGCCCTGACCCTCCCATAGGTGGGTCCCCAGAGTATGTCCAACCCCCTAACTTGGTATAAGTATGGGACCCCAGTCCTTAGGACTTTAGATTTACCTGGACGAAACTCTGACACAGAATCCTGGACCTTCGACGCTCTACTTCAAGATTAGAGGACTGAAGAATCTCCCTTGGGGTCAAGGAGTGACTCCCCTGCTTGGCAGGCACCAAAGAAGCAATTGTCTGGTCTGCATCGCTGAAGCTCCCGCCGGACGCCGAAGTCTTTGCATCACCAGAGGTGGATTTCCAGAATTCCCCGAGGCTGCCCTGAGTCCCCAGCAAAGCTGAGGCCTGTAGCTGTCGTGGGTAACGTGGAACTGTGACCCCTGGACACCGATCGCATTTGCAAGTGCATCCTCTTCTGGGTCTCCCACGAAGTTGTGCTTTGGGCTCCGAGTAGCCCCAGCCTCCAGCACCGACTGCACCGAAGATCACTGGCCTCCACTCCACGAGTGTCCTGTGAGCCAGCTCCAAGTGCGTCCACTCGAGGCTCCTTCGCGGTCGCTAGTCCGTTGGCTAGTAGGCCCCCCCGAAGGTCAATCTTCTTCTGCTTGGGCTCCCTGGTTGCTCCAGGCGTGCCCTGACTTACCCTTGCTGGGTGAGTCCCACAGACCTTGCTGGTCTGCACCATCGTCCTTCTTCCATTTCCACGAGACTTGCCGTTGCCAAGGCTTGTTGGGTCCAATCCGGTCGTCGACACCCCTGCAATCGACAGACGTCGTGGGACAGCTCGAATCCAGCTCCTGGTCGTCGTCGACGCCTCCTGGACCTTGTGGCTGAAGAGTCAAGACGACTGTCAACCTACCTGAAGCACTCGACATCGGTGGGCATCTGCTCATCGCCTTCCTGGTCACTGGCTAGTGACCCAGACTCTGTCCCCTCTGCTTTCAGGTTCTTCAGATCTTCTATCCACCTTTGGATCCACCCGAACACTTTCGACTTAGCCGCCAGCAGCACTTTGCAGCAGATCGCCATTGAAAACGACGACGAAACCCGACCCCGAAAGAAACCTATGCACCCGGCTCCCCTGGGTGAGGTAACTCGAGTACTCCGGTGCTCCCGTGGGTATTGACACTAGAACAGCCTAGTTCTAAAAGGGTTTGCTCCAAGTCCTCCTCTAAGTGTCCCTTTTCTTTAAACTTCCAACCGCGACTTTCCCCATAGAAGTCAACGGCGATTCGCGGCTGTGTTCTCACACTGCACGCGTCCCCCGTGGGTCCCCTGTGTCACTACCTTGGGTGGTTCCTTGTGGTCCAAGCACTTCTACAGGCTCTAGGCCTTGTGTCTAGCTCAGTCGTGGTTCTTATACCACTTTATTGGTATATGGTTTGGTACGCCCCTAGGGCTCAAACGTGTATTTGTGCTATTACTGTAGATAACTAACTTATAACTTATGTATTTCGAACTCTAGCCTCATAAAGAGACTAGAGGGGTGTGTTTAGCAATAAATACATATATTTTGAATATATACCTGGTGTGGTCCTCTTTCATTTGGTCACTCAAGAGATTATAGACTGGTAAAACAAGCTGCTTTACATTCCTTCAAGACTTAGCCTGAAGGCTGCTCTCCATAGCTACCACTAGGATAGCTTTCAATAAAGGTTGTCTTTAACCTATCTCCAATAAGGGGTTGTTTGGACTGGTGCAAGGTGCCCACTATAATTAGTGGACAGCATATGCCAGGCCAACTTCTCACATGAGCTCTAAGACAGTTGCCACATCCCCACTCGATCGTCACATCAGGAATGTAGACTGAATCATAGTCAATTTAAATCTTGGGGCAAGACCAGCTGAACAATACAGCTACAGTTCTCGTTCTCTAAGGCCACTTTACATGTGTTGGTCCAAATGAAATCAAACAGTTCCAGTTGGAAAAGTCCTCTGCTACCAGATTTTGACGTTGTGATACAACTCTTACCCTTTTGTGAGTCTGATGGACTAGGAGAGGTGTTAATCCCTTTAAGGATTTTAGGGCTCCCTGCTGAACAAACATCTCAATATAAACCTTAATAAACACTGATTTCAATTCAACATGTAGAGCCCATTTGGGCCAACAAGAATGACAGATCGAGAACTCTTAAACCTTAAAGGTTTTATTTTCAGCATTTTGTCATACAAAATTCAATTGGAATAATCAGGATCGATTAATTGGAGTGCAAAGCTTAGTGAAAATACAGAAATTATTTAAAGAATTTAGTAAAGTTCAGGTCAACAAATTACAAAGTCTAGAAAGGGAGAGAAATCTGGCATTGATTTTCCTCCAAGGTTCGATAAGGAAAAGGCTCCCTCTACATGGAAAAGAACACGCTTTTACAAGGTTCTGAACAAAGTATTTCATACACTTACTACTGTTGTACATGGTTCTTACAAACTAGCACCCTTTAGTGCCAGACACTAGTGGTGTAATGTGTGCTTTTAAATAAAAAATATTTTAGCTTTTAGACAATGCTTATTTTTATACAATGTGTGTCGTCAAGCAAAAAGCTTTAAAAACCAAAATAAGTCATTACCCAATTCCAGACATATTGGCTTTGCCAACGATTGTTATTATTAGGTCTGGAATTAGCCACACCTTTTAATT
The DNA here is from genome assembly GCA_963921515.1 of Calotriton arnoldi. Classification (NCBI taxonomy): domain Eukaryota; kingdom Metazoa; phylum Chordata; class Amphibia; order Caudata; family Salamandridae; genus Calotriton; species Calotriton arnoldi. The sequence goes on from CAWUFW010001011.1 coordinate 2,914,576, forward strand.
TTACTGAAAAAAAAATACACACACACACACACAGACACACGCACACACACACAGACACACACACACACACACACACACTCTTCATCCAATTAGGTTTCCAGTGACAGTGCGCTCAAGGAAGGGTGCTGGCGATTAGGACGGAACCCTGTCCTGTTAATATTATTCAACAAAAGGATAATGCCGCACTCCAAGAGTCTGTTGCAGGATTGTCTTTACTCGGAGGTCATCTCTTACCACTCCACCACACCAACACCAACGCGTTTCGACCCCAAAGTCTTGTTCATAGTTAAGTGAGTCCTTTTACAATATATATATATATATATATATATATATATATATATATATATATATATATATATATATATATATATATATATATACAAGCTTCCCACTATTGCTCATAATGAAGAATTGTGGGATGTGTAGTTTCAATATTCTTATCACATATGTGAAAGATAAGAGATTGTAATAAAAAGCAGGAGAAAACAACATGTCCATTTCATCTGGCCGCATGCCATAACAAATATTACATATTTATCTTTTCTTTTTGCAATGCATTTGTGTGCGGAAATTATATTTTCATTTCCATATATCCAATAACATTTGTGACAGTTATCTATAAGGCATTCTTTATAATATCTAGTATCTTAATTTGTGTGTGCATGAAAAATATTCAGGTGGTATTAAGTATGTATGCACCTCCCTAATGAATATGTAGTTTTGAATGTTGTGGTTAGTGTACAACTGCAGGAGTGGAACTAGGCATTACACAACCAAATACACTAGGTCCTGAAGAATAGCCAAGAGGGGTAGGCTAGAAACATGTCGACCATTAGGAGGTAGGAACATTATTTCCCTATGTCCTATTATTGCCCCTGTTTTTAACCATACCAACTAGAAGTCGGAATAAAATAGTCATTACCCACTAGCCAGGTATTTTTAAGGGTTCTCTTTCTTTTTTCCTACACTCCTCCCTCACAGACCAACTTGTCTCTCATAGTCATAAGAAAGTGCTCCCGCGTAGTTCGTTTGTTCGCAGCACGCCCCGTTCCGCAGCGGAACAGGAAGGACCCTATGATGAAGCATGCCACCAAGGGGCAACCCTGGTGGGTGAGGGTTTCACAGAAAACTTTGTGTTTTCTCCTGAGCATGAACTAAACTTTCCTAAAGTTGGGTTAGGTGCCCTTTTTTTTCTGTGTTATGAACACTTTTCTAATACACCAAGTATATATTTTTGGTGACTCCTCTATTAACAAAGAGACTTTTTCTTGGTAAATATAGGAGTCGCCCAAAAAATATACTTGATAATATAAAGAATGCCTTATATGCCATATAGTTAGGACCTCGTTTCTATTCAAAAAGCGTTTTTTCTTTTGTCAATATCTTTGGCGCCGTTTGACGAATCTTTGCGAAATTTTCAAAACTAATGGTTCACTCAGGTCAGCTCCTGTCTTGAAAGTTTCGGGGTGATTTGTCGAGCGGGGGCCGAGAAAAAAGGGGGGTCCCAAAACGCGTTTTCTCCATGTTAATTTCCATAGGAAACCTTAGACAAAGCTACAGCCTGAACTGCTGAACGGAATTTCACCAAATTTGGCAAAAAGGTAGCTCTTGGTTCAGAAAGCGACCTTTTTTTTAAATGTTGTAAATATGTTCAGTAGTTCCTGAGAAATTCAAAAATAAAAAATATCGATATCTGGTGACCGAGGAGGATTTGCGAACCCTCCCGAGCACGAGCTTCATTTTGATTGGCTGTCAACACTCCAAACCAAGAAGTGTTGGCAGCCATCTTGTGACTCGGTAAAACCAAGTCAGAAGAAAAAAGGTAAAAAAAAAGGTAAAAAATGAAGAAAAGGGGGCAGGGTAGAAACACCCTGACACCCTAGGCCTGCTCAGGGCCAAAAAAAGCATTTTTTAAAAAAATTTCGGTGCGATTCGCGCTGGGTGCACGAATCCGGCCGAGAAAATAAAAAAAATATATAGCCCGGTGTCCCATGCTTCGTTTTAATGAGCCCCCGGGTGGGCCAGGTCCCGTGGGCAATGTTGATAATGTATGCGCGGGCCGCGTGGGCCCCCGCAGCCCCGAGGACCGCCACCTCTCCGGGGCTTTTGAAATAAACGCTTTAAGTCGCCTTGTCCAGTCGGATCTGAGCGAGCAGAGACACATGACTCCTGACGTGTGCATGCACAGTGCGTTTGCCTGCGGGACACAGGATGCCTGCTTATCTACTGGGAACAGTGTCTGAGACCTCGAATGCGGCGGACACCGAGTTAAGTGGGGATTTCTCGAGTTTACCAACAATCTGTGAAAACTTTGGCGCCCTTTAACCCTTCTGTGGTGGCGCTGGCCTGGCACAAACGGGCACCACGCTCTTCCTCCCGCTGGTGCGTACGGTGCACGCACAGCCTGGGCTCCGGCGTTTTGTGTGCGCGTTTCTTTATTTTGCAGCAGTTTTAAGAAGGAGGGCGGCGTGGGCTGCTGGGAAGAGGGCCGAGTGCCCGCACAGGCGTGGATGCTGGACTGGCTTTGTGGGAAGAATGATGAGGCTTTCCCGACAGGCGCCTTACATGCTATTGATTGGGCAAGATGTTGCAAACCCCCTGGAACCGCGAATCTGTCTGCTCATAAAGGCACTAAGGAGCTCAAGGCGAGTTTTATTAGCGCCTGGAGAGCACCGACAGCAGAGGGGGATCAAAAGCCTGGACCCCTGATATCTGTGAGAACAGCCTGCAGAAATATATTTTCAATTACAGCGCCTGGCGGTGTCAGATCACAGGCACTGACCGTGCCACGTCACATAGCAAGCAGTGTTAGCACAGCGCCAGAAGCAGCCGTGCCAGTGTGTGGGCGCTAGGGGTGCATGAAATAAACCCCTCACATGGCACTTAAACACCACAGAGACCCAAACCTAACAGCAAAATGCGTAGACATTACCACAGAGCTGTTCACCCCATCCCATGGACAGAAACCGGCTCTAGAATGCCCAGGCTGTATACTTGCATTTACCCTGCATACAGAGGTCTTAAACCGGTGCCAGAGGGCTTAAACCGCATCTAGAATGCCCAGGCTGCATACTTGCATTTACTCCAAATACAGAGGTCTTAAAACCACCCCAGAGTGCTTAAATCGCATCTAGAATGCCCAGGTTGAATTCTTGCATTTACCCCGCATACAGAGGTCTTAAACCACACCCAGGGTGCTCAAACTGCACACCTTAGATGTCACCAGTACCAGAGTGCTTAAACAGTATCTAGAATGCTGAAACCATGAACCAGTTTGTAAGCAGACCCCAGTGCGTGAACTGCACCAGACTGCTTGAGGTGCCTACCTTACTTTTAACTAGCCCCAGCATTTTCAAACCGCACCTAAAATGCTTAAACCTTATGTCACACTTTTTAATCCATCCACTGAGTTCTTAAACAGCACATAAAATGCTTAAACCTTATGTCACACTTTTTAATCCATCCACAGAGTTCTTAAACCGCACCTAAAATGCTTAAACCCTATGTCACACTTTGTAACCCATCCACAGAGTTCTTAAACTGCATCTAAAATGCTTAAAGCACGCACCTTAGTTTTTAACCAAATCCTACCCCATCTAGAACGCTTAAAGGTATACATTAGTTTTAGCTCAACCATAAAAAATGTATTCAACATTTTGATTCCTTCAACCTTATACCATAGTTTTAAACCCAATGGCCCTACAATGCTTACATAGTAATCCATAGATTTTAACCCAACTATTGAACTTTTAAACGGGTTTAGTAAGCGTATACATTCTCCCCTAGGTTTAAACAATCATGGAGTTGTGACCCCCTATCTAGAATTCTTAAATCTTACACAATGGATGTCACCCAACCCCAGAGCTCTTAAAGCGCATCTAAATGCTCATATTGATCTCCGAATTTTAACCGGGTCCGGGCGCATCTAGATTGCATGAACTATATACCAGTTTGTAACGCACCACGGAGTTCTTAAACTGCTTTAAAAAGCTTATACCTAGTTCCGTTTTTCTTTTGCACACCACCAGAGTTTTTAACCCGCTTCTAGACTGCAATAAATCTAATCCTGCACCGTTGAACCGCCTCACTGGGGATTTTACACACTGCTGTAGAACGGGGAAACCACACGCCGGTGATGTTAAGCCTTAGTTGAGAGTTCTTAAAATGAATCCATATTTCTTAACCAAATCGCATCATTTCCAGGCCCGTTCCGTAGATCTTAAGCCATTTGCTGACTGCGCAACCCGACCTCAGTGGTTCTACCCCTCGTCACCGCGTGATCCGGTCATTTCCTAAATCATGGGCACAGTCGTAAGGCGCCAAGTCCTTGAAGCGCTCGCCAGGCGCTTAAAGCCTTCTACGGGGATGCTATCCACCGTCCCAGTCACTCAATACCTCATCTCAGACAAACCCCGCGTATACTGCCTAAACCCCACACCTGTGACCGGTACCTATGGAGAAAGGAAGGGATGTTCCACAGGTTGGAATTGGAGAAGGGGGATCTCGCCCACCTGGAGTCACCCGGCCGTACCTGCCCAGCTCCCCGCATGTGGGCACTGGCAGTCTCCTGGTCGGGAGCCCTGCAGGTGACGAGGCCGGTAACAGAGGCATTAGCGGGGATGCGCCTTATCGCTCTCAGTGTAATCTGCTGGCAATCTCCGGCTCAGAGGACTGTCTGGTCTGAGGTAATTATGTCACAGCCTTCCCTTGGCCTGACAGCTGGATACACACAATCTACCATAAACGCCTCTAATGAGGGAGGAGGGTCCGGGGATGTCGGTGAGCTATCACGAGCGTGTGGTTCTCCGGTGCATCTGTGCTCCGCAGGCGCGGAGGGTAGGGTACCTCTGGATACCGATGTGTGTGCTTTAAAGTGCCCCGGCCCAGCACCGGAGGTTGCCTCTCACCCACGTGTGCTTGGGAAATACACCCGCACAGCTCCATCCTGCGCGCACACAGAATGCACGCGGCGCTGGGACTTGAAATAACAAAAACAAGAGATTCAAGACCCACGTTTGTATATTCTAGCATATGTAACGATGCACGGCGGAAGTGTGCTTTCATTTCTGCACTTACCGACAGGCTTTCTGCAAAGAAGGACTCAGTAACTGAAAACATGTGATGCTGTTACTAAACTTCTGGCTATGTAGTAGCGCCTTGACGCCGGTAAATTGTTACGCAGCTCTCTGGACTATTAGGCGGGTGAAATCAGCGCAAAAGTAGTTCCCAGCAGTAAATGATCCCTGCATCTAAGAAAACTGGGATTTGGCAAAGCAGACAAGCGGTCATTTGGGGCCAGGGAGTCTTTTGTTACTTAAACTGGTTTGTGCAACACATTCCTGCCAATGCAGCACTTGGTTGGTGTTTAAGTAAATTGGTGGGGTTCGAATTGCAAATATGCCTGGGGAGAATATTCACCTGTGAAAACCACCGCACGAGCTATCTTCCGAAGAACACAGACTAAAACAGACACAACAAACAACAAAGTAAACTCTCGGCTCGTCAGCTGACAATTGCATCTCTTCCTTGCAAGAATATGAAAAACATTGTGCTCTGAAAGGTTACCTGCGACAAGTGGTGCGGACACGGCGAGGGAGCACGCTCTGCTGACTCCAACACTTTTCATTTGCCGATCATCTTTAACTGGCAGGTTTGATCTCCACTTTCTACCCCTGAATCCACCACCCAGTTGAAATGTCAGTGACAGTAAAAAGGAGGGTGCCTGGCGGTGCCCTAACTTTCCCTTAATACCTGGGCAAGCGCCGCCCTGATTGGCCCGCATGCCCAGGTGACCTCATAATGGGCAGGAGTTGGAGCTCTGCTGCGAAGAGGTTGCAGACGCGAGCGGGCAGAGCCGGGCACCAGCAGCCCACAGTCCCTCCCCGGGAGCGGGAGCCCAGGGGCCGAGGAGGGCTCCGGGAACCTGCCCGCAAGTGCTTCTCCACCTGGCTCCGGAACACAGCCCAGAGGACGCCATCTACGTGATCCGGACAGGCACAGGCAGCAGAACAGTTCAGAAACCACGGCGGTGTCTTTGGTCTGACTCCTGAGAATGGCTTTTTAAAGTGCTCAGTTTATATAACATGCACTACTAAAGAAGAACTTGTTTCAAAGCGCTCGGAAATTTGTCGGGTGAGGGGAACAAGGCAGAGTGAGACTAAATCAGTTGCCCAGGGCCAGACAATTAGTCAAGTAGGGGGGAGTCGGGATTAAACAACCTGCATTCTAAATGCAGAATGGTGGGCAAAGGGGGCATGGCCTGCTATGAGAACTTAGCAATGCTGCTGTGTGGGACTTACTAGAGGTAATAGGTGGGCAGTTGGCCCCCAAGGACGTCCTTGGGGGCCAACTACCCCTCCTGTTACGTCCAGTAAGTCCCACACAGTGGTATTGCTAAGAGGTCTTCGGAGGCCACGCCCCCATTTCTCCACCACTCTGCAAACGCGCCTCCTGGCACACTATGGGTTGGGGGATGAAGTCCACTTTACTCTTGAGGGACTTTGGGGGCCAAGAAGCCCTCCTGGTACCTCCTGTAAGTCCTACGCAGCGGAAATCCTGAGCGCTGGTCGGAGGCCCAGCCCCCTATCTACACTACTCTGCAAACGCAACTACTACGTTATAGTTATAAATTAGCATTTAAAAAACCTTAGAAATTCACTGAAAAAAACACAGGTTTCAGGGACGTTATAGTTAGTTGGATATTTCACTCGTACAAAACCAGAGAAATTCGGCCGTTATAGTTAGTTGAGCTAACTATAACTTGCGCCCCTGCAATGCACTGCTGATGACGTCACATATTACATCACTCATGACATTGTCAGTGAAATCACTGATGACATCTCAAATAACATCACTGATGACATCACTGATTACATCATCCAATTAATATTTGATGCACCTCCTCACACCCTAATATAACCTTTCATACACCCACTCTAAAATACAGACTACCATTCTCTAAACCATCGACACACCAATACCAGTTAGTACATACTCACTCACTGATTCATAGGTCTACACACATCCACTCACTCACTGATACAGTCACTCATACACACAGTCACTCATCAATACAGCCTCTGATATATGCACTCATACATCCATACAGACACTCACATACTGCCACTCATGCACATAAATACTCACACACCTAGTCAGTCACCCAAAGAGTCAATCACACTGCCATTTACTCACCTATACAGTTATACACACATCACCTCACTTATTCATACAGATACTAACACATACTTACTCTCTTATACAATCACTGACACAAGCACACACTCATCTATACAGCCACTCTCACAATCACTCACTCTCACATATAGTCTGTTATATACTCCAACACTCACATATACTGCCTTTCACATATGTTGTTACACACACACAACCCACTGAGACATCCATTCACTCACCAACACAGCCATACGCACACTCACCCATACAGCCCCTCGCTGACATACTCATGAACCCATACACCCACTGAATCACTCAGTCACACATCCATGCAGGGAGTTACACACCCCCACCCATCCACACAGACACTCAGGCACCCATACAGGTACTCAGACAACCAATCATTAACCCACATAGACACTCATGTAGCTTCTCACCAACCCATGCAGCCACTTACAAACCAACTGATAGACTGATACAGACATTCACACAGATTAGTCACTCACCCATGCATTCACTAAGACACGTTTTATCACTCACTTATACAGTCTGTCACGCACCTACTAAATCATCCATTCAGACACTTATATACCCACTCATTCTTCAATACACCTTGGCGTATATATATATAAAACATACTTAAACTTTTCAGAAACACACAGTCACTGGATGATGTCATCAGTGATGTTATTTGAGATGTCATCAGTGATGTCTCTGACCATGTCATGAGTGATATAATATGTGACGTCATCAGCAGTGCATTGCAGGGGCGCGAGTTGTAGTTAGCTCAACTACTATAACGGCCGAATTTCTCTGGTTTTGTACAAGTGAAATGTCCAACTAACTATAACGTCCCTGAAACCTGTGGTTTTTTCAGTGAATATAAATATATATATATTGTTAGGATCTGGTTTCCATAGACAAAGCATTTTTTATTTTGCTAATAAGTTTGGAGGCATTTGATGTATCTTCACGAAAGTTTCAAAACTAGTTTGCCACTCACTTCAGCTGCTGTCTGGACAGTTTTGTGGTGATTCGTCAAGCTGGGGCCGAGAGAAAGGGGGTCCTAAAACGCTTTTTCCCCATTCAGTTTCCACTAGGGATTTTAGACATTACTACAGCCGGAACCCCTGGATGGCATTACACCAAATTTGGCAGAAAGCTAGTTCTTGGTCCAGAAAGATCTCTTTTTGCAATTTGGTGTAAATCCCTTCAGTTGTTTTGGAACTATTAAAAAAAAATCTGTATATCTAGGGACGCAGATCCGCGATCCATGCACCAACAGCAATGCAGTTGATCCAGCGCAATATTAGCCAACAAAATTCATACACCATATACTCACTTGGGCCCATACATTCACACTACACTAATACTTACGCTGGGTGTCAGATGTACTCTTTTATCAAAGTCCCTGCTACCAATTACCTTCTGATTGAAGAGTAATAACTTACCAATGGATCCTTTGCTAATTGGGAAGTTTAAAATGAGTGACATTCATTATAGTACATAATCCTGAAATAACCACTGAGTCAGGAAGTTTTAAAATGTTTATCTAAAGTTTTAGCAGAGTAAAATACAGAAAACACGGTACTTGATTGAAATACCCAAGAAAAAGCATAGAAATGATTTTGCTAATAAATGACGGTGTTTAAGGAAGAGGAGAAGATAGAGACAGCAGCGCAACTAAAGGTTGCAGTATAATTACCTAAATGCGAGAACCAAGCCCCTTGGCCAAGGAGTTGGAAAAGATAGGACCCAGGAAGGATGAAGAGCAACGACTTCTTCCAGGATCAGGACAGGACCGGTGACCTCACTACAACGACGCCTGCGCCTGTTCCCCTCTCTGATACTCGACTTCTCCTCGATTCTCCCGTTCTTCCTTCTAATGGACTCCGCCGCCCCTCCTCAGGACCTCTTCTGGACAGGGATTCAGTCTGCAATCGATCAGCTTAGCGGTCTGGAGCTCTTCCTGTCAGCATCTCCGCTCTCCTGTGCTAACTAATTAGCTAATTCTACATCTATTATACCCTTCTACGCCCATGTACCTCCCCTTAATGTTGCTAAAATATGGGACCACTACTTCTGATTGGACAGGGATAGGGGTGGATTCTCGCACCATATCGATTTGGCCTAAATTGTAAAGCCTATTGTCTTTACGTTCCCGCCCCTTCAAATTAATACATTCACTTTATTTCCCACCCGTCTCACGACAAATGTTATACATTTTACAGGGGAAAAGTATCATTTTTGTCCTCCGGAAACATGAAGTACAGCATCTTCGGCCAATGGGTCATGGCCTTGGAAGACGTCCAAGTTGACTTCACTTGGCAGGCACACAGGACACATGCGCAGAACCATCTGTCTCTCGAGTTTCAAGTCACCAACCCAGGCCCAAGTTTACGAATTACTAAAAGTGCAAGAAGAAAATATTAAAATCACAAATAAAAAGTTTCACTGTATACCCACTTTCCCTACTCTATTCCCAATTAATTATAATACTATCCTGCATTAGTAGCATTAAGAAAACGACAATTTAATAATGACATGAGAGCAAGCTGAAGCATGTGAAAACATTTAGCGGCCATTTTAGTGCACACTGCGCAGAAGCAGAAGTTTTCCACCAAGCAAAGAAAGACGTCACACCATGTGATCAGGTTGCGACATGCGCATTGAGGTTCCCGCGCTTTAGCGGACATTTTGGATTACAGACAAGCGTTATTCATTAGTAAAACACATAGGCAAGCTTCTGTCCCTCTTGTGTTTGTGAATGCAAAGGTTAGTATTTACAATACAAGTTTAATAAATTAATACTATGAGGAGGATTGCGTACAAGCAAGTTTCATTTTTGAAACCTTGCTCCATCAATCCCCTCTCTGATGGCGTTTCTGAGCCATCAAAAATACTACCCTCAATCAGATGCCAACTTCTAGCAATTCGTTTCATTCTCATTTTTACATTTTCTATTTTTCACATCCCCTTTCAACTTTTTGTATAAATCACTTCTCCATTCTTCAAGTTCTATTTCATCTAGTTTTCTCTTCTTTCCTTTTCCTGTCACTTTATATGTTCCATTCTTTCTACAGCATTTGCACCATATTGTTATTGCCAATATTATTATTGCTATCCCTGCTAGGGGTACTAATATTTGACCTATAAGTCCTTTCCCTATATTAGCAAACCAGGTTCCAATTGACGAGATACTATTTGTCAATCTTTCCCATACACTATCAACTTCCAGTGGTTTAAGTTCTTTCTCAAGTTTAGTTATGTTCTGAATATACGCTCCAATTTCTGCACTCTTATCAGGAATATAAGTGCAACAATGTTTCGTCTTCAATAATTTACAGACTCCTCCCTCTTTTGCCAATAGAATGTCAAGAGCAAGTCGATTTTGCATTACCATAGATCTAATCGCAACCATCACCGTATTAATCATTAGAAAACCTCCAGCAGTATCCGTTGATAAACGATCAACCACTGTAGACAATTTACATATTTTCCTTGAGTTCAGAATTATTCCCACTGAAGGTATCAATGCACCAAATATATCACCTACAATTTCTGAAAAACTAGCTCTTTTACTACGTATTAATTCATTATTGTTTTCATTGCTTCCAGTGTTTCTTTTTACGTGGTATATCTTTGGAAAAACTATTCCAAAATAACAACTTCCATACCACCGTGCAGGAAGCCTAAAGTAAGCCTTATTCCCGCATACATAATAAATTCCAGGAAAAACTGAATCAGTTCCTCCTTTGAGTCCCCAACCTCCAAGAATTAAAAAATTATGTTCACATTCACTGGCACCGATGAAAACATTGTTATAATCAGTCTTTAACCTATGAAGAAAAATTTTCCCTTTCTTTATGAAATCCAGAGCCATTGCAGCTTGAGCTTTACCAGGTGTATAACTCCCTTCCTTCTCCGCCCAAGGTGGCAACTGAGCCTTATGCTCTGAAGCTTTCTTTTGAAAATCATGTCTTCTATCTTCTACTAAATTCAAAAATATCTTTTCTTCTTCTAGTAAAGAACATGTTAGATTGTGTCTATGTGCATGTGTTATATCTATCGATTTCATTGTTAAGAAAAATTCTCCCATAAACTGTGCGTCTTGACTACTAAGCACTGGGTTCATACTCTTGCGAATCGGAACCTCAGAAAATATCACATCTAAGTTTGAATAATAATACTGTAGCCTACCTGTTCTATAAAATAAACTTGTTAATACACTACATGAGATGCCATATGTCAGTGGTAAATGATGGTATGTTAATCCTTCCGCTACTGATTCAGGTAACTTCATACAGACATAACAATTACTAACTTCCATTGTGTCTACATACTGAAACAATAACTTTGTGAAAACATTTAAACTAGTGTCGTTATCAGCTATTTCATGATGAATTTCTGCCTCATCTTCTGCCATTAATTCTACTCTATTGCCCTTCATGTTTGCTGTCCTCCCTTTAGTTTCATTATTGATCTTCTTATCTATTATCATAAGGTAAGGAACTGCTACAATCAGGACTAACCATACTATAAGCACCAATACTAGACTACATATGCAGATTGCACAGCATCTCCTACAACAATTTCGTTTTGGTCTCCCAGTAACTCTATCATCAGGCATTTTTCGACAAGGAAGATTGCTCTTCTTATCTCTTCTTCTTTTCTTTAGAGGATTCTTTTGTTTAGTCAGGGTGGTCTTGTTTCTTCTTCATATGTTAGTTCTGCACTTGTTCCTTCGTCACCACTGTCACTTGACTCTGAGCTTTCAAAATCTTCCAGAATAATATAAGTCCAGTCAGGACCCTTGAATTTGTTATTCACAAGTCTCAGTCTCTTACTTTTTCTTTTTCCTGACTTTATCTCTTGTTCAGTTTGACTTGTCACTTCAGGTACTTGTTCTGGATCTTCACTTCTGGTTGTTATGTGGTATTTTACTCTTTTAATGACACTTGGCCAATGATCTCCTTTTCTTGTCTTCTTGGTTGGCACTGTTTCTCTGTTTACGTCTTCAGAGATCTCGTTATTTTCACTGCTCAATACTGTTTTGTTTTCTTTTATTACTGCTTCTTTTGTTTGTTCTTTTTCAGGTCTGATTGGTTTCTCTTCAGTAGCTCCACAATGACTTTCAAGATGTTGACCTTGTTCCTTTTTTATTTCTTTATGTTCATTTGTATCAACCCCTTTTTCTTTAGTGAATTCTTCTTGATCTAACTGCTTCTGACCAGGGCTTATTGCACTGTGGACTTCTGCAGCTTGACCGGATTCTTCTAAACCTGTCTTTCCCTGTGTAAAGTCAATTAAATCTTCACTGTTTTGTGTCCAATTTCCTTTCCCTATCTTATTTTGTTCAGGATCTTTTACTATCTTTTCTTCTTGATCCTGAACTGCTTCTTCTTCACCTATCTGATCTTCTTCAATTTCTTCCAATTTTGTTTGATTTCTCATTCTGTAATATACTTCAGGAACTTCTACCACTGGTATCCAATCCTGACTTGTGCTCGGTTGTTCTCCGTCAGCTTCTCTCGAACCTCTAACTTGAGATTCTTCTGCTGGGCAACCTTCAGCTTCTTCAGTGATTGGTGTTGTCTGTGGATTCTCCTCTTCAGGTTCTGGTACTCTCTTTGTGTGGCTTACGTGAATCCAATTAGAAAATCTTGCACACTTCACTGCTGTATTGGTGGTCAATATAACTTGACAAGGTCTGCTCCACCTGGGTGATAGACACGTTTCTCTGGTGTGATTCTTCACTACCACCCAATCACCAGGATTCAGATCATGTTCTAGTTCAGGCTGCCTGGAAACTGCGTCTTCTCCAACCTGATGAGAGACAGAACGCACTAGGTCAGCCAATCCTTTGCAATAATCCAGAACCATATCATCAGATATATTTACTAATTTGTTTGTGGGAACATGTGTTTGTCTCATTGCTCTTCCCATCATTATTTCATGGGGGCTCAATCCTGTCGTTCTGTCAGGTATGCTTCTTATTCCCATCAAGACAAGTGGCAATGCGTCTGGCCACTCTAATGATGTTGATGCACACATTTTTCCCAATCTTGACTTTATAGTGCCATTCAATTGTTCAACCACTCCAGAAGCCTCTGGGCGATATGCACAGTGCAATTTCTGTTTGATTTGAAACGCTTCACATATTATCTGGATCACTTCGCTATTAAAGTGTTTTCCTCTATCTGATTCCAAAGATACTGGGAAACCAAACCTAGGTATGAGCTCACGTAACAACAGTTTTGCAACTGTAATACTGTCATTTCTCCTAGTAGGGTAAGCCTCCACCCACTTTGAAAACAGACACACTATGACTAGTACATATTTTAGCCCTCTACATGGTGGTAACTGTATGAAGTCGAACTGGAGTCTTATAAATGGGCCCTCTGCCTTTCCAATCTTTCCAAACCCAATTATCGTTTTCCTGCCTGGATTATGCATTTGGCAAGTTAGACATCTCTGGCAAAGACTCTCTGCAACAGCCCTGAATTTGGGATTGTACCAATTTTGTCTGAACAGTCTAATCATTGCATCTCTCCCTATGTGTGTGTCTCCATGATGCATTCTGGCCATTTGTGAGAGTAGACAGTCTGGCATGACTGGTCTGCCATCTGCACTGATCCACACTTCATCTTCTCCTCTTTGGGAGCAACCCACTTTGATCCACAAATATTTCTCACTTTCATCAACCTCATCTTGCAATTTCTTCACCTCATTCCAAGTTTCAGGTGGCATATACAGCATAAGTTGGCAGCTGATTCCCATTCTTTCCACCCTCTTATTGACTGACGTTCTGGTTTTGGCACAATGTTGAGCCACCAGGTCTGCATATCTGTTGCCGACTACCACCCAGTCATCTCCTGACTGGTGTGCGGCAAATTTCACCACAGCCATTTCTTTTGGTGATTGTATTGCTTCTAGCAATTCCCTTACAAATTGTCAATTTTTAATGGGGGACCCTGAAGAAGTCATGAAATCCCTCTGCATCCACAGTTGGCCAAAATCATGCACAACCCCGTAACCATATTGACTATCTGTAAATATGGTCACTCTCTGATTCCTCCCAATTTTGCAAGCTTTTATCAAAGCAATTAATTCAGCTACTTGTGCAGATTTTACTCCTGGTAAATAGGATGCTTCGACTATTCCAGTTAATTCACATACCGCATAGGCAGCAGTTAGTTTACCATCTTCATGTCTTTGACATGAACCATCGACAAATAGCTCCCTGTCTGGCTTTTTAAGAGGCTGTTCCTCTATGTCTAGGCGTGGTTTTGTACATAATTCTGTAATTTGTACACAATCATGTTCATCTTCTTCGTCATCTTTATTTGTTTCATGATATGGGTCCGGCAATAAAGTTGCTGGATTTATTATTGTACACCTTACCATGGTCACATTTTCAGCACCCATTATTATCCTCTCATATTTAGTCAGCCGACTAGGAGTAAGATGCTGAGTTCGGGTTCTTGTCAACAGAATCACAACTGCATGTGGAACATACACTTTTACAGGATGTCCCATCACTATTGACTCGCTTTGTTCAATGCTCAAACAAGTTGCTGCCACTGCTTTTAAGCATCCTGGCAACGCGGCTGCTACTGGGTCCAATGTAGCAGAAAAGTACGCTATAGGACGTCTGTCTAGTCCATGTCTCTGAGTTAGGACAGAAAGTGCACAATTTTCTCTCTCTTGACAGAATAATGCGAATTCTCTTTTATAATCAGGCATGCCTAGGGCAGGTGCTGAACAAAGTGCGTTTCTCAATTTTACAAAAGCTTCTAAACTTTCATCCTCCCACTCAACAGGGTCCTTTGCTTTCTTTTTCGTCATGTTAATTAAGGGTTTAGCTAACATGGAAAAATTTGGTATCCATTGTCGACAGTAGCCTACTATTCCTAGGAACATCCGTACTTGTCTTTGGGTTACAGGCATTTGCATTCTCTTTATTAATTCTACTCTTTCAGAGGTTACTCTTCTTTTCCCCTCTCAATTTGATGTCCCAGATATTTAACAGCTGTCCTGCAAAACTGTAACTTTTCAGGTGAGACTTTATGTCCTTCCTCAGCCAAAAGATTTAATAATGCTATGGAATCAACAACACAGTCTTCTCTGGTGGTCGACGCCACCAATAAGTCGTCGATATATTGGACTAAGACTGAGCTTCCTGGCATCACTAGTTTTTCCAGGCACTTTTTCAGTATCTGGTTGAAGATGGAAGGACTTTCTGTGTACCCCTGAGGAACACGATTCCACACATAGACCTTGTTCTCAAATTTAAATGAGAAAAGATACTGGCTGTCTGGATGCAATGGTATTGAAAAGAATGCTTGACACAAATCAATTACTGTGAACCATCCTGCATTCCAAGGGATCTGGTATAGAATTACTGCAGGATTTGGTACTATGGGACAACATGGTTCCACAATCTTGTTTATTTTACGCAGGTCCTGAACAATCCTATATTTTCCACTAGGTTTCTTTAGTCCCATGATTGGTGAATTACATGGGCTACTCATTACTTCTTTTAGGATGTTTTGTTCTACCATTCGTTTTATTTCTTCAATGACTCCTGCTTTTACTTCTGCACTCATTTTGTACTGTCTGGTATTTGGGAAAATTGCACCTTCTTTTACTGTAATTTGAACTGGATCTATTTTTGCCATAAGTCCTACTTCTTTTCCGGTGAAATCCCATACTATTGGGTTTACTGTACCTTTTAATTCTTCTGGTAACTCATCTCTTGTTATTAACGAAAACATTTCGTCTATTTCTGTACCTTGTTTTGCAACCATAATTGTATATACATGGTCCTCATCTGGTGTCTGAACTGCCACACCATCTGGCGTGCAGAAAATTGTACAGTTCATTTTGCACAATAAATCCCTACCTAATAAATTTACAGGGCTAGAATCGCACACTACAAATTGGTGCATTTCTCTGAAGTTTCCTATTTTGACTTCCATTGGTTCTGTAAGAGGCGTTCTAATTCTTTGATTAGCTACCCCTACTACTTGGATATCTTCACCAGAGAGAGGAAGGTCTGGGATATCTGCTGATCTCACCGTAGACCTGGTAGCACCAGTGTCTAAAAGGAAAGTAATATCATTACCTTTCACATTTCCTTCAACATATGGACCAGACTGATCTACCTGTAAGGATGCGCCAAGTACGCACTCCTTCTTCCCCTCTCCTAGGCACCGTCATGAGTTGCATTCACAGTAATTGTCCTGCAAAAGAAATTGTGATGTCATATAATCATTCTTACCACTCCCTCCTGGGTATCCAATGTCTGTACCGTGCTTTGCTCTGCTTAAATTACCCTGAACAGGTGGAGGTGGTAATTGACTCTGGGGATTTACACCCTGCTGTGAGTCATTCTGCGTCTGTGGATTTAAGTTTTGATTTGGGCCATTATTATTCCGAATCTTTTTACATTCGTCCTTCCAATGCCCCAATTTTCCGCATCCATGACAAGGAAATTTCTTTTAGCTTCTTCTCTACTCATTCGTCCTCTAAATTTTCCACCATTTCCAGTATCACCACTCGCTCCAGAATCTTTTCCTTGATTTTCACTCGGATTTTCCAAATTAATTCCCTGCTTCTCTGCCATTTTCACCTGTGCCCACATCACTTTTTCCTGCAATTTCTTGTGTCTATCCTCAATATCATCTCCACAATATTTTGCATACTTCAGAATTTCATCTATGGGCTTTCCCTGCCAACACAGCATGTGTTGTTTAATCATCTGGCAAATCTCTGGCTTCAGACCGTAAACAAACCGATACACAAACTGACTCATGTTTTTGTCTCCAATGTCCTCGAATCCACTATACTGTTTAAACACCTGCAATAAACGCTCATAATAGGAATGTACTGTTTCACTGGCTTCTTGGGTGGTTCGATCTATGTTCACCCAATCTGTTTCTTTCGGGTTTTTTTTCCCTTTCAGGTATGTTATCACCTGCTGATACTTTTTCATCACATCATTTGACGGGGCACCTGTTTTCGGATCTCTAGGATATTCATCACTAGGCCAATCGACTGTGATCTTACAATCTGTCCATAAATCGGCAGGTACCACTATGTCAAACAAACCATCTAAATCCTTCAACAATACCTTTGACACCTTCACAAACCTTTCAACCTGCTTGTACCATTCAATTGGTTTTTCTCTCAATTTTGGAAAATCATTCGTAAATGATAAAATATCCTGTCTGCTCCATGGGACATGTACATATCCTCCTCTCGCAACTTCTCGCATTGGATACATCTGGTCTGCTTTCCCTGTTTCCTTCATCACATATTCTGATGCTGTTCTACTTGTTCGTGCTTCTTCCTTTTTCTTGACCCACCTAGTTTTCCATTTATCTAGGTCTCCCCATTTTTGTAAAACTAACATTAATTCTCTTATTTGTAGTCTTTTTCCCGAGGCATTCATATTTTCTAAGTCTTTGTCTGAAAATTCTGCTCTATAGGGTTTCTGTAGTACCTTTGATCTCCCTATTTCTATTCCCATCTGTAATGCTAAATTGGACAATTTTTCATGAAATATCCTTACATTTCTGGTGATACTCCTACATAGGAACAATAATTCTTCTTCATCATAGGTATTTAAGCGTTCTAGTCCTACATTTCCTGCTATTATTTCTTCTAATTCAACTTTTAATTTATGGATATCCAGTATCTTTGGAGGTGTGCACTGTTTAACTGACCCTTGCACCCATCTTTCTAGATCTTCAGGTGTTACTATGGTAGCACTTTTTGCTCCCGATGAAGTTACTAAACTTACATCTTTTGAACCTCCAGGTACATCTTTTCTTGGAGTACTATTTACAGAACCTCGAATAGGCAAGTCCATAAGTGATATTGTGGATTCACAGTCACTAAATTGATCCTCAATTATAACTGGAGCTTCAGGTTTGGGATTATTCACAGGAGTAGGTGCAAGTATGGGTTGAGGACAATTTCCTGAGTACCATATAATGGAACTACTGGACCAATTGTTACAGGAATAGTCAACGAATCAGGATGTACTTTTATCTGGGTTATTTTCTGTATTAATTCTGCTCTGGTCTTTTCTAGGGCTTCTTTTTCTTTGTCATGAAATATTCTAGTCGGGGTAAATTCATGCATTACTTGTGGTACCATTGGAGTTTTCGGTGGTGCACTTGGGGTGCATCCACTTGTCCCTTCCTGATATGGTGGGGGATTTCTTAACATTTCCTCCATAAATTCGTCTTCAGATTCCTCATTTCTCATTAAATGTTTTGTCTTTTCTGTACATTTGCCTCCTGATTTCTCTCCTTCTGTGAATAATGGATACAGTCCCTCTGTAATCATTGCCCTTCTCCATTGTTTCATCTGACCTTCTCTCAACTCACGTAAATATCTGGGGTAAAATCCTGGGTAACTTCTATTACTTCTAGATCTATCCCGCTCAAATGCCTCGGTTTCCCATTCTTCTAGAGCTTCGTACTGAGTTAATCTTGGTCTGGGTTCTAAGTCATTCATCCTCAATATCAAGTTCTGAAGAATTCACCCATTGAACGGGCCATTCTGGGGAAATGCTAATATTCCATCATTTTTGGTGTATTCTATCCAATTCTCCATCCATACACAAGTATGATAATCCTCTCTCCATCATCATAAATGATGCTGGCGTTTTAGCTGGTGGAATAATAATTCCTTCTCTAGTTTTGATTGGTTTGTCCTTTTTAAAATAATTCTTAATCTTATGCAAAAATGACATTTTTCTCCTTTCTCCGTACATTCTATCTAATCTTCTGTGTACAAAATTATATTCTGCAAAACCTAGGAATCTCCTATCCGGACGAGTTCCTGTTAAAGTCGGATCGCGTTTTAACATGCAATTCTTATCCACTAAGAATTTTGCTTCTATATTTTCGACCAATCAAATGTCTGCTATCTTTTATTTCCGAGCCAATCCTTGCGCGGCCTTTTGGTGACGTTTCTCTGTCAACCCCTCCTTTACAATCTGCTCTTTTCTGTCCTCGCTGGTTTAACCAATCCCAGCGCGGCACCTGTGACGTCAGTACTACTCCTGACTACTGACCCCTCCTTTACAAGTGTCTCTCCACACCCGCTGTTTCAACCTACCACAGCGCGGTGTTTTGTGACGTCAGCTCCCTCTCCGGCAACTGACCCTCCCTTTACAAAAATGTACGCAAACTTATTTTCTCTATAAATCTTAATTTAATTTCAGTAACAACATAAAACATTCGCTATCTTGCCAGTTTCTCTAAAATAGAAAAGATAGTTTTTCTCTCACACTTAGTAAAACCTTTCCGTTTACTAAAACATACACTACGAGTAAAACACTTCCGTCTACTCTTCACACAAGCTCCAGAAGTACCTTTTACTTCTCCAATGTTACCCTTACTAGGTGATATAACATCAAATTTTTATCAGCGTACCCTTTTGCTATTACTCACACGCATAGAGTCCCTAACGAGTACTTGAAGTCCTGCTTAACTTCTCAGTACTATTTCTGCCTGACAGATAACCTCACTGCAGTATGGCTTCCACTTGCCACCCACTATTCTTTTTACCTACCCCGGGTATTCTGGACAACATATAACAAAACTCAAAATAAGCGGATGTTAGTTCATAAAAATACAAATAAAATTCTCATTACCCAATTAACAAAGAGTAACAAAAACCGTCCTCTGCTTACCAGAAAACTGATCCAGCGCAATATTAGCCAACAACATTCATACACCATATACTCACTTGGGCCCATACATTCTCACTACACTAATACTTACGCTGGGTGTCAGATGTACTCTTTTATCAAAGTCCCTGCTACCAATTACCTTCTGATTGAAGAGTAATAACTTACCAATGGATCCTTTGCTAATTGGGAAGTTTAAAATGAGTGACATTCATTATAGTACATAATCCTGAAATAACCACTGAGTCAGGAAGTTTTAAAATGTTTATCTAAAGTTTTAGCAGAGTTAAATACAGAAAACACGGTACTTGATTGAAATACCCAAGAAAAAGCATAAAAATGATTTTGCTAATAAATGACGGTGTTTAAGGAAGAGGAGAAGATAGAGACAGCAGCGCAACTAAAGGTTGCAGTATAATTACCTAAATGCGAGAACCAAGCCCCCTTGGCCAAGGAGTTGGAAAAGATAGGACCCAGGAAGGATGAAGAGCAAAGACTTCTTCCAGGATCAGGACAGGACCGGTGACCTCTCTACAACGACGCCTGCGCCGTTCCCCTCTCTGATACTCGACTTCTCCTCGATTCTCCCGTTCTTCCTTCTAATGGACTCCGCCGCCCCTCCTCAGGACCTCTTCTGGACAGGGATTCAGTCTGCAATCGATCAGCTTAGCGGTCTGGAGCTCTTCCTGTCAGCATCTCTGCTCTCCTGTGCTAACTAATTAGCTAATTCTATATCTATTATACCCTTCTACGCCCATGTACCTCCCCTTAATGTTGCTAAAATATGGGACCACTACTTCTGATTGGACAGGGACAGGGGGTGGATTCTCGCACCATATCGATTTGGCCTAAATTGTAAAGCCTATTGTCTTTACGTTCCCGCCCCTTCAAATTAATACATTCACTTTATTTCCCACCCGTCACACGACAAATGTTATACATTTTACAGGGAAAAGTATCATTTTTGTCCTCCGGAAACATGAAGTACAGCATCTTCGGCCAATAGGTCGTGGCCTTGGGAGACGTCCAAGTTGACTTCACTTGGCAGGCACACAGGACACATGCGCAGAACCATCTGTCTCTCGAGTTTCAAGTCACCAACCCAGGCCCAAGTTTACGAATTACTAAAAGTGCAAGAAGAAAATATTAAAATCACAAATAAAAAGTTTCACTGTATACCCACTTTGCCTACTCTATTCCCAATTAATTATAATACTATCCTGCATTAGTAGCATTAAGAAAACGACAATTTAATAATGACATGAGAGCAAGCTGAAGCATGTGAAAACATTTAGCGGCCATTTTAGTGCACACCGCAGAAGCAGAAGTTTCCCACCAAGCAAAGAAAGACGTCACACCATGTGATCAGGTTGCGACATGCGCATTGAGGTTCCCGCGCTTTAGCGGACATTTTGGATTACAGACAAGCGTTATTCATTAGTAAAACACATAGGCAAGCTTCTGTCCCTCTTGTGTTTGTGAATGCAAAGGTTAGTATTTACAATACAAGTTTAATAAATTAATACTATGAGGAGGATTGCGTACAAGCAAGTTTCATTTTTGAAACCTTGCTCCATCACAGTGATTGGCTGGCTGCAACCTGACAGGAAAGTGGCGGCTACCCTTTTATTTATTGAGACACAGTCAAGGAGCCTCAAAATGAGAGTGTAAGCTGATAAGAAGGGGTCAGGGTAAAGGTACCCTGACCCCATGGGTGTGATAGAGGGGTCGCTGAGGGACCCCTGTTGGGCAAGAAATGACCCAAAAATGTATCGTTCCACATGTGCGGACCCACCGCGGCACTCAGTGCAGCCCCCATGTGAATCCATGACAGATCCACGGATCCAGTGCCCAATTAAAAAAAAATCCACCCACTCACAGACCCACTTCCACACACTCTATTACACCCCCACACAATCACTCATACACCCACTCATATACCCATATAGGCACTCACACATCCACTCGCACACCCACTCACCAACCCATACAGCCACTCACACCCACATAACCACTCACACACCCACAGAATCACTCACTCACCCATTCACAGACCCATACAGCCACTCACACACCCACTCACAGACCCACACAACCAGTCACACACCCACTCACAGACCCATCCAGATACTCACACACCCACAAAACCATTCACATACTCACAAAGCCACTCACACACCCACTCACAGACCCATAAAGCCACTCACACAACCACTCACCAATGTATACAGCCACTGAGACACCCACTCACTGACACATACAGCCACTCACACACCCACTCACAGATCCATACAGCCACTCACACACCTACTCACCAAACCATACCGCAATTCACACACCCACTCACAGATCCCTATAGCCACTCTCACACCCACTTACACATCCACAAAGCCACTCACACACCTACTCATAAAACTACTCACACACTCAGCCATATACCTATACAGGTACTCACACAACTACTCACACACCCACAAAATCTCTCACATACCTGCAAAACCACTCACACATCCATTCACAGACCTATGCAGCCACTCACACACCCACTCAGTGACCCATACAGCCCCTCACATACCCACTCACAGACCCATAAAGCCACTCATACACCCATTCACTGACCCACTAAGCCACTTACACAACCACACAGGCACTGACATACCCAGTCATGGACAAATGCACCCACTCATACACCTATTCAGAAACCCACACAGCCAGTGACACATCAACTGACACACACAGACAGACTTCACACACTCTGTCTCACATATCCATACAGCCACTGAGACGACTCCTGTATTAAATGTGTTGTTGTTTTGAATTAGTGCCTTTGGTTGGGAATAGATCCACTGATCCTTCACAAATCTCAAACATGTTGTTGTTTTGTATTGAAAGTGGACTTTTAGTTGGGGTCTGCGATGTATCCACGGATCAGAGTGATAAATTAAAAAAAGGATTTACCAAAAAAGAACCAGTGCTTGGGAAAAGTGTTGGCTCTGAAAAGAGCCTTTGTGTTTATGGTGTGTAGATGATAACTACACATAGAACAGGATGCAGTCTTTCACGTTTTTAAGAAACACCATGCTGCCTTCTTCTGTGAAACGGACTCCTTCTTTTAGATATATTCCGTCCTTATCAAAGCAGAAGTTGTTATGGTATATAGAGCCCCTGTTGTTGTCTCTGAGAAATACAGAAACAGTTTTATTGACATGTTTCGTGGATTTCTCTATCTTTGGAGAAAATTTGGTTGACCACTTCCATTTCTGTCTTTGGCAAATGTTGGAGAACACCAAGGCAGTATGTGGGAAAAGTGTCATTAATTTACCAAAGGTATCCTTAATTTGGATTTCCAGTTCTACCCCAGTAATTGTGCCTAGGTCATTGCCATCACAGTGTACAATCATGAGGTATGGATGTTGGCAATCCACAATGCTTTCAACCAAAGGCAAGAATTGATGCCACTTTGACCCTCTCTGGCTAACCCAAGTAATGTCTATATTAGGTAAGCCTAGGTCCCTTTAAATGCCACTCTTTTTAGCACTCTCTCTGGCCCAAAACAGAAAACTATGGCCCACAATCCACACTCTGAGCATTTTGGAGACAAGCAGGGGCAGCGCACAGGAAAAGGTTGCAGAATGAGGCAGTTTTGAATATGAAAGGCAGTTAAAATGGAGAACAACTAGTAAAATCTAAAAGAACACATTTGACTGCATGGTGGACATGTGCAGGGAACTAAAGTTAGGTAGTAACTTTAACAAAAAAACTACCTCTGTGATTGGCTTTTGAAAAATTAAAATACGTTGTGTTGTTTGGGATATGCTCCGAATTGGTAACAGCCAACCACACCTGCTACATTTGATGGGATGCTAGAATGCTGTTTAAAGAAAGTCTTGTGAACTTGTGACCTAGTGCTAGCAGAGAGTGTATCAAACATAGTTACTCTGGAAACGGAACCAAAAGAGTGTGAGGGGGGTAAGGGAACAGAAGAGACTGCTGTCAGATGTGAGACCAGCCACTCACCTGAAATCCAGGTACATCTGTGGAGGTGATGCTAGTTCCTCAGCCCACTCAGAACAACTCTCAGTGCTACTGATTACACAGGAGCCCTGGCAGATGTTCCAAGAGGGAAGGGGATTTGGGATGAGAGAGAAACAAAGAAGAGAAGACACTGCTACCGTCTGCCACCTGGGCCAGCCAGGATCCAAGTTCTTATGAGCAGATGTAGCGAAGGTCTTTAACCTAAAGGCAAGGGGAGATATTAACAAGCAGATAACCTCACAGTATACTCATGTATTCTAAGGATTGTTTGTAATCCTAGGAGTTACCTCAATGGTGTCTGCTGCTAAACGTGCTTCTAGTAACACTAATGGTTAAGTAAGCTTTTCTCTCAGGAACCTTGGTAATTATACAGGAGTTAAAAAGATTGATAATCTATAAAACATAAAACAGTGTATTATACATTCATGTCTTTGTTCCTGACACCAACGTGAGAAATTTTGAATTTTAGCACACACTCTTAATATTCCCACTATCAAAAAAGAAATCCCCGAACCAGTAAGAGCAGTTGACGGCTCTGAGTTATCTTCTGGTTTGATCTTGCATCAAAGAACAACATTGACCATGCTCTGTGCAGATGGACACTCTGAATCAATTCAGTTTGACCTTATAGATATTCCTGTGTTTGGAGCCATATTGGGCATCCCTTGGCTCCAAATTCACAACCCAAAGATTGATTGGGTTAAGCGCACGGTCACATTGGATTCTGCGCATTGTTGGCATTCATGTTACACAAATAGGCAACAACCAGTTACCCCCTTGCATTGTGCTTCCACATTGGAAAATTCACAACCTATACCGGACATAGAGACTACTACCTCTTTACCAAGAATTTATGACCATTTTCAGGACGTGTTCTCAGAAAAGCAGGCTACTCAATTGCCTCCCCACAGGTCATATGACTGTCGTATTGACTTGGTTCCAGGAGCCACGTTACCGTGCAGTAGAGTGTATGCCCTGTCAGAACCAGAGACCCTTTATTTAAAAGAATATCTAGATGATCTCTTACTAAAAGGGTTTATAAGACATTCTACCTCCCCTGTTATTTCTCCACTTTTCTTCGTCCCGAAAAAGAATCAAGAACTTCGCGCTTGTATTGACTATCGCGCCATAAATAAAGTCACAGTTAAAAACAGGTATCCCCACCCATTAATACCAGTTCTACTGGATCAAGTGCGTCAATCTACCATCTTTACCAAATTGGATCTGTGGGTGCATATCACCTGATAATGGTAAAGTCCGGAGACGAGTGGAAGACCGCTTTCCTGACCAAATTTAGTTTATTCAAATAAACCGTAATGCCCTTTGGGCTGTGTAATGCACCCGCAGCATTCCAATTTTTTATTAATGAGGTCTTACAAGATTTCTTGGATGTGTTTGTCATCTGTTACATTGATGACATTCTTATTTATTCATCCTCAACAGAAGAGCATATTGGACATGTTCGAGCAGTGTTGCAACGAATGCGAGAACACCACCTCTTTGCAAAACTAGACAAGTGTGTCTTTCATGCCAAAAATATCGAATTTTTGGGTTATGTGATTTCTCCGGAGGGCATTGCCATGGATCAGTCTAAGGTACAGGCTATATTACGATGGGAAACCCCAGGATCCTTAAAAGACATACAACGATTCCTGGGCTTCGCCAACTTCTATTGGCGATTCATTCCCCAATTCTCTTTCGTTGTCTCTCCCATTACCATCTACTAAAAAAAGGAGTAAAATTTCATTGGTCTCCAGAGGCAGAACAAGCATTTCAGATATTGAAAAAAGCTTTTACCGAAGCCCCCATCTTACATCATCCAGACCCGTCTCAACCTTTTTATGTGGAGGCAGATGCTTCCCAAGTGGCTGTCGGGGGAGTTATTTCTCAAAGAGATCCTGATTCGGGGCACCTGCATCTCGTAGCTTACTTTTCTAAAAAAACTATTGCCTGCTGAGCAAAATTACACAGTGGCTGAACGTGAGCTATTAGCCATAAAGTTGGCATTTCAGGAGTGGCGACACTATTTGTGAGGGGCTCGTCACACAGTCACCATTTATTCAGACCATCGCAACCTCCAATTCTACCAAAACGTCAAGGCCTTGACACCACGTCAACTCCGTTGGCTCTTGTTTTTCAATGAATTTGATTTCATCATCACCCACAGACCAGGGAAAGAACAACAGAAAGCTGACACTCTGTCACGGTTAACTTATCCCACCAAGGAAACTCAGTTAACCACGTCAAATCCCATAATTCCTGAACATAAAATAATAGCTCTATGTACTCCTCAAGATTTCTTAAAACAAGTACAACAGGCACTACAGACTGAATCATTGCCCCCTGAAGTCATAATGAAAAAAGATCTAGCATATTATAAAAACCGTTTATATATCCCTACGCAACCTTAACGTACTCTTGTTCTAAATTGGAATCATGACACAGTTCTTGCTGGTCATCCTGGTTACAAAAAGACTTTAGAATTGTGTCAGCGAGACTTCTGGTGGCAAACAATAATCAATGATGTTAAAGAGTATGTTCAATCATGTTCCACCTGTACACAATCAAAGACATCTCACGTTGCTCCCGCTGGGTTATTGCAACCCATGCCTATACCGCCCATGCCCTGGCATACCATAAGCATGGATTTCGTCACTGATCTACCTATGTCAAATGGGTATTCTATCATATGGGTGGTGGTGGATTATTTAACCAAAATGGCACATTTTCATCCATTAAAACACATGCCAACAGCAAAAGAATTAACCACTTTGTTTATTCAACACATAGTTAGAGCACACGGACTTCCGACCGCCATTGTTTCAGATTGAGGCCCCCAATTCATCTCCAGATTCTGGCGCACTTTCTGTTCATCCTTGAATATTGATGTCCGTCTGTCCTTTGCTTACCATCCTCAAACTGACGGACAGACAGAAAGGATAAACCAAACAATGGAACAGACTCTGCGTTGCTTTCTCTCTACATGGACTAGTGAGTGGGATAAAGCATTGCCTTTGGTGGAATTTGTCTACAATGACACCATGCTTTCCGCTACTGGGGTATCCCCCTTCTTTTGTTTGTTAGGCTACCATCCCCGAATGCTCCCAATTGGACAAACACCTAGTGTAGCAACACAGCTCCCAGCAGTACAAGAACATCACAAAGATTTAATACGCATTCAGACACAAGCACAGCAACATCTAGCAGAATATCAAAAGCAAATGAAAAGACAGGCAGATAAGCATAGGCAGTTAGCTCCATTATATGCTATTGGGGATCAGGTATGGCTCTCGACCAAGAACCTACGACTAGGCGGGTCTCGCAAGCTACATCCACGATATCTGGGTCCATTTCCAATTACTAAACTGATCAATCCAGTCACAGTAAAACTGGATCTGCATGCGGATTTCCAGATCCACCCAGTATTTCATGTTTCCCTACTTAGACCTTACATCCCCACCACTCGTGTTGGGCCACCACCACCCCCTGTCAAAATTAAAAGTGAATGGGAATTTGAGGTGGCTAAAGTTCTTGACTCTAAACGTGTGCAAGGAGTTTTATACTACCTTTTGGCATGGAAAGGATACGGTTCCGAAGAAAATTCATGGGAACCCGCATCCTCTGTTCATGCCCCCCGTCTGGTACGATTGTTTCACCTACAATTTCCCACTAAACCACAACCAGTGTTAGGATCTTTGAGGGGGAGGACTGTTAGGTCTGTCAGGGATACTTCATACCAGGCCTGTGTGATATGTCAACATCCCCGTGGCCTGTTCACCAATCATGTTATGCATTTACGCAACAGTCTGTAATGTTTATTCTTTATTTTGCCACACATTGAACTGTTGCATTAACCAATGCTTGTTTTTAATGTTTGCCCATTCATTGCATGAACCAATGCTTGTTAACTGATATCCCCCACAAGAAACATTGGTTCTTTTGTGTATCGAGGTGCTTCTATGAACCAGCGCTCATCGGCTTCGTTTTAATGAAATCCTTTGAGAAGGAAACGTGCTTTGCAGAAGTCACGTAAACAAACACACGTTGCTAGGACACGAGTGACAATGCCCTAGGATTGGCTATATATAGCCACACCCAACGCAACGCGGCGCTTGGCTTTTTGCCTTCAACCTGTTGACCGGCTGATTGACGGCGCGTCATCTCTTCTTTGGATTCCTTTTGCGCGTCAGCAACATTCCGGGAAACACAGTCTTCGCTGGAAACCGGCTTCAGCGAAGAATAAGAAGAACAGCGGAAGCAAGTCAGCTGAAAGCTAAGTGTCTTTTTTCCTGACTCCACCGTTTGATCGCGTGTTTGGTGGAAATGACTTTCTGGTTCTTGGAATAACTTCTTAGTTTATGAGAGTGCTTTTGTGGAAATACTCTAATGCAATTTAACCCTGTGCACATGTAACTTTGATAAGCGACTCTGGTGACGTTTAGACTTGCTGAAAAGACATACTTGGCATTTGAGTTAATTTGCTGAGTTCGTGACTTTGGTGATAACAGACTTGTTAAAAAGACATTCTTGGCATTTGAGTTAATTTGCTGAGTGCATATTAAGGCCAGAACGTTCCTTAGATTTAAGGCATGCTTTTACATATTTAAAGGTGAGAGTGCTCTTCTGTTGAGGATGAATAAATAAGAATATCATCAATGTAACAGATGACAAACACATCCAAGAAATCTTGTAAGACCTCATTAATAAAAAATTGGAATGCTGCGGGTGCATTACACAGCCCAAAGGGCATTACGGTTTATTTGAATAAACTAAATTTGGTCAGGAAAGCGGTCTTCCACTCGTCTCCGGACTTTACCATTATCAGGTGATATGCACCCACAGATCCAATTTGGTAAAGATGGTAGATTGACGCACTTGATCCAGTAGAACTGGTATTAATGGGAGGGGATACCTGTTTTTAACTGTGACTTTATTTATGGCGCGATAGTCAATACAAGCGCGAAGTTCTTGATTCTTTTTCGGACGAAGAAAAGTGGAGAAATAACAGGGAGGTAGAATGTCTTATAAACCCTTTTAGTAAGAGATCATCTAGATATTCTTTTAAATAAAGGGTCTCTGGTTCTGACAGGGCATACACTCTACTGCACAGTAACGTGGCTCCTGGAACCAAGTCAATACGACAGTCATATGACCTGTGGGGAGGCAATTGAGTAGCCTGCTTTTCTGAGAACACGTCCTGAAAATCGTCATAAATTCTTGGTAAAGAGGTAGTAGTCTCTATGTCCGGTATAGGTTGTGAATTTTCCAATGTGGAAGCACAATGCAAGGGGGTAACTGGTTGTTGCCTATTTGTGTAACATGAATGCCAACAATGCGCAGAATCCAATGTGACCGTGCGCTTAACCCAATCAATCTTTGGGTTGTGAATTTGGAGCCAAGGGATGCCCAATATGGCTCCAAACACAGGAATATCTATAAGGTCAAACTGAATTGATTCAGAGTGTCCATCTGCACAGAGCATGGTCAATGTTGTTCTTTGATGCAAGATCAAACCAGAAGATAACTCAGAGCCGTCAACTGCTCTTACTGGTTCGGGGATTTCTTTTTTGATAGTGGGAATATTAAGAGTGTGTGCTAAACCGATATCTACGAAATTTCCTGTGGCTCCGGAATCTAATAGAATAGGTATTACCTTTCGTGTTTGATTGGGAAAAACCAAAGTAACAATCAGAGTAAGATGACGTGGAGTAGATGTCATGGTGTTTGCCAAAAAATGATACGAGACTGTGTCGCCCAATGTAGATGATAAGGGGGTCTCAGTCCTTATCGGGCCAGGGAGTTTTCCGACTGAGAGTGTTCAATGTCAGGTAATGGAGTGTCTGTGAGACCAACAGCCTTTCGAGAGGTGGTTTTAGCGAAACAATCACGGGCAAAGTGTCCTGGACGGCCACAGTAAAGACACAATTTTAAGCGTCTTCTGCGCTCTTTTTCGTCTTTCGAAAGTGGTCCTCTAACCCCACCTATTTGCATCGGTTCAGAGGAATCGGGAGAAGAACCAACACTGGAATGTTCTTTCTTTTCTTGTTTTACTATAACCATGCGTGTAAATTCTCCACGATTTTTCTCGCACTTACGCTCCCCAAGACGATGGTCCAGCCGGACCACTAAGTTAATGAATTCCCCGCAATCTGTAGGAGGGTCCACAATTTGGGCAATCACATCCTTCAATTCGTCGCGGAGACCACGATAGAAAAGTGAAGTTCTTTTCTATTCTGGCCATTCTGTCTCTGCGAGAAGTCTATTAAAGGAATATATGACAATAAATCCTGTTTTCCTTGTCGTAAGTTCAAAAGTTCATTGTCACTTGCTTGGACAAACTGGTGTTTAGCAAAAAGCTTGCGCATAGTGTCTTTAAACTGAAGGAAATTGTGTAAGATGGGATCATCTCATTCCACGAAAGGGATAGACCAAGTTGCCGCGGTTCCACCTAGATAGGAGAGTATGAACGCCACTTTTGATGCATCATCAGGAAATGCCGAAGGTCGACACAAGAAATGCAACTGGCACTGATTCATGAAGATAGCGTACTTTGTTTGATCCCCAAAGAACCGTTCAGGGGGAGCTAAGGGAACTGGAGTAGGAGTAGTAACAGAAACGGTAACAGGTTGAGACCCTAATGTATCTGTGGTTGCTGATGAGAATTGAAAACGTGGTGGTTGTATCACTTGTTTAGGCCTAACTGTGGTGTTATCCCAGAGTGATTCTCGTGGTTTATATCTTTGTAATTCGCATTGTAAAGCATGATTGGTTTGTTTCAAAACTGCTACCTTATGTTGTAACCCTTCAAAAGCCTTAGATAATTCCTGCAAGGAAATGGCCTGGTCTACAGGGGAATCCATCACCCGGACAGACTTTGTTTTTTGTGGCTTGGCTTTATGTCAGATGTGAGACCAGCCACTCACCTGAGATCCAGGTATGTCTGTGGAGGCGATGCTAGTTCCTCAGCCCACTCAGAACAACTATCAGCGCTACTGATTACACAGGAGCCCTGGCAGATGTTCCAAGAGGGAAGGGAATTTGGGATGAGAGAGAAACAAAGAAGAGAAGACACTGCTACCGTCTGCCACCTGGGCCAGCCAGGATCCAAGTTCTTGTGAGCGGATGTAGTGAAGGTCTTAACCTAAAGGCAAGGGGAGATATTAACAACCAGATAACCTCACAGTATACTCATGTATTCTAAGAATTGTTTGTAATCCTAGGAGTTACCTCAATGGTGTTTGCTGCTAAACGTGCTTCTAGTAACACTAATGGTTAATGCTTTTCTCTCAGGAACCTTGGTAATTATACAGGAGTTAAAACGATTGATAATCTATAAAACAGTGTATTATTCATTCATGTCTTTGTTCCTGACACCAACGTGAGAAATTTTGAAGCACTCTCACCTTTAAATATGTAAAAGCATGCCTTAAATCTAAGGAAAGTTCTGGCCTTAATATGCACTCAGCAAATTAACTCAAATGCCAAGAATGTCTTTTTAACTAGTCTGTTATCACCAAAGTCATGAACTCAGCAAATTAACTCAAATGCCAAGTATGTCTTTTCAGCAAGTCTAAACGTCAACAGAATCGCTTAACAAAGTTACATGTGCACAGGGTTAAATTGCATTAGAGTATTTCCACAAAAGCACTCTCATAAACTAAGAAGTTATTCCAAGAACCGGAAAGTAATTTCCACCAAACACGCGATCAAACGGTGGAGTCAGGAAAAAGGACACTTAGCTTTCAGCTGACTTGCTTCCGCTGTTCTTCTTATTCTTCGCTGAAGCTGGTTTCCAGCGAAGACTGTGTTTCCCGGAATGTTGCTGACGCGCAGAAGGACTCCTAAGAAGAGATGACGCGCCGTCAATCAGCCGGTCAACAGGTTGAAGGCAAAAAGCCAAGCGCTGCGTTGCGTTGGGTGTGGCTATATATAGCCAATCCTAGGGCGTTGTCACTCGTGTCCTAGCAACGTGTGTTTGTTTACGTGACTTCTGCAAAGCACTTTTCCTTCTCGAAGGATTTCCTGAAAACGAAGCCGATGAGCGCAGGTTCATAGAAGCGCCTCGGTACACAAAAGAACCAATGTTTCTTGTGGGGGATATCAGTTAACAAGCATTGGTTCATGCAATGAATAGGCAAACATTAAAAACAAGCATTGGTTAATGCAACAGTTCAATGTGTGGCAAAATAAAGAATAAACATTACAGACTGTTGCGTAAATGCATAACATGATTGGTAAACAGGCCACGGGGATGTTGACATATCACGCAGGCCTGGTATGAAGTATCCCTGACAGACCTAACAACTGCACTGTGAAACTTAAAAGCACAGTGGTGTAGAAACATTGCTCGTTAGGGAGAGTTTGGCTTCTAATTGAGTATTTTTTATAAAGTAAACTATAAATACAAAGCATTAACAGCAAATTGTTAAATGCTTATAAGGGTTGTTGTGTGGTTGTGCGGATGCACTGCAAATTTACATAGGGGTCCATGCTTTGTAGCCATGGTGGATCCGTGCATGCGTTCAAAAGCTCTAGCACATTGGGATTCTTTACAAAAAATATGGAAAGGGTTAAAAACCAGTGTCCATTTAGAAGTGGTATAACAAAATGAATACTTAAAAGGAAGCCTGTGTTTTGCTAAGTACAGCAGTGTCAGTGAAAGGAGAGAGGGAAGGCTAGCCATTATTGGTGATTTTGTACTGAGAGTGGAAGAGCATTGCTATATTTCTTATTTGAGATTTGCACTAAAAAGAGATATCAACTGATATTAAGAGGAGAGTTGGAGAGTGAATGAGGGTTTACTTAAAAAAACTATATGTAAAAAAAATTATAACTGCATATAAGCTAGAGAAAATGTGTACTTTACAATAAAAGGGTAAATAGAAAGAAGGTTAGATGAGGACATTAAATAAAAACATAGTGATGAGGAAAGGAGAAAAAGGAATTGGTATACTGAAAGTATACTTATTTTTTAAAGCATATATGAATAAATGTGTTCTAAATTATTAATGGGTGCTTGATTGTATAATGCAAGTTAATAGTATGTAATTTGTACTCACTGACAATGTGAGGCAGCCACTGATACACCCAATTTTACACTCTCAGAAAAGCACCTATGTACCCACCAGTCATATAGCCAGACATTGACTGACAGACTGAGACACACATCCATAAAACCATTTACACACCCATTTACTCACCTATACATGCATTACATAATCATTCACACACCTATACAGGTACTGTCACACCCATTCAAACAGAGATACAGCTATTTATGTACACAGCACTCAAACAGTCAGTTACACATGCACGTACAGACCCATAAACGCAGTTATACACCCAGTCACCCACCCATACGGCCACTCACATACCTATTTATAAAACCATACAGCCACTCACACACCCAGTCAGACAGTGACAGTCACTTACACATACATTCACAATCTCACACAGCACTTATGTATCCACTACTAATAGAGCCACTTGCACACACAGTTACATACCGAAACACTCAATAACACAGACAGTTACTAATCCATACAGACACATACCCATTTGGACACCCATACAGTCACTAACACACAAGGTCACATACCCAGATACCTAGTTGGCCTTAGGAGTCTAGGCACTTTACCAATGCTAGATAGTGGTAAACTACATGTGCTTCTCCCCTAAACATGGTTTGATTAACTTATCCACAATTGGAATATTTAATTTATCTGTAAGTCCCTAGTAGATTGCACTACCTATGCCCAGGGACTGTAAATTAAATGGTACTATTGAGCCTGCAGCACTGATTGTGCTACCCACACAAGCAGCCCTTTATCCATGTCTCTGGCCCGCCACTGCATAGCCTGTGTTTGCAGTTTATACTGCAGTGTTGACTTGGCATGGAAAACCTCTTGCCAAGCCTTCCCCTTTTATCACATATAAATCACCCCAAAAGATAGGCCCTAGATAACCTATAGGGCAGGGTGCTATGTAATTAAAAGGTAAGACATGTACTTTTAAGTTTCAGTCAGTTACACACACACTTACAGACTTATGCACTCAGTTATACACCCAGCCACCCACCCATACAGCTACTCACATACCTATTTACAAAACCATACAGCCACTCACACACCCAGTTAGACAGCGCTAGTCACTTAAACATACATTTTTACACTCACACAGCACTTATGTATCTACTACTAATAAAGCCGCTTGCACACACAGTTACACACCCAAATACTCACTAACACAGTCAGTTATCAGCCCATACAGCCACTTATATACCCATTTGGGCACCCATACACTCACTATCACACCCTGTCACATTACCAAAGACCTAGTTGGCCTTAGGAGTCTGAGCACTTTACCTCTGCTAGATAGTGGTAAAGTCCCCTAAACATGGTTTCATTGACTTATCCACAATTGGTATATTTAATTTATCTGTAAGTCTCTAGTAGAGTGCACTACCTGTGCCCAGGGACTGTAAATTAAATGGTACTATTGGGCCTGCAGCACTGATTGTGCTACCCGCACAAATAGCCTTTTAAACATGTCTCAGGCCCGCCACTGCATAGGCTGTGTGTGCAGTTTACACTGCCATGTTGACTTATCATTTAAAACCCCTTGCCAAGCCTTAAACTCCCTTTTTATCACATACAAATTACCCCTAAGGTAGGCCCTGGGTAGCCTATAGGGCAGAGTGTTATGTACTTAAAAGATATAATGTACTTTTAAGTTACTGTCAGTTATACATGCACTTACAGACTTATACACCTAGTCACCCACCCATCCAGCCACTCACGTACCTATTTACAAAACCATACAGCCACTCACACACCCAGCCAGACAGTGACAGAGTCCCTTACACATACATTCACACACTCACACAGCACGTATGTATCTACTACTAATAGAGCCACTTGCACACACGTCACACACCCAAATACTCACTAACGCAGCCAGTTATCAATCCATACAACCACTTAAATACTCATTTGGGCCCCCATACAGTCACTAACTCAGCCAGTCACACACACAGACACCCAGTTGGCCTTAGGAGTTTGAGCACTCTACCACTGCTAGATATGTGGGAAAGTACATATGGTTCTCTCCTAAA
Organism: Calotriton arnoldi; assembly: GCA_963921515.1. Classification (NCBI taxonomy): domain Eukaryota; kingdom Metazoa; phylum Chordata; class Amphibia; order Caudata; family Salamandridae; genus Calotriton; species Calotriton arnoldi. The sequence goes on from CAWUFW010001011.1 coordinate 2,949,609, forward strand.
CATGGTTTCATTGACGTATCCACAATTGGTATATTTAATTTTTCTGTAAGTCCCTAGTAGAGTACACTACCTGTGCCCAGGGCCTGTAAATGAAATGGTACTAGTGGACCTGCAGCACTGATTGTGCTACCCACACAAGTAGCCCTTTAAACATGTCTCAGGTATGGTACTGAAGAGCATGGGTGCAGTTTACACTGCCATGTCGACTTGGCATTTAAAACCCCTTGCCAAGGCTTAAACTCCACTTTGATTGCACATAAGAAACACCTAAGGTAGGCCCCAGGTAGCTGTCATGTCTCGCTCCCTGCGTTCTCGTGTCCACCACCAGGGGGCTGAACTGTGGGACTCTCTAGTGTTCTAATAAGCTTCCAGTCCCTCCCCTTCATGTACATACTGACTTCCAGCCATTTGGACGCTACTTGGAAATTGCCATCCATTCCCAATCCATGCCGGGTTTTGTGGAAGCCAGCCTGCTCATGCCTGAAACTCCATTACCTAGAATTCCGTGCTCACTGCTTCATCTCCACCCCTGCAAGCCAAGGATGGGTGGAGGAATTCAGCTCACCTGTGGATGGCTGCTGCTAGCCTGCTCACACCTGATGCATGTGATTACTGTGAGCTCTTTTAAGCCCCAACTCCCTTCAGACCAAGGTTGGTCATTGTAGCTGTGTACCGGTGAGACCGACCCTTGTTTCCAGTGTTTCCTGAGCTTTTTGATATCCTTGTTTCCAGTGTTTCCTGAGCTTTTAATATCCTTGTTTGCATTGTTTCTTGAGCTTTTGATATCTTTGTTTCCAGTGTTTCCTGAGCTTTAGTTATTCCTTGTTCCTGAGCTGTTGCTGTTTTCCTTGTTCCTGAATTAGCACTGTCTGCAGTGCTACCTTGACTCCTGAGCCTTAGCATTCCTTGTTCCTGAGCTGCAGCAGCTTCCCTTGTTCCTGAAATAGCACTACCTGCAGTGATGCCTTGGCTTTTGAGCTTTTGCTAAGTTCTTGTTCTTGCTCCAGCACAGTCTTCAGTGCTACTTTGTTTTCTTGACTCCTGATCCAGCACTATTCTAGTATTCCCTTGTAGCCTTCCCTTCTGTATATCCTTTTCCAGTCCCTGCCTTTCTTCCCATTTCCTAGGTTCCAGTTCCTAGTCTGCTGTCTTTCTATTCCTGCTGTCTTGCTTCTATTACCTTGAATGTTTGTTACTTGCTTTCTGCCAAGTGAGCCCTGTGATTTCTTCCTTTCCTGTTAAGCACTCCTCCTTGCTAGCTCCTTGCCTATTGTGCTTGTGTTTAGTTGTGTCCCCTTGCTGTTACTGCCTTGTGTGTTCCTGTTTGATCGTTAGGATCCGTGGGCACAGCTGACTACCTAGGTGGTGTTTCTTGTTCACTGTGAGTATCTTCTTTGAGTTACATTTGTAACATCACCATTGGTATCAGCTCCACAGACCCTGCCTTTGTATGCATTTCCTATATGTGGGTATTTGCAGTCAGTATCTGTAACAGCAATTGTGGGTGAGGAACTTACTGAGCTTCAGTCTTACCGTGTGGAGCTCCCGAGTGCTTTACCCCACATTCCCTTTATTGTTAATGTTGTTTTATATATAAGTGTATTGCACATCCATCCTGGGTGTAGTGATTCTGAATGCTGAACCACCTCATGAGTGCCTGTCCTTTCTGAGTCTTAGCCATCTTGTTCCTTCTTGCAGGCTTCCCCTTTGGATCCCTTTTCTCCTCTGACTTCCTGTGTGATCCTGGGGCAGTGCTGTATGCCTTTTTCTGCTTCATTTTCTACCCAGTCACGAGTCTTTGCCCAAGTCCCTGACTGTGTCCCAGACAGTCCCGGACAGTCCCTGACAGAATGACCAACCCACATTTCCAGGGTCACTTGTGAGGTTTCTTTGTGTTCAGTTAGCTATCACTTTTTTTTTCCTCAAAGCTCTGCCAGTCCGATCTTGCCAAGATGTTTAGCATCAGATCCAGAAAGTCTGCGCATGTTGGCGGACATCCATTAGCAAGGCAGCGCAGTTCCGTACAACATATTATAAAGTCCTTGGACTCTAGAATTTTACGTGCTGAATATTATTCCCTATGGTTGGCTGATCCTTCTATGTTAGATTTTCATTCCATCTGTAACCCTGATCCTCACCTGATGTCAGCCAGTGACCTACAGGATGAAAACGAATTTCTGCAAATCTTGTTAGCAGCAGAAAGACAAAATAGTAATTCAAAGAGTGATACTGTTAAGGAACATTTTTCTGAAGTTTGTAACTCAGAGATCCAGTGTCAAGACAATTTTTTCTTTGAAGACAATTCCCAGACACAGTATTTATCGACACCTTACCAAACTGGTAGTTCAATGACACCAGTTAAAGCATATTCAACCACACAACCAGAGAAAGAGCAGATGCATTTCATATCCTCTGTTATCCATTCAATTAATGTTACCCAGTCTGGTAGTCCCGTATAGATCAGTCTTGGATACTAAAGGGACCTTGTTAAATACTACTTTCAAAGAAAACTGTGATCAGTTTGCCAAAAGAGAGAGAAGACCAATTAAAACACAGGCAGCTAGTACCAAGTTTGAACAAAATCCAAGGTTTAGGTCTCATGCTTGTTGTGAAGTTTCCAAGCCTAGCACTGTCCTTGTAGAAAAAGATCTACAGTCTTCACAGGATATAATTACATCTAAGATTCTTGAATTACAACGAGAGAATAAAATGTTTCAGACTCTGTTAAAAAACTATAACCCGGAGTTCAAGTGGGAATCTAAAACCCCTGTACAAGACTACTTTTCCACCTTTATGTTAGCGTCCTTAGTAATGGAGAATGAAACCTTGCACTCTTTTGCGTACCCCTCAGAGCTGGTCCAGCGATTGTGTGAATAATAATGCGGCTGATCACTCAGATTCCACTCAGAAAAGCCATAGGGGCATATTATCAAGGGCTTATCGCCGCTTTAGCGGCACTTTTTTGCCGGTAAAGCGGCGATAATTTTATCGCCCTATTAGCAAGATGCAGCTAACAAGCCCTAGCGTGAGTTTTTGGGCGATAGCGGCCCATTTTTTTTATCTCAAAGCATGTCAGCGATATTTATTGCTAATGACATGCAAAGTAGGTGTTCCTCACTAAAACTACATGGAAACAGTCGCAAACACAACTTCCCTCTATTATCAATGCCCGTGAGCTGATAAGAAAAGTTGCGCTAACCGCGCTTATCGCTGGAATTTAACACCTGAAAAAACTTGACTTAACCATCTTGTGAATGGGAGGTGGATTGTTAGGTTAAGTACACACTTGCCTATTAGCAAGCTTTTCGTTTACGCAGTTAATTTATCGCGGGAATTCGCACGCTATTGCTGGTTTTACACGCTATCGCTGGATTTCCTATCGCCTTTGCGATACGCGTTGCTAATAGCGCGCTATCACGGCGAGGACATCCAGCGATTAAAAAAAACTGCGCTAAGCGCGCTTTGCGATAATTATCGCACATCTTTGATCATATGCCCCCTAGTACCTTGTCTCACAGTGCAGTTAATCAAAGTATGTGTTTGAAGTCTGAATTTTCTAACTCCTCTGGTGTTTTGTCTTCTAGTGCTAAATTACATTTAGGCGCTACATCCAAGAGGTGTCCCTTCACTTTTCAGGAACCCCAAAAGCAACATCTCTTGGCTTTCTTTTCCTGGTAGTGAAGTCAGTTCCATCTCAGAGATAACCCATAGACAGGCCCTTGACATACTGACAAAACCTGAACCCGTGACCCACATAATCCCTGATGTGACAATATCCTGTGATTCAGACCACACTCTTGATTTAACTGCTGCGACTGAAGCCAACCTCCTCATTGAGAAGGAACAAAATCCTGACCCTTTCTTTGCTCTCTCGCCTTCAAGTACACCACATATTGAGAAGTCAGGAAATATTACTTTATGCTCTGATGCATCTGTAACACCTTGTAATACAGAGGAAATTGAAAACATTTCCAAAGACCAAGTAATCTCGGACCTGTTTCCTCTGACTAAGACATGTGAAATGCCAAATGTGAAAGGGAGTCTGGTCAACAGAGAATCTAAAATAAGCAGTATTCTTAGCCATCCCGAAGAAATCGCTTCAGTGTGTTTTAATGAGCCAAGGAACTGTGAAGAATTTACTATTGACAACAGGGAATCTACTGTTCATGGGCTATTGCTATTCCCAGAATTTAAAGTCTGTCATCCTTGTGCCTCTCTGCCATCAGCTTGTCTTCTTGCAGAGTCTCCAGAATCCTCAGCCAGCCTGCTGCTTTCAGAGTCTCCAGAGTCCTCAGCTTGCCTGCCATCTGAGCCCGAGCCTGCAGCTTGCCTGCCATCTGAGCCCGAGCCTGCAGCTTGCCTGCCATCTGAGCCTGAGCCTGCAGCTTGCCTGCCATCTGAGCCCGAGCATGCAGCTTGCCTGCCATCTGAGCCCGAGCCTGCAGCTTGCCTGCCATCTGAGCCCGAGCCTGCAGCTTGCCTGCCATCTGAGCCCGAGCCTGCAGCTTGCCTGCCATCCGAGCCCGAGCCTGCAGCTTGCCTGCCATCTGAGCCCGAGCCCTCAGCTCACCTGCCTACTAAGTCAGTCTCCAGCCTGTCTGACTTCAGAGCCAGAGCTTCCAGCCTGCCTGACTACAGAGCCAGAGCTTCCAGCCTGCCTGACGTCCGGCCCAGAGCTTCCAGGCTGCCTGCCTTCCGAACCAGAGCTTCCAGGCTGCCTGCCTTCCGAACCAGAGCTTCCAGGCTGCCTGCCTTCCGAACCAGAGCTTCCAGGCTGCCTGCCTTCCGAACCAGAGCTTCCAGGCTGCCTGCCTTCCGAACCAGAGCTTCCAGGCTGCCAGCCTTCAGAGGTCTCAGTACGTATATGTTCAGTCTCTGAATCTCCAGCATCAGAGAAAAAAATCTCAACATATAAGCCTCCAGGACCTGGGTCTCCTGCATGCCTGCTTTCAGAGTCTTCTGCATGTGAGTCTTCTGTATGTTTTCATCCAGGGCCAGAGCCTCAGGTTTGCTTCTCGTTGCCTCCTTTGCCTTCAGCCAGCTTGCCTTTGATCTCTGTGCCTCCTGCCAATGCTTTATCTGCTTTGGACCCTACAGTCAATCTGCCTTCATTTTCAGAGTGCTACTGCAACCTGCCATCATGTGAACCTCAAGCACCTTTGATTAAGGCTGCTAAGCCCCCGTTACTTGTTTTGGACACTTCAGGTTCTGCCTCCAATACTGCTGTTAATTTACAGTCTATTATCCAACCCTCCAGAACATCAGTTTTGCTGCAGTCCTCTGGTATCTTGCACTACATCTCTGATGGAAATGGAGTAACTTCTTAGGAGCAAAGGCTTTGAATCCAGTTCCAGATTCTGGGAGCCAGTCTTTGGAGGGGGTGTACTGTCACGACTTGCTCCCTGTGTTCTTGTGTCCACCACCAGGGGGCTGAACTGTGGGACTCTCTAGTGTTCTAATAAGCTACCAGACCCTCCCCTTCATGTACACACTGACTTCCAGCCATTTGGACGCTACTTGGAATTTGGCATCCATTCCCAATCCATGCCGGGCTTTGTGGAAGCCAGCCTGCTCATGCCTGAAACTCCATTACCTAGAATTCCATGCTCACTGCTTCGTCTCCACCCCTGCAGCCCAAGGATGGGTGGAGGAATTCAGCTCACCTGTGGCTGGCTGCTGCTAGCCTGCTCACACCTGATGCATGTGATTACTGTGAGCTCTTTTAAGCCCCAGCTCCCTTTGGTCCAAGGTTGGTCATTGTAGCTGTGTACTGGTGAGACTGACCCTTGTTTCCAGTGTTTTCTGAGCTTTTTGATATCCTTGTTTCCAGTGTTTCCTGAGCTTTTGATATCCTTGTTTCCAGTGTTTCCTGAGCTTTAGTTATTCCTTGTTCCTGAGCTGCTGTTGTTTTCCTTGTTCCTGAATTAGCATGGCCTGAAGTGCTACCTTGACTCCTGAGCCTTAGCATTCCTTGTTCCTGAACTGCAGCAGTTTCCCTTGTTCTTGAACTAGCACTGCCTGCAGTGCTGCCTTGGCTTTTGAGCTTTTGCTAAATTCTTGTTCTTGCTCCAGCACAGCCTTCAGTGCTACTTTGTTTTCTTGACTCCTGATCCAGCACTATTCTAGTATACCCTTGTAGCCTTCCCTTCTGTATATCCTTTTCCAGTCCCTGCCTTTCTTACTATTTCCTTGGTTCCAGTTCCTAGTTTGCTGTTTTTCTATTCTACTGTCTTGCTTCTATTACCATGTATGTTTGTTACTTGCTTTCTGCCAAGTATGCCCTGTGATTTCTTCCTTTCCTGTTAAGCACTCCTCCTTGCTAGCTCCTTGTCTATTGTGCTTGTGTTTAGTTCTACCCCCTTGCTGTTACTGCCTTGCATGTTCCTGTTTGATTGCCAGGAACCATGGGCACAGCTGACTACCTAGGTGGTGTTTCTGGTTCACTCTGAGTATTGTCTTTGAGTTATATTTATAACATCACCATTGGTATCAACTCCATAGACCCTGACTCTGCATGCATATCCTATATCCATAGTTGCAGTCAGTATCTGTAACAGCAATTGTGGGTGAGGAACTTACTGAGCTTCAATCTTACTGTGTGGAGCTCCCGAGTGCTTTACCTCGCATTCCCTTTATTGTTAATGTTGTTTTATATATAAGTGTATTGCACATCTGTCCTGGGTGAAGTGATTCTGAATGCTGAACCGCCTCATGAGTGCCTGTCCTTTCTGAGTCTTAGCCATCTTGTTCCTTCGTGCAGGCTTCCCCTTTGGATCCCTTTTCTCCTCTGACTTCCTGTGTGATCCTGGGCAGTGCTATACTCCTTTTTCTGCTTTATTTTTTACACAGTGTTTGCCCAAGTCCCTGACTGTGTCCTGGACAGTCCCTGACAGTAGCCTAGAGGGCTGGGTGCTATGTATTTAAAAGGTAAGACATGTACCTTTAAGTTTTGCAATTCCTTGTAGTAAAAAACTCCCAAACTCGTTTTTCACTAATGTGAGGTCTACACCCTCACATTGGGGATTTCTTATTAGACTTAATCAGCTGTAATTCCTGATTGAGAGGCAGGAGAACTGGTGTGTTTAATAAGTCTGGAATGGAATGACACACTGGTATAACTAATTATGTAGTTATTCACTTGCTTATAGTATGTAATCTAATAGTATCTAATGCAATTTAATTCTTTTCAGTATTTGGTTTTCCGATATCTACTTGTCTTGAAAGAGAAGAATTTACTGCAAGGAAAAAAAGAGGATAAAAAAAAACGAAGAAACAGTGCTATCTTCATAAAACTGAAATGAAACAAGTACATGTTGGAGAGTAGGTAGTGGGGAAAAATACCTTCTGGTAAGAGAACTAAGGAGTTTATTAAAACAATATGTGCCCAAATGCAAAATGTGGAAACTTTCAATTACAAAGCAAGGTTTAAAATCAAATCAGAAAGGGGAAGCAGTTATGGATATTAAAAGTGATTAATCTTATAAGAAAACACCTAGTTTGGCAAGGAGACCGAAACAATTTAAAGAAATACGAATAAGAATGTTTAGAAGTAGGGTAATATAGAATTTGGTACAATACATGAGGGAGAGTAGGAGAAGGGCAGTATGGAAGGGAAAACAACATATTGAGAGTGTGGTTGATAAAGTATTTGCCTTGAAGCGCAAACTATCTTGATACAGAACAGAATAACAACATTGGATAAAACAGTTTTGTCTATGAAGAAAAGCCAAAAAAAGGCTTCTTAATAAAAGTATTTTTTGCAACATTTACAAAGGAGAATGGAAGCATACAACCAAGACTAAGGCTTTCTTTAATGAAGAAAGCTACTTAAAAGAGAACGCATTAGTGCATGCATCTCAAACAACTGGCCAATGCTCAGAGATAAAAGATGGTACTCCCATTGCAAAAGAGGAGATGGTTCCTAGAAATGTAGAGCAGGAGATAGCTGAAGAGGTACAATTAAGGCATAAACATGTCCCTGTGTATAAATGGGACTGCAGAAGTATTCGTAGTGTTCGTCAGAAATCAATTCATATATTAAGACATTTTCTACGTCAATTTCCAGATAGAAGTGTAAAATGTCAATGTTGCACGTGTTAGATCCATGCAAAGTCGGGAAATATTCTAATTTACAAGGACATTCATTGGCGTGTCTATCCAGGAAAGTATGCACAAGCACCTTTAATCATTTTCAAATGTTGGCTGTTCATCATTCAAAAATGCGAAATTTAGTTAGAAGACTTCACTTTGTAAAAAGTCCTCCATTGTGTTTAAGAGAAATTAATAAAGTACTTTTGTATGGTGCAGTATCAGAGGTTGAAAAAAGTTTGTGAAGATATTCATTTATGTTTCTTTGGTCCAGAAGTGCACTCTGGCCAAAATGAGGAGTTGGTATGTTCTGGTATAGAGGAACAAAACACAGATATTAGTACTGATAAGTTTTGACAAGAAATAGCAAAGTTTAATGCAGTATCTACATAGAAACCAAACAATGTTTGTTTTTGTTGCCGGCCCACCCACTACAAAAGCCAAATTTGTAATGTTGATGTATTTTTAAAAACTGAAGAAAACAGAGAAAAGTGACTAGAATTTCCAGTGTATTTATTTGTGGAACAGCATTTTGATTTATTGACACGCCAGATCATATGCAAATATTGCTATGACAAATTAGAGGACAACAAAATCCCTGCTAGAGCATTGCATAAGTTAGAGGTGGTATAAATTTTAGAGGAACTTCGACATCTAAATGTTTATGAAACAATACTGATAAAATCTAAACACCCTTTTCAAGCAATAGTTCTTATGGAACCAAAGAGTGGGAAACTACCAGCCACTGAGCTACAGAAAGGCCTTAAAGGTGGAGTTGTGTACTTACCTTTAGATTGTAAACGCAATATTGAAGCTGTGGTGTAAAGAGTGATTTGGAAGAACTGCTTGTTATTCTAGTAAATTATGTGCCCACAAAAAAACTGGCAGGAACTAGTAGATGTAGAAGTTGTTGCAAATGGAAGTTGTATGGAGGAAGAAATGTTGCCTTCAAGTGGACAGTTTGAATAAGTGTCTAGAAGTAGATCTGAAGGAATATATGAGCTCTACAGTATCCATCCACTGCATTCAAAAGAGGTTGTGGGAGATGCTATTGAACTGTATCAGATGAAGCAAGCTAAAGGAGCTCCAATGAGTGTGTGGGAGAAAAGTTTGGAGGCTCAATGTTTCCTCAACTATTTCCAGCTGGAGTACGCAGGCGGAATGATGACTATCCTGTGCAAATAGATGGAGATTATATTCAGAGGACCCTAGATTTACAGAAACACACAGTCACTGGATGATGTCATCAGTGATGTCATCAGTGATGTCATTTGAGATGTCATCAGTGATGTCACTGACCATGTCATGAGTGATGTAATATGTGACGTCATCAGCAGTGCATTGCGGGGCGCGAGTTATAGTTAGCTGAACTAACTATAACGGGGAATTTCTATGGTTTTGTACGAGTGAAATGTCCAACTAACTATAACTGTCCCTAAAACCTATGGTTTTTCCGTGAATTTCAAAGGTTTTTTAAATGCTAATTTCTAACTATAACGTGTCTGAAACCTATGGTTTTTTCAGTGAATTTCAAAGGTTTTTTAAATGCTAATTTCTAACTATAACGTGCCTGAAACCTATGATTTTTAAGTGAATTTCAAAGGTTTTTTTAAATGCTAGTTTCTAACTATGCCTACAGAGGTAGGACATGTGAAGAAAGAAGAAACAACGCACAGAAAGAAGCAAAAGATGTGCAGAAAGAACCAACAGAGGAGCAGAAAGAGGCCTTGTTGCAAAATCATCCTGTGCCCACAACTTTTTCAGACGGGTACTGGTGGTAACTGACTCTGACTAACCAGAGCCAGTGCTATGCTAAAAGACACTTAGAATACAGTGAAAACACCTACATACACTAGGGAACACTAAGCGTTGGGGTACCCCTGTGATTAGCATGACCTCCTCTGCAAGTCCCTAGTACATAATAGGGCAGGGGGATTAAAACTACCTCTTAAAACGCGCTACAGGGCGCGTTTGCACAGTGGTGAAGGGAGGGGGGCCTGAGGTGACATGTGTGCAAACGCACCCCGTGGCGCGTTTTAAGTTGCGGGATTAAGTCCCCTTGAATTCTGAGGGTCCCTGGGGCCCAACTAGCCCCCAGGTACCTACAGTTAGGACCACAGAGCTGAGTTGCAGAGAGCGTTCCGAGACCACGCACCTTTTTCACCTCTCTGCAACGCAACTCTGTTGTGCTTACTGAAGGTACCTGGTGGGCTGGTTGGCCCCCAGGGTCCCTCAGGATTCAAAGGGAATTAATTCCCCAACTTAAAACGCACCACAGGGCGTGTTTGCGCACATGTCACCTGAGGCCCCGCCCCCTCCCTTCACCACTGTGCAAACGCGCCCCGTGGTGCGTTTTAAGTTGGGGGATTAGGTCACCTTGAATCCTGAGGGTCCCTGGGGCACAACTAGCATACTAGGTACTTCCAGTAAGCACCACAGGCCTGCGTTGCAACGCCTGTAACAAATTGTGCAGTTGTGTTTAGGTAGTGAAGAGGGTCTTGCTGGGGGTAGTGTTTTAGGGTTTAGGGTAGTGCAGTGGTGTTTGTGTAGTGTAGGGGGTCATGCTGGGGGTAGATTTAGGGTTTAGGGAAGTGCAGTGGTGTCTGGGTAGTGTAGGGAGTCGTGCTGGGGGAGTGTTTTAGGGTTTAGGGTAGTGCAGTGGTGTTTGGGTAGTGTAGGGGGTCGTGCTGGGGGTAGTGATTTAGGGTAGTGCAGTGGTGTTTGGGTAGTGTAGGGGGTACTGCTGGGGGTAGTGTTTTAGGGTTTAGGTTAGTGCAGTGGTGTTTGGGTAGTGTAGGGGTACTGCTGGGGTAGTGTTTTAGGGTTTAGGGTAGTGCAGTGGTGTTTGTGTAGTGTAGGGGTAGTGTTTTAGGGTTTAGGGTAGTGCAGTGGTGTTTGTGTAGTGTAGGAGGTCGTGTTTTAGGGTTTAGGGTAGTGCAGTGGTCTTTGGGTAGTGTAGGGAGTCGTGCGGGGTAGTGTTTTAGGGTTTAGGGTAGTGTAGGAGGTCATGCGGGGGTAGTGTTTTAGGGATTAGGGAAGTGCATTGGTGTTTGGGTAGTGTAGGGGTCATGCGGGGGTAGTTTTTAGGGTTCAGGGCAGTGCAGTGGTGTTTGGGTAGTGTAGGGGTCGTGCTGGGGGAGTGTTTTTGGGTTTAGGGCAGTGCAGTGGTGTTCGGGTAGTGTAGGGGTCGTGCTGGGGGAGTGTTTTAGGGTTTAGGGCAGTGCAGTGGTGTTCGGGTAGTGTAGGGGGTCGTGCTGGGGGAGTGTTTGAGGGTTTAGGGCAGTGCAGTCGTGTTCGGGTAGTGTAGGGGGTTGTGCTGGGGGTAGTATTTTAGGGTTTAGGGTAGTGCAGTGGTGTTCGGGTAGTGTAGGGGGTCGTGCTGGGGGTAGTGTTCTAGGGTTTAGGGCAGTGCAGTGGTGTTTGGGCAGTGTAGGGGGTAATGCTGGGGGTGGTGTTTCAGGGTTTAGGGCAGTGCAGTGGTGTTCGGGCAGTGTAGGGGGTGGTGTTTCAGGGTTTAGGGCAGTGCAGTGGTGTTCGGGCAGTGTAGGGGGTCGTGCAGGGGGTGGTGTTTCAGGGTTTAGGGCAGTGCAGTGGTGTTCGGGCAGTGTAGGGGGTCGTGCAGGGGTGGTGTTTCAGGGTTTAGGGCAGTGGTGTTCGGGCAGTGTAGGGAGTCGTGCTGGGGGTGGTGTTTCAAGGTTTGGGGCAGTGCAGTGGTGTTCGAGCAGTAAAGGGGGTCGTGCTGGGGTGGTGTTTCAGGGTTTAGAGCAGTGCAGTGGTGTTCGGGCAGTGTAGGGGGTGCTGCAGGGGGTGGTGTTTCAGGGTTTAGGGCAGTGCAGTGGTGTTCGGGCAGTGTAGGGGGTCATGCAGGGGTGATGTTTCAGGGTTTAGGGCAGTGCAGTGGTGTTCGGGCAGTGTAGGGGGTCGTGCTGGGGCTGGTGTTTCAGGGTTTAGGGCAGTACAGTGGTGTTCGGGCAGTGTAGGGGGTCGTGCTGGGGCTGGTGTTTCAGGGTTTAGGGCAGTGCAGTGGTGTTCGGGCAGTGTAGGTGGTCGTGCTGGGGCTGGTGTTTCAGGGTTTAGGGCAGTGCAGTGGTGTTCGGGCAGTGTAGGGGGTCATGCTGGGGCTGGTGTTTCAGGGTTTAGGGCAGAGCAGTGGTGTTCGGGCAGTGTAGGGGTCTTGCTGGGGCTGGTGTTTCAGAGTCTAGGGCAGTGCAGTGGTGTTCGGGCAGTGTAGGGGGTCTTGCTGGGGCTGGTGTTTCAGGGTTTAGGGCAGTGCAGTGGTGTTCGGGCAGTGTAGGGGGTCGTGCTGGGGGTGGTGTTTCAGGGTTTAGGGCAGTGCAGTGGTGTTTGGGCAGTGTAGGGGGTCATGCTGGGGCTAGTGTTTCAGGATTTAGGGCAGAGCAATGGTGTTCAGGCAGTGTAGGGGTTTTGCTGGAGGTGGTGTTTCAGGGTTTAGGGCAGTGCAGTGGTGTTTGTGCAGTGTAGGGGTGGTGTTTCAGGGTTTAGGGCAGTGGTGTTCAGGCAGTGTAGGGGGTCTTGCTGGGGTTGATGTTTCAGGGTTTAGGGCAGTGCAGTGGTGTTCGGGCAGTGTAGGGGTCGTGCTGGGGGTGGTGTTTCAGGGTTTAGGGCAGTGCAGTGGTGTTCCGGCAGTGTAGGAGGTCGTGCAGGGGGTGGTGTTTCAGGGTTTAGGGCAGTGCAGTGGTGTTCGGGCAGTGTAGGGGTCGTTCTGGGGGTGGTGTTTCAGGGTTTAGGGCTGTGCAGTGGTGTTCGGGCAGTGTAGGGTGTCGTGCTGAGGGGTGGTGTTTCAGGGTTTAGGGCAGTGCAGTGGTGTTCGGGCAGTGTAGGGGGTCGTGCAGGGGGTGGTGTTTCAGGGTTTAGGGCAGTGCAGTGGTGTTTGGGCAGTGTAGGGGTCGTGCAGGGGGTGGTGTTTCAGGGTTTAGGGCAGTGCAGTGGTGTTCGGCCAGTGTAGGTGGTCTTGCTGGGGGTGGTGTTTCAGGCTTTAGTGCAGTGGTGTTCGGGCAGTGTAGGGGGTCTTGCTGGGGGTGGTGTTTCAGGGTTTAGGGCAGTGCAGTGGTGTTCGGGCAGTGTAGGGGGTCTTGCTGGGGCTGGTGTTTCAGGGTTTAGGGCAGTGCAGTGGTGTTCGGGCAGTGTATGGGTCGTGCTGGGGCTGGTGTTTCAGGGTTTAGGGCAGTGCAGTGGTGTTCGGGCAGTGTAGGGAGTCTTGCTGGGGGTGGTGTTTCAGGGTTTAGGGCAGTGGTGTTCGGGCAGTGTAGGGGGTCTTGCTGGGGGTGGTGTTTCAGGGTTTAGGGCAGTGCAGTGGTGTTCGGGCAGTGTAGGGGTCTTGCTGGGGGTAGTGTTTCAGGGTTTAGGGCAGTGCAGTGGTGTTCGTGCAGTGTAGGGGGTCGTGCTGGGGATGGTGTTTCAGGGTTTAGGGCAGTGCAGTGGGGTTCGGGCTGTGTAGGGGGTCGTGCTAGGGTATGTGTTTCAGGGTTTAGGGCAGTGCAGTGGTGTTCGGGCAGTGTAGGGGGTCGTGCAGGAGCTGGTGTTTCAGGGTTCAGTGCAGTGGTGTTCGGGCAGTGTAGGGGGTCGTGTTTTAGGGTAGTGCAGTGGTGCTTGTGTAGTGTAGGAGGTCGTGCTGGGGGTAGTGTTTTAGGGTTTAGGGTAGTGCAGTGGTGTTTGTGTAGTGTAGGGGGTCATGTTTTAGGGTAGTGCAGTGGTGTTTGGGTAGTGTAGGGGGTCGTGCTGGGGGTAGTGTTTTAGGATTTAGGTTAGTGCAGTTGTGTTTGGATAGTGTAGGGGGTCGTGCTGGGGGTAGTGTTTTAGGGTTTAAGGTAGTGCAGTGGTGTTTGTGTAGTGTAGGGGGTCGTGCTGGGGGTAGTGTTTTAGGATTTAGGGTAGTGCAGTGGTGCTTGTGTAGTGTAGGGGGTCGCGCTGGGGGTAGTGTTTTAGGGTTTAGGGTAGTGCAGTGGTGTTTGTGTAGTGTAGGGGGTAATGTTTTAGGGTAGTGCAGTGGTGTTTGGGTAGTGTAGGGTGTCGTGCTGGGGGTAGTGTTTTAGGATTTAGGTTAGTGCATTGGTGTTGGGGTAGTGTTTTAGGGTTTAGGGTAGTGCAGTGGTGTTTGTGTAGTGTAGGGGTCATGCTGGGGGTAGTGTTTTAGGGTTTAGGATAGTGCAGTGGTGCTTGTGTAGTGTAGGGGTCGTGCTGGGGTAGTGGTTTAGGGTAGTGCAGTGGTGTTTTTGTAGTGTAGGGGGTCATGTTTTAAGATGCAACGCTCCAATACCTGACCAGTCTGCACTACATAAAACTGGAAAAAACTAAAAATAAAAGTGTTTTGCACACTTTTGTCATTGGGCTATATGTGGGCTACATCTGGGTAATATTTGTGCTACATTTGGGCTCTTTTTTCACTGGTGGCCATCTTGGAAGACTTCTTTGTTATGAAGTTTCCTAATTTCCTCATTTACTGCAGTCTTCTCAGTAGGAAATGCTTTCAGTTTTTACTTTGATTCCATCAAGAAGGCATTCAGATGTGTCACACATTTGCCATAAATTCAGAATGTTATTACTCTAGTTGTTCATTAGATCACTGTAGTAAAGCTACTGCTCACCAAGGAGTTAACTGGAAGTCTACTGCTGGTATTGAAAGTGATTGTTTCAGTCTGCATGTCAGAATTTTCTAATGAAATAGAAGAGGATTTGAGATCTCACTTAAAACATGCACTAAATTTTCTTTTTGCAGCACTAACCATAATTTCTATGGCAAAATGAACACCCTCATTTTGTTCCTTTTTAAATTAAATGTTTTAAGTGTTACCAGTTTATTCCAATCAAGATGTCTTCAGGTGTGCCATACTTTTGTCATAAGTAAGGCTGTTAGCACTCTAGTTGTTCTTTAGAACACTCTGGGAAACTGCAGTAGAACACAAAGGCATCAACTGACAGGCTGCTCCTGTTGCAATATAACAGGAAGATATTTGAGATCTCACTTAAAACATGTCCTAATTTTTCTTTCTACAGCACTAACCATAATTTCTATGGCAAAATGAACCCCCTCATTTTGTTCCTTTTTAAATTAAATGTTTTAAGTGTTACCAGTTTATTCCAATCAAGATGGCTTCAGGTGTGCCATACTTTTGTCATAAGTAAGACTGTTAGCGCTCTAGTTGTTCTTTAGAACACTCTGGGAAGCTGCAGTAGAACACAAAGGCATTAACTGACAGGCTGCTCCTGTTGAAATATAACAGGAAGATATTTGAGATCACACTTGAAACATGTCCTAATTTTTCTTTCTACAGCACTAACCATAATTTCTATGACAAAATGAACCCCATCATTTTGTTCCTTTTTAAATTAAATGTTTTAAGTGTTACCAGTTTATTCCAATCAAGATGGCTTCAGGTGTGCCATACTTTTGTCATAAGTAAGGCTGTTAGCACTCTAGTTGTTCTTTAGAACACTCTGGGAAGCTGCAGTAGAACACAAAGGCATCAACTGACAGGCTGCTCCTGTTGAAATATAACAGGAAGATATTTGAGATCACACTTGAAACATGTCCTAATTTTTCTTTCCAGAGCACTAACCATCATATCTATGACAAGATGAACCCCATCATTTTGTTCCTTTTTAAATTAAATGTTTTAAGTGTTACCAGTTTATTCCAATCAAGATGGCTTCAGGTGTGCCATACTTTTGTCATAAGTAAGGCTGTTAGCACTCTAGTTGTTCTTTAGAACACTCTGGGAAGCTGCAGTAGAACACAAAGGAATCAACTGACAGTCTCTGCCCTTGTTGGATGTACATGTTTTACTGAGAATGTCAGACTTCATTCTCACATGACTGAGAAAGATAATGTGAATTTACAGAAAATATGCTCTCATTTTAGCTTCTGGGGCACCTTCCAAAACTGTATGGGACAAGCATGTGAAAATAGTTTTCTCTCAAACATGATTCATGATATCCCAGCAGAAGGTTTTTCACAGGGTAAAATCACCTTAGAACACACCACAATTCCTGAAATTAGTATGGTACCATCAACAAATGAATTCTAATGTAACTAAAGTCTGTTATCACCCTTTATAGTTCTCCTTTTGGTAACCCTCAAAATCTTCGATTCACTACAATGCATTTCAATGGGGTACTATCATTTATATTGGTCCCAAGATGGCTGCCTGCAATTCCAGGATGAAGTGCTGACAGCCAATCAGATCTCACGATGACATGTGTGGTTAGGCTCCGCCCAGATATATATGTGTTTTTACTTTTGATTTTCTCAGCAACTACTGAACGGATTTACACCATTTAACAAAAAGGGTTCTTTTGAACCAAGAACTACCTCTTTGCCAAATTTGGTGTAATTCCGTTCAGCAGTTCGAGCTGTAGCCTTGCAGAAAGTTTCCTATGGGAAATTGATTTTTGACTCTTATTTTTTAATTTCTCCGCAACTACTGAACGGATTTACACCATTTAACAAAAAGGGTTCTTTCTGAACCAAGAACTACCTCTTTGCCAAATTTGGTGTAATTCCGTTCAGCAGTTCGGGCTGTAGCCGTGTCTAAAGTTTCCTATGGGAAAATGAATGGGGAAAACACGTTTTGGGACCCCCTTTTTCTCGGCCCCGCTTGACGAATCACCCTGAGACTTTCAGGGTAGGAGCGGACCGGAGCGGGCCATAAAGTTTGAAAATTTCGCGAAGATTCGTCAACCGACGCAAGAGTTATTTCAAAAAGAATGTCGCGGATTTCCTATGGAAAATAGGTCCTAACTATAACTATCTACTGGCGACCGCCAGTATATATATATATATATATATATATATATATATATATATATATATATATATATATATATATATATATATATATATATATATATATATATATATATATATATATATATAATTTTTTATCACATTGGCAAGATGGAGGAACCCACCTTTTACAGAGGGAGAATTGTCTGTCATGGTGGATGAAATTATTAGAGTAGAGCCACAATTGTTTGGAGCACAAGTACAAAATACTACCATATCTCAGAAATGGCAAATGTGGGACAGAATAGTCGATAAAGTGAATGCTGTAGCTACCAATATGCGCACACAGGAGGAAATTAGGAAGAGGTGGAACTACCTGCGGGGTAAGAGTCCATTCCCAAGCCTCCAAGTGTCACCTGGAGGCCCAGAGGACTGGTGGTGGTTCTCCCAGCCCCCCATTACAACTATTTCCCAGGGAGAAGAAGGTCTTGCAGATCCTACATCCCGAAGGCTTGACAGGAATCTCTGGTGGAGTGGAGACTAGTAAATTACAACTGGTATTTCTCAGTAATCACAAATGGAGTTATTGCCCTTAACTTAGCTGCTCAGAATGTTTCTAGACCTAGCAAAACATATATATTTAAACGTCAGTTTCTAAAATACCTTGTGTTATCCAAATCAGTAGCATCATGGTTGTTACAATCTATTTAACAATAACCAATATGTATTATCAGATAGTGTGTTGTCCTCCATGGATCACCCCTTGCATTTGCCTAGTCCTTTGCTGTATCTCATTGTAGGTTGTCTTACTTCAAAAAACAGGTTCCAAACTCCATCCATATGCACGTGAAGGTATAGTGCTTTTAAGTTGTATTGTAACCTATGCACATTATACACATTTGTGTACATATCGTAAATGTGTGTTTAATTTTCACTTTAGTAATTTAAATAGGTATATGTCACTCAAGTTTTCACACGTATTGGCAATCGTGTCCACAAATCACTACAATTACCATGATGTCCTGATTTTGTCTCTGCAGAAGAGGGCAATGTGATGCTGGCCAACCTTCTTTCCTTCCACATATACACAAAAGACAAAGCTTTATGTAGTTGTCATTCACCATTTCATGTATGTCTAAATATTTAATCTGCTGTGTTGATCCAGTATGTTGTCACCTTCTTGTAACTCCATTGAATAGATCTACTTGCTTGCAGAAATCACAGTGTGTGTATTGAAAGGCTTCCAATCATGTTCTGTGGCATGCTGATTATAAGTATTATTGATAAACTATTTACTTTGCAGTGTTCATATGATGACCAATGCCATTTACTCAAATTATACCATGGATTGTTTTGGAGGCTGCTAGGCCTTGAAATGGCTCAGCTCTCACATCTCCTCTTTACTGTGTTGAGTCGCATATCTAGTACAATTTACTTTTCAGTACATTTCTCCATCGTTGTTACTGAAGTGTGCCTCTGTGTACATTAACCTGAATGAGTAAAAAGTGAAAATCACAAAGGCTTCAACATCTCATTAATCATTATTTTTCTCAGTCCACCTGACAATACTATTGAATAGCATAATGGTTTCTTGCCAATTTCCAATGGCCTGGAAAAAGGACTCGATCCTTCTTATTTAAAAAATACCTTCATTGGACATGACCGTTACTAAGAACTATCGTCACATCTCTTGTTTGCCATTCTCTGCTAAAATACTGGAAAAAGTCTTAAATGAGGGTCTGACAACTTATTTGGATTCTAACAACATGGTTTCAGGCCAAAACATTGCACTGAATCAGCCTTAGTGGTCACTACTGAGGAAATCCACAGGTTGGTTGATGAGGGAGGAAGGGAGGCACTGAGTCTTTTAGAACCTCTCGGCTGAGTTTGATCCAGTGATCTGTGCGGCAGCGACGGCTCCTCCATTAAGGTGGAGGAGCGTTGCCCCACTAAACAATTGCCCCCAGAGATGGAAAAATAAAATGGTAATAAAGTTAATTTATTACCATATTATTTTTCAAAACCCTGCCCCGAGCTGAGCGTCAGGACAGGGGCGGGGGTTTCTGCTGCTGCCAGTCAGGCAGCAGTAGAAAGCAGTGCTAGGCAGGGCTCTTTAATTTTTAAATTGTGCATGTCTTTTTGGCCTGCCGTCCTGCGATGGCCAGCCAGACATGCATACTTTAAACCTCAGACAGTGTAGTCCAGTGACCTCTGGAGCGGTGAGAGAGGCTGCTCCCTCCAATCTTGGCGCTGCTCTCATGCAGCATCAGAACAGCGCCAGAATTGGTTACTGCAGTTTCCTGGAGCCTGCCTGGAGAAAAGACCTAAGCGAGAAGGACGTTGCACCAGGAAGAAGGTAAATGCAATGATTTTTCTTTTTTTACTTATTTTTTATTTTTGTCCCCACCACCCTCCTTACATGCCAGCCATCACTGCTGTGCAGTACTTATCAACCGGCTTGAGAGGGTCGGGATTGGGGGTGCAGCTCTGGCTCTACTTAGTTACTTCCTATCTAACAGGGAACAAACTGTGGAGATGAGCAGTTTCAAATCAAACTCTTTCTCTCTTCCCTGTGGGGTACCTCAGGGGTCTTCTTTATCCCCTACGCTCTTCAACATCTATATTACGCACCTGGTGAAACTCATTCAATCATTTGGTCTTTTTGCTATATCCTATGCTGCTGATATGCAAATAATCATATCTATTCCCATTGAGGGCGGCATGGCTGCTAAAAGTTTTAACAACTGTCTGGCCCAGATTTCAGTCTGGAGGAAGGAAAACTGCAAACAATTAAATACAGAGTAAACAGAAGTCATTTTGTTTGGAAAGAAAACTGTTCTGGAACGATTTGAGGTGGCCTGGTAACCTTGGCCCACTACCCTCTCCCGTTCAAAAGGTGAAAAATTTAGGGATTTTATTTGATGAGCATTTTGATTTCTCAGAGCAGATTAACCATATAACATCCTCTTGTTTCTATATAATCAAGATGCTAAAAAAGGTATTTCTTTTTATTCCCCCTGACCTGCAAAACATGGTTGTGCTAGCTTTGATCCTTTCTAGGATAGATTATTGTAATGCCCTCTATTTAGGAATAAATAAACGACTCCACTCTAAACTCCAATCACTTCAAAATGTGGCAGCACGGCTGCTTTTGAAGGTCTCCAGGTTTTGTTCCATCACAAAGAAGATCCAGAAATTGCATTGGTTGCCTGTATCTAAGAGGGTGACATTTAAGCTCTCTGCATGATGCATAAAGCCTTCCACAGCTCTGGTCTCCTCTATTTTCAAAATACCTTTAAGTGGTACTCCTCACAGCGAGAATTGAGGTCTTCCCTTTCCAATCTAGTGGTCATTCCAAAACTAAAGAAGACCATCTGGGATGGCAAGTTTCTCATTTTTAGCAAGCAAACTTTAGAACTCTCTGCCTCTGTCCTTCAGATCCTAAACGAGCATTACACTCTTTAGGAATTTGCTAAAGATGTGGCTTTTTGTCTCCTCTTCCAAATAAACTCCGTGTTCCACTCTCTACATTTTCTGAGATTACGCTAGTGCCAAGTCACTTCGGAATTCACACACTCTAGAAAATGTTTACTTACTTACTTTAGGTTGCGTTATGTAGTGGGCTGGCTCTGTATATAGTGTACTAAAACAAAGACATGATGCAGAGAGTCTAGTGGATTCCTTACTGGGTCCTAGGATGCTTGTTTCCGGTCCAGGGAGGACCTGGCTTGGCAGTTCGGGCTGGACTGTTCCCATGAGGCACAGGGTCAAGACTAATTTGCATATGGCCAGGTCTAAACTGGGGTGGCATGGTGAGCAAAAGAATGATGGATTTAACCTAGATCTCTTGACTGGGGGTGAATGTTTTGATTTGTTCGGCATTCCGTCCATCAACTGTGTGTCTTTTGCTTTCTCGTCCTAAGTGCGCCGGGTATGCCCAGACGTGTGTCCCGGGCTCACAGTGCCACTGGATTCAAGCTATCCTTGCTGATGAGGGGTGAAACCCCGAAGCCAGTCCTAGGATGCTTGTTTCCGGTCCAGGGAGGACCTGGCTTGGCAGTTCGGGCTGGACTGTTCCCATGAGGCACAGGGTCAATACTGATTTGCATATGGCCAGGTCTAAACTGGGTTGGCATGGTGAGCAAAAGAATGATGGATTTAACCCAGATCTCTTGACTGGGGGTGAATGTTTTGATTTGTTCTGCATTCCGTCCATCAACTGTGTGTCTTTTGCTTTCTCTCCCTTACTGGTATACAGAGGCAAAAGTAGATAATACTAACACTCTTTTTGTGGTAGTATGGGCGAGCAGTTAGGCTTATCAGTGGGTAGTGCTAAGCATTTGTTGTACTCACAGAGGCAATAAATGACCCTTTAGTAGGGACACCACTCCTGAAGTCCAGATAATGAGGGGATGCCTGGTCCATCTGGTCTGTCTGGGCAGACAGACCCAGTGAGTCACACTCAGCTCAAACCTACACCTCCCACCCCAGCTGCTAATACAACTATGCTTATGGATACCTTTAATCCCTGTGTCCAGAGGAACACAACTCCCACCTTGTGCCCCCCAGTCCTGGCCTCTGTTGAGCACCCACCACCACCTCCAGTTGTACCAGGACCCACTGGGATAGGCCACACAGCCTAAAGGGCACAGGGTAGTGGAGGTAGGAATCATATGAGGGAATCAGTGGGCCAGGAAAGTGAGACCACTGGTGTCATTGTTACCCAGAACACCATTGACCGAGTCTTTGGAGCAATACGACAGTTCCAAGACGTGATAGGTCAGGTCTTAACAGAGATCAGGGACCTTAAGCAGGTGCAGAGGGAGCACAATAGTGAGCTACAGGATCTGAACTCCAATTTGTGTTCCTTGACTAGGGTGATGTTTGACATTTATCAGCACCTGTGCAGGGCTTTTCCTGTACCATCTACCCCTGTCTGTGGTCCTTCTACATCAGGAAACAATATACCTTCAGCAGCCACAGACAGGGAGGCCCTGCCACAACAGGAAACTGATTCACCCACCTCAGTCCCTGCACCTGTGCTCCCCCATGAGGGAACGTTGATTCGGATCATGCGAAGAGGATGGCAAGACCACCACCTCCAAGAGATAACAAACCTAATTTACTTCAGTGTGTGTCTACCATTTACTCTGTGGATTATTTCATGAACACATTTTCCTTTTCTGAGGAGAGATGTATTTTGTACATTGGACTCCAAACAATTTGTGCTCAGTAAATAAGCTATTGCACTAATCATTTTGTACAAAATAGATGCACATAAAACAAAGTGAAAGACTGGTGTTGCATTTATATTGTAGTAAAACATTTTCTATGTCGTCTGTATATCATCATTTTTTAAATCTGTCAAATAATGTGATACTAAAACAAATTATAGAAACCAACTTGGTAATGTTTTAAATAAGATGGAAAAAGAAACAATGAAATCTGAATGTATTGATGTTATGCATATCTAGGTAATACGTTTGTGACACAAATAAATATGCATTCCACAAACCATGCAGAAGCCAAACAGTCTGTGCCACTTAGAAGTTGACAATCCAGAATCTTGACACCATGGAAGAAAGGGAATATTACATGGAATCAAATTAAATAGGCCAACTTTTACTGATGCATGACCTCAGCTGGAGCCAGACATCCGCCCCTCGCAATAGTAATCCTACATCAATAACACCAATACTCCACATCATAGCAGTATACAAATTTGAGGCCACGTTACCATTTCATGACACTGTGGCAGTATCTGGTGCCATGTCACAACCACCATTCAGTGGTGTGCTAAAAACATTCTTTCAGCTATGAGGAGACACATCAACAGTTTCCCACACTGAACACAAATTGAAGATTTAGCCAATGTGAAGGGAGACCAGTATGCTATGGCCTGACATACACATGTGGTTAAAGCAAGTTAAGCAACAAATATTGCCTTGGTGGAAACATCCAAAAGAAAACAGGTTTGATGCAATCTCAAGAACTTCCATTCAATCACAGTGCATGTTGTTCCTGTACAAGATCTATCCATTCCAAGTGGGTATCTGTCCCAGTTTAACCAATGTTCCCTTTGTACTTTCAAACAGCAGCATATCAATACAAATGTCACAACTTTGAAATGTCCAATTGAAGGTGACATGGTGAAGGACCCTGAAACAGAATAACAAGGGAAAATTAATGATTTCACATCTACAATTTGACTCAAATTACAAGTTAGGAGGACACATATCAGGCCTTTGTAGATTCAGTAAACTAGGATTAAAGAAACTGGTCCTCAAGTCATTTTGTACTTACCAACAAGCCAGGCCCTCTAAGGTCCAAGTTGTGACATTTGCAGGGGTATGGTGCTGTTCTGTAGTACAAAGGAATCATGTGTTGACCCAGGTAAGAGGGCACACACACTTGAGATGTATAAATCTGGTAAGCAGACAATTTGCACATTGATGGAATGGAAGTTCTTCCTATTGTGGTAGACCTGTTCCCTGGCATGTGGTGGCGCCAAGGCAATATGTGTGCTCTCAGTTGCGCCATCCACATGTGGTAGGCCAACCAAATCCTAGAAATTTCCCTTCACATTGGCCAAATCCTGAGCTCTTGGAAACTGGATGAAGCTGTTGATGTGTGTCATCATTGAAGCAAGGACTTCTTGTAGCACACCACTGAACGTTGGCTGTGACATGCCTCCACATACTGCCAGAGTGTATTGAAAAGAGCAAGCGGCCACAAAATGAACTACAGCCATGAGTTTCACTATTGGTGTTATTGCTGATGTGTTCCTATTGCGAGGCATGAGATCAGGTTCGACCTGCAGACACAAATCCAGTACAGTTTGCCAATTTAATCAAACGTTTTATTATAATGTCTCTTTCCTCCACAGTGGCATGGTCTAGAAACAGTCTGAGGACTTGAGGACACTTTGTTCTACCCATCCCTGGGTTCATATGTCTGCATGTAAGGAAAACAAACTATCAATAAAAATTATCACACAAGACTTTCACAATCAACACACATCTCATGTCTAGGTTAGATAAGTAATCTTATTGTGTCATATTTTACCCTATTTTTCAAACATCTTTTCTACTGCAAATCTATATTTTCTACATGTCTGACATATTTTTAGAAATGTGTGAATAATACATTTGAAATTTGTCATTTGCAAAGTTTTAATTTTGTAAGATATTTTTTGGTGAACATTTCCGTCAAAGGAAGTGTTACATACACTGCGGGCACTACACAGTAACAGTTCACTGTTTTATTTGTCATATCTTGCCACAAACAGTGTTGTGTGTATCTGAGATATGTATACAAAGTAGCCATTTTGAGTGCTGGTGACGGCAAACTATTTAAAAATACACAGCTACACATCCTTAAATCGCAGGTGCCTGACTTTGCCGTCAGGACACTGGCTATCCGAGGGCCGTCGCTGGACGTTGACCCCATAGTAGGTGGAACACTCTACAATGGGCTCTGACATAGGCTAACTTGTGACGGCTACGCATGAAAGCCAATGGCTGTGTCCGTCTCCGTTGCAGATCACGTACGCTGTGTACTTGTACGTGGCGTATTGAAAAAAGCTCACTTGCCTCCTAGCACTGCAGCCAACAAGACCTCCTCGTAGTATTTGCTGCTGTTACCGACTTCTGAGAGCCAGGATGCCGGGGCAAAGCAGGTGAGATGGCCCCTGCCTTTTCCCCTGAGGAGTTGGAGGTCCTCCCCATGGAGGTCCTATCCCAGTACAGCCAGCTGTATGGGTACCCAGAGGAACAGTTACAAGTTTGAATGGGAAATGTTTGCCAAAGTAACTTGTTCCCTCTTTGTTCACAGGCTATTTGCTCCCTTTTTGTTCATGAGTGAAGTGTTGTGAATGTAGTGTAGTGAACTGAATGCTTTAGCTAGGTACATGTTGTTGAGGATGTAAGAAATGTCTGTGCATTGAAATGAAAATTCACCTGAAAGTATTAGCTGGGTATTCAATGCTTGTTACTGACAAATCTAGATTCAGTTAGAGAATCTACAGGCACCTTACTTCCTGTGGCTAGTAGGCACTGTACCACTAGTTTAAATGGAAACATACAGCCTAGGGTGAACTGAGAGAAATGTAAAGTCCAGGTAAAATCTCTGAAGTTATGGAGTTGTCTGATGCTGTCCTGTCAAGTGTATGTAAAGTCCATATTTTGGAATATTAGTATCTTCATGTGTTAAACATGTCATGGTGCCACATATTGTCAAAGATATTTCCTGTGCTGCCAGTCTAAATGACCCAGCCTCTCACTCAGCCAGATAAGTATTTCCCATTACAACACACAGTTGTTCATACATTACCCAAAACCATACTCTCATAGACACATAGCAGTCCTCCCATACTGCCCTTAGTCACTGTATGTGGTGCACACTTTGAAGGTTAGGCATGAAGGAACTGTAGCTGTGTGTGTGGTTATGGGCAAATAATGTACAGGTTGTTTAGCCTTTAGTAGCTCACTATAAGCTGGACTAATCTGGAGTGGGTCTCAGTACCTGAAAAGTGTCCTATGCCTGGCTTAGATAATGTTTGTGTCTTGGATTGGTGACATGAGGAGAAAGAGTGTAGAGGCTACTCCACAGATCACTGCAAATTAGGGTTTCATAGGAACTTTGAAATGTTGGTAAATATTCTGTACTGACTATTCTGGGAATGCATGTGAGAGATGGCAAAAAATTGTGTCACAGCACTATAGACATACAAAATCACTCAAATCATCTTTTGTTGTATTTTGTTCTCATTCATACAGGTCAACACTCATCAGAAGCAAGATTTGTGGAAGGCCATTGGGAAGAAGGTGCGGACCCTGGGGGGTCTTTAAGTAACGCAGCCTGCATTGCATGAAGAGGTGGGAGGACCTCTGACATCGGACCAGGAAGTCAGCAGAAGTCCAGCTAGGTCAGGCCTCCCAACCAGGCTAGCGCATGCACCGTACCCTGACCCCCCCCAATGGCCCTCATTCTTGCGGTGGCCTACCCGGAGTTTGATGGGCAGTTGAGGGCATTAGCAGCATCAAGGGGGTGAGTCATGGTATGTAGCTAATCTTGTTTAACCTTTTTAATTTAAAGCAATGTTTGGCATCAACATGACGGTTGTCACACATCCAACGCAAACGAGGATTTCTGGAGGTGTATGTTTTTCAGATGGTGTCTGATGCTGTGTTTGGTGTATTGTTTTGAGCAAAAGGTTCTCACTAGATTCCTCTGAACAAGCCAAGTACTGTTTTGAGCAGAGACATAGCTGCATGCAAAAAAAGGGGTACCTACATTTTCTCCATATTATGAGGGACAATTGTACCAAACATGCCACATTTGAGGATAGGGTCAGGTGTGATGCTCCATCACAAATGTGAGTAGGTAATGTAGGCCCTATCCCTGCTGACATGGCATAATAAGCACTTATGAGACAGTTCATGTTTCAGACTTTACATCGGTAAGTTGGTACAATGAAAATATGATCATGAGCATCTGCACCAAAAGCACTGGAAACATTTACAATGGCAACATTCCTTATCTGAAATGTGTTTCAATAGCAAAATGCAATTCATTTCTTGTAGACAGTAGCAGATTGTCATGACGCCTCAGTCCTTCCCTAATGTGCACGTAAGCCAGTCTGTGTTAACCAACATGAATTTTCATGCCAGACTGTATTGATTGAAACAGACAGGAATGTGTTCACATTGGTGACAGAGTTACACATACCCCAAATGGCATTTAGGTGTCCTTAGTTATATCCAGATGAGAAAGCAATGACATTGAGAAAAGTGATACTTAAAAGGACAATTGCAAATGGAAAGTTATATCACATAGATGTAGGGGTATCCCATCTTGATACATCAATATCTGGCCCAAAACATGTCTCTTTTAGATATGTGGATGTCAGAACACAGACTGGTTAACCACTAACCTTTGAAGCCGGATACAGCGGGAGCGATGAATGATGCTGCGTAACCCTATCCCCACAATGGAATGACCTGCGAGTCTACGACTACCACTCAACAGGAAACACCATGATAGGGGAAAAGGGAAAAAAAGGGACAAAAGAAACAATAACGATGCGGCTGCGAAAACACACGATGGGGAATGGACCTGGAGTTGTAGGCTTCACTCCTGCTGTCTAGCCCCGTGTTCCCTGTAGTAAAACATAAGCACAACACATATGTAACAGCCACAGTATGTAGAAGGAGCAAGGCGCTTTAGAATTATGTGAAGACACTTACGTTTAACCTTGACGCACTCATCCTTATGCAAAAAACACAAAATCCAAAAATAAAGCAATGAAAGAAATAAGCACTCCTGTAAATGAGCCCATTGTGCCTGTACTCTATTCTGCAGAAGAACTGCACCCCGGAAACCAAAACATAAGTGTACTTAGCTTGGTCAAAGCAGTCCAACGTAATGAGAATGTCTCCTCCACTGCAGGGTTAAATCCAAGGCTCTGGAAACTATAATAAACTAACAGGAGTTGCCACGCTGTTCCTGCGTGTTCGTCTGACAGCAAAACAAAAATAAAGGTTGCACAATTCTCCGAGCCTCTCACCGGCTCATGGTCGTGCTTCAGCGCTTTCAGTATGTCCCAAGGGAGACAAATGGCAAACTGCTACGAGCCTCCCAACGGCTCATGGCGCGCTTCAGCGCGTTGGAAATACCCAAAATCAGCAAAGGAAATTAAATGAAAAACAGTATCGAGCCTCTCAACGGCTCGTAAACGCACTCCAGCGCGTCTGACACGGAAGTGTCTAAAGTGTCACAGCTGATCGCAATTGCGCTCCAGCGCGTCTCCGGGAATCTGCACAATGCCGGCAGTAACGGAAGGGGAAGATGGCAAGAAGGAGACGTGGAACATGAAGTCTCCTAAACCCAGCGTTCAGCAACACAATGTCTGAAATGGGCTATCCAGGTTATTTACTAATCACGATTGACAAGCACCGGGCTGCCAGTAGGCGGTGCTTAAGTAGTTCCCTGTAGTAGGACCCATGTGATCCTCTCTCCTGGATTTATGGGAGATGTAGTCCTACCTCACACATACACCATTCTTCCTGTTCCACACATTCTTGTGCCTGGTATGTGTGACCCCCACGCTATCTACGTCTAAACGTGACAGAACCCCCTCTCAACGACCGTCGTCCCGACGGTCCACCAGGCCTAGTGGAAAACTGCGTGTGAAATGGTCTAAGAAGCCCAGGGCAGTGGAGGTTAGATCTCGGCTTCCACGAACGGTCCTCAGGACCATACCCCTTCCAGTCAATGAGGTAATGCACCCGCCCTCTAATGAATTTGGAATCGAGAATACGCTTGACCTCGTATTCTTCTTCCCCATCGACTTCCAGAGGCTGTGGTTTTAATGGTAGCCTAGTCTGAGGGAGACAGGGCCTTAACAGGGAAACATGAAACACCGGATGGATGTGCCAAGAAGAGGGGAGTGTCAATCTCATTGCAACAGGGTTGATTATTTTGCCAATGGGTTAGGGACCCACGAACTTAGGTTTCAGCCGGGTCTTACCTTTTAGTCGCAGATGTTTTGTATCGAGCCACACCCTATCCCCCACACTATAGGAAGGCCCTGGGGATCGTTTCCTATCTGCATGATGTTTGTCATATGTTTGTGCTGTGTCTAACTGTGTTTTGGCGTTCTGCAATACCTCTCTGAGATGTGCATGGTGTTCCTGAATGGTAGGATGTTTAGTTTGCACAGGCCATTCAAAGGGTAACATGTTAGGATGGTATCCAGTTAGGCAAAAGAAAGGGGAACACCCCAGAGTGGAATGCTCCGCGTTATTATATGCAAATTCTGCCATCCACAGAAGCGTTCTCCATTCTTCCTTGTATAGTAGAGTAAAGCATCTGAGGTACTCTTCTAGCGTTTGGTTCAGTCTTTCGGTTTTGCCGTCTGTCTGCGGGTGGTAGCTAGTGGAGAGACGAGCATCTACTTTCATAACATCACACAGAGCCTTCCAGAACCTTGAAGTGAATTGGGTTCCCCTGTCTGTTATGATAACCGCTGGTATTCCATGAGAGCGCACAATATGCTGCAAAAATGCTTGGGCCAATTCCACTGAGGTTGGTAATTTTGTCATTGCAATGAAGTGACACATCTTGGTCAGGTGATCGATGACAACCAGTATGGTATTATTGCCTGAGCTGGGAGGCATATCCACAATAAAGTCCATGGACAGCGTGTGCCAAGGTGTCGGAGGTATAGGTATGGGTTGAAGCAATCCACTTGGTCGTTTGTGTTGTGCCTTCCCCTGGGTACAGATGGCACATTCATAAACATATTTAGCGGTGTCCACCCGTAGAGTTACCCACCAAAAATGCCTTTTCATAGCCTGAACAATTTTCTGTATCCCCAAGTGTCCACCCAGCGTAGAGTCATGGATCCAGCGTAAGGCTTGCTGTTGTAAAAGACCTTCCGGGATATACAGCCTTTTATCATGATACAGGAGATTTTTCATGGATGAACGGTGCTGGGGGTCTTCTATAACCCATGCCTGCTCATCCATTCCCGCGGTTTGTTTTCTCACCTCACCCAAAAAGTCGTGCGTAGTCGTCATGGCCAGTATCTCCTCAGGAAAGGAAGCTTTCTTCAGTATGACAGGTGGTTCTTCCAATGGTACCTGACTGGATTCAGGAGTAAGAGCCGGTCTTGACAACGCATCTGCTTTACCGTTTTGCGGTCCTGGACGGTACCCAATCACAAAGTCAAAATCAGAGAAGAACAGTGACCAGTGGAGCTGTCTAGGGGTTAAGGCTCTTGCAGTTTTCAGAAACAGCAGGTTCCGGTGATCGGTGTCTATCTCAACTGTGTGTTTAGCCCCCAATAGGTAGTGTCTCCACTCTTCACACGCTCTCTTTATAGCCAGGAGTTCTTTGTCTGTGATACTGTAGTTGACCTCAGAGGACGACAATTTCTTGGAGAAGAAGGCAACGGGATGAAGTTGACCTGTTTCAGGATGTCTTTGAGATAGGATTCCTCCGATAGCGGAGTGTGATGCATCCATCTCTACCACAAACGGATGAGTAGCATCAGGATGTCTCAACACGGCTGCTTGTGTGAAGCATTTCTTTAGTGTTTGAAAGGCCTGTTCTGCTGAGTCAGTCCAGAGAAAAACTGCTCCTTTCCGTAATAGGTGTGTTAAGGGTTGTATGATTCTGGAGAACTCTTTAATAAACCTCTGATAAAAATTTGCGAAGCCTAGAAAGCTCTGTAAGGCTTTCACGCTCGAGGACAATTCCCACTGAATGATGGCTTGTATCTTTTTATCATCCATACATAGACCGTTTGGTCCTATGACGTACCCTGGAAACTCCACTTCAGTGGCGTGGAAAAGACATTTCTCCAACTTGGCAAAGAGAGCGAACTGCTGCAAACGTTCCAGTACCGCTGATACATGAAGGACATGTTCCTCTATGGATGCTGAGTAGATCAGGATGTCGTCAATATAAACGATGCAGGACACGTCCAACAGGCCCCGCAATACTTCATCCATAAAGAACTGGAATGCAGCAGGTGCGTTGCAGAGTCCTAAGGGTATGACCTGGTATTCATACAACCCGAACTTCATCCAAAAGGCTGTCTTCCATTCGTCACCTCGCAGCACCCACACTAAATGGTATGCACCCTGGAGGTCTAGTTTTGTGAACACCTTGGCTCCCTTCAACTGGTCCAACAGAATGGGTATTAAGGGCAGAGGATACCTGTTCTTTATGGTCACTCTGTTATTGGCCCTATAGTCTATACAGGCCCTTAAGCCACCTTCTTTCTTCGGGATGAAGAATAACGGCGAGGAAGCAGGGGAGGAAGAAGGACGTATGAAGCCGGAAGACAGCAACTCGTCGAGATACTGTTGCAGATAAGTAGTTTCGGCCTCCGTAAGAGCGTATATACGACTACATGGAATGCTGGCTCCAGGCTCCAAGTCGATCACACAATCATAGTCCCTATGAGAGGGTAGCTTCCCTGCTTCTTGTTTACTGAATATGGAATGGAACCGCTTGTATTCATCTGGTAACGTGGAGGTACAACACAAGATCTTTTCGTTGCATCCCTTTGCGAGCAGGCCGGCAGGATTCTCCGCAACTTCTGTGTTCTGTACTTTGTCTTTTGTGCAGTGTTCTTTACAAAAAGAAGAGTTCATGGAGACGGTGCGTGCTGCCCATTGCACTAAGGGATCATGATGAGTTAGCCAGGGCATTCCCAATATGAGTTTGAATTAGGGGGCATGAATTAGGGGGCATCAATTAGGTCGAACTGTATGTATTCGAAATGGTTCGCTCCGACTTGCATCAGAATCAACTGTGTGTGGAAACGTACGGGTCCTGACGTCAACGCAGTACCATCTACCGCCTTTACTTGTTCCGGTGTCTTTTTTCGTATACAGGGAACACCGAGTTCTTGGGTGTACTGCTGGTCGATAAAGTTACCCGTAAACCCAGAATCAGGCAATGCATGAACTGCTATAGGTTCCCTGCTGGGCAATTCCAACATAACACATACGTTCATATGAGCCACTGATGTTTGAACCGTATTGGCCACTGCCGAAGAGACCTCTTCCTCCATAGGCCTCAAACAAGGGGTCTCTATCTTGTTTGAGTACATCAGTTTCCCGGGTTCTCTGAGGTATAGTTCACCACGGTAGGTTCCGGGCTCCTTGGTTTCCCTTGTTCACGAGCTTGGATCTGGTCTTGCAGTCTTTGATATAGTGTCCGGGTTTCCCACAGTACATGCACAATCTCTGTCTTCTTCTTTTTTTCTCCTTCATCTTGACTTATGGGCCCTCGTATTCCACTAATTTGTATAGGTTCTGTTCCATCTGTGGTATGCGGGTGTTCCTCCAGTATGGGCCTAGGGCGCGACGGATAGTACTTTGTTTCCATTCGGTGCTTGTCTCCTTTCCGTTCCTGGAGCCGATGATCCAACTGAACAGTGAGGTCTATTAGTTCACCGCAATTATTAGGCATATGCACCACTTGTGCCAATACATCCTTCAATTCCCCTCTCAGCCCTTGATAGAACAAGGATGTCCTTTTTTCCACCGGCCAATTGGTTTCAACTAGGAGCCTGTTGAAGGTGGTAATGTATGTAAGCAGGTCTTGCGTACCCTGTTTAAGTGAAATGAGTTCTCTATCTAGAGATAGCTGATGTGCTTTTCTGTCAAACAACTTGCGCATTTCTATGCAGAAATCCAAAAAATATTACAGAACTGGATCGTCTCTCTCTATTAGGGGGAAGGACCAACTGGCAGCATTACCACCCAAATAGGACATAACAAAGGCCGTCTTTGCCTGGTCGTTAGGAAACACTGCCGGTTTGCACATAAAATGTAGTCTACATTGACCCAAGAAAATCCCAAACTTCTTGGGATCCCCAAAGAACCTTTCAGGAGGAGCAAGGGGCAACTACATGGGCTGTATCACTTGTATGGATGAGGGACCTGCCTGAGAAGGATTAGAAAAAGAGGTTGTAAAGAGCCCAGCACCAGGAGTACCCCCTCCCTAGGCATGGGCCACACACCCGGAGTCAGGGTCATGAGATGTTAGCGGGGGCGGTAAGGTCCAGTCTTTGATATAGGAGCCCCCCTTGTACCGGTAGGGCTCATACGAGACAGCCCCGCTACTTCTCGCCTCATCGTGCCCATCTCATTTCTTAATTCTACATTTTCCCCTCGAAAGGCATCCACCTCCATCTGCAATGCGGTTAAGGTTTCCAACACTGACGTGAGTACAGTGGTAGTATCCAAAGCTCAGGCCGTAGGTAACCGTGGGCTTGTCAATCTGTGAGAACACAGACTGGTTAACCACTAACCTTTGAAGCCGGATACAGCGGGAGCGATGAATGATGCTGCGTAACCCTATCCCCATGATGGAATGACCTGCGAGTATACGACTACCACTCAACAGGAAACACCATGATAGGGGAAAAGGGAAAAAAAGGGACAAAAGAAACAATAACGATGCGGCTGCGAAAACACACGATGGGGAATGGACCTGGAGTTGTAGGCTTCACTCCTGCTGTCTAGCCCCGTGTTCCCTGTGGTAAAACATAAGCACACACATATGCAACAGCCACAGTGTGTAGAAGGAGCAAGGGGCTTTAGAATTTGGGGAAGGCACTTACGTTTAACCTTGCTGCACTCATCCTTATGTAAAAAACACAAAATCCAAAAATAAAGCAATGAAAGAAATAAGCACTCCTGTAAATGAGCCCATTGTGCCTGTACTCTATTCTCAGGAAGAACTGCACCCCTGAAACCAAAACATAAGTGTACTTCGCTTGGTAGAAGCAGTCCAACGTAATGAGAATGTCTCCTCCACTGCAGGGTTAAATCCAAGGCACTGAAAACTATAAAAAACTAACAGGAGTTGCCACGCTGTTCCTGCGTGTTCGTCTGACAGCAAAACAAAAATAAAGGTTGCACAATTCTCCGAGCCTCTCACTGGCTCATGGTCGTGCTTCAGCGCTTTCAGTATGTCCCAAGGGAGACAAATGGCAAACTGATCCGAGCCTCTCAACGGCTCATGGCGCGCTTCAGCGCGTTGGTAATACCCAAAATCAGCAAAGGAAATGAAAAACAGTATCGAGCCTCTCAACGGCTCGTAAACGCGCTCCAGCGCATTTGACACGGAAGTGTTTAGAGTCTCGCAGCTGATCGCAATTGCGCTCCAGCGCGTCTCCGGGAATCTGCACAATGCCGGCAGTAACGCAAGGGGAAGACGGCAAGAAGGAGACGTGGAACATGAAGTCTCCTAAACCCAGCGTGCAGCAACACAATGTCTGAAACGGGCTATCCAGGTGATTTACTAATCACGATTGACAAGCACCGGGCTGCCAGTAGGCGGTGCTTAAGTAGTTCCCTGTAGTAGGACCCATGTGATCCTCTCTCCTGGATTTATGGGAGATGTAGTCCTACCTCACACATACACCATTCTTCCTGTTCCACACATTCTTGTGCCTAGTATGTGTGACCCCCACGCTATCTACGCCTAAACGTGACAGAGGAAATGTTTGTGCTCTGTACTGAAGTGGTTTAAGAATGTATCCAGGCCTATGTATTTACTAATACTGTCAAAGCCATTTGTCATGCAGAAAAATAAAAGTGGATAAAAGATAAAAGGCACACATGATATGGGAGCTAGCATGGGGATTTTCTAGGCTGTGAGCAGATTGTTTGTGGAATTCTTCCCTATAGACATGAGATACTGATGATTAAGACTCCAAGTTTGAATGCCTTGAAGCTTATGTACCATGTAGTCATGGCAAATGTTTTGTGAGCAAAGTTTATGTTCAAATTGTTTTACCCAGATACCCTCAAACTGTTGTATCTGTGCAAGGCGAAGGTTACGGTGGCCACATTGGTGGGGAAGAAGCTGGGCACTGTGCTCCTGGTGTAGACACCACAGACACCAAGGGAGCCAATACAATGGAGGGTGAGGGGACTGGCGCAGAGGCCACGAGCGACTCAATACATCTTCAGAGGTCTCCACAGATGACCAGTCCCTAGTGGTGGCAGGCCCTATAGCTACAGTTCAACCGACATCGTCGTCCAGCACCCATGTTTCCATCTCCACACTCCCTCTCCCCCCCCCCAGTTGGCCATAGCTGCTCCCCTAAAAGGAGTGGAGGCACCTTTGCCACAGGCACCTGCCCCCGCCCCTGTCTCCCAGGCTCCACTCAATGAGGAGGCTATTAATCTATTACAGACTATCACTGTAGGCCAGATTTCATTACTGAATGCCATCAAGGAGTTTAGTGGTCAGATGATCCAGATGCTTGCTTATCTGGATGGCATTCACACTGCCATGTCTGGCCTACAGCGGTCATTCCAGGGTCTGGTCTTCTCATTGACCACAGTGTCCCGCCCACCTCAACCTCGTACCACAAATCCCACCCCTTCCCAAATCCCTCTTCCCAGCTATATCCAGAGGGTGTGCAGACATAGTATCGAGTTTTTAACATCGACTGGCAGAAATATTGAGTCATAAATGTCGCGAATGAGAAATATCGACAGCAAGAATATCGTGGTCAAGAAAATCGACTTTAGGAAAGTAATATCGATTTTAAAAATATCGAAGTGTTTAATATCGTTTGCAAAAATATAGTTGTTAAAAATATCGATTTTTTTTTATTAATGTTATGTATTTTAGTATATATTTTAAATGTATGTCATGTATTTTTTTGTATAAGAATTGTTTATATTTTTTAATATATGTGTTACATTTTTAGTAGTTATTAATTCTTTTTATTTGAATTTTGCGTTTTTTAGTTCCTTAGCGAGTTGTGTGTTTATAGGGGAATAGGGTGGGAAGTATAATGATTATTTTTTATTTATTAATATTTATTTAATTGAGATGTCATAGTGTTAAATGTGTAAAGTAATTTATTAGTTAATTAATAATTAGTTGTTAATTATTATTCATTTATTAATTAGTAATTAATTATAGTAATTGTGTAATTAATTTTAGGTGTGCGTTTTGGGGTTTAGAGGTGTAAAGGGTGGGAAGTAATTTTTTTAATTGATGAATTAATAATTAGTTAATTAATATTAATTAGTTAATTGTTAAAGGGTGGCAAGTATTTTTTTTAATAATGAATAATTATTTGTGAATTGATATTAATTTAATTAAAAATTAATGATGGCAATTGTGTAATTAATTTTAGGTGTGTGTTGTAGTGTTTATAGGGGTAAAGGGCGGGACATAATTTGTGTTTAACTAATCTGTAGTTGTTAATTAATGTTAATTATTTTATATTTATTTTGGGTAATTGTTTAATTTTTTTGTGTGTTGTTTTTACTTTTAAAGGGGTAAAGGGTAGGTATTAAATACATTTTACTTACTTTATAATTAGTTGTTTAATAGTAATAGTTTTTAATTTAAAAAAAGTTTTAATTGTGTAATTTATTATTTTACAGTTCAATTTAGGTGTGTGTTGTGGCGATTATAGGGTTAAAGTGTGGGTAGTTAATTCATTTTTATTAGTTTTATTTTGTTTTGATAATATTTTTTAAATTAATTAATTATGTTAATTATGGAAGTACATTTTTAAAAAAAATGTAGAAGTGGGTTGTGATTTGTGTGGTGTTATAGGGTAGGAAATAAAATACATATATTCATGTCATAATTAATGTTTTTGCTTGTAAATATCCCTCCGCTATCCAATACTTACCCTACTGTTGCACTCACTGGAGTGGGAATAGTAAGTTTAATCCCTCCGCTATCCTACAGTCACTCTACTGTTGCACTCACTGGAGTGGGAATAGTAATTTTACCCCTTCGCTATCCAACACTTTCTTTACTGTTGTACTCATTGGAGTGGTAATAGTAATATTTACTCCTTCGCTATCCAACACTTTCCCTACTGTTGTACTTATTGGAGTGGGAATAATAATTTTTACCTCTCCGCTATCCAACACTTTCCCTACTGTTGCACTCAAAGTGGGAATAGTAATTTTTACCCCCTGCTAGCCAACACTTTCCCTACTGTTGCACTCACTGGAGTTGGACTAGTGAATTTAATCCCTCCGCTATCCAATACTTACCCTACTGTTGCACTGACTGGAGTGGGAATAGTAATTGTTACCCCTTCGCTATCCAACACTTTCTCTACTCTTGTACTCATTGGAGTGGGAATAATAATTTTTACCCCTCCGGTAACCAATACTTTCCCTACTGTTGCACTCACTGGAGTGGGAATAGTAAATTTAATCCCTCCGCTATCCAACACCTACCCTACTGTTGCACTCACTGGAGTTGGAATAATACATTTTTACCCTTTCGCTATCCAACACTTTCCCTACTGTTGTACTTATTGGAGTGGGAATAATAATTTTTACCTCTCCGCCATCCAATACTTTCCCTACTGTTGCACTGACTGTATTGGGAAATTTAAGTTTAAATATTTTTTAATAGTTTAATGTTTTAATTTATTATAGAACTTTTTTTTCTTATATTTTAAATTATTGATATATATATATATATATATATATATTCCATATGAAGTCGCTCAGCAATTGAGGCGCCACACACGTACGTGTTTAAAACCTTTTATTTGGCAGGTAGCAGGGGAACCAGCATCACCTCCACAGCAAAAGTAACTGCCAAACGCGTTTCGGGCTTCCTTAGCCCTTGTTCACTGGTGTCTGAAGGAGGCACAGCTGCAAAGTCTTGCGCCGCACTCGCGGCGATGAAATATAGCTCCCGCCCAGTGGGCGTGTCCTGCAATTGCTGAGCGACTTCATATGGAATATATATATATATATATATATATATATTCACTGAAAAAACCATAGGTTTCAGGCACGTTATAGTTAGAAATTAGCATTTAAAAAACCTTTAAAATTCACTGAAAAAACCATAGGTTTCAAACACGTTATAGTTAGAAATTAGCATTTAAAAAACCTTTGAAATTCACTGAAAAAAACCATAGGTTTTAGGGACAGTTATAGTTAGTTGGACATTGCACTCGTACAAAACCCGTGAAATTCCCCTGTTATAGTTAGTTCAGCTAACTATAACTCGCGCCCGCAATGCACTGCTGATGATGTCACATATTACATCACTCATGACATGGTCAGTGACATCACTGATGACATCACTGATGACATCTCAAATGACATCACTGATGACATCATCCAGTGACTGTGTGTTTCTGTAAAGTTTAAATATGTTTAATATATATAGGGAAAGGCGTATTGAAGAATGAGTGGGTGTATAAGTGTCTGAATGGATGATTTAGTACGTGAGTGACTGACTCTACAAGTGAGTGATTAAACGTATCTTACTGAATGCATGGGTTAGTGACTAAACTGTGTGAATGTCTGTATCCGTCTGTTTGTTGGTGTGTAAGTGGATGCATGGATTTGCGAATAGCTACATGAGTGTCTATATGGGTTATTGATTGGTTCTCTGAGTATCTGTATGGCTGCCTGAGTGTTTGTGTGGGTGGGGTGTGTGTGACTCTATACATAGATGTGTGAGTGGGTGATTCACTGGGTGCATGACTTCAAGAGTGCATCTGTGATGGACTGCTTGGGTGAGTGAGTGTGTGTATGGGTGTGTTAGTGAGTGAATGTATATCTCAGTGGTACATGTGCGAGTAACTACATATGTAAAAGGCAGTATATATGTGTGTTAGAGTATTTAAATGGCTATAAGTGAGAGTGTGTTATTGTGAGAGTGGCTGTATGGATGCGTGTGTGCTTGTATCAGTTATTGTATAAGAGCGTAAGAATGTGCTAGTATTTGTATGAGTAAGTGAGCTGGTGTGTGTATAACTGTATAGGTGAGTAAATGGGTGTGTGATTAATTTTTTGCATGACTGACTAGGTGTGTGAGTACCTCTATGGATGAGTGGCGGTGTGTGAGTGTTTATATAGGTGTATGAGTGCATATGATAGTCCTGTACTGAGTGACTGTAAGTATGAGTGACTGTACAGGTGAGTGAGTGGATGTGTGTGTAGACCTAAGAATCAGTGAGTGGGTATGTAGTTTTTGGTGTTGGAGTGTCTATGGTTTTGAGAATGGCAGTCTGTAATTTAGAGTGGGTGTATCAAAAGTT
This sequence comes from Calotriton arnoldi, assembly GCA_963921515.1. NCBI lineage: Eukaryota > Metazoa > Chordata > Amphibia > Caudata > Salamandridae > Calotriton > Calotriton arnoldi. The sequence goes on from CAWUFW010001011.1 coordinate 2,988,023, forward strand.
ATATTAGGGTGTGAGAAGATGCATGAAATTATCACATGGATGATGTCATCAGTGATGTCATTTGAGATGTCATCAGTGATGTCATCAGTGATGTCACTGACCATGTCATGAGTGATGTAATATGTGACATCATCAGCAGTGCATTGCGGGGCGCGAGTTATAGTTAGCTGAACTAACTATAACAGGGGAATTTCACAGGTTTTGTACGAGTGCAATGTCCAACTAACTATAACTGTCCCTAAAACCTATGGTTTTTTCAGTGAATTTCAAAGGTTTTTTAAATGCTAATTTCTAACTATAACGTGTTTGAAACCTATGGTTTTTTCAGTGAATTTCAAAGGTTTTTAAATGCTAATTTCTAACTATAACGTGCCTGAAACCTATGGTTTTTTCAGTGAATTTCAAAGGTTTTTTAAATGCTAATTTCTAACTATAACGTGCCTGAAACCTATGGTTTTTTCAGTGAATTTCAAAGGTTTTTAAATGCTAATTTCTAACTATAACGTGCCTGAAACCTATGGTTTTTTCAGTGAATTTCAAAGGTTTTTTAAATGCTAATTTCTAACTATAACGTGCCTGAAAACTATGATTTTTAAGTGAATTTCAAAGGTTTTTTAAATGCTAGTTTCTAACTATGCCAACAGAGGTAGGACATGTGAAGAAAGAAGAAAAAACGCACAGAAAGAAGCAAAAGATGTGCAGCAAGAACCAACAGAGGAGCAGAAAGAGGCCTTGTTGCAAAATCATCCTGTGCCCACAACTTTTTCAGACGGGTACTGGTGGTAACTGACTCTGACTAACCAGAGCCAGTGCTCGTTTGCACAGTGGTGAAGGGAGGGGGGGCCTGAGGTGACATGTGTGCAAACGCGCCCCGTGGCGCGTTTTAAGTTGCGGGATTAAGTCCCCTTGAATCCTGAGGGTCCCTGGGGCCCAACTAGCCCCCCAGGTACCTACAGTTAGGACCACAGAGCTGAGTTGCAGAGAGGTGTTCCGAGGCCACGCACCTTTTTTCACCTCTCTGCAACGCACCTCTGTTGTGCTTACTGAAGGTACCTGGTGGGCTAGTTGGCCCCCAGGATTCAAAGGAATTAACTCCCCAACTTAAAACGCACCACAGGGCGTGTTTGCGCACATGTCTCCTGAGGCCCCGCCCCTCCCTTCACCACTGTGCAAACGCGCCCCGTGGCGCGTTTTAAGTTGGGGGATTAGGTCACCTTGCATCCTGAGAGTCCCTGGGGCCCAACCAGCCCACCAGGTACTTCCAGTAAGCACCACAGGCCTGCGTTGCAATGCCTGTAACAAATTGTGCAGTTGTGTTTAGGTAGTGAAGAGGGTCGTGCTGGGGGTAGTGTTTTAGGGTTTAGGGTAGTGCAGTGGTGTTTGGGTAGTGTAGGGAGTCGTGCTGGGGGAGTGTTTTAGGGTTTAGGGTAGTGCAGTGGTGTTTGGGTAGTGTAGGGGATACTGCTGGGGGTAGTGTTTTAGGGTTTAGGGTAGTGCAATGGTGTTTGGGTAGTGTAGGGGTACTGCTGGGGGTAGTGTTTTAGGGTTTAGGGTAGTGCAGTGGTGTTTGGGTAGCATAGGGGGTACTGCTGGGGGTAGTGTTTTATGGTTTAGGGTAGTGCAGTGGTGTTTGGGTAGTGTAGGGGTTCGTGCTGGGGTAGTTTTTTAGGGTTTAGGGTAGTGCAGTGGTGTTTGTGTAGTGTAGGAGGTCGTGTTTTAGGGTTTAGGGTAGTGCAGTGGTCTTTGGGTAGTGTAGGGAGTCGTGCGGGGGTATTGTTTTAGAGTTTAGGGTAGTGCAGTGGTCTTTGGGTAGTGTAGGGGTTGTGCGGGGGTAGTGTTTTAGGGATTAGGGTAGTGCATTGGTATTTGGGTAGTGTAGGGGGTCATGCGGGGGTAGTATTTTAGGGTTTAGGGCAGTGCAGTGGTGTTTAGGTAGTGTAGGGGGTCGTGCTGGGGGAGTGTTTTAGGGTTTAGGGCAGTGCAGTGGTGTTCGGGTAGTGTAGGGGGTCGTGCTGGGGGAGTGTTTTAGGGTTTAGGGCAGTGCAGTCGTGTTCGGGTAGTGTAGGGGGTCGTGCTGGGGGAGTATTTTAGGGTTTAGGGTAGTGCAGTGGTGTTTGGGTAGTGTAGGGGGTCATGCTGGGGGTAGTGTTCTAGGGTTTAGGGCAGTGCAGTGGTGTTCGGGCAGTGTAGGGGGTCGTGCAGGGGTGGTGTTTCAGGGTTTAGGGCAGTGCAGTGGTGTTCGGGCAGTGTAGGGGGTCGTGCAGGGGTGGTGTTTCAGGGTTTAGGGCAGTGGTGTTCGGGCAGTGTAGGGGGTCATGCTGGGGGTGGTGTTTCAGGGATTGGGGCAGTGCAGTGGTGTTCGAGCAGTAAAGGGGGTCATGCTGGGGGTGGTGTTTCAGGGTTTAGGGCAGTGCAGTGGTGTTCGGGCAGTGTAGGGGGTCATGCTGAGGGTGGTGTTTCAGGGTTTAGGGCAGTGCAGTGGTGTTCGGGCAGTGTAGGGGGTCGTGCTGGGGCTGGTGTTTCAGGGTTTAGGGCAGTGCAGTGGTGTTCGGGCAGTGTAGGGGGTCGTGCTGGGGCTGGTGTTTCAGGGTTTTGGGCAGAGCAGTGGTGTTCGGGCAGTGTAGGGGGTCGTGCTGGGGGTGGTGTTTCAGGGTTTAGGGCAGTGCAGTGGTGTTCGGGCAGTGTAGGGGGTCTTGCTGGGGGTGGTGTTTCAGGGTTTAGGGCAGTGCAGTGGTGTTCGGGCAGTGTAGGGGGTCTTGCTGGGGGTGGTGTTTCAGGGTTTAGGGCAGTGGTGTTCGGGCAGTGTAGGGGGTCTTGCTGGGGGTGATGTTTCAGGGTTTAGGGCAGTGCAGTGGTGTTCGGGCAGTGTAGGGGGTCTTGCTGGGGGTAGTGTTTCAGGGTTTAGGGCAGTGCAGTGGTGTTCGTGCAGTGTAGGGGGTCGTGCTGGGGGTGGTGTTTCAGGGTTTAGGGCAGTGCAGTAGTGTTCGGGCAGTGTAGGGGGTCATGCAGGGGTGGTGTTTCAGGGTTTAGGGCAGTGCAGTGGTGTTCTGGCAGTGTAGGGGGTCATGCTGGGGGTGGGGTTTCAGGGTTTAGGGCAGTACAGTGGTGTTCGGGCAGTGTAGGGGGTCGTGCAGGGGGTGGTGTTTCAGGGTTTAGGGCAGTGCAGTGGTGTTCGGGCAGTGTAGGGGGTCATGCTGGGGCTGGTGTTTCAGGGTTTAGGGCAGTGCAGTGGTGTTTGGACAGTGTAGGGGGTCTTGCTGGGGGTGGTGTTTCAGGGTTTTGGGCAGTGGTGTTCGGGCAGTGTAGGGGGTCTTGCTCGGGGTGATGTTTCAGGGTTTAGGGCAGTGCAGTGGTGTTCGGGCAGTGTAGGGGTCTTGCTGGGGGTAGTGTTTCAGGGTTCAGGGCAGTGCAGTGGTGTTCAGGCAGTGTAGGGGGTCATGCTGAGGCTGGTGTTTCACGGTTTAGGGCAGTGCAGTGGTGTTCGGGCAGTGTAGGGGGTCGTGCTGGGGCTGGTGTTTCAGGGTTTAGGGCAGTGCAGTGGTGTTCAGGCAGTGTAGGCGGTCGTGCTGGGGCTGGTGTTTCAGGGTTTAGGGCAGTGCAGTGGTGTTCGGGCAGTGTAGGGGGTCATGCTGGGGCTGGTGTTTCAGGGTTTAGGGCAGTGCAGTGGTGCTCGGGCAGTGTAGGGGGTCGTGCTGGGGGTGATGTTTCAGGGTTTAGGGTAGTGCAGTGGTGTTCGGGCAGTGTAGGGGGTCGTGCAGGGGCTGTTGTTTCAAGGTTTAGGGCAGTGCAGTGGTGTTCGGGCAGTGTAGGGGGTCATGCAGGGGCTGTTGTTTCAAGGTTTAGGGCAGTGCAGTGGTGTTCGGGCAGTGTAGGGGGTCGTGCTGGGGGTGGTGTTTCAGGGTTTAGGTCAGTGGTGTTCAGGCAGTGTAGGGGGTCTTGCTGGGGGTGATGTTTCAGGGTTTAGGGCAGTGCATTGGTGTTCGGGCAGTGTAGGGGGTCTTGCTGGGGGTAGTGTTTCAGGGTTTAGGGCAGTGCAGTGGTGTTCGGGCAGTGTAGGGGGTCATGCTGGGGGTGGTGTTTCAGGGTTTAGGGCAGTGCAGTGGTGTTCGGGCAGTGTAGGGGGTCGTGAAGGGGGTGGTGTTTCAGGGTTTAGGGCAGTGCAGTGGTGTTCGGGCAGTGTAGGGGGTCGTGCTAGGGGTGGTGTTTCAGGGTTTAGGGCAGTGCAGTGGTGTTCGGGCAGTGTAGGGGGTCGTGCAGGGGCTGGTGTTTCAGGGTTTAGGGCAGTGCAGTGGTGTTCGGGCAGTGTAGGGGGTCGTGCTGGGGGTAGTGTTTTAGGGTTTAGGGTAGTGCAGTGGTGCTTGTGTAGTGTAGGGGGTCATGCTGGGGGTAGTGTTTTAGGGTTTAGGGTAGTGCAGTGGTGTTTGTGTAGTGTAGGGGGTCATGTTTTAGGGTAGTGCAGTGGTGTTTGGGTAGTGTAGGGGGTCGTGCTGGGGGTAGTGTTTTAGGATTTAGGTTAGTGCAGTGGTGTTTGGGTAGTGTAGGGGGTCGTGCTGGGGGTAGTGTTTTAGGGTTTAGGGTAGTGCAGTGGTGTTTGTGTAGTTTAGGGGGTCGTGCTGGGGGTAGTGTTTTAGGGTTTAGGGTAGTGCAGTGGTGCTTGTGTAGTGTAGGAGGTCGTGCTGGGGTAGTGTTTTAGGGTTTAGGGTAGTGCAGTGGTGTTTGTGTAGTGTAGGGGTCATGTTTTAGGGTAGTGCAGTGGTGTTTGGGTAGTGTAGGGGGTCGTGCTGGTGGTAGTGTTTTAGGATTTAGGTTAGTGCAGTGGTGTTTGGGTAGTGTAGGGGGTCGTGCTGGGGGTAGTGTTTTAGGGTTTAGGATAGTGCAGTGGTGCTTGTGTAGTGTAGGGGGTCGTGCTGGGGGTAGTGTTTTAGGGTTTAAGGTAGTGCAGTGGTGTTTTTGTAGTGTAGGGTGGTCATGTTTTAAGATGCAATGCTCCAATACCTGACCAGTCTGCACTACATAAAACTGCAAAAAAACTAAAAATAAAAAGTGTTTTGCACACTTTTGTCATTGGGCTATATGTGGGCTACATCTGGGTAATATTTGTGCTACATTTGGGCTCTTTTTTCACTGGTGGCCATCTTGGAAGACTTCCTTGTTATGAAGTTTCCTAATTTCTTCATTTACTGCAGTCTCCTCAGTAGGAAATGCTTTCAGTTTTTACTTTGATTCCATCAAGAAGGCATTCAGATGTCTCACATCTGCCATAAATTCAGAATGTTAGCACTCTAGTTGCTCATTAGATCACTGGAGTAAAGCTACTGCTCACCAGGGAGTTAACTGGTAGTCTGCTGCTGGTATTGAAAGTGATTGTTTCAGTCTGCATGTCAGAATGTTCTAATGAAATAGAAGAGGATTTGAGATCTCACTTAAAACATGCCCTAATTTTTCTTTCTGCAGCACTAACCATAATTTCTATTTCAGAAAGAACCCCTCATTTTGTTCCTTTTTAAATTAAATGTTTTAAGTGTTACTGGTTTATTCCAATCAAGATGGCTTCAGGTGTGCCATACTTTTGTCATAAGTAAGGCTGTTAGCGCTCTAGTTGTTCTTTAGAACACTCTGGGAAGCTGCAGTAGAACACAAAGGCATCAACTGGCAGGCTGCTCCTGTTGAAATATAACAGGAAGATATTTGAGATCACACTTGAAATATGTCCTAATTTTTCTTTCTACAGCACTAACCATAATTTCTATGACAAAATGAACCCCATCATTTTGTTCCTTTTTAAATTAAATGTTTTAAGTGTTACCAGTTTATTCCAATCAAGATGGCTTCAGGTGTGCCATACTTTTGTCATAAGTAAGGCTGTTAGCGCTCTAGTTGTTCTTTAGAACACTCTGGGAAGCTGCAGTAGAACACAAAGGCATCAACTGGCAGGCTGCTCCTGTTGAAATATAACAGGAAGATATTTGAGATCACACTTGAAATATGTCCTAATTTTTCTTTCTACAGCACTAACCATAATTTCTATGACAAAATGAACCCCATCATTTTGTTCCTTTTTAAATTAAATGTTTTAAGTGTTACCAGTTTATTCCAATCAAGATGGCTTCAGGTGTGCCATACTTTTGTCATAAGTAAGGCTGTTTGCACTCTAGTTGTTCTTTAGAACACTCTGGGAAGCTGCAGTAGAACACAAAGGAATCAACTGACAGTCTCTGCCCTTGTTGGATGTACATGTTTTACTGAGAATGTCAGACTTCATTCTCACATGAGTGAGAAAGATAATGTGAATTTACAGAAAATATGCTCTCATTATAGCTTCTGGAGCACCTTCCAAACCTCCATGGGACAAGCATGAGAAAATAGTGTTCTCTCAAACATGATTCATGATATCCCAGCAGAAGGTTTTTCAAATGGTAAAATCACCTTAGAATACACCACAATTCCTAAAATTAGTATGGTACCATCAACAAATAAATTCTAATGTAACTAAAGCCTGGTATCACCCTTTATAGTTCTCCTTTTGGTGACCCTCAAAATCTTCTATTCACTACAATATATTTCAATGAGGTACTATCATTTATATTGGTCCCAAGATGGCTGCCAGCAATTCCAGGATGAAGTGCTGACAGCCAATCAGATCTCACGATGACATGTGTGGTTAGGCTCCGCCCAGATATATATGTGACTTTACTTTTGATTTTCTCAGGAACTACTGAACGGATTTACACCATTTAAGCAAAAGGCACGACACTGAACCAAGGGCTACCTCTTTGCCAAATTTGGTGTAATTCCGTTCAGCAGTTCGGGCTGTAGCTGCGACTAAAGGTTCCTATGGAAAAATGAATGGGGAAAACGCGTTTTGGGACCCCCTTTTTCTCGGCCCCCGCTTGACGTATCACCCGAGACTTTCAGGATAGGAGCGGACCGGAGCGCCCCAACAAGTTGGAAACTTTCGCGAAGATTCGTCAACCGGCGCCAACGTTATTTCAAATAGAATGTCGCGGATTTCCTATGGATAATAGGTTTTAACTATAACTATCTACTGGCGACCGCCAGTAGATAATATATATATATATATATATTTTTTTTTATATAATTTTAAACTTTTAAAATAAATTTAAAATAATACTTTTTTAATTCTTTTAAAGTAAATATATATGTATAAATTATTATGTTTGTGTGTTTATCTTGTTTTTAATTACGTTTATTCGTTATACTTTGTTAAAATGTATATTAAATGTGTTTTTTTTTGTTAAAATTAATTTTAATATTTAATATATTTAATATATATATATATATTATCTACTGGCGGTCGCCAGTAGATAGTTATAGTTAGGACCTATTTTCCATAGGAAATCCACGACATTCTATTTGAAATAACTCTCTTGCCGGTTGACGTATCTTCGCGAAATTTTCAAACTTTGTGGGGCGCTCCGGTCCGCTCCTACCCTGAAAGTCTCGGGGTGATTCGTTAAGCGGTGGCCGAGAAAAGGGGAGTCGCAAACGCGTTTTCCCCATTCATTTTTCCATAGGAAACTTTAGACACGGCTACAGCCCGAACTGCTGAACGGAATTACACCAAATTTGGCAAAGAGGTAGTTCTTGGTTCAGAAAGAACCCTTTTGTTAAATGGTGTAAATCCGTTCAGTAGTTGCTGAGAAAATCAAAAGTAAAAGTACATATATATCTATGGGCACGGAGGATCCGCGCACCCTCCCGATCACAAGCTGTCTGCTAATTGGCTGTCAACACTCCAAACCAGGAAGTGTTGGCAGCCATCTTGTTCCTCGGTAGAACCGAGGAACAAGAAAGCAGTAAAAAAGTGCGCAAAACGCACAAAGGGGGCAGGGTAGAAACACCCTGACCCCCTAGGTCTGCTCAGGGGGTCCCACAAGGACCCCCTGGGCAAAAAAAAGCATTTAAAAAAAAAAAAAAATCGGCAGGATGCGCTTCGATGTAAATTTGCCCCCGGGTGGGCCAAGTCCCGGGGGCATGCTGGGGGGGGGGTTTATTTTATGTATGGGGGCCTCTAAGGGCCCCCAAGCCCGGGGACCACCACCCCCGGGGCTTTATCATAAATGGTGCGGGAGGGCTCTGAGCCCTCCGCAGCCCCGGGGACCACCACCTCCCCGGGGCTTCTTTTTTTTTTTATAAAACCTGTGTGGGGGGCTCCACCCACCCCACACGCCCGGGGACCACCACCTCCCCGGGGCACTAAGAAAATTGAAAATGGGGGTCCGTTTTGGACCCCCAAGCCCCGGGGACCACCACCTCCCCGGGGCTTTCAAAATGTAGGGAGGGGGCCGCGCGGCCCCCTCCTGGAGCCCTTGATGGCCCTGGGGACCGCCACCCCCAGGGCCGGCTCCCTGCAGTGTCCCGGGGTGCCTACCCCCGGGACACTGCTGTTTGCTATGACAGGACGGGAGCCTCGCGGCTCCCGTCCTGTCATAGCAAACTTGGTTTGCATTTTGAAAGAGAGCAGGAAACCTGCTCTCTCTTTCAAAATGCAAACCAATGCTTTCCACACGGGGAGCAGCATGTTAGCTGTTCCCCATGTGGAAAAGCAATGCCGGCTCCGCGCAGGAGGCGGGGAGCCGTCTGGGACTGTGGGGGGGGTTGGGGACCCCCCCACAGTCCCCAACCAGAGGCCAGGCCCCGGGGGATGGGGTCCCCGGGGCCATAAGTGGCCCGGGAGGGGGGCCACGCAGCCCCCTCCCATTAAAAAAAAAAAAAAAACGGCATTGTGCCGGAGGCCCCGCCCCCTCCCTGCAGTACTCTGCAAACGCGCCCCTGGCGCGTTTTAAGAAGGGGAAGTAATTCCCTTGAATACTGGGGGTCCCTGGGGGCCAACTAGCCCACCAGGAACCTCCAGTATGCACCAGGGGCTGCCTTGCAGAGAGGTGTACAGAGGCCACGCCCTTTTACACCTCTCTGCAACGCAGCTCTGTGGCGCTTAATGGAGGTAGCTGGTGGGCTAGTTGCACCCCAGGGACCCTCAGTATTCAAGGGGAGTTAATCCCCCGATTTAAAACGCGCCACGGGCGCGTTTGCACAGTGGTGAAGGGAGGGCGGGGCCTGAGTGACATGTGTGCAAACAGGCGCCGTGGCACGTTTTAAGATGGGGAATTAAATCCCCTTCAATCCTGAGGGTCCCTGGGGGCCAACGAGCCCAACAGGTACATCCAGAAAGCGCCACAGAGCTGCGTTGCAGAGAGGTGTAAAAGGGGTGTGGCCTCTCTACACGTCTCTGCAACGCAGCCCCTGGCGCATACTGGAGGTTCCTGGTGGGCTAGTTGGCCCCTAGGGACCCTCATGATTCAAGGGGACTTAATACCCCAACTTAAAACGCGCCACGAGGCACGTTTGCACAGATGTCACCTCAGGCCCCGCCCCTCCCTTCACCATTGTGCAAATATTCCTCTAAAATCTGCCGAACTACGAATTCTGATTTACTCACCTGTTATCAGGAGAGACCTCAGTGCTGCATCTTTCAGCCCAGTACTAATCCTGAAAAGTAATTTTAACCGTACTTACCAGTAACTTGAATTTCCTTCCATAGGATATCATTGCCTGCTTTTTGCTGAAAAAGTTTCTAAGTGTTGATTTTTGAAACATACAAATATTCCTCTAAAATCAGCCGAAATACGAATTCGATTTACTCACCTGTTATCAGGAGAGACCTCAGTGCTGTATCTTTCAGCCCAGTACTGGTCCTGAAAAGTAATTTTAACCGTACTTACCAGTAACTTGAATTTCCTTCCATAGGCTAACATTGACTGGTTTCACTTGGAAATTCTTCTAAGTGTGGAGTTTTGGAACTTTATAATATTCCTCTAAAATCAGCCGAAATACGAATTCCGATTTACTCACCTGTTATCAGGAGAGACCTCAGTGCTGCATCTTTCAGCCCAGTACTGATCCTCAAAAGTAATTTTAACCGTACTTACCAGTAACTTGAATTTCCTTCCATAGGATATCATTGCCTGCTTTTTGCTGAAAAAGTTTCGAAGTGTTGATTTTTGAAACATACAAATATTCCTCTAAAATCAGCCGAAATCCGAATTCTGATTTACTCACCTGTTATCAGGAGAGACCTCAGTGCTGCATCTTTCAGCCCAGTACTGGTCCTGAAAAGTAATTTTAACCGTACTTACCGGTAACTTGAATTTCCTTCATAGGCTAACATTGACTGGTTTCACTTGGAAATTCTTCTAAGTGTGGAGTTTTTGAACTTTATAATATTCCTCTAAAATCAACCAAAGTATGAATTCCAATTTACTCACCTGTTATCAGGAGAGAACCCAGTGCTGCATCTTTTAGCCCAGCACTGACCCTAAAAAGTAATTTTAACCGTACTTACCAGTAACTTATATTTTCTTCCATAGGAATCCATTGTCTGGTTTTCAGCAAAAAAGTTTGTGTCGATTTTCACAAACTACAAATATTCCTTAAAAATCGCCTGTATGACTTAAACGCATTCTTTCAACTGTTTACAGGAGATGCACCAGTGCTGGATCCAGGATCCAACACTGAGTAAGAAAAAGTAACAATAACAGTTTTTACCTGCTAAGTGAATTTCCTTCCATAGGATAACATTGGTGATTCTATGAGAAAAAGTTTCTAAGTGTCAACTTTTAAAATACAATAATATTCCTTAAAAATCACTACTGTAACCAAAACGCTTTTACTCAACTGTTTACAGGAGATGTCCCAGGACTGAATCTAGGATCCAGTCCTGTGGTTAGAAAAAGTAATCCATAAAGTAACTAATTGCATTTAACTAGAAATTCACATTGAGCTGAATGTTGCATTGTGTTTGAAAATGTGTTGCCCATTGCAACAACTGTAACTACTGTACTTAAAAGTCTATTGCCTATGTGCAAAGTATTTAAACTAAAGTAATTCATTCTGAGAAAGTATTTTTTGTAATGTAATGTATAATGTAATTACAATGTAATTTAAAAAATAAAATATGTAAAAAAAAATGGTTTCTAAAAATGTAGTAAATCAGTATGAAAAAAATAAATATAACAATTAATACATTTAAAAATTGTCATTTACAAAACCTTTGAAATTCACTTAAAAAACCGTAGGTTTCAGACATGTTATAGTTAGGAATTAGCATTTAAAAAACCTTTGAAATTCACTGAAAAAACCATAGGTTTCAGACATGTTATAGTTAGAAATTAGCATTTAAAAAACCTTTGAAATTCACTGAAAAAAACATAGGTTTCAGGCACGTTATAGTTAGAAATTAGCATTTAAAAAACCTTACAAATTCACTGAAAAAACCATAGGTTTTAGGGACAGTTATAGTTACTTGGACATTGCACTCGTACAAAACCCATGAAATTCCCCTGTTATAGTTAGTTCAGCTAACTATAACTCGCGCCCCCGCAATGCACTCACACATCTACTCACTCACCCGTACAGTCACTCATACTTACAGTCACTCAGTACAGGACTATGCACTGCTGATGACGTCACATATTACATCACTCATGACATGGTCAGTGACATCACTGATGACATCACTGATGACATCTCAAATGACATCACTGATGACATCACTGATGACATCATCCAGTGACTGTGTGTTTCTGTAAAGTTTAAATATGTTTAATATATATAGGGAAAGGTGTATTGAAGAATGAGTGGGTGTATAAGTGTCTGAATGGATGATTTAGTAGGTGCGTGACTGACTCTATAAGTGAGTGATTAAACGTATCTTACTGAATGCATGGGTTAGTGACTAAACTGTGTGAATGTCTGTATCCGTCTGTCTGTTGGTGTGTAAGCGGCTGCATGGGTTTGTGAATAGCTACATGAGTGCCTACATGGGTTATTGATTGGTTGTCTGAGTATCTGTATGGGTGCCTGAGTGTTTGTGTGGGTGGGGTGTGTGCGACTCTGTGCATAGATGTATGAGTTGGTGATTCACTGGGTGGATGGTTTCAAGAGTGCATCTGTGATGG